>JAWDJE010000002.1:297932673-298660173 GCA_035047345.1 Bradypodion ventrale | reverse complement strand
CCAAAAATAAACAATAGAAACTGAAATACAAAGAAATATGCAAATACATTTCAGAAAAAAAGTAGAGTTTTAAATGTTCCAGTATTGGATAATAATGAAAACCAGCAGACACTCCCACCCTTCTTTACCCATCCCCCAATCTTTTCTTAAATTTAAGGTGAAGGGATCTTTTTACCAAGTAGTAGCTTCAAATAAGATCTCATGATGGGTACACATTTAAATTTATACAACACTCACGTAATTCAAAGCTAATTCAGGCTTTCCATTATTTCCATCGCTATTCTTTCCTAGTTTTATCTCCTTTGTGAGTTTATATGCTCTTTGTTCCTTTAATCCACCACAACCTGGTTGGAATATGAAGCATGGGCCTTCAGACCATTCATTAAGCATATTTAGCCTATGCTAAAGAGATCAAAGGGTCATCAGGGTATGGACTGTTACTACAGAAATCATTTTATTAAGCCTTTTGTTCTCCTTGTCTTCCTTCTCTATCTTTGTTAGACAATGATGGAAACCTACAATTACTAATCAGCAAACTACTGGGCAAATCTACTGGTAGAATATAAAACTGAGTGAACCCTTCTTACAGCCATCTGAGAGGGAAAGGTTTTCTGGCTTCATCAAACCTCTACTTGCATGAAAATCTGAAATCCCACAGCATTTAAGGGAGCAGCACATCTTATGTGAAGGAGAGGTGTTTTACCAGTAATTTAAATAAGCCTTATTGTGTGTGCCTAAGCAATCACAAGGAACCAATTTAGTGCAAAGATACCACCATGTGAAGGAATGAAAGTTTCCAAACCTCTTCAATAAGGTTTCTAAAAGAAAGATGAGCCAAACTTACTCTTAGAATGCTTTATATTATCAACAGCACTACATTTAGCCAGAGAGGTTTAAAACTCTCTCAAGAAGACGTCTAATAACCCTACTGACAGCTCAGCTTAAATTATCATTTTTTTTTTAAAGCAGGCACTTTAGCATACTCCCTGTGCATTTATAATATTGCCCTTAAAATGTGAGTGCTAACGACTCCATTATTCAGCGGCTGAATCTAGAAGTTGACATGGCTGTGGCTTGCTCTTACATTAAACAAGTTCTAAAGGCAGAGGAACAGCGCAGTGCTCACCAATACCCAAGCTGTACAGCAATACTTTTGCAAGTAAAAAATTCTACATTTACTGAGGGCCAATGTATAACTGGCAATGACATCCGATGAGAAAGCAAAATTGACAAGCAGGTATGTATGGAGTGGATCTACCACATGCTACATTATCATGTACCACCGTGAAATTGCCACTGATCCCATCTGCTCATGGGCATGGTAACTTCAACAGTTTTCCTCCCTGATGCAGTGCAAATGAATAGCCCCTGCTCCACTTATTAGGGCTAGTTAAACTATCGCTGATGCCAGTGGGTATTTTTCTGCAGTAGTTAGTAAGTTTATCTGGAGGAGGTCTTTGGCACGATCTCCTGGATTCACAAGTTGCCATTTCTAACAAACAAACTAAGCATTTCAGCACTGTGTCATAGTGCAACGATGAACAAAACAGCAACAAGTCTTTATTTAACAGTCAATTCAGGATGAGCCTACAAGGCGTTTCAGACACAGAGATGGCTATACAATCCCATTGAATCAGTCCCTCTGGAGTGTGCCAAGGCAGGAGGCAATACCTAGCTACCTTTGGAGTGTAGTGTAATGGAGGCAACCCAGGCTAGCACATTGCTGGCTACCTGTATGGAGAGGGAAGTATAGATCCGGTCCGGCCCCACCCTTGTTTACCGTGGGGTTTATCTAGTGTCTCCCCGGAGGTGGCTCCTTGATACAAAGTAGTGACCCGCTGGACAACCATAACCAACCAATCATAACAGGGACTATATGTATTTAACCATTGGAGAACAGGATCCAAAACTGTAGCCAATCATAGGACTTTGATTAACATAATGGGCGCTCCCTGTGCAGGGTTTTTTGCGCCACTTTCTGCTCCTAATTTGGATGGCGGGAAACCACCATTTTCCTCTTGCAAGGGCACTCCCCACGCTACTTGCAAATGTGCCTTAATACACAACAGTCACTGTGTTAGACAGAAGCACAAAAATGGTCAAAGATTCTAAGAATTACTTATCTGAATAGACGCTAGTCCATTTAACCAACAACATTGGTTTCATGCGAATAGGCATGTATGTTTGTGGAGGAGACACTATCTGGCAAATCTACTCATTCTGCTCCACGTACAGATTGCAATTTAGGGCACAATGAGATGGGCAAAGGCCATACAGCAGGGGTAGGTAACCTATGCCCCATGGGGCATATCCAGACCACAGCACCAAATAATCTGGCCCTCATTCTTGCTCCAGCCACTGCAGCTGTTGGAATCAGCCACAGACTCATTTACGGCAGCCACAAATGGCAAGAGGACACTTAGTCCAGCCCCCTCAACTGTCTAAGGGAGCACGACCTGGCCCCCAACTTTAAAAGGTTGGCAACCCCTGCCCTACAGCAAATCTGCCCAGCTCGTAGACATTCATCTCCAAGTGTTACTGATTGCATCCACATAATACTGCAAGAGACATGTCTTTGAAAATTGCTTCTTCAGATTTCTCAGTGAAGAAATGCTTACAGATTCATTTCCCACTGCAGCTTTGGCTTTCGGAGGTCACTCTGAGTCCATGTTTAAAAACTAATTTCAGCAGTAATTGAGCACTTCTGATTGGGAATCTCTTGCATGAAAATTAATTCTCCATAGAAACTGCTGTAGTGTTAAGTTCAGTACCTCAAAATAACATACCAGATAATACCACTGTTATGTATGATAACTTGTGCTGGTGACATGTTAAACATTCAAACCGCTGAATAAACTGCGCAAACTACTGTCAAATAGCCACGCTGTTTGACAGCAACGAGATCTCGGCAGCTCACATAGTATCACGAGACTTCGAGCGCGCAAATTTCAAATGCCGAGAGGCGCGCTCCAGAACTGTCAAATGTATATACTTTGTAACATGTATTCAAATCACCCAATTATGTTTGTTCCCACTCAATTGTATCCAGTTTATTGTGTATATAAGTCCTCGTTGTTCCCCTCCAAGTTGTGTTTAGACCCCAGAAATAAAAGAGCTGTATTTCACTTCGCTGGTTGTCGTCTCCATTTTCTGAACACCAAAACCACCCTCCCTGGAAGAAGAAAAAATACAGAAAGGGGGGGGGAGATACCAGTTTTATCAAATTGAGCCTTGCATTGTCTGGTCAGTTGGGGGGCGGGGGAAGAGAACCAACAAAATGACCAGATGCTTTTTACCGCCATTTCAACAGGGCCTTAAATTCTTTGCCTTGGGAAACTGCAGATCTAATTCACCAACATCCATGCAAGACTAAACTCAGAACTTTAAAGAACGGACTTCCTTGATAATGCACAGCAGCAGAGATATTCACTTTCTATGTATGCTTAGCATAATTAGGAAATATGTTCTCCATAATGGAATAAATTTGCGACAAATGATTAATTGCACAATTATGAAAATCCATTTTATATCACTTTCAGTTTGTAATTTTGACTATTACATTTCTCTTGCTCTCATGCATATCCACACAAATTAGGGGAAATCTGTTTGGCAAGTGATGAAGTATCACATTAGTTCTTTGGTATTCGGAATGGCTCTTATTTATCAGGACAGTTGGGCATTGGAAAGCTGAACAAAGGGCATATTGATCCAGCTCATCTCTGTACAATGTTTTTTGTACAAGTTTCATGGTAACATGCAAGGTGCAGAATTGTAGTTGAGGCTTCCTCTTATGAAAGTCTTTTTTTTTTAAGTTAACTGCCTTCAATGCTCTGTGAATGTCATTGACAAAGTAGTCAAGAGGTATGAACACTTATTATCCAAGCAAGATTTATTTAATATACTGTATATATTTATAAATGAATGGAACATATCTATTACTTGACTGTGACACATTTTCTGCATGACTGGCCTGAATTTTACTTGTGCTGCCATAATTTCAACCCTTTTCAATGTGTTCCTAAAACAAGAGCTGTGTATTTAAAATTTTAAATCAACAGTTAGCTTTTTAAAAAAAGGAATCTTGTTTAAAACAAAACTAAAAATCCACATATATCCATAAATAGTTTAAAATGTCTTTCTGTTGTTTTAGAGGTGTCATATTTTGTGATAGAAGGAAGATAAATGCTGCCTATAAATGGATGTCAACAAATTAACCTGGCCTGATCTCTTTGTAAGTAATTCCATTTTGTATTCCCAAGGACTGGCATCAGTCAAGCATGGTACCAGCCTCTCCCTCACATTTACTTCAGGGAAGATGCTTGTGCTTTAAGAGTTATGAGATAAGCTAGGCATCAATAGGTGTGGCATCTCTATTATAAATATGCAGTGATGAGAAAAGGGGAACTTTGCTGAAATACTCCATGCCATTCTGCTATTAAAGGAAAGGTGGCAATCCTACTGATAACAGAGTCTTGTGGCACCTTAAATCCTACTGATTGCATGACCTCAATTTCAAAATAGACCTTTCCTCCCATCTTAAAGGTTTCTCTTTAGAGATAAATAGCTACTATTAAGTCTTCCTGCCCCATCAAATAGGATGAAAAAGTTTATCTGTAAGATACACAAGGGCAGTAAGGGGTGGGGGGGAGAGCAAAGAGTGTCAGACTCTAAGATGAAATAACAATAATGAAACAAAGTTACAATAAAACCCTCCAAAGATAATTAATCAGTCCAACACAATACTGTACCTATTTTAAAAAGTCCCCAACAGGCAAGATTAAAATGCTCTAAAAGCTACCTGCCTCAAAGGTAAATAAAGCAGGAAACTATGAAATCTATACCTATAAATCTGTGCGTTAACCATTGGAATGTGACAAAGGATGTTGCACCAGGCCCCACTAGCCCCGGCCGAGCATTCGTGCACTTGCCCGACCAGGGTTCGCAGGTAACTGTCGGGTTAAGAAATGTGAGAGTGGGGCAGGAGACCCATGAACGCAGTCAAAGAAAATGAACTTCAAGTCCTAATGTTCCTTGCGCCATGCCGCAGCCAATCAGGCTGAGCGGCGTGAGCAAAAGGAACGTTCAGAAACGCGTCACGGCCAATCAAAAACAAGCCGCAGAAAAAAACTGCTGCACAAACGGTAAACACAAACCGAAAACTACAAGCCCCAGAGTCCTGCGCGCCATGAGCGTCCAGAATGCCGAGAAGGCCGCTGCACAGAATTTAAAAACGAACAAGCGCCCTGAAGCGGCACTGGGGTTCCTGTGGCCTGGCCACCAAGGCCAGGCCGCAGGAAGGGAAGCCCACCACCAACGCCGCCTAAAGCGGTGGTGGGGTTCCCGCAGCCCGGCCAAGGCCAGGCCACGGGAAGCGAAGCCCAACCCCAATGCCACCTGAAGCAGCACTGGGGTTCCCACAGCCTGGCCACCGACCCAGGCCGTGGGAAGGGAAGCCCACCCCACACACAACTCCAAAAAAACCCTCAAAATTAAAAATAACCATTAAAAAAACAAAAATAACAAAAAACACAAACACAAACCAATAAACAAAACCACTAACAAAACACCTAACTAGAAAACTAAAAAACCACAAATCACAAAAACAAACAAGAAAAAATAAATAAAACCAGAAATAACCAAACCTAAAACTAAACTAAAACAAACAATAACAAAAATAAACACCTCCGAGACCACCACCACTAAACCTTCAAAAAACAAATACCCTAAATAAATAAAACCAGCCAACTCACCACCACACGTTTTCTCTCCACGACGTCTGGAACAGAAATGAACAAACAAAGATGACTTACTGGAAGAAGCACCACCCAGAGGCCAGAAGAGAAAAAACACCAAAAATGAAACCAAAATCCCTAGCAGCCCCACCTGCAGGGCACAATCATAAAAACAACTCAAAAAGACTCAACAGCCCCACCCAGAGGCCACAAGAGTAAAAACAAGTCAAAAACATATAAAATATCACAATTTCACATGAAACACAAATAAAACCTAACCAAAATAAAAACATTTCTAAAATCCTGTGTTGAGTTTTAACTCAAATAAAGACCCAAAACATCTAAACACAGTTTAAAAACATTGAATGTAAAAAATATTTACTTTCACATTTTAAAAATTATTACCTATGTTAACACTATTAAAATAAAATACACATAATAAAACATTATTTGGTTAAATAAAAAAAATATATAGCATCCTTTGTTCTTTTTAAAATCCACAAAACAAAAACAAAAACCTGATCACAGTTTATAACAGCCCGTGTGTATAAATAAACATTTTAAAAATGACAATTACAGACTAACCTCTTCTTTACAAACATTAACAAAAAAAAACACCCTTCCAACACAATTTAAAACAGCCCGGCACCGCCGGGCAATCTCTGCTAGTCCCCTATAAAAGGGAGCTACCTAATAGAGGTGCCACCTTCAGAAAAGACCTGTTTCATGTGGTCAAAAGCTGTACTCTTGCCAGGAAAATATAAAGCATAGGACTTCTGAAGCCCAGGCTTACTTGTGAGGACAACTGAACACAACCTTCCCCCTAGCTGTTTTTTTTTCCAGTCTAGGCCTGGAAATCAATTAAAAGCCAGCACAAATTTAATAAGGGCATGCATAATATGGTCAGAGAAAGAAACACCAGAAATCTAGTGACAGCATTTTGTACCTCTTCTTTTTAGACACTTTTCAAAGGCATCCCCACACACTGCGCTATATGGTAAATATATAGAATTGTTGTGAGATGACTTGAGTATTCTAGTGCAACCCCAGCATGCAGTAACCAGAGAGATAGGAAAGACTAGCCTGACCTAAAGGAAGTTGTTTTGTATTGTTTACCTGTAAGCACTATGGGGTGGTACAGAAGAGTAATTCCTATTGCTAATAGTCTTGGTTTGAGAAAAGAACAGATATTCTCAATCTCCTACTTATATTTACATCGTCTGTTTGATTTTCAGATTGGCTATCCAGTGATGTTCATACGCATAACCCTTTTATTTACACTGTGAAACATTAAACAAATTGTTAGCTTCACAGAGTTCTATGAGTCACACTCCTACTGCATTTCTAATTCCAAGGGCAAATTCTCCAACAATATTTTGCTTTGCTTTATTTCATACATTTCACTTCTAATTGCCTATGACTGTCAGCACATTCTTCTTTTTGTGACTATCCTTTTGCCTTTCTTCACACAAGCAAACAGATGCCTTTTCAGTTTTAATCCAGCCACTTCATTAGTGACAGTGCTATTTGTACTTATCCTTTGTTCTTTCTCACTAGCAGACTGACTACCTCTTGACCAGGTAGCAGTATTGCCAGCCTGTACGGTAATTTCATCTGTACGGCTGAAGCCAAATTTCCGTATTTATCTGTATGGGCAGGGTGGGTGGAGTTGTGGGCAGAGTTGTGGGCAGAGTTGTGGGAGGAGTCTGGGCAGAGACTTTTAAAAATATTTTTCAGTATTTTTTAAAAATTTCCGGGAAAGTTCGTGTCTGTACAGTCGTACACCGTCTGTACAGAGGGCCAAATTACCGTTTCGGGGATCAAGTTCGGCACCTGAATTTCCGTATTTTTTTCCATACGGATTCCGTACTCCGTACGGAGGGCTAAATTTCCGTATGAAATGGAAAATTCCGTACAGGCTGGCAACCCTGCCTGGGAGTCTCATCTTCCAGGACTCTTATCCATTATGCATTGTCTCATCATAGGGTTCTTGAGATGCAAAGCTGGCAGAAATGGTTTACCACAGTTTTCATCTGTGCGGTATTAACAAGAGTTTGCTCAAGTGTCACTTCCATTGTCTGAAATTCTGTTGCTTAGCATAATTATTGTTTGTAATATTCAATCTGTTTTACACAACAAGGGATGAATCTCTGCTGTGACTCTTGGGAGAGGTGTGCCTCTGAGAACCACAATTCTTTTCGCCTACTGCAGCTATTAACTCTTTAAGCGGTTGGATGCATCTTAGTCTGGTATCTCACCTTCGACCATCCTACCTGTACCAACCTTCTAGGATTCTAGACATGCAACTGTTGATAGTGTTGCTTTCAGCATTCTTGGCATGTTCAAACCCATTCCCTGGGTGTTAGGGTCTACCTCCAAGAGGAAAATTAGATTCTTACATTTCATTAGAAAGTAGTAACAAATAGCTACACCTTTAATTTCTGCCATTTGCACACCATGTGCAGTGGAATAGATTCTAATATTTCTGCTCTATAAAACTGTGCCTACTATAGATGAAATTTATCTCTGAAGGTCATATTCTATGTGGCTAGAGAATTAATATGCTAGCTAGCTATAACTCCTAGTTTATCTCACTTTGTTTAGCTACAGCAGGAATACTTAAGCACATTGCCACAGCAAGTGCAATTTATTGCTGTCAGAGCTTTTATATATTGTGTCTTTGTGTTTGCCATGGAGATAAAAAGATAGCTGTCTTTTGGCTATCCAAGTGAAGCCATCTGGTAGCAAAACCTATTGATTTTTTAAACATTTTAATGAGTCATACCCAAATGTCAGCTGAGTGAGTTAAAAATTGGAATCAGCAAGCTTCCTCTCATACCCAACAGCTGTTTTTTAGCATCTGATTGCTATTATTTTACAATGATGACATCTTCTCCATATTACCATTTTCATTTTCTTCCTCTTTGATGCACACACCATGTGGTTTTGAAGGCAAATGCAGACATTTATACTTTTTAAGAAAATTAAACAATTTATAACCGAACTGCCTGCGATGGGTCCAAGAAAAGTGCACACCTGGAACTATTAGATGTCCCTGAATTTAGAAAGAGGCGGTGGAGGGTGATGATAGTTATTGTTAGTTCATTCTGATTAATCATTATTGTGGTTCATTCCACATTACAACAATCCTGTGAGTAAGACCTGAATCATTTTGACCTGAATATAAGAAATGGAGGTTGAGCAATAGTGACATACTGAAGATGAAAGTGAGTGAGCCCCAGCTCAAAAAATGAATTAGACGGTTTTCAACTTTATTTTATTTTTTATTTTATTGTTGGACTTCTATACCGCCAACTTGACCAAGGCCGACTCACGGCGGTTCACAATCACAACATAAAACAGATAAAAACCTATAATAACAGAATTAAAATCCACCCCCTAAAAAGGGGTGCAGGTACCGAAGGAACTGAGGGGGAAGGCATAATCCTCTAAACCAGCCACCCAACGGAAACCACCCCTCCATCTGCACCCCAAACTTGGCCCGCCAGCCAGGTTTTTAGTTCTTTCCTAAAGGGCAGCAACTCCGTCTGGAGACGCAATTCCACTGGCAGGAGGTTCCAAAGGGCTGGTGCGGACACGGAAAAGGCCCTCCTCCTTGTGCCAGAGAAGCGAGCCCCCCTGGCCGATGGCACAATTAGGGAGCCCCTCCGGTCCGCTCTGGTTGGACGGACAGACATCCTTAGGGAGATGCGGTCTCTTAGGTAACCTGGCCCACTACCATATAGGGCTTTAAAGGTCAAAACCAGCACCTTGAATTGCACCCGGAGACAGACTGGTAACCAGTGCAACTCCCGAAGCAGTGGTGAGGCATGGGCATAACATCCACACCCCATCACCACCCGGGCCACAGCATTCTGGACCAGCTGCAGCCTCCGAATGGTCATCAAGGGCAGCCTCATGTAGAGTGCATTACATTAGTCTAGTCTGGAGGTCACCAAAGCATGAGTGACCATGAGCAAAGAGTCCCGGTCCAGGAGTAGGCGCAACTGGCGAATCACCCGAAGTTGGGCAAAAGCCCTCCTGGTACAGCCACCACCTGTTCTTCTAGCAGCAGCCGTGAATCCAGGAGGAGCCCCAAGTTGCGCACCGGGTCAGTCTGGGGCAGAATAGTCCCATCCGAAACCAAAGATGGTAGCTCCCGGGATAACGCAGGATCCCTTATCCATAGCCACTCAGTCTTGCTAGTATTCAGTTGTAGCCAGTTAGCCCCCAACTTCTATCAGAACTCAGTTTCTTGAGCATACCTGTCAAGTTTCGGGAAATTTCTGTCAACCCCCCGTATTTTACAGTCTTTCCCGCCATCATCCCATATTAGTTAGACTTCAATTAGACTGGAGGCCAGCACAGGATAAGCATAGCTGTCCAGTTTCCTGTTTTGGCCAGGAAATTTCCCTTATTTGACAGAAATTTCCCGAAACTTGACAGGTATGTTCTTGAGATAAACTAATCAAAAGGTCTCTGATGAAATAATTGAGACCACTATACCACAATTAAGGTTTTAGATATCTTCCATGTTTTTATTCATTAAGTCAGTACAATCTGACCCCCTCCCAGTCTTTTTTCCTAGTCTTTCCCCCCAAGATGCTTCAGTAGAAATTTCCAACCCAGACTTTTGGTGTTATGCTTTGAATAGACATGTCAAAATAAATTGATCTGAGTCTTTACGGCTGCAGGTTTGTGCACATTCACACATTAGAACATCGTCATCGTCAGCAACTCGTATCCAAGAATGCATTTTTCCTGAAGCAGAAAAAATGCCATTGGCGTGAATTTGTTTAAAGTGGATCCCAGCTTGCCATGAAGTAACCCACACACTATGATCATGGAGCCATCCTCTGCAGCATGTATGAAATGAGACATATAGGATTTAACACTGGGACTTCAATGGACTGCTACAGTCTTGAGGATATTATCCAGCTGCTCCTTCACAGCCAGTCCATCTTGCGTGGCCTTTTCCGCCTCCATGACCATTGGGAATCTGAAAGTGGTCCTCCTCCGCTCATTTCATCATTGGTCCCAATATGATGGTTTCCTGTGGCATTTCCTCCACTGAGGGGACCATCACCCCACCTAAAGGGGCTCATCTGCCCATAGCCATTAGCCCCTTTAGGGAGTCAGGTTATTTACCACCACCCAACACTCGGCGTTGAGTCGCCGGCTGCATGGTCTACTCCATTACCATAGTGGGATGTCTGGCCAGACGCTAGAACCTAGTGTTTAGTAAGACTTATTCCCAAATTAATGCACGCAGGATTATACACCCACGGCGCAGTTATGACACCTATGGACTATTTGGTTCCATTTAATAAGAGAGGAAATACTAGGAAGTGGCTACAATCCAGGATTTGGTTTCAGAAGAACAGGACAGCTGGAGAGGTAGTAGCTGCTGCTCTCACAGATGAGGACAAGTCCCTTTGCCACCTTGGTTTAGGTAGCAGAACTTCAATATTTTTGTGCAGGAGGAGCACCAGAAGGGTGAATCCACATTATGTATCTTATATATTTGTATTTGCATTGGTATTTTACCTTAGAGTTTTAAAGTCAGTATATGTGGAGCTGATTCCTTTATACTATGGACATCCTGCTTTGATTGATAAATATATTTTGGACTTTGTCCTCTTTTGGTTTCAAAAAGACATCTGAATTTGTTGTCCATTCTTCAAGCAATGCCTACTCTGGTACTGGTGGAAAGAATCTGAAATATATAAATTGCAGCATTCAGTTTTGCTATCTTGCTATAGATTAGATCAGGGGCTCTCAACCTATGGCCTGCGGGCTCGACCCGGCCTGTGGCATCATTTCATGTGGCCTGTGCTGCCGCTGTTGGAAGAAGTGGACATGTTTAAATGCATTTACGACAGCCACGGATGTGTTTAACGGCAGTTTTTAAAGCGGGGAAATCACCAGTCCAGCCCACTCAGCTGTCAGAGGTGTGCGTGGTCTCGCCCAAGGCTTAAAAAGTATAGAACCACTGGATTAGATAAAATAAATAGATTAGATAAAATAGATAGATAGATAAGATAAAATAGATTAGATAAGGTATTCAGAGAAAGAACCAAAGCGTGTTGCACAGTCCCACATACCTTTACCTGCAAGTAAGTCCCCTGAAGTTAATGGGACTTTTTTTCTCAGTAAGCATATGCATTACTGTCTTATTAAGATTTTACATGGCAGAAGCTACTTGGAAGTCAAAGAGTATGGACTCATTGTTTGGGAACAGTCCAGCAACCAATGGAGCTGTTCTAATAAAGGTTTACATTTAACACTCTGGCTGCAACATTTTGTATCCCCTGAAATTTCTGCACACTTCCCAAAGAAATGCAATACAGAATGCATTGCAGTAATCCAAACAGAATGGAACTAAGGCATGAGTCTATTAGAATTAGAATTATTTTGTACTTATTAATTCTGGAATTAAACATAGTAATTCTGTGCATTAAATGCAGGTGACAGCACCATCTACACTGGACCCAGTGAATTAATAAAATGTGATATGCCAATCTGTAGGAAAAGCATGTTGTCTTCTTTAAAACAACATATACTTTACCTGCTTCTAGGATATATAAAATATATGTATTTTAAAGAAGGCAACCTGTTTTTTCATACAGATCCTGATTGAGCATTCACAAGAATAATCTATATTTCCAAATAATGCTAATTTGTCTAAGGATTTGTGTAATACCAGAAACCTACATTTAGAGGTAAGTAAGTCTAAAGCCACACACAGACATCAGATTTGTTGCTTAGATTTGAATGTAATCAGATAAAGGCAGCTTAGTCAGCCTCTGAAACTAAATCAAGTAGAAGAATGTTCAAAAAAAGGATTGAATTTATTTTTGGCCCAAACATCTGCAATTTACTGCCATCTGGTCACTCCTTTTAAAGCTGAAGAGACCTCTTTTTTAACCTTTCATTTTAAAAATCAACAATCTCATTTATAGTGCTTATTTATCAGGCTCCTCCAAGGAATTGGAAGTAATCAGGAGATGAACAAATGCTCCAGATATATTACCATCGGAATCAGAAGCCAGCTATAAATTTTGGCTTTCGTTCATTTTCATGTCAGAGATTACTCTGGGTTGAAAGGATTTTTGCAGGGGATGCCCAAATGAGGCTCCTTTCATGTCCCCCGTCATGCAGCTCTCGGGAATCAAACCCATGTTTCCGGTCTCCAAGCCTAGTGCCTTAACCACTACACCACCAGGGGTGATAAAACAGAATCAGCATTCTCACTAGGCTATTCCTTCTGTGGTAATTTCTGGTTCCTTTAGCCCAGGGGTCCTCAAACTACAGCCTGTGGGCCGGATCCAGCCCACGGCGTCAACAAATCCAGCCCTCACCCTTGCTGCGGCCCCTGCTTCCTAAATCCTTATCCCCTCCACTTGGCTTAGCGTGTCCCTGCCGGCGCTCCATAGCAGGGCAGATGTTGTAAGGAGCTGCTGCCGGAAGGGCTGGGCGAGTGAGGCAGGCGTGTGTATAGCAGCTCCTTACAACATCCACCCTACTATGGAGTGCTGGCAGGGACACGCCAAGCCAAGCGGAGGGGGGAAGGATTGAGGTGGCAGAGTCCGGCCCCTCGACAGTCTGAGGGACGTGAACTGGGCCCCAGCTTAAAAAGTTTGAAGACCCCTGCTTTAGCCATTCCTATTGGCAGAAGTAATCAAGCTGGAGTGAATGTCGAATGTAAAGTGTATTGTTTTAAAATTTTATCCTTGATAACAAAAGCTGTTTTGATACATCAAGAATGATAAGACCTCTTTATTCCATTGCAAACATGTGGGTAAAGAGCAAAATTTTCTTTCTCATCAAGGTCTATAATTTATGCAACCAGTCTTTTAAAAAAAAAACACACCCCAAATCCCGTTTTTCCCGTTTTTGAAGCAACACATCCATACACATGTACAGATCAAATGCAAGTGAAGCTATAAATCCCTCATGATGGCTAATTGTGCTTCAGCACATTGCTCGTGAAGAAAAAAAACTAAGATTTGTCAGAAGTCTTATCTAATTGTTGTGAATGAGCATGGATGAAGATGCCTTGTAGTTTTTCTTGTCATGCCGAATTTTTTGTTCTACCTTGTTATTTCCATGTATTTGTTGTAACACCATATCTTTTCACTTGTCTCTTAATTTTGAGACTTTCTAAGCTATGGCCAAGTTGTTCACCCACACTCAAAACTGCATGACCCTTCTTCCCTTTCTCATCTAAAAAACCTTCACCCTCATAGCTGTTCTATTCACCGCACAAGGCCTTTTCTTCTGCTGGCTATTTACAACATTTTTAGACAGCCAAGTGACAGAAGAAAGTAAGGCAAGACCATTGAAAGTTGAGGAATTTTCATCCTCAGACACTGCCATAAAACATAGACGGTCTCTAACCGCTCAGGTAAGATCAAGTCACAGACTAGGCAAACAGGAAATCACTGGGCTACATTTAATTTAGCTGGGTGGTTGATAACAGTATTGTGAAAGACATGTTGATAATGTTATTTTTATGTGCTGTCAAGTCTCACCAAACCTATTGCAACCCTAACAGAGTTTTCAAGATATGTGAGATATTTTTTTTTAAATTGTAAATTGTTTATACGATAAACACATAAAATATAAAGCAAAATACAACCAGAAAAAATATTAATAAAACAAGATTTTCCTCCCAAACAACGCTCAGGACCATTTAGAGACCTGGTTCCCAATGTGGGGCATACAACCCACAGGGGGGCAATTTGATTTTTAAGGCGGGTAAATTCGAGAATGAGTTATTAATAGTTAATGGCATTTTAGGCTTTCCCCACATGAATAAGAGTTCATTTTTTGAATAATAAGAATTATATGTCACCGGGATGGTAGGACGTGGAATCAGGATTTTAGAGATGCTTAGGTGGGACTTGGCCAAAAAAAAAGGTTGGGAACTACAGATTTAGAGCATTCAATCATTTTCTTCCTCTTCTTTTTAGTTGTTCTACCAGTTTTCTCTCCAAAAATATGATTTTCTTGAGCTGGAGCCTGAACTTTACCTCTTAATAGGACAAATTCTATAAAATCTCAATATTGTCAAAATTATTTACTTTTGACAATCCTTTTTTCACTTTGATGTCACCTGTTAATTTATCATTTCCAAACTTCTTTTCATTAATTGAAACTCATATTTAACTTTCCAATATTTTGGATATTATAATTAATTGTGCTGCTGTTACCAATATTGTGACGTAGTCATTTTTTACCATTTCAATTGATCATTTCCAAAACTGATTAAATTGAAATTAATGACATGCATCTAGTTTTATACATAAAATTTCATTTATTTATTTCAGTCTCCAAAAATTATGAATCTCATCACATTTACACCATAAATGGAAATAGATACTAACATCCTGATTACATCTCCAGCATAATATGGACTATTTAGAATTGGAATAATACATTTTTACCAATGTTAAATAATATCTCCATATTGTTTTATAACAATGCTGTTTAATCCTAACAAACATATTTTTAAGATTCTTTTCTTCCATAAATCTCTCCACTCACTACTTATTTATTTACCTAAATCTGTTCCCCCTATTAATATGAGACGCTGCAGTTGATTTTCTACTAATAATCTACCAATTGCATTTACAACCCCTCCCTTTAAAAATATTTTTTAAGAGTGGTTGTACAATTGTCTTTCCCTAGCAAGCTTTTACAGCCAAGTGGGAACTAGAACTTATATTTCCCAAGTCCAAATCTCTCATTCTATTTATTACACCACACCAACCTAGAAAGCCATAAGACAGGGATCCTCAACCTACAGCCAGTGGGCCAGATATGGCCTGTGGCACCAAATCATCCAGCCCATGCCCTTGCTCCAGCTGCCATTTCCACCGCCACTGCCTCAATCCTTGTCCCCTCCACTTGGCTTGTCCCTAACAGCACTCTGTAGCAGGGTGGATGTTGTAAGAATTAGAGACATGCCAAGCCAAGCAGAGGGGACAAGGATTGAGGTGGCAGTGGTGGAAACGAAGGCCTCCCATGGCCGCCTGGGTCTTTCCCGGGGGCTGGTCTGTCTGAGCATGGGCGAGAAGGACAGCCTGGACCCTTCTTTCACCCATACCATGTAGCTCCTCCAGGCCGGTAAGCAGGGAAGCAGTGGATGAGGGAGTGGTGGATGGCTTGGGGTGGTCCTGCCGCTGCCGGTGGTGGTGTGGGGTGAATTTTTGGGTGGCTCAAAGTGGTCCTTCTGCCAGTGGTGGCGGTGTGGGGGAGTGGCGGGGGCTTGGGATGGTCCCACCACCACCGTCATCTTCAGTGGCAGCGGCATCAGGACCACCAGTCCAGCCCCTCAACTCAACAGTCTGAGAGGGTATGAACCAGTCCTCAGCTTTAAAATGTTGTGGGCCCCTGCTGCAAGTCATCAATTCTGTAATAATGCAGATCCCGTGCCCCCCTCAATGAGTTAGGCAGGCAAGCTTTCCCATTTCAAACAACAACATATATCTATATACAGTACAATAAAGTACTTCATATTCAAAAACACATGTATCTTACTATGCTTCAATTATTTCCAGCTAAAAACCAGCACTGGTATATCAGTTTTACATATATCCAGGAACAATTCCTACGTATATAGCCCTATCTCAAAATGAGAGGTCATGGGTCATACTGTTCATAGGATCTGCAAAGTATGATAACAGAAATCCATCTCTAACAACTAGGGAACCCTAATATTTGCACAGTTAAGGATATCCAAAGTTAGTGAACCAAATGTGCTCCTCAGCATCTCCTTGGAGAGAGGAAAAGAAGATATTACCAAGCACAGAAGGTGGAAAGATTTGATAACAAACAGAGCCCTGGATTGGCTGTGATAGAATCTTATAGCTTATGCAATGTTATTTCACTTTATCCTTTCAAATAATATCTGAGTAATCATACAACGCAGGCTTGAGAACTGCGACAAAGAAGAGTCACCTACAAGCACTAGGGCATTTGTAGCTAGAGAGGCAGGAAACTAAGTGGTTTTATTTAAAGATTTACAAGGTCAATGTGTGCAACTTCACTTCTTTTTACTTCTGCTCTTCTTTCAAACAGTTACTGAGGATGTTGTGATAGAACAATGCATATGTTGCAGTTCTAGTGGATTCAGAAAGGTTAATATTCTATTGCAGTGAAACATTCTGTGACTTTAGTTCTATAATTGTGTGCCATCAAATCAATTGCAATCTATTCGGAAGTCGTCTAGACAAAGAATATTTAGAACTGGTTTACCCTTCCCTTCTTCTGGGGGCATCCTAGGACTGTACAGCTTATCCAAGGCCACATAGGCCAGCTCCTTCCCCAAGAGGAACGCTGAGGAATCAAATGCCTAAAAGTCTGGCTCTAACCCCTGAAGGACAAGCAGGTATGCTCAGAAACTTAGATGATGATGATGACTGCTGCATTTCAGAACTGTTTGAGTAACAAATAGTTTTTCTTTATAAGGGTGCAACTGCACTGGCCCTTTTGGTGCAGGCTGGTGTAATCTAAATAGGATAGCTTTAAGGGGAAAGTTCGGTTTCACTTACCAGTGATAACTTTCATTCTTCGAGTATATAGTTTGTGAATACACACTCATGGGTTATGCGCCTGCGCAGAACGGAGATCGGAGGCTTGAAAAGCTATTGGTCTAAAGTTTTGGCGGTAAGACCGCCCACCGTACCGCCCACCCTGAGGCGCCCGCGCGCCATTTTACCTCAGTTCCATACTTAAGTCAAGCACAGGATAAACCAATTGATCTCATCCGTGCAGCTCAAGAGGGGAGGCAGGGTGGGTAGTGTGTATTCACAAACTATATACTCGAAGAACGAAAGTTATCACTGGTAAGTGAAACCGAACTTTCTCCTTCGTATAGTTTGTGAATCCCCACTCATGGGAGATTAGCAAGCTCACACTCACTTGGTCGGTGGGCAGTCGGATGAGATGTTCCCACGATGAGATGAAGATGCCGTAGGTTGACCCGTCAGGGGCGATGAGTCCGGAGCCCTCTGGCGAGGACGACACGGCCAAGTCTGGCGTCCGCAGTGGCTCTGGTGTCCACCCTGTAGTGCTGGACAAATGTAGAAGGTCTGGACCATGTGGCAGCCTTACATATGTCCTCAAGCGGTGTGCCCTCCAGGAAGGCAGTGGATGTGGCAACCGCCCTGGTGGAATGCGCCCTGACATGCGGTGGAGGTGGCAGTGATGCTGACTCGTAGGCTAGGTAAATGGTAGAGGTGATCCATTTGGAGAACCTTTGAGCAGAAATGGGTTCACCCCTGGACTTTCCCCCATAAGCCACAAAGAGGCGTTGTGACTTCCTGAACTCTCTTGTCCTGCTGGTGTAAAACAATAACGCTCGTTTCACATCCAGCGTGTGCCAAGTCCTTTCTTGGGCGTTAGAGGGGTTCTGGAAGAAAACTGGCAAGGAGATAGTCTGTGCCATGTGAAACTGGGAGACCACCTTGGGCAGGAAGGTGATGTCCGCTTGTAGGACGACGCGGTCGTTGAAGAATTGGAGAAATGGTGCATCTGCTCGCAGGGCAACCAGTTCCCCAGCTCGTCGTGCAGACGTGATAGCCACAAGAAATGCCGTTTTCCATGTGAGGAGGCGAACATCGCTGGTGGCCATGGGCTCGAAAGGGGTCCTGGTGAGCGCGTTGAGCACGGTCGACAGTGACCATTGAGCCGTAGGAGTCCTGACCGGAGGGAAAGCGTTCCGTAGTCCCTTGAGAAAACGCTTCACCGTTTGGTCACGGAAAGCCCCAGAAGTGGGCGAACCAGCGGGAGAGTGCGCCACCACTGCTGCGAGGTGCACTCGGATGGAGGTGATGCTAAGGCCAGACTCCGCCAGATGGAGGAGGTAGGTCAAAACGTCCTGAAGTCCCACCTGCGGGAGGGCCGTGTGTTGGGCAGCCAGGAAAGCACAGAAACGCCTGTATTTGGAAGCGTAGGACTTCCTTGTGGAAGGGCGCCGCGCTAGTTCCAGGATCCTGGACAGTCTGGGGTTATCCTCCACGCGGTGAGGTGGAGGCTGGGCAGGTCCGAATGGTGGAGCTGGCCGTGCTCCATTTGGAGAAGCGTCGGTGATTCCGGCAGCGTGCGATACTGTGACGACATGCGTAACAGCAGCGGAAACCAGGGCTGGCGAGGCCATGCCGGCGCCACCAGAATTGCATTGGTTCTGTGTTGGTACATCCTGGTGAGCACCTTCTGGACCAGAGGAAACGGAGGAAAGGCATAGAGATAGTCCTGATCCCACCGTTTCATGAAGGCATCGCCCTCGGAGTTCAGTCCGATGCCTGCTCTGGAGCAGTACCTGCTGAGCTTCCTGTTGGACTCCGACGCAAAGAGGTCGATGCTCGGCGTCCCCCAGGCCTCGCAAAGCGATTGGAACACCCCGTCGTCCAGCTCCCATTCGTGGGTCGTCGAGGTGAGGCGGCTCAGGTGGTCTGCCAAGACATTCAGTGAGCCCTGAATGTGTACTCCAACTGGGAAAATGTGCCTCTCCAGGCACCATTCCCACAACTGCACTGCAAGGTACAGGAGGGTGGTGGACCGTGTCCCTCCCTGCTTGTTGAGGTATGCCACCGCCGTGGTATTGTCCGAGGCCACTTGCACAGCTTTGCCGGTGAGCAGAGTCTCGAAGGAACGCAGGGCCTTCCAAATGGCCAGCAGTTCCAAGTAATTTATATGGTGCACCGTTTCGTGTGGTGCCCAGGTGTCGTTGACCGTGAGAGTCCCGCAAGTAGCGCCCCAGCCGAGGTTGCTTGCGTCGGTCAGTATCTGCAATGAGGGTTGCGGGGGGTAGAAGCACTTCCCCGCGGCCACGTTGAATGGTGTCGACCACCATAGCAGTTGGTCCCTCAGTTCCGGAGACGGGGTCAACCGTTTGGACTGGCTGTCCCGGAGTGCGTCGAACTCGTGAAGGAGCCACGATTGTAGGGACCTGAATTTCAACTTGGCGTGGGGAATCACTGCCGTTGTTGAGGCCATCAGGCCTAGAAGTCTCTGAGCCTTCTTCGCCCGGATGCATGGTTTGGTGCGAAGTTCGCTCACCCCTTGCGCAATGTCCTGTAAGCGTTTCTGGGGGGCGTAGGCTCTGGTAGCAATCGAGTCGAGTACCGCTCCAATGTACTCGACGCGTTGAGAAGGAGTCAACTTCGATTTGGTGAAGTTGATCCTGAGGCCGAGACTCTCCATGATGTGGACCGTGTATTGCGTGTCCCGAATGGCTGACGATTTGGTGGGGGAGACGATCAACCAGTCGTCGATGTATGGGAAGACCCTGATGCCCCGTTGGCGGAGGAACGCAGCCACCGGAGCCATGCATTTGGTGAAGACCCGCGGTGCCGTGGCCAGACCGAACGGTAGGCACCGGTACTGGTACACGGAATTGTCGATGCGGAAGCGGAGGAACCGCCTGTGTTCCTCGAGGATGGAGACGTGGAAGTAAGCATCCTTGAGGTCTATGACTGTGAACCAGTCCCCTTTGTTGATGAGAGGGAGGACGGTTTGCAGGGTCACCATCCGGAACTTCCTGGTGTGGATGCATTTGTTGAGGCGGCGCAGGTCCAGGATCGGGCGAAGTCCTCCGTCCTTCTTCTGGACCACGAAGTACCTCGAATAGAAACCGTTGTCCCAGTCGGACGGTGTTACCCGCTCGATGGCTCCCTTGGAGAGAAGGGTTGATATTTCTTCCTCCAAATGGGGGGACGAGGTGGTGAGACGATGTCTTCCTACCCGAGGTATCCGCACGAACTCGATGGCGTAGCCAGAGGACAAGATCTTTAAGACCCACTGGTCGTCCGTGATGCCCGACCATACCTGGAGGAAGTTCCGGAGGGGGAGGTAGGGGATGTGGAGCGAGAGAGACTCGGCCGTCGCAGCTTCAAACGCGAGACTTGGACCTCGCGCCAGAACGCTTGTCCTGTCCGTAGGGCCGGTAGCGGGGTTTGTGCTGACGCCGCTGTTTGTAGGAGCTGGATCTGGGCTGCTCCGTTGGCCCTTGCTGCTGTGGGTTGCCCTGGAAGCGCCGTGTGAAAGGCTGGAACCTCGGCCTGGCAGTCGGGGCCGGCGTGGTGAGCCCCAGGAACTTGGCCGTGGAATTGGTCTGGCGCATCTCATTCAGGACCTTGTCGGTATCCTGACCGAAAAGGCCCTGCCCGTCGAAGGGAAACTCCTCGATGAGCTTTTTCATAGCGTCATCGAGGGAGGTGTCCCTGAGCCAAGCATGGCGACGGAGATAGATTGCGGAGGCCATGTCCTTCGCCGCATAATCATTGATATGCCGGGCAGTGCGCATCAGCTGCTCGGCGACGAAGTCCCCCTCGGTGGCCAGCGCGTCGATCCGCTTCTGGGCGTCGGCGGGCAGTTTCGCCGTCTCAATCTTCACCTGCTCCCATAGGTGAGATTGATACAGGCCCATGGCGGCCGAGTAGTTGGCGGCACGGAAGAATAGGGAGCCGGTGGCGTAGAACTTACGTCCCACCGCGTCCAGTTTCTTCCCCTCCGGCGTCGATGGGACCGGGAATCCGCTGGTGGCCATCCGATGCTGGAAGGCCTTGACCACCAGGGAATTCGGCAGGGGGTGTGCCTGCAAGAACTCGATGTTCTCGTCCAGGACTCGGTACATGCTGTCGAGCCTGGACGAAACGGAGTGCGCCGCCAATGGTTTTCTCCACGTCGCCCTCGCCGAAGTCATCATGGAGGGGAGCATGGTTATGTGGACCGGCCGTACAGCACGCCTGTCGAGCTTCGCAGTCATCTGATCCTCACCCTCCAGCGGCGGTTGATCCACCTTGAGGTTGAGTGCGGTGCCCAGCCTTGTGAGCATGGCGGTCAGCGAGCGTTGGTCCTCACCACGCGGTGGGCCTACCGCGCCGATGTTCTGCTCCGGCGTGCGCTCGGCGTCGACGTCTCCCTCGTCCTCCTCCGACGACGAGCTGGACTCATCGGAGGACGAGGGAGGAACTCTTTCATCCACGTCGGGACCGCGCCAGTACGGCCTGGGCGGGCCGGCGGGATGGGAGTCCACCGCATCAACGTCCGGACCACACCATGATGGTTTGGGTGGGCCGGCGGAGCGGACACTCGACCCACGGGAGGTCGGTGGGGCCACGGCAGGGCCGGCATGCCCGGGGCTTGCGGTGGTCGGAACCGGAGCCGCAGAGGCCGCAGGCAGGGAGGTCTGGAACTTGGTCGCAAAGGACGCCATGACCTGGAACATCTCTCGGACGAGCGCCATCTGGGATACGTCCGAGTCTGCTGATGGTGGAGCCACGGTAGCCGACGAAACGGTGGCCGTCGAAACGGTGGCTGGTAGCGGCGTCGGCGAAACGGTCGTCGGAACGGTGATGACCGCGTCGTCTGTCGGCGTCCTGGGCCTTGGGGAGACGGAGGCCTGCCTCATGGGCGAACGGTTTCTTCCCCGAGGAGGAGAGGGGAGCACCTGAAATGGGCGAGCTGGAGCCCCAGCCCTGCGTCCTTTATCAGGTGATCCGGAAGACGACCGTCCTCCCCAGATGGAGGACCCAGGAGAAGGACATCGGGCAGTCGAGAACGGAGGCGAAGGCCCGGGAGAGGCGTGCGTGCGTGGGGTTGGAGGAAGCGACCGTCTCTTCTCCGACCCATGTTTGCGCCTCTTCTCACCGTTCTTGTCCTTCTTCTTCTTCTTCCTAATCGGAAGCGTGGAGGAAGAAGCCGGCGGCGGCTGGGAAGCAGCGGCAGACGTGGAGGCGGACGCGGCGGGAGCCAGAGCGAGCTCCATCAGATGAGCCTTGAGCCGATTGCTACGGTTCTGCACCGCGAGGCACGTAAACTTTTTGCAATGCGGGCAGGACTGGCTCTGATGCGACTCTCCCAAACAAAAGAGGCACAGGCTGTGGCCGTCGGAAGCCGGGAACTTCTTAAGGCACGCCGTGCACTGCTTAAAAGCTGCAGCCATCAACCGCGGAAAAAATTCTTCCAGTGGAAGCTTCTGGAAGCGGATACCCCGAAGGGCGGACCAGCCGCCACCCCCTTGAGGGGGGAGACGGTGATCGCAGCGAAAAAACTGGCTACTGAGTCCACTCGAGAGAAGAAACAGCGCCGGGGTGGCAATCCTGCCCGTGGGACAAGATTGCCGACAAAAATTGTAGAAACTAGCTCAGAAGGGCGATAAAAATTGAGAAGCTCTCGACGATCGTCCTGCTGCTACAGCGGAAAGAAGAGAACTGAGGTAAAATGGCGCGCGGGCGCCTCAGGGTGGGCGGTACGGTGGGCGGTCTTACCGCCAAAACTTTAGACCAATAGCTTTTCAAGCCTCCGATCTCCGTTCTGCGCAGGCGCATAACCCATGAGTGGGGATTCACAAACTATACGAAGGAGAATGAGTGATATGCCACTTGGGGCAATCCTCATACTGACCTCAAGCTACCCTATATCTGGTCAACAAATGACCCACTGCAAGATATTGGCAAAATGAACATTTCCACTGCTCCTCTCCAAAGGGGCGGAGGAAGTGAATTTTTGAAAATTCTGCTGCCCCTGGTGGCCAACCTTGGCACTCTAACTTGTTCTTGGACTTCAATTACCAGAAGACCAAGTCAGTGCACCTCCTGATCAGGGCTTCTGGGAATTGAAGTCCAAGAACAGCTGGAGTGCCAAGGTTGGCCACCAGGGTGCTAAACTACTCCTGGTGCACTGAATCACTTAGCTTACTTTTGTTTAAATTGCCTTTGTGGGAGGTGCCGATTGAAACTAGGTCTGCAGGGAGTTATTCCATTGCCACTACACAGAAGACTTTTTTTTTTAAAAAAAATGTAAACTAACTTATTCAGTGCATCGGAGCAGTCTAGGAGTAAAATAAATATTTTTACTTTCCCTGCCTCTCTGCAGAGCAGCAGCAGAAGTATTCAATTTGCCAATACAGTATTGTGAAGTGGCTCACTTACTACAGTAAGTCACTTCATAAAAAGGTCTCCCCTTATATCTCTGACTGAGGTATATGTTATGAGATCTTCCTTTGATGCATGAAACTGTGGATAACAGCAAACCCTATATTCAACACATATACCTGAATTATAGAAGTGGGAGAAGGGATTCTAATGCCTCTGTTGTTTAACATGAGAGCTACCAAATTGTCTGACTCTGTTCCTTGTAGACCAGGGGTTTGCAATCTACAGCCTGCAGGCCCGGCCCATGGTGCAAATCATCTGGCCTGCACAACAACCCCGGAAGCGCTTATGACAGCCACGAATGCGCCCGCATCTGCGCAAATGTGCCCGTGCCTGCAGTCTGCAGTTTATGGCAGCAGTTACGGTGTGGGGGAACCACATGTCTGGCCCGCTCAGCTGTCTGAGGGGACAAGGTCTGGCCCATGGCACAAAAAGGTTGAGAACCCCTGTTTTCGACAGTGGCCTCTAATGGTAATGTGCCATAGAAATGCATACACATATCGGTTTGTTAATCAAATATCTTTAGAAGCTGCAGATACTGAACCCACAAGATATGGGGGCAACCTGTACCAGAAATTGACACCAGGAGCAGCCTCGACAGCTGCAACACTCAGTTTTGGTCATTTTGCCAGAGAAGGCATTTGCTGAGAATGGGATAAATTAAAACACAGCTACCTGCATGAAAAAAATAGAAGCCCCTGACAGAACTCAAAAAGATGCAGGTAGGAGTGCTCTGGGGATAGATTAGCCTGCTCTAGTGCCAAAAAAATAGCAAGCTAACACCTTCCTACAATGCAGCAAACAGCAGGCCAAATACCCATTTAATTGAGCCCTAAAAGAGAAACATGAGATGTTACTTTCTATGTCTTTAAAATATGACAAATTAAGAGTGTGCAGTTAAATATTAATAAGAGGCAACTGAAGGCAAAATTCTTTATTTTTATCTGGTGGCCTACTTCCTGCATAACTGGAGCAAGGGGTTTGGTCTATTTTAACATACTCAGTACCTCAAAACCTTAAGCTTCAGTTGCCAATCCTGTAAATCTAAAGTGTTCATTTGCATTCCATTTTTAGCTAATCTCTGTGCCATGGATTACTCATGCATATTCCACCCACATGGGGAAAGATGGCCTTGCTTCTGGAGAGTTAGTTTCCTTTAAAAGAATTTCACAGAAAGTTTCAAGATGCTGGTGAAAAGAGACTGAGCAGCACCTTTCTCTGCTGAAGAAAACCTCCCAAATAAAATTCAGAATATAATAGATTTAGAGCCACATGGTTATTAGATTTCTTTTGAAACAAAACCAGAGAGGATTTAATTAAGTTCGTGCTGACAAGGAATTAAGACAGCTTTGCTGGAAGCCTCACTTCTGGTATTGGGGGATGCAGTTTTGAATTTAAACACGGAGCTTCCTGTGCAATTTGGCCCAGTGCTTCTATACTACTTGCTTCTAGTGAAGCTTTACTACTAGTAGATAAGCCAAATTTTAACTTTAAAATGAATGTGAAAAATGCACTATACATGCTAAATTTTCCTAAATCCAAGGGGTTGGGGTGAGGTGCTTCCTGTAGTGAGAAGTTGCCATGATGACAATTTATTGCAGTGAATCACTTAAAGCAATGCAGACTAAAAAGCAGAATAACAAAGTAATGTTTTTTTAAAGAAAAATATATTTTGTAAATAATAATAATTTAATGTCAGAAATTATTCTGGGTTGAAAGGATTTTTGTAGGAGAAACTCCGCTCAGGGGACGCCTGAGCTGGAACAGAGATGGGCACTCAATCCGTCTTGAACTGCTGACTTCCCGGCCTTCCAGCTAACAAGGCGAGCCTTCTTAACTACTGAGCCACCGCAGTCCCATTTTGTAAATGATGACAGCCAAAGGGTAAATTAGAATTTTCCAATGATGGAACAACACAGTTCTATGTTGCTGCTTATTACAAAATATTTTTATTTAAGAGGAATAACACAATCTTGAAACGTGGCCCTCTGTACCCCCTCCTCCCCATCATTTGCGTTCACTAAAACCCAACATTCATGTTCACCAACAAGCAAAGGGAACTGGGATTTCTTCCCAAATGGCTGACAGCTATTGCAAAAGAGAAGACAGGAAGTAGGGAGCAAGAAGCGGAGGAACACTGCATCCAAATGGATAGAAACAGAGCAAGCCAAGGCCAATATGTGGTTGACTACATCACAACTACATGGGTTGTAGAAGCAATTTCAATGTAAACGGGAGATGCAATCTCAATAATCCCCATCATTCTAAATTGTATCATACTGATCAAGGCTAGATTGCTTTCAGGCACTAATGTAGATTCACTGAGTGATCTCCCAATGGTCAACATTTCTGCAATTTCTGCAAAATGCCTTCTGGGCAGTCTACACACAAAACTAATGAGCCTTCCTTTAAAAGCAAAGTCCACAACCTATTGCAAGCAAAAAAGGATCTTTTTGTAAATGCAAAGAATCCACCCCTTGTTTCAGATTTTTAACATTCTATGAGACCAAAGTAGTGGCTGTCACATGCTATACAAATTTGCATAAAACACACAAACTTTCCTAGCACCAGCAAATATCCCATCTAACAAACTGACATACACAAAAGATTGCAATATCTTGCCATTGCTGGCAAGGATTTAAATCCCTAGCCCTCCGTTATGAAATTACATTCTTCTATTTGACACAAGGCATTAAGAATGGGATGACATCTGTTCGCCTGGTGGAGTCAAAAGAATGAGTAAGCAGGCCAAGAAAGTTGAAAGCAAGCCTGTTTGTGTGTGCTGTCCCTCATAACCAATCAAGGTCAATCTCTGCTTGAATGCAAATACCTAGGCCAGGAAACACACCACTAGAGCATGCTCATAAATTTGCAGTCTCATTTTGGAGGCTAATACCAGTGGTGACGAGATTCAGCAGGTTTGCATCGCCCCAGCTCGCCAAATCTGGTAGCAGAAATTCCAGCTAGCCCCGCCCATCCAAGTTTTGAAACAAAGTAGTCCTAATTTGGGTGCAATGCAGGGCTTTCCCCCTGGCCACGCCCACAGAATAGGTAGTAAAAAAACTGAATCCCACCACTGGCTAATACTTTAACAAAATCAAGTGAAAATGGGAATGGGGGACATTGAGCAATTTTTCTGCAAAAGATAAGAGACACACAATTTGTTTTTGGAAGGTGTTCAAAGGGCAAGATTAATACTCATCAGACTTAATGAAATTTTTGGAGTGGAACTTGGCCCTTTCCCTTTGGAGAATTGTCATTTGCTTCTAGTGTGTCAAGCTGACAAATTCGGCTGGTTGCTAATTGTGGAAAAATTCCCCAAAGGACCTCCATTTTCTGCCATACCTAGGGAATTTTCACGGTTTACAAAGATAAATGCTCTAAAACTGTATAGAACTAAGTTCACTCCACATCTTGGTTAATCACTCAAATAATCTTAAACAGCAATGAGATATTGTCATACAAATTTATTTCTAAATTTCTTTCTAAACATTTCTCCAACATGTTCTGAAAGAATTCCCCCACTCAGCAAACCCACAGGAAAGAAGGAAAATGAATCAAGCATGCTACATTTTCTTCTTAAACCAAATACTGCATTTTTTTTGTTTAATAGTATGGAATATCCAGCGTTAGTGAAAGATTCATTTCTTAGAGACCTTACACCTTCCAAACCTTGCCAGGCATTTCCCTACATTTTCTGTAACAAATGAGATAGTCTGAATATAATAGAAGTGTGGCAGATTTATCAGCAGGTAACATTAGCTGGTAGAGTGAGTGGCAGTGACAAAAAGGTTATTCTGTTATGTCTGAAACCTTTAATGTTCCATTGCTAATATTGCAGGGGAAAGGGCTAATCCAATAGACTGGGGTTCATCAATGAATAAGAAGACTGAAAGCAGCAAATGAAATGCTTATTTCATGCACATTCATAGCTCTTTGCACCAGCAGAGTGTGAGCAAGGACATCTCAAAGGTTATGATTAAACGCCTCAACAACCTGGAAGTCGATGATAAGGTGATCGCTACAATAAGGTACTTTCCTCTACTAGCAGAAGCACAGTGAAACCTCATGAAAGATGGCAGTAAGTTTCTTGGAATAGGCAGCTAATTCCTGGCTTCATTTAATGTCAGTCGCATTCTGGCACCCTTAACTACTTGCGACATGCAACAAAGACACTGCTGATCCGACCAGAACATTGTAAGCCACTCACCCATGCACCTCTTTGGAACGGAGGATGGAAGCTGTGCATAAGATGGCATTTCCTTCCTATATATAGTCTTGTTAAGTTGGAACTGACTTATAGCAGCTTTCAAAGTAGATGAGATTTCAAGTGTGTTTTAACAATTCCACTCATCTGGTGAAATTTTTAAAAACGGAGTGGGGATTTAAACCCAGGTGTCCTGAGACTTAGTCCAACCCTCTATTCTACTGCACCACACTGGGTATCCAATGCTGCCTATATAGTGCAATGAATTAGTTATCTGGCTATAGAGCCAGTGGTTCGGTGCGCAGTTCTCCAACCTGTGCAATCATGGGAAAGATGCATAGTCCCAGGATGCTTCTAGAAGAGAATGGCAAACCACCTCTGTGTATTCTCTGCCCACAAAAGCCTGGAAAGGGTCACCCTAAGTTAGAATTGACTTAATGACATGCAATTATATATTGTCTAGACAGGATGATAAACATGCCTTGAAAAATAATAATCTTTCATTTTCCAGAGCTAGACCTTTAAACCAATCCCCCAAAACTAATGCTTACTGGAGGTTTCTGAAGGACAAAAATCAATGTTATCCTCAAAATCATCTCTGTGGAGCTCTAGGAACAGAGCCAGTGTCCAACAAAAGGCCTTTGTTCATAGAAATGCATTCCATCTTGAATACAGAAAGGCTGGTGCTCTTTTTCAGACGCCTACCAAAAGTAAAGCATTTTTAAAAGGGAAAAAGAAGGGCCCAGAGAATTTATTCAGAGCTACTGTGCAATAAATATTAAAACAAGCATACATTACCTATTTTAAATAAACCTGACTGATTTGGAAAAGATGTCACGATCTACTTTTAATTTACAACTCAAAGCAGGAAGTGAGCATTGTCTGCCATAAAGCAAAAGGAAGTTACAATAAAGCAGGAGTTCCCAACCTTTTCAAGTTTGGGGCCGGGTTATGCTCCTTCAAACAGTTGGTGGCCCGGTCTTGTGTGCCAGCCGCCACCGCCGCTGCCACAATCGGCCATGGACTCATTTATAGCTGTTGTAAATGCATTTACAACAGCCGTAAAAGAGTCTGCAGATAATGTAAACGCATTTACGATTATTGTAAATGAGTCCATAGCTGTCGTAAACGTGTTTATAATGACTGTAAATGAGTCTGTGGCTGATTCTGGCAGCAACGGATGGAGCGAGGGCAGGGGCCGGATTATTTGGTGGCACAGACCATAGGTTGAGAACCCCTGGAAAAAAGCATGCTATGCAGGAATCCCCTGAATGTATCACTTCCAACAGAGCTCTTATTATTATTAACACCTTTAACGAATCATTTTCATATGTAATGTGTACATTATGTTCTGCCACGTTAGACCTGACTGACAGAGACCTTTATAGGATTTGGAGGCAACTAACAGTCTTAATGCATAAAATAGATTAGAAGAACGTAATAATTGTTTGTTTTTGTAAGTACCTTTTTCAACAAAAAATAATAGTAAAAAGTGGTTTTTATCTGTGCTTTATCACCAGCACATTTCCACGCCCAAGCAGGGAATCCAGCCCAGGTCTCCCAAGTCCTAGCCCATCACTATTTTCATTACACCACACTGGGTATCTTACAAATGCATACCTGTCAAGTTTTGGATTTGGAAATAAGGGAAATTTCCCAGCAAATAAGGGATACTTGAAAGCTATGCTTATCCTGTGCTGCCCTCCAATGGCAGCTATAGGGCTTTGCAGTCTAATTAATAAGGGATGATGGCAGGAAAGAGGGTAAAATAAGGGGTTTTCCCGGCCAATAAGGGATACTTGACAGCTATGTATATGTAATATTACAACAATTATGGGCCCCTTGCAAGAACTTTGTGTCAATTATAAAGTACAGTAAAACCCCGGGTTACAACCACCTCAGTTTAAGTTTGCTCTGGTTTACAATGGCAAACCCTATGGAAATGCTGTCCCAGTTTACAATTTTTTAAATGTATTTGTTTCAGTTTACAACAATCAATTCAGGCCCATTTTTTTAATTTTTCAATGCATCCCTATGGATGTTTCGGGTTAAAAAAAATTCAGGTTACAATGGAGGTTGTTGGAATGGACCTCCGCTATAACTGTAGCTAAACTTTTTTAAAAGTATGTGTCCAATAACAGTGATATCTCTCAGCCCACTGGAAGTAGAATACTTTGGTTCTGCAAACTGTACAATTGCACAAAAATAAGCAGAAACTATTTGTCTTCAAAGAGATTTGCATGAGGGTGCCTAAGTGGAATAGATATGATTGCAGTTTTGTCCTTTATCTGCTCCATATTTCATCAAGATGACCCTTCCTTTGATAGATACTGTATGTCTGGCTAGGCTTCCCCAAAATACAAACAGCATGTGGAGAGCACCATATCCTTGGATTTCCATTTAAATTAAGTTCTATTAACACTAGTTTTCCGTGCACAGTTTTCTCATACACCAAAAGAAATGTCCTTCTGCCTCTTGGATTTCCATTAAGTCTCGATGGTCTTCTATACAAATTGGGGAAGAGCTGTTGAAATCCCAGAGCGAGACTGAATACTGCAATGCACTCCAGGTTTGTACATTAACATCTCCAAGGATCTGGCCTCAAAACCATTATCAGTCATCGCAGAACTCTGTCAAGTCCCCATACTGGACCCAAGCATTTCAATGAGTGCTTAACTCTATAACATAATACAAAGGACACTTCCAAAATTCTCAGAATCTGATGTTTTCACTCAATGCTGTACTTCTCAAATACCTTGTCTTGTTTCAAAATGAAAATAATATGGTTATAATATAGTGTAATATAATATTTGTTCTTATGGTTGTTTCCTCAAAATTATGGACAGAGCACGTTTGCTTTCCATTCCTATATCTATCTTTCATTACAATATGCGGAATAATGGACATGCAGACGGCTTTTTGGAAGGTTTTAAAATCAGAGTTTTTGAGGCAGATTTTTATACTCCCAGCTGTCACAGATCATTTTTATGCTTTATCTGTGTGCAGAAGAAGTATAGATGGGCACCAATCTAGTAGAAAAAGCATTCCAAAACATTGGAATTGAAGATCGTAAATTTTTATGCATGCATGTATGCAGATCATCATAGACGTGATCACCTGATGGACATGAAAGTTGCAGGAAATGGTGTATGATTCGGATGTAGAATTTTTAAAATCTAGATTAGGAAGGAGTGGAAGACAATGCTGAGTCCAGTCACAGCAGAATATGTGGATGGAATAGGGAAAGCCTTCTCCTCTTTACCAAGGACACAGCAGCTCCCTCTCAAGCCATCTTACAACAGATTGTATGTGCATGCTGGAGTACTCCATTCTCATTTGACAAGCTGCTGATTTGATTTGGCTGGCAGGCTCATGGCAGCTTTCTGAAATCTCCTTCAGCAATCTCATTCTCTTGAGGAGGCAGTCTTGCTGTGCCAGACCTTGGCTTCACTGGTGATAAACATACATATATTGGCAAAGGAAGAGCTGTAGGTGTGAACCCAGCCTCTTGAGATAGCCTTGGTAAGGAACTCCTAGTGTTAGTGGAAGTTTGCCATTACAACTCCAAGTACAGCATTGCTGCCAGTGGTACAGTGGAGATAAGATTTATAGAGTCAATCTTCCAGAACTTTCTGAGAAACCAGGTGCTATGACATCATCTGCAGACCACCAATCTTCCCTGGTTTCCATGTTTCTTCAAAGCTTAACTTCAATAATCTCAGATGGTATGAGAAAAATGCAATTTTTAGGAATAATAAATTCTTCCAGGCTATTCCTGTTCTAACACAAGTATTTGAGAATGGGCTAGTTTTGAATGGCAATTCAAAGCCATAACTTTACCCCCCCAAAAAATCTACTCATCTGTTGCAATATATCAATTCAACTATCGCTATTTTTATACTCTCCTTATGGCAGCAATAGTCGTGATGGTTATCTGAACTGTCTGTGCTTACAGATTTATTACTATTTCACTAACAGTCTTCTAGTACCAGTACATAATAAGTAAACTGATGGTATACATTTAGTGACAGCAATAATGCAATTAGACAACTGACTCAAAGCTGCTCACTAGCCTGGTCATTCCAGTTTCTAACTAAACCATAATGTCTTTTTAGGACATTTAAACTGTTTCAGGGTGTGTCTCCATTGTCTAAAAATTCAAGATCCTATTCAGGTTTTTGTAAACTCAATTTAACAACACATTGTGTTGGAGTTGCTGTGCATCTCCCCTGTGATATCTGTTGGATCTGAATTTGCAGTGTAGGAATACATGAGACTATGTGAGATTAAACCAAATTGGCACTCCAATGGAGGGGGGCCTTACTCCCCTCCAGTTGCTGGGACAGTTGAAAACTCCCTGCTGCTGTATTCCTCCTCTTCCCTTTCTGCTTCCCTGCCTGCTACTGCCCAATCCTACAAAATGAGGAGTACTTATACTCAAGTATAAGCTGAGTTTTTAGCCCCAAAAAGGGATGCAACTTATACTCGGGTCAATGACCACGAGGGTCCCAAGACCACACTGGATTGAGATGCACCAACAATTTAATTACTTTTACCATATTTTCATGTCTTTTCATTATTGAAACTCACTAGCAGCTGCTGCATTTCCCACCATCATCTTATACTCAGGATTTTCAGGTCAAAATTAGGTACCTCGATTTATATTCTGGTCGGCTTATATTCAAGTATATATGGTAACATTGGAACCAGCTTTCTATTCCATTACTCTGCCAGTTGGAGAATATATATAAAATCAAAATGGGGTGAGGTGGCAGAGAGGGGAAATGGAGAAGGATCCTCAAAGAAAGGCCTGAGAAAATGAGAAGTTTAACTGGAGGATTAACTGCAGAGAGGTGAACCAAGCCACTGATTCATTGAAAACGAACCGCTCCTTTCAACTAACCCTGGCTTGGATTCATCTCTCTGCAGTTACCCCTTAAAATGCTGGCTTTCTTAAGTGTCTGCATCTTGCTATATTGGAAACAATTTTTAAAAATCGGCATCTGCTCGCAAGAAGAGCTCCATGGACTGCAGGTGGAGTTGCTGTATATTTTATTGGTGACACATGTGTTCACACACCCCAAACCGATTCAAAAACCATTAATTCAAGAATTGGTGCAAAATAAATAATCCTCAAAGGGTGCTTTGAAATAACCTACTTGGGGACCAAAATACTACACATTTAGCTTTGTGTTGTGTTGTTACCTTTAAATCTATTTCAAACTGTGCTAATGTAATGCAAATGTAGGAGTTTTTACAAACGTGGGCACATCCTTATGGATAGTAAAGTAAAAAAAATGAGCATACTCTAATGGGGAAGGGACTGCTGTGGCTCAGCAGTTAAGATGCTGAACATGATGACTGGAAGGTTGGAAGGTCAGCAGTTCAAGATCTGAGTCTGCATGATGGAGTGAGCTTCTGTCTCTGTCCCAGCTCCTGCCAAACTAGCAGTTTGAAAGCAAGACATTTCAAGTAGATAAATAGGATAAATGCCAGCAGATTTGGAAAACAAAACAATGGCCACAGGATTGGAAAAGATCAGTATACGTCCCAATCCCAAAAAAGGGCAATGCCAAAGAATGTTCAAATTATCGAACAATCGCACTCATCCCACACGCCAGTAAAGTGATGCTCAAGATAATACAGGATAGACTTCAGCAGCATGTGGAAAGAGAATTACCAGAGGTGCAGGCAGGTTTCAGAAGAAGCAGGGGGACTAGAGACCACATCGCCAACATACGCTGGATCATGGAGAAAACAAAGGAATACCAGAAACAAGTATACTTTTGTTTTATTGACTACACTAAGGCATTTGACTGTGTGGACCACAACAAGATGTGGCAAGTAATTAAAGAGATGGGAATACCAGAGCACCTCATATGCCTCCTGAGAAATCTGTACATGAACCAAGAAGCAACAGTTAGGACAGAACATGGAGTGACAGAGTGGTTTGGAATAGGAAAAGGAGTAAGACAAGGCTGCATTTTGTCACCATGCTTATTCAACCTATACACAGAGCACATAATGCTCAGTGCAGGGATGGAGGAATCACAATATGGGATTAAAATCGCTGGGAGAAACATCAACAATCTGAGATATGCAGACGATACCACCCTAATGGCAGAAAGTGAGGAAGACCTAAAGAATCTCTTGATTGGGCTGAAGGAGGAGAGTGCAAAAGCTGGCTTGAGACTCAATATCAAGAAAACCAAGATAATGGCAACAGGCCCCATCAGTTCCTGGAAAATAGACGGGGAAGAAGTAGAAGCAGTGACAGATTTTACTTTCTTAGGATCAAAGATCACTGCAGATGGGGATTGCAGCCATGAAATAAAAAGGAGACTGATTCTTGGGAGACAAGCAATGAGAAACCTGGGGAACATAGTGAAAAGCAGAGACATCACATTGCAAACAAAAATTAGAATAGTCAAGGCAATGGTTTTCCCAGTAGTAATGTATGGATGTGAGAGCTGGACAATTAGGAAGGCTGAACGCAGAAGAATAGATGCCTTTGAAATGTGGTGTTGGAGGAGGGTTTTGAGAGTCCCCTGGACAGCGAGGAGAACAAATAGGTCAATCCTAGAAGAAATTAACCCGGATTGCTCACTGGAAGGTCAAATAGTAAAGATGAAGCTAAAATACTTTGGACATCAAATGAGAAGGGAGGATTCACTTGAGAAGGCACTGATGTTGGGAAAGGTGGAAGGCAAAAGAAGAAGGGGGAGGCCAAGGATGAGATGGCTAGATGGCATTGTGGACACAATGGGCACAGAGCTGGGAGGGCTGAGGGGGATGGTGGAGGACAGAGGCGCCTGGAGAGCAATGGTCCATGGGGTCGCAAGGGGTCGGAACCGACTGTGCGACTGAACAACAAACAACAACAACAAATAGGAACCACTTAGGTGGGAAGGTAAACAGCGTTCCATGTACTCCGGTGTCAAGGCATGCCTGCCATGTGTCCACAGAAACATCTGCAGATGCAGACAGCGCTGGCTCTTTGGCTGTAAACAGAGATGAGCACTGAATCTTAGAGTCGGATATGACTGGCTTTTGAGCAAGGGTGACCTTTACCTAACAGGGGGCACTGGCCAGATGCAAGCAAAACAATCAAAATGATGATGAATATATTTATGGAAATTCAATCAGTAGAAAAAATGACTTTATTAAAGAGTTCTGGAGGATTTAAAGTTTAGTTGAACATTCTACTGCATTTACTATTTTAACGTCCCCCATCCCCTTCAAATAATACAAAAATTCACATCTTAAATCAGGGGTTCTCAACTTATGGCCAGCGGCCACTGCTAAAACAGGCGTGGTTTTCAAAGGCAGCTGCTTTCCCGTTTCAGATATACCTTCTCCTACAAGCCCGGGGTTTGTGTAGGTGGCCATTTCTGGGATCCCAGGATTGTGGAAAATGTCTGTCCGAAGTGGGAAAGTGGCTGCCTTTGAAACGACTCTGTGGAAAGAAATGCAAGTGAGCTGGGGATATGCGGACAAACAGCCACTTCAGACAAACAGCTTACCCTCTTAGTGCATGATCAGGAAGTTCCAGAGAGGCGCACATTCCTGGCTGTAGCACCATGCAGGGAGCTCGAATGAAGACCAGAAATGAGCGGATATGGTCCCCATATCTGCTGCTGGAAGAGGTGGAGACTGGGCTCACTCCATAGCTGTCAAGTATCCTGTATTGGCTGGGAAAGCCTCGCATTTTTACCCCTCTTCCCGCCGCCCTCCCATTTTATTATTTTCCCCATAAATATCCCATATTGATTTTTTAAAAATCCTGACCAGAGCCCTCACAGGCAAAGCTGCATTTTGTTCCTCCTGGGGAGTTCGATCGATTGAGGTGCAGGATAAAAAGGGGTAACTCCTTTATGAGGTGGGGGACAATCATGTCTGGATTTTTTTTTTTCTTTGGGGGGTTGTATTTTTTATTATTTGGTCTGGTTGGGACCGGTTTTTATTTTTCAATGGGAAAACGTGCTTCGGTTTACGATTTTTCCAGTTTATGAAGGCTGTCAGAATGGACCAAAGTCATATATCGGGGTTTTACTGTACACCAAAGTAATCTAGATTCAATGTATGCAGGTTTTTATAACCAAGTTTTTATAACCAACAGGCAAATGCCTGTAGATTCTAAGCAATTTTGGAGTACTAGGAGATTCTGTGCAAACACGTAAAATTGATGCCTATAAAGCACACATCATACTAAAGAGCACCTGCAGATATTACCAGTTTGGGCTTTTTCATTATTTTATTCCTTTTTCCAAAGAAGAAGACAATGGCTATGCTATGCTAAAAGGCCTCTGAAATAGCAAAGATAAAGTTAATCCAGTAATGTTTTTAGCAGAGTAAACCCCAGAACACATTACATTCCTCTGATGGAATTTTTAAATCATCGTAAGGGATTAAACAATATTACTCAGCTGATGATAGGGACTTTGAAAATCTCAAAGGATTATGGGTAATGACAATTTCTTGCTCCAATATTTGTATTGTAGGAATGACACCTACCTCTCACAACAAACCTACATGAACTGTGCTTACAGTTTCAATGGGAATACTATGAACGGACTGTGTTAAGGAGTGTTTCCCAGGGGCAGCCATGAACAGCACTGAAAATAGTGTTTTATTCTATTTCATCTCTAATCTGCCTCTGTGTGTGTGTGTGTGTGCGTGCGCGCGCACACACATATGTGCACAAGTTCACATATGTACAGTATATAAAATTTTTGACAAATTATTGCCAAACCATCTGCAGTGCCACAGCATCAGAGGGTAGAGAGTTACTTTTCAGTAGGACTTGGCTAATACAGCTCCCAAGCCTCTCCTACACACTTATCTTTATAGGTACAATTTTTTAAAAAAATCCAATCTTCACATTGTCCTTCACCAAAAGCAACTAAGAGAGTGGCTCAGTTGTTAAGAAGCTCACCTTGTTAGCTGGAAGGCCGGCAAGTCGGCAGTTCGAGACCTGGGTACTGCACGATGGTTTGAGCGCCCGTCTCTGTCCCAGCTCCTGCCAACCTAGCAGTTCGAAAGCAAGAAATTGCAAATAGATAAATAGGGACCATTTCAGTAGGAAAGGTTCTTAGGGACATGAAAAGAACCTCATTGAGGTGGCCCCTGAGCGGAGTTTCTCCAGCAAAAATCCTTTCAACCCAGAATAATTTCTAACACAAAATTATTATAACTAAGAGAGTTGCTATTTAGTGACTTACACTCCTCTTTTCATTTATCTTGCCTCTTCCTTAGCACAATAACATCATAAAAACCAACACAGGTGCTGTCACCTTCTGCCATTGACTAAGGCCACATCCATATACAATACTTCTATAAGCAACTTATTGCACTAGACACATTTTAAAAAACTAATGTCTAATTTTCACATATTATTACTTGTGAAGCAGCCCTTGTAATATAACTTAGTTCTGTCTTGCTTATTTAAATAGGATTAATTCAAAATACTGTACCTTGTTTTTTGAAACTAGTTATTGTCCGGCTCAGCACAGCAGTTACTTTCCAAGACCCTCTATGATTTATAATTATTAATAAAATCATGTTCATTTCTTTGGCTCTAGTTTAATTTAGGTGTGACCTCTTCTGTTGGACATGGATGTAACACACAAGCTCAATTACTGGATGCATACTAGCCATTTTCACACTGAGACAGAGACAGGTTTCCTTGAAACTGCCCTCAAGAAAGAGTACATTATTGGATGAACTGGATTAGAAGCTAAGGAAGTGGATCTTCTGAGTGACTATTTGATTTGTCACTTTCCTTACTTCATTCCTCAACCATATTCAGGCATACGAGATTTTCAGAGTCTGCAAATGTCAGAAAGCATCAGCTGCATTTATGCTAGCTTCTTATGTGATCTAAAAAAATGAGAGGTTCCTGGCAATTCCCATTCTCATAACCCATTCTAGGGACAGACTCTGAGGCATGAATTATGAAGAAGCTATGAAACACTTCCCCATTTCAAGGCAGGTTGTTCTTATCTCAATACCTACAGTGCCCGCTTTTTGAAAATGATTGTCAAGTCTTTTCATATTTATTATTGTAACTTATTTATATAACATGTCTAAAATGCTATATAATATGCAATTGTGTGCATGCGATGTCCATTTCCCCCCCACTCTGAGCTGGTCTCTTCTATTTTTTATTTTTATTTTTTGCAAATAAGAAAGTGAGGGTTAAATTGAAAAAAGCAATGGCAACTTCAGAGGCAACTTCAGATGCTTGTGTGGCTGGGCAACAACGGGAAGCTCATGAGTTACATTTGCTAATATGATTTTTAGAACTCAGTTTTGTTGTTGTTCAGTCGCACAGTCGATTCCGACCATTTGCGACCCTATGGACCATTGACCTCCAGGCACCCCTGTCCACCACCATTCTCCTCAGCCCACCCAGCTCTGTGTCTACTGCGTCTACAATGCCATCCAGCCATCTTATCTTTGGCCACCCCCTTCTTCTTTTGCCCTCCACCTTTCCCCACATCAAGGCCTTCTCAAGTGAATCCTCTCTTCTCATTTGATGTCCAAAGTACTTTAGCACTCAGTTGCACCTCTGAAAAGGAGAAATGCAGGCTCATGCAAGAACCTTGGGCTGGCCTCCTACCATGTTTTAAAGCAGGAGTGTCAGGGGAAGGACAACCAGATGAAGTCAAACACTGAGCAACAAGGACTGAGTTTCAAGAGCAGAGCCAGATATTACAGTGCTCGAGCTATAAATCACACATGTGCTCACTTGACAGGGTCAGGACTAGCAGGAGTTCAGATCAACATCATGATCTAGAGCAGGGGTGACCAAACTATGGCCAGTGGGTTGGACCCGGCCCACGGCACCATTTCATTGATCTGATGCCACCCTCGCTGCTACCGGAAGCGGAAGCGTTCACGACAGCCATAAAATGCACCCGTGTATGCATAAACATGTCTGTGCCTGCCATAAATGCTGCCATAAATGTAGGGAAATTCCCTAGATGAGTAGGGTATAAATATAATTAATAAATAAATGTACCCTCAGCTGTCGTAAACGTGTTTACAACAGTTGTGGATGCATTTTAAGGCAACATTTATGATGGGAGGAACCATGTGACCTGCCCACACAGCTGTCTGGGGGGGGGGCATGGTGCAAAAAGTTTGGGAACCCCAGATCTAGAACAAAAATATGACAAGTGTTTCTTTCAGCAGTTTCATTGGATGGGTATTCACATATGGGCCTGGGACCCCTTCCCTTCTTCAGCTATTTCTAATTATTTATTTACTGGTAGTGCCTAACTTTCTAGAATATCTTTCTCATTTTTATTTTACTACTACATTTATACTTACCTTTCCACTACAAAGCAGTGCTCAAGACATCTCGCAAGTTTCACAAAACAATAAAATCAAGTAAAACAAATTTAATATTAATATACTGAAATATCAGCTAGATAGCTCAGTGGTTCAGGTATCTACCAGCAAAGCCAGAGGTTGGGTGTTCAATTCCCCACTGTGCCTCCAGCGAGAAAAGCCAGCCTACACTGTCATAGGCAAGATGCACAGCCCCAAGAAGAAGGGAATCGCATACCACTTCTGGGTATTCTGTACCTAGAAAAACCTGGAAAGGGTTGCCATAAACCAGAATTGAATTAACAGCACATGATTATATTTACCATCAAATTTTATAAACCCACCCAAACCACAAAAGCTACTAACCTTAATGAAGTGTAGAAACAGACTAAAGTATCACAAAAAAATTATATACCAGTTTAAAAAGCTGTTTACATCTTCCTAAAAGCAGTGAAATTAGGAATTTAGCACAGCTCTAAAGGGAGAATATTCTACAGCCTAGGAGTCACATAAGAGGGAGCCTTCTCCTTCATGCCTGTTAGATGAGTCTCTGTAACTACTGATATTTTAAAGAAGCAATCCAAACAGGTTCATAACAAGACTGCCAAAGTCCCAAGCTCTTTAGGCCTTAAAGGTTATAACCAACAGCTTTACTTGAGCATACTAAGCAACTAGCAAACAATGCAGGTCTTTCAGTATAAACTCATGATACTGTATACCAATTCACAGCGTAGCTACTGTATGTTTCACCAGTACCCACACTAAAAGGCACCGGTATTGTTTAGTATCAGACTTTCTTTACTAAGCAAACTGTCATCATCTTCTGGAGTGACTGAGTCCTCTCAGGCATGGTCAGGCATCTCCTCAATCTTCTGTTTTTGTGGGAAAAGGACTGCCAGCTAGGGTCTCAAGATCTTCCTCAGCCTTGGTCTCCCTCAGCTGTATAATATTATAATTGGCTTCATCCCCTGAAGAGGACCTGATCAAGTAGGGATGTCACCTTTTCATTAATTAGTCTACACCTCAAAACCCCACCTTCTCTAAAGCTTAAAATACCCTTCCACAATTACAGCCACAGCTAGATATGTGCATAAAAGACCTGCATGTATGCTATCTGAAGACATGGCTTACTGTCTTATAACAAATACCACTTGTTGCTCTTTTACAGTGCCATAACACTCCTTATGGTTTTTTCCGCAACAGACTAACATATTTATTTTATTTTATTTTATTTAAATTTATATGCCACCCAATCAGGAGAACCCGACTCAGGGCAGCGCACAACAGTTAAAAATGTATAAAAACAGATTTTAAAATCCCAAATTGCCCACTCACTTCCCCACCCTACTATCCCCCACCTCAATTAAAAGAATAAAAAGAAATAAAAGGGAATGTGGGGGGGGGACAACAACACAAAGGGAGGGATATTAACTAAGCACTAACTGGGGATGAGCCAACAGGCTGGAGCCGTATTCCCATTAAGGCCCCACACCTGACCTGCCAGCCAGGTTTTCAGACTTTTCCTGAAGGGCAGCAGTTCTGTCTGTAGCCTCAATTCTGTTGGAAGGAGGTTCCAGAGGGCTGGTGTGGACATAGCTACTCCTTGGAAATATTTTGTATTGGTTGTTTATTGAAAGGATAAAACTCAAATGGAATTTAAAAAACCAAACAAACCCCAAAGCAGAAAACCTAAGGAAGTGAGTACCTATGGAGGACAAGGGTATCAATGGCTATAATTATGGATACCTAAGAACAACCTCCGGGTTGGAGAGATAGGCAGGAGACCTCTCAATGCCATCTCTAGGGAATCCTAAGCAGGTGAAGGCATCTGCTTGGGAATAATACCCTGAAGCAAAAGGTGAGCCACTGTGTGAGACAGAATGCTGGACTGGATGGGCTGTGGCCTGTTCCAGCAAGGCTGTTCTTATATGTTCTTATGAGTAATATATAATGGACCAACATATTGATCCTGCACCCAAACTCTCCCACATCTGCCCATTTTAAAAGTCAACAACCACCCTATTTAGCTTTCAACCACACATAAAGAGCCAGAGATATACACTCCAACGACATCCTTGTACTCCCCATGTTACTCTGGAAGATTGAAAATGAAGCCATTCCTTGAAGTGTATAAGTGTTGAGATCTCTCCATGACTGGAAATCTGTCCTTATCAGCATTCCTGATCACATGCAACTCTGGAATCCCATTCAGGTATACATGATAGGTTTTTTTTCCACATGCTCTCTGTCAACATCAACAGGTTGGAATGGCTTTGGTGAGAAAACATACCCCTTATCTCTCTTCACAATCACAATGAGTAATACCTCCATAAACCATTTAGCACAGCTCATTATCCTATGCAGAAGCCCATCTAATAGGGATGCAGAAGTGGACAAAATGTGATGCAGAATGGAGCTTGTGGCAGATATTAGAGCTGTGTTTTGTGACCCTTCAAAACAAATTCTTCCCAGCATGTCATGCAGCCCAGTGAAAACTTAGTACAGCAGTCTTAAGAAGGCAATAACTAGGAAGAGGCTTTTTGAACCTCTGGTGAGCTGCCACACAGAACTGACAGGGTGGGCTGAAACTGGTGATCCTCTTTTATCACCTAGAATAAACAGGGTATTTTTCAGAATTTTGGACTAACCTTAGAACCTGAAGGACTGCATTGCCTTTTGCAACTCTCTAAATATTTTTATTACAAAACAGTGGGCTTTTTTATTACTGAAAAAACCACCATGTCATCAGATGGCCAATATTTTAAATAATATATCTAAATAATATATCTAAATAATATATCTAAAAATTTCAGGAAGATGGTAAGCAAGGTGCTGGAGGCAATTCAAAATGTGAAAAAAATTGTATTTGAATTTCTGAGCTAAAATGCATTGATTTATTTTTGTAGTTTTTAATTCTAGGCGGAGGGGGTGCCAAGAGTGGCACATCTGGGCCCTTGGTGGCTACATATGGCCCATGAGATCTTTAGTGAGTAGAAGACACTCTGCCAAACAATGATGCAGGTAAGAAGATAAAACCAATGAGAGCTTTCCACAAGGCCAAGATGTTTCACTATTCAAGGAGAACACCAACAACAATCATTCCCTCTATTGCTCAGGGGGTACAATACCCACAAGCAACCATTTATATCAGCATGTGAGGCACACACTTTTACAAGTGCCTCTCCACCTGCCTGGCAGTACAAATACAACTGCAACGAAGAAAACAACTGTAATTGGCTGGCCTTTCATAACAAACCAATTAGGCTGATGTGGCCAGCGGTCCTGTTCTCATGGTTCCTATTGTCAATTCCCCAAAGCAATGATCAGCCAATGTACTATCTTAGGCTTCTGGGAATTGAAGTCTCCCTGTGGGGCATGTGCCTCATCACATTGGGAACCACTGCTCTAGACCATCCAATTGGGGTATGGCAATCAAGTATTGAAAGATAAAACAATGTATAATAGACAACCAAAGCAACAGATGTACACTAGTGGGAGCATTCTCCCACACATGAGCTAATCCTGGATAAATGTATTAGTTTATATTCTTTTGATTGCAAATTTCCTTCATTATCCTAATATCTAAAATCCATGAGACTAATATACAATAAGACATTCTATTGGCATTTTTAGAAATCTTGGCATCTTCCATCAATTTATTATGATAGCTGTCAAAGAAAGGATCATATTAAATACTGCTTGGCCTATGATAAGCACCCAATTATTACTGTACATGGTCATGGCACTCAAGCATGCAGAAGAGGAGATAAAATTTCATTAATAATTTTGACAGCTAGGCCAACAACCTATAAAATGTCTGTTCCTAGCTGTTTTCCACCATGACCTTCTGGCTTATAAACATTACAGACCTTGACTGGTCATGAGCTCATTGTGTGCTTTAATTTATGGCACAGGTTGGAAGTCATAATTAGCCAGACTTAAATGGAAGCATTTCCAAGACTCTCACTGAAAGCCTCGTATGCTTTGCATAAAGAGATTCTATTTTTGCCATGCACTGTGCACAGAATATAAAATGTAATTTCCCAAGGGTTAAGGCCATGTCACAGAAGAAAGGTAGACAAGTATTTCCTCTGTAGTCCCAAATATTATAATTTGTTCCAATAAAACCTTGGTCAACAGCAATGGAGAAGAGAAATTTAGAGCATCATAATATCGTCTCATTATTCCTGGTTTTGCATTAAAGGGAAGATAGATTCTGAAAATATGCAATACTAATGAGAAGAAGAAAAGAAAGCTTCCTTAGATGTTATCACGTCTCTGGATAAACCAAACAATGACTAACATCACAATTCTTAAGACAAATATATGTTAGAAAATTTAACTGAAATATGTGGGACTTATTTCCAAGTAATTTGCTTAGTTAGTAGCTATTAATGCATCCTAAATAAAGAGTTACAGTCATGTATTTTCCCAAGTTAGAGAAATAAGATGCTATACGATCAATATCTCAATGTCTTAGGTTAGTGAAGTACAGTAGTCCCAAAAGCCATCGTACTGCACCCTACACTTCTGCCAAAACCCTAATTAAAATAAAGTAGTAACGTCTCTGTCAAAATGATGAAGAACTGTAATAAGGCTTCGGAACAGCACTGACTATTGCTACATAAAATCACGGAAACATATCTTTTATAAATTATTGAAAGAGTGCATGAATAAAAGGAGAAAACAGGACAGTTTGTGAAATTGGTATATATTATCAAGGTTTCTTTTAGCCTCAGCCTTACTGTAAGGAAAGTAGGGAGGGGGTTCCCAGCAAGTATGATGGTACTTGTTCATTGGCTTTATTTGAGGCTAAGCCTTGAAAGGAAATAAAGCAACAGACTCCATGCTTAAAACAGGAAAAAGCAATGTTGCAAAACTGAAGAACAGTAACCACAAGGTCCTCCTTTCTAGGAACAAGGATGATGTAGCTACAGACCCCTTACACTTGATTTATACCTTTCCCATCCTATGGCTATACAAATACTATGTCTTATCAGCTTGGTGAAATAGATTCTCATCCCATACCTCCCCCAAAGTAGACAGAGCCTGACTGTTATCATCTTCACATTCCCTCAAAAGCAACTCTAGCTACCTGTCAAGCAACAAGGTTTCTGCTTCTTCTGAACAATATTCCCTTCCTAACTGAACTTTTAATTTCTTCCCTTCCCTGCTAGAAGAAAGCTGTTTTCTTCTGTGTGTCTCTATTTAACCCCACACCTCTTCTTAAACAGCCTATAAATGCTGCCAGCTGTCCCAGGCAGTAGCTATCCATATTCTCGCTCCTAGCTACATCAGCTTGTGTATTTCCCTATTATACAATACTGTACTTTCCTGTCTGGTAGAATGAACCACTTTCCTTGGCCCACAAAGGCAGACCAGGGTCATCTGGTTTTACATACCCTACAAGTCTCTATGTTCGTTACATTTCTTCTTATCAAGGTGATCTAGAAATGATACAGTGCAGTAACTTCTAAACCATGTAGCAGAAAACTCCACAGTTCTTCTAAAGTCTGCCCAATGTTCTTCAACTTATGTTTGACAAATGGTTCCTGAAAGACGGCTTGTCCATCAATGATAATAATTTCCTTGCAAAGGATGGATGATGGTTGAATTCTACAACACATTCAGTTCTGAAGAAGTGGAAGCAGTGGGGTCCACCAACATTGGCTAGTTCTGTGATACATTTGAGAATTCATCTTAGATTATCTAACACAGGAGTTCTCAACCTTTTAAAGCCAGAGGCCAGGTCACGCTCCCTCAGACAGCTTCTGGGGCCGAATGGCCATTTTGCCCTTCCTCCAACACATGGCACTTTCTGGTGTGGTGGAGGCAGTGGGGAGGCCACATGAAATGGTGCCATGGACCACAGGTTGAGAATCCCTGATTTTGAAAGCTGGTGGACTCATTTTTCTACACAGCCATTATGAATTATCATTATTTGCCATCACATCAGAACTAACTTATATTGACCATAATAGGGTTTTCAAGGTAAGTGGTTTTATCAGTTCTAGCTCACTAGGTAGCTCAGTGAGTTAGGGCAACTGGTTGGGATTTTGATTCTCTTCTGTGTTTCCTGGGAGAAGAGCCAGCTTGTGTGGCCTCAGGCAAACTACACAGAATTCCCCAGAAGATGGAAATAGTAAACTACTTCTGATGTTTTCTACCTAGGAGACCTTGGAAGGGTTGTGATGAGTCATGATTGATTTGATAGCACACTATTACTATTATTGTTTGTTTGTTCTGCAAAAAAAATAATAGTACACATAATGTGAGTGCTCTGATGAAAACTCCAGATTGTTTCACTGCAGTAGACTATTATCCTTTCTGAACCCACTAGAATGGCAGCACTGAAGTTGAAATATGCATCATTCTGACTATCACAGCATTCTCAGTAGCTGTTTGGGAGGGCAGTTTGGCTCAAGGGGGAAAGCAGAACTAAAAAGAAGTGAAGTTGTACATGTTAGCCTTGTAAATCTTTAAATAGAACCACTTATTTTTTGGCCTCTCTTACTACAAATGTCTTCCTGCTTGGAGGTGACAGCCTGCCTTGTATGATTACTCAGATATCATCTGAAAGGATAAAGTGAAATAACATTGTATAAGCTATAACAAGGTTCTATCACAGCCGATCCAGGGCTCTGTTTGTTATCAAATATTTCCACCTTCTGTATTTGGTAAGTCAGAATTGACTTGATGGCACACAAATTCTATTCTCCAGTGAGCTTCCACAACAAAACCCAGCAATCAAACCTCCCGAGTCCTAGTCCATGACTATCCACACCACACTGGGTACCTGGTACTACAATACCAAAAACAAAACAGATCTGCAGATGCAGTTCAGTAGCACATAGTACTGCTGTTCAGAAAGTACATGATGCATTCCTTTTAAGCAAGGCATTCATTAAGAAACTAAATGTGTGCTGCTTCAAAGATGGCAGGTGGATGAAAGTTAGCACAGAATGGATACCACTTGACAAAGCTACCACTAGGAAGGTCAGCAACCAAATGGGAAAACCAGTTCAGGGCAATTTCCTGAGGCCCTCGATGAGACTGGCATGGGATCGGAAACAATGGAAGATGATGCTTTGATCTGCCATGTCAACCTAACAAGTGAAACATTGATTGACTAAGTAAGTAAGTATTTATTAAGAAAATAAAAGTTCAGGGTAACACAAGTTCTTTCCAGAATTTTAAGGTCATATTTTCTCTATTCCACACCACTCTTTCAAATCAACTATGTTATTTGTCTCATCTGTTTTAGATATAAAAATGACTACAAGGTAACAGGATCAGTGATCACTTAACTGGATTCCCTTCACCAAGTAAAGAGATCGTTTGCTCAGTTCTAATTTTGATGTGGGTAAATAACAAACTAAAATGGGTTATCAGGCCCACATGTGAATAAGCAAATGATCTCCTGCTCCCTGCTGAAAAGATGAAATAACCAAGATATTGCTATGAATTCTAAGACTGAATGGTAATGAACAGAATGAGCAAATTTTCTAGGTGCACAAGAGAGTTGACATTTTGCACAGTGCTAATTTACATAACTAGAGAATTGGAAATGTATCATGTCAGATGGAAAAGTTACAGGAGGCAAATTGAAAAGGTATTCCTACGTGCCTCTCTCCAAAAAGAGTCTGGTTTATGGCTTCAGAGCTGGGATGTTTCTAGCCTGTATAAAAGGATCCTATTTCTACTTTTAATATTTTTATTTTACAGCAGCCTCCTTATTCGGGAACATTAGTGACCCAAAACTTGCTCAGTCAATTGGATTTGTATGTCTGCAAAGAGATGGACTGATAAAAACATTCTTTAAATCTGTTTTGGCTGAGAGCCAAGTAACTGATTTACAAGTAAGAAAGCCAAGGCACAATTTATATTCTAAATTACCATCATCATCATCATCATCATCATCATCTATTATTATTATTATTATTATTATTATTATTATTATTATTATTATTATTATTATTATTATTATTATTATTATTATTATTATTATTATTATTATTATTATTATTATTATTATTATTATTATTATTATTATTATTATTATTATTATTATTATTAAACTCCCATTCCTAATGAAAACAAGCATCTATTCCAACATCAAAAGTGGCTCCCCCATCAATTAGTTCCTTCTAAGGAATTTTAGAGCTAATGGCACTTTGTAAGAGAACAATGGATTGTTTCATTTCTAGTAATTAATTATGGTTGTGGGCCTGCATCTAATGATGCCATCACACTGGCACAAAACATGCTACACTAGTAGTTGTGCATTTTCATAGTTAGCACAATGGAAGCATCTAATACAGTTCTGTAGAAGAGGTCGTACAACTACATGAGCAATAGTGTAACCTACCAAAACTGTGTCAGCAGGAATCTTCACTCCACTGGCATGTAAGGCCATGGTTTTTAACTACCTCAAATGCTTTGCAAGAATAAGACTGTCATCTTAAGCAGCTTTGCCCCTGACTTCATTGAGACTTACTTCTCAGGAAAAATGCTTACGTCTAATATGGAGGGCTGCAGTCCTAATCCTGTTTGCCATGTTTTTTCATCCTACACTTTTCAAACTAATTTTCAAGTGCAACCTACTTACCACAAACTAAGCTCTACACTAAAGCATCCTTTGCATATTACATCAGAGTAAACAGTTGTACTTCATCTATCCTTTTAACAATCTCCTCCTGTGATACAGCAAACCTTTCCCTATTTTACAAAACTGGAAGTAGGAGCAGAGTAATGGGAAATGACAGTTTGGACCCGTGGTTCCCAACGTGGAGCACACACACCACAAGAGAGGCAATTCAAGAATGAGTTATTAGCAGTGAATCTTTGGAAGCTTGTTTAGACCAAGTTAATGGTCTTTTGGGCTACACAGAAAGAGCATCCTCGAAGATTGTGGTAATTTTGAACCATAATCAGACGTACCCTGGTAACAGCAACCTTGTGTTGCTGGCTAATCTTTCTCACACTAGGTCAGGTGAAAGGAACTGCAGAATGAACTCACCGAAAGGTGCCTTCATTTTGGCAGTTTCATTCCTGGCCTAGGCATGGAAGAAGAAGAATGGACTGTTAGGCTTCCTCCACATGAACAGGAGTTCACTTTTTGAATAATAAGAATTCTATGTCAAGGGAGGAGGGCATCAGGATTTGAGAGATGCTTAAGTGGGGCATGACCAAAAATTGTTGGGAACCACTGGTTTAGACAAAACAACAACAACCCCCAAATGTTTGTGTTCTCAAAAGAAACTGTGACTCCTCAATGGATGACATTCCTTCTTACAAAATTTCTCATCAGTTAGTAATCTCTCAGACATGTACTGATGTGGTAAAGAACCAAATTTTTGGTCTCGCCTCTGTGGGATAGATGGGAAACGTTATCTAGGCAACTAAGCTGGGCTCCATTTCACCTGGCGGTACTACCTAGGCATGAATGAATTTGTTCACACAGAGAGATATAAAGCTCACCCACACAGAGCATGCACATAATTTATAAGCCTCTCAACCTGCCCAAGCTGGATCCTAGGAGCTACAGCCTAAAGGAGAAGACTAGCAAGCAATTTGAAAAGTTCAGAGCTGAGGAGGTCCTCTCCAAATGGCTATAAATCCTAAAACAGTACCCTGCTACTATTTTATATATACAGATCTTCCGTGGACCTAACTCAAAAGTGGGAAACTAAAATCATTTTTTAACAAGAATTAATGTTTTAAATTGGCTACAAAACAATGTTTGCATGTAGCCCTCCAGAAGAATCACCAACAGAAACATGTTGCCCTGAAGCCCAGCAATATAGTATGCCTTCAAAAAAGAAGAAGAGGTTTAAGTTGATTAACTGAGCAAAGTAAATCTCTGAAAGATGAACCCTACCGAACCAAACTATTCCCTCCCAGAAGTCATACTCAGAGTCAGAACACATAGGCTACCCAGTTTGTGGGAAACCAGATGAATCCAACCTTCTTTCAAAGCATTACCCCTGGCATGTTACACATAATCTAAGATAGTATTTTCATTGCTACCAGTACATTTCTTCACTTCCAAAAGTAGCCACACCTCCTCCATCTTCTCACTCTTGGCAAGAGTGAATGACAGTGGCAGCTCCTCTCTTTCTACCTCAGGTAATGAGTTATAATTCAAGTTATCTGGGAAACAGGAGCTTGCCTAATCCTATGGCATCACGGGATAGACTGGGCATCACTCTGGTGGCCATTTTTAAGTTGCCATCTTGGTAAAAATGCAATGTTCAATCCATGTCTCAGACTTAACATTAATTACTCAAAGCCCTTTCTAAGAGGCTATTAGGACACCCACAGAAGTTTTTTTGGAAGACAGTAGATTAGGGGTGGCCAACCTTGGTGCTCTAGCTGTTCTTGGGCTTCAATTACCATAAGCCCAAATCAGCACGCCTGCTGATCAGGGCTTCTGAAAATTCAAATCCAAGAACTGCTGGAGCACCAAGGTTAACCATCCGTACAGTAGACGGATTCTTAGAAGAGTCTGCAAAATCTGGCAGGATAATTTCATCAACAAAATAGTACATGGAATTGTAAATAAGCTTCACAATAGTCAGATGGGTAGAATTCAAGCCAATCTGTTAGGTTACATGTGTAAGAAGAAAGGTAGCAGATAAAAATCAGTAGAACAACATCACCAATCTGTTTAGGGAACAATTCTGCAAATATTCCAGATTTTTAAAGGGGAAAAATAATTCTGCTGCTAGCAAGGTGGAAGAAAGAAGACTATCCAAAGACATTTCCATCAAAAGAATTAAATGACCTTTAAAATGCTCAATATTTAAATTCTGCCTCCCTCCTCATGTTCCTAATACTCTCAGACTGAAGGAGGCAGCACCCAGACATGGTACTGGGAAACCATTCCTGGCAGCATGCTGAAAGAAGATTAGTTAATTCAAAATGGAAAATGTGAGCTGTTCCATGGGTGCTCTCAGAAGGAGTGAAAGTAAAATATGCTAATTAACCTCAGCTGTTGGAATGACTTCCTAAAAGAAACGTGACTAAGAATAGGTTGCAAATCATAAGATAATAATAAAAAAGCCACTGTGCTCTGGGGACATTAAGCGATTACAGAGAGTTGTTATTTGGATGATTTTCACACTTCATTAACATATGTATAATTTAATGACTGAACATGCTGCAGATTGGCAAGACATAAGAGAGCCCTTCTTGAAACGTGAAGTGTAAATTGAGGTGGCCATACTTTAGAGAATTTAATCGGGGGGGGGGGGGGGGGAGAGCAACAAGATCAATTATATCAGACATAAAATAAAATAAGTGAGCTTTGTTCTACCCAAATAGTTTTTGTAGTTTATAGGTCTGGTTTGGAAGACATAATTTATTACTAGAAGATCTTAGATACATCAATATGAACCAATAGCACATTATCATATTTCTGGTACATTTTTCACAGAAATTTAAAAAATGAACAAGAAGGACCTTTTTTTAGTATTAACACTAGCAATTGCTACCCGGCTTTGCCGGTCGGGTCACTTGGGCCCCGTGGAGATAGGAAACAGGGAAGGGGAAGGCGGACACGATCCATCCCCCCTTCCCTTTTTTTCCCCGGGGGGAGGCAGGGAAGGGGGAAGGTGGATGTAATCCATCTCCCCTTCCCTGTCTTTGCCCGGGGGGGAGAGGCATGGAAGGGGCATGGAAGGGGGGGAGGCAGATGTGATCCATCCCCCCTTTCCTGTTTTCGCCTGGGGGAGAGGCAGGGAAGGCGGACACAATCCGTTCCCCCTTTCCTGTCTTTGCCCAGGGGGGGAGGCAGGGAAGGGGGATAGGTGGAAGCTGGGATACGTGTGTGGGTGGCGGCGGCAGCTCTACCATTTAGTGTTTCTCTCATGCACACCCATACCCACCAGTCTCTCTCACACTCACCATCTATACACCCTCCCATCCAGTGTCTTACTCTCACACTCTCTTGCACACACACAGCCACTCACTATCCCACTCACTCACTCTCTTTATCTCTCACACATGCCATCTACACACCCTCCCACCCAGTGTCTGCTACGCTCTCTCTCACACACACCTCTCTCTCTCTCTCTCTCTCTCTCTCTCTCATGCACATGCACACACACATCCACTCACACTCCCAACCAGTCTCTCTCCCTCTCTCACACACAGCCACCCTTGCCTTTCTCTGCCCCCCCACACATCCACCCACACTCCTTCCCAGTCTCTCTCTCACACACACGCAGCCACCCACAGCTTTCTTGGCCCCCCACACACTTACTTGTCCAGGTAGGGTCTTCCTCCGCCGCTGCCTATGCAATCCGGGTGCCTGCTGTGGTGTTTTGGGCTGAGGGTGGGAGAGCTGGCAGGACAGAGGCAGTGCCTACGACGGCGGCTCGCCCGGTCATGTCCTCAGGTGGCATGGAAGGGGCGGCAGGCAGATTTTATTTATTTATTTATTTATTTAGTATATTTTTATACCGCTTTCCTCACCTATTGGTGACCCAAAGCGGTTTACAGACAAAGATGGTAAATTACATAAAACTTAAGACCCATGTCATGGGTAACAGCCGCTTCCACTCCCCTCCAACCGGCTGAGGGGAGGAGCTAAGGGGGCTCTGTGGCAGGGACAAAGGTGGAAAATGTCCTCCTGCCATGGAGAAATGGTCACTCCCACTCCCCTCCAACTCACTGAGGGGAGGAGCTTAGGGGCCTCTGTAGCAGGGACGAAGGTGGAAAATGTCCTCCTGCCATGGAGCAACGGTCACTCCCACTCCCCTCCAACTGGCTGAGGGGAGGAGCTAAGGGGGCTCTGTGGCAGGGACGAAGGTGGAAAATGTCCTCCTGCCATGGAGAAACGGTCACTCCCACTCCCCTCCAACTGGCTGAGGGGAGGAGCTAAGGGGGCTCTGTGGCAGGGACGAAGGTGGAAAATGTCCTCCTGCCACGGAGCAATGGTCACTCCCACAGATTGTTCCCTCAGCCTGGGCTCTGTCTTCCTCAGTAAGGCAGGGCCCACCCTGAAATGTTTTTTGGGGCGCGTGTCGGTAGTTTGTTTTTTCCGTGTGCACCCGCTTCCTCCATGCTCAGACCATCCTGCCTGATTGGCTGAGGCATGCTGTGGCGTGGAGGATGCTGGGTTTCATAGTTTTTTGTTGGCGTTCATGGGCCGTTGGCCCCACTCTTGGCTCCTGGACCATTACGGCGATGATGTCTGGGACAAAAGGTAAGTGTGGCTGGCACATTACGGGATAGGCTGCACATGTGTGGACATGCATTTCGCACATGCATGGCTACATCCCTTCCTTATAGGTTAAGATTTCAGGAACGGATAAAAACATATATTAAAATATGATTGTGCAGGACAGCTGGAAAAGTACACAAAAATTAGCTCCAGAAACCAAAGATTCACTGTGATACATAGCAGCACTGCATTGCTTTGTAGAAATGATGAAAATTGGATGTTTTCTTATTGGTGAGAGCAAGCATTGCCACTTTCCCTACACACTGAACAAATTTCCCCAATCTAGGGTTACTGCAGATTTGTTACCAATTCTGAAGCAGTGGACGGATTTTTTTACATCTTTCTTAACAATCACCTAGTCATTCTATACTTACTATGCTTGCTTTCCTTTTCCAAAGAAAACAATATTATAAGTATTTTGCACAAAAATAGAGACCTGGAGTTAGTTGGGGGGATAGAATTCTTTGTCTGACTCTCAGCTAGAAGCAAGAATCTCATGAGATTCCAATATTCCCTGCCAATATGTCTAATTTCTGCTGAGACAGCCTAAGAAATTTGAAGGTGTATGCTTTCTACCTCTACCCTGCAGATGAACGCCCCTGCAACTGGTAAAAGTACGCACTACAAATCTTTTACAGCTTGTCTACAGTATTAAACAGGAGTTTTAAAAGGCTGTTCATCAAACACACTGCACTGTGTTGTTGTACGTCTGTTTGTGTAACAAACTCAGAACAGCAAAAAAAAATTTGTTGTTCATGTTGTCAGTACATAACAACAACAAATTTTCTTATGGTGACTGTATGTTGTTATGTGTCATCAACTTTGATTTATGCCAACCCAATGAATGAGTGATATCCAAAGAGTCCTGTCCTCAACAGCCCTTCTCACGGACAGCAAATTCAATTCTGTGGATTCCTTTAGAGAGCCAATCCATCTTGTATTTAGTCTTCCTCTTTTCCTGCTGCCTTCAACCTTTCCCAGCCTTATTCTCCCTTCTAGAGATTCCAGTTTTCTCATGATCTGTCCAAAGAACACAAGTCTCAGTTTTGTCTTGTTTACCTCCAGATAGTTCAGGCTTGATTTGATCTAAGGCCCAATGGTTTGTCTTCCTGGCTGTCTAGGGTACCTGCAGAGTTCTACTCCAGTACCATATTTCAAATGAATCATTTTTTCCTGTCAGCTTTCTTCACTGTACAGCTTTCATACCCGTACTGATCAGAAACCTGTCTGGCTGGACATCCCGCTATGGTAATGGAGTAGACCATACTGTCAGTGACTCAATGCCAAGTGTTGGACGGTGGTAAATAACCCGAGTCCCTAAAGGGGCTAATGGCTATGGGCAGATGAGCCCCTTTAGGTGGGGTGATGGTCCTGACAGTGGAGGAAATGCCACTGGAAACCATCATATTGGGCCCAACAGCAAAATGATCGGAGGAGGAACTCTGATTCCTAACGGTCATGGGAATAGGCCATGCCAGATCCTTGTCCATATCCTCAAGCCTGTGGCAGTCCATTGCAGTCCCGGTGAAAAATCCTGTATGTCTCATTTCATATGTATTGCAGGAGATGGCTCCATGATCATAGTGTGTGGGTCACTTCATGGCAAGCTGGGATCAACCTTAAGCAAATTCACTCTAATGGCATTTTCCCCACTTCAGGGGAAAATGCATTCTCAGAAACGAATTGCTGATGATGATATTGATCAGAAATATAACAGTGCAGATGGTCTTGGTCTCTAGTGATACCTCTTTAGCGTTGATCTTTTTTGATTTCTCCATTACTGCTCTCTCACATTTTTCAGTCACTCAGTAAATAAGAGCCAAGAATTAGATATTGTAGAAATCTAGATGCAGACAGGGAATAAACAGAAATTCTTGGCAAGAAGAAAATAAATTTTAAGTGGTTTTAAACTACCATGGACTGCTCTAGGTTCTTATTAATTAAATATTTATCTCACCCCATTTTTTAGGGTAGTGTGGCCTACCCTCTCCTCCTCCGCCGCCGCTATATAAACTACTTTGAAAATGCCATCATGTCACCATTTGGCAATTGGACTGTTGCTAACACAGCATTCTAGCAGTGACACACACACACGCACACACACTCATCTAGACTGGCACAATATAATGGGCCAACTTGCATGATCAGTGTGCTTACAAAGACATTAGAACAAAAATGTAACAGCCAACAACAATCATTAAAACACCATGCCTTAGATACAAAAGCTTTCTGGTGATATACCTGTATATTGTTAGTCTTGTTAATTGGCCGACTGGATAGCAAAATTTGCTCAGGTATTTGGTTGGGAGTTTGATTCCTTTCTGTAACCCCTGCAAGAAGAGTCAGCCTGCATAGACTTAGGCAAGCTGCACAGTCCCAGGGTGTCCCCAGCAGAAGGGAATGGGAAAGCACTTCTGTGTATTCTCTACCTAGAAAACCCTGAGAAAGATTAACGTAAATCAGAATTGACTTGATGGCATGCATGTATTTTGTGCCACTTATCCTTCCCCCCATTTCCCATTCATTGCTTTTCTTGGATTCCATATTGCCCCATGTTAATATTTTCTTTCCTAGTTTCCTCTGAAACGTCAATACAAAGTCTTCATTTTTCACTTACAACTTCTCTGCTAACCATTTCCCATCACTTTCTGATCCTACTTACATCAGCAGTTTTTCTTTCTTCCCAATAACACCATGAAATTCTTGCCTGGTCTGCAATTCAATTAAAGTTTCTCAAATCAATCAACTTTCTTGGCTTGTGCCCTAATATGCTATTAAATTCTAACATATCCTGCCTGCCCTCGGAAATATCTATAGCTCTTCTAAATCTTCACCAAACATTTGTGATTGTCAGAGTCCAGGGTGCAGGCAGCTGGCAGGCAACACAATCACCAAGACCATGAACAACCAGGTAACAGGCTGAACAGTAACCAAATCTCAGTCCAGGGTCCAAGTAAAACCAGAGATGCAGGATTAGTCCAGATGACAAAGGCGTAGTCCAAAAGCCAGACGTCAGGTGACCAGGAGAACAGACATGGTAGGGAACCTTCTGGGGCAAGGCGAGGATGGAATTCCAGGAGCAAGAATTCAGGCAAGGAACAGCAGCGGCAGTACAAAAGAACAGGGCAGAGAGACTTCAGGAGCAAGAACAAGGCAAGATATCTTTTGGAGAAGGAATCAGGAACAAGGCAAGAGATCCAGAAGCAGCTGCAAGTCTGCTAACCTTCATTGCTGAAGTAGCTTCCCATAAGAAGGGGCAGTTCTTATATAGCTAAGTCACCTGGGGTCTTCAGGTGGAGCCCACTGAAGCCTAGAACCTTCTTCAGGGCTCTTAGGTGAGGCTCAGCAGCTATAGCCGGCTGAGGGCTCCAGTCCTGTAGGACTTAAAGGAGCGGCTGCAAATCCTGACAGTCATGAAGTTGTTTTTTTTTCTCTCTTTGTAGATGTACAACTTCTATGTTTCAAGCAGTTGCAAAATTCACAAGAAAGCAGAAGTCATATCCATCAAGCTCTTCCACAGATACAGTTGCACTACAAGCTGCTCAGGAGTAATTCCCTGTGAACTCCCAAAATAATAACTTTACATTACACCAGTGATGGCGAACCTTAGCACTCCAGCTGATCCTGAACTTCAATTCCCAGAAGCCCTGATCAGCAAGAGTGCAAACTTGGGCTTCTGGTAATTGAAGTCCAAGAACACCTAGAGTGCCAAGGTTTGCCATCACGGCACTACACTGAGCGCAACAGCATTTCAGCCACTCTGTTTTAAATTACAAAGAGTGTTAACGTTCCTATTCACCTGCCATTGCCATTTCAGCTAAATATTAAAGCTAAAGTTACAGAGTGTTCTCTCTCACGGTAAATTTGTCTTCCCCCTTCATCTTTATTGTTATTGTTGAATGTATGAAGTTTATGCTTTATACACTCCATCTCCATTTGAGTATGTGCACCAGGGGGAAAAAGAAGAGAGAAATCCTTTCCTGGGCCTCAGTCTCTTGCCTTCCCTATTCCTCCAGTTTTGTCCCCCTCCCCTCTCTCTCTGAAAAATAAATAGGCAGGATGGCAGCCCGAAGCCGACGTTCAACAGCTACAGCCTGGGTAGGCCTACTGTGCTAGTTGCTTGAAGTTTGCCCATTAAGCTAACTACACTGTTCCTCATGCCAAGGGGTTGGCATGAATAGGAATGTCCAGCTGGATCAAGTTCAGAGTATGAGCTTGTGGGTGGGGCACATTCACAAAGGATGCTCTTCAACTGGGAAAGCATCTCGCTCTTTGTTCCATTTCGCCATGTGCGGAGTGTGTGACCCAATTTGTAGTATCGCATAGCACTCTTGTCTACAAGGTTTTTTTCTCATTTCACCAACTCCCATTCTAGGAAGTCTTGCTTCCCCTGCCTTTGATCTGTTAATTGGCTTTCACCCACTGAGCCCTTCGTGCCTCTTCAGCATGCAAATTGGATCTTTCAGGAGCCTGATTTGCCCAAACCTTTTACACTCTACTGCCTCATCTCCTACAATGCCCTCTGGTCCCCCTCCCCAGCTCACCCCTCACCTCCTTTAATTGGTCACAGGAACTTAAAAAGCCTCAAGGCATCCATGATTAGTTTGGCCTGGCTGCTGATCTTTATTTTCAGTAGGTGGGTTGCATCCCCTCCAGGAACTCTGGGAATTTTAGTACCCCTTTCATGGATGAGAGAGAAGCAATTTTGCCCAAAGCTGGGGTGGCGTCATCTGATGGTACAGGTTTTATTGCCATGAGTGGTATAGCACAGATGGAAGAATGATTTTGTGAGATTTAGTGTTTGTTCGGTCCAGCCTCTTAGACAGCAATGGGAATGGACAGAGAGCAATACAGATCCACAACCTAGCATGGTTTTGCAGGTAGTTGGTTCTGTGGCAGCAAATTCTGGAAATCTGCCTATGTTTCTTCCAATAGCAGAAAATAAATGGATGGGCTAAAACAGGGATTCTCAACCTGCGGCCCCATTTCATGTGGGTCCCCCACCGCCTACACCACACCATAAAGTGCCATGTGGTGTAGGAGGGACAAAATGGCCATCCAGACCCTGAAGCTGTCTGAGAGAGACTGACCCGGCCCCCAGCTTAAAAAGATTGAGAACTCCTGGGCTAAAAGAAGAAAGAGCGCTCTTATTTTCTCCAGGTCATCGTGTAGACAACATACGGACATTGCCATAAAGCAGTTAATTGTTCAGGGGCAGTGGGTCTGGAGGGTGGTTCTAAATGTGATTCTTCCTCTTAACCTATAGAAATCGCACTACCCTTTCTAGGATGTACCACCTAATTCTATACCACCAAAGGTAGGAGACCTTATTTAGGTACCAGAAGCAAGTAATTTACTCCAACCTTTTTTGTTTTCTTGTTTTAGTGGGTAGACTCTGACAATAACAACACACTCGGGCATAGGAATGACCGCCTTAAGGTTGCAGCTCTCTGAGCATATAGCCTGACACAAAAAATATTGGAACAAAAGTGCTTCTTCTAATACACGTGGTACAGATGGCACAGAAAAATAATAATGCCCCTTTATCCAACTGGCATCAGGATGCATTCAGTTGGGAATATTTGTTTATGTAAGTTACAAAGCCAACTTTTAAACAGATGATAATGGATTTATTTAATGAGTTTCACAGTCAGAGGAGGTGACCTTTAAGTGTCTGTCGAAGTGCCTGCAGGTCTTGAACATGAATACATTTAAGAGAGAAAACACAAATGGGTGTGGTTTGTGTTTTTTTTTGGTAGCCCAGATCATTTTATTTAGATTAAAAAGCAACTCATACCAAAGGATAGGGGATCAAATCTGCAAAGGTTCACACACCAGTGCCATGAACTCCCCTAAGATGTTTAACATGAAGGTTAATTGTACCTGAAGGCTAAATGAACACCAACAAAACACAGAATTTCAAGTTGGCTAAGTCGCAAAGCCCGTTCATGGTGCATTAGCGTCCAAGGTCAATAAAGAAGCCTTCCTTCAGGCTACTTAAGGCTGAGCAAGCTAAATGCTAGTTTTCAGGCCAGCAAGCAAAGCAGCAAACAAGAAGCTTTTTCCATTTGAGAAATGGATCTGTGTAGTCCGCTTTAGAGATAATGAATCCTAGAAAAGGAGGCAAAGACTGCAAGCCCTCCACTCTTCCTAGCACATTTCCTCTTGTCACTTGCAGAGCCAGGGCAGAGTTTTTTTCTTTCTGAAATGAGAGGCCCACAATCTAAATTGCATAGAGACCCTTCATGAGGTAGAGGAGACTACTAGGTTTTAGAAAGTTAGTCTCTGCGTGAGGGGAATGATCTCAAGAGTAGAAACTGTGTTTCCTCCAATAATAATTGTGCACCATCAAGTCAATTCTGGGGTACATAGAAATTTGTGATATTTATGAACCATAAACAGGCATACCCTGGGCAATGGCCCCTTTGTGCTGGTTAATATTTCTCACACGAGGTCAGGCAAAAGGAACTACGGAATGACTTCACCAAAGGTAATTTCATTTTGGCAGTTTCATGTCTGGCCTAGACATGGAAGAAGTCATTAATTCTGACTTATGGTGATCCTTTTCAGGGTCTTCTACATAGAATACTCAGAAAAGATTTACCATTCTGTTCTTCTGGGGGCATCTGGGGACTGGTTGGTTTTTTTTCTTTTCTTTTCTTAGAAGTCACAGTGGGAAACTGAACTCCCAACCTCTATCTCCACAGCCAGATACCTATCTCACTGGGCTACCTGGGTGGCCTATGCCTACTTTACACATATTTAGAGGACCCAAGTAAGTCTTCCTAGTTGTGTTACATTTCATTTACAACTTAGAATTGAAGAAGTGTTGAAGAAACAGAAAACCAGACAGAAATTTTTAAAAGCATGAATTAGAAATGGAGATTAATTTATAAGCAAATGCTAACATTACAATCTCATTAATCTACAAAACCTGCATTTGTATCAGTAATTTGGAGCTATAGTTTCTCCATATAATGCCAGATGTTGTGTTTATAAAACAAGATTTAGGCCTTACAAATAATTCTTCCCACCCTGACATGTTTCCTTATATGATTAACTGACCACAGACCATTTATTTTACAACAAAGATGGTCAACGATCCATACACTCTGATTTATTCAGGCACCCATGTACTGTAATGGTTGATGCCCCCCTAGTATTGTTCATTAGCATCCAAAAATGAATGGAGGGATGCAGATTATTAGAGCAGTGGGGAACTGCTCTACATGATAGTTCATTATGTACAAAAAGATTGACTGGCAGGAAAACAAAGCTCTTGAGAAAAAGGAGGAATAAGTTAAGTTCAATTTAAGGAGTATGAAGATAGCGTACTCCCATTTCCAGCATGAACTCTATATTGGTTCTTGTACTAGCATTGTAATGAACTAACTTAAGGATATTTCTGACTCTAATTGATAAGAGTCAAGAAGATGATTTTACTGCTCTTATACTCAAATGCAGGTGAGGACAGTATGACTTTGCATCTCTAAAATGTTTGGGGATTAAAAATATCAGTGCAATAAATGGGATTCTGCATCTTTTGCACAGTGAGGCGGGACAGACAAAAGACAGCCCTTATTGTATCTTTCAGATCACTATTTACACAATTTCAAACATTTGGTTTGTATTTATGGAGCAAGACAGGAACCTTTTCCAGAGCCCCATATAAACCCCTTAAAACGCATGTTAATATGTTTTCTGTTCAGATATGAGGAAAGCCAATCTTAGGCTAGGAAATAGAACTAAAATCAAATCCAGTTTCCAACTCAATATACTGTATTCAGGAATCAAGTAGACAAGTAACACCTTCCTTACCATCTGAGGCTGCAACGGTTGGGCCTCTTCATGCTTGAACGACGGCGTCTAAGAGATGACCTGATTGAAGTTTATAAAATCATGCACTGTGTGGACAAAGTAGATAAGGAAAAACTGTTTTCCCTATCGCATAACACTAGAACTAGGGAGCACTCCACGAAACTTTTGGGTACTAGTTCTCAAACAAATAAGAGAAAGTACTTTTTCACCCAGAGGATTACTGCTCTATGGAACTCCCTGCCAGAAGAAGTGGTGACAGCTGTCAGTCTTGACAGCTTTAAGAAAGGATTAGACAAGTTCATGGAGTACAAGGGTATCAATGGCTATAATTATGGATACCTAAGGGTTGGAGAGATAGGCAGGATATCTCTCAATGCCATTTCCAGGGAATCGTAAGCAGGTGAAGGCATCTCCTTGGGAATAATACCCTGTGTGAGAAAGAATGGATGGGCTCCTGTGGCCTGTTCCAGCAAGGCTGTTCTTATGTTCTTAAATGTTCAGAAACAGTCAGCTACTTTTAAAACAAAATGCAACATGGAATTGACTAGCTAAGGACATGCCCATATCCAAAGAATAACTCACCAAAATAACTTGCAGGGGATGGTACAGGTGGCATCTCAGTGCAAGTCAATCCCTTCTGAATGTCTAGCCAGTCAAAGGAAGTTATTTTAGATGTATTTCTATGGTGGCTAGGTGTCTCCCACTGATAGAAATTTAATATTTCCTCTTTCTTTCATATCCCCTTTTGCTCCCAAAATCTCAGACTGAAACTAGTTCAGAGTTAAGGCTGATATAACATGAACCTAGTGATTGACAGGGCATGGCTGAAAGGAAGGATTAAGCCCAGAATGTGGAATAATGCAGAAGGGATGTCTACAGATACCTGTTCACATCTGGGAACGTCCTTTCCTTTAAAAAAATGGGGGATAGAGTTTGGACTTGTCAATACATAACTAACTAAATCTGAAATTAAGAAATAAGCAGATTTGCAAGAACAGCTTTACTACTACTGTAATTATAATGGTATTAAATGAAATGTCAGCGTAGCATTCAATCCATTTGCAACAAACTGAAATTTATATAGAATTGGGCATGCTTCCATATTTACACAACCAGCATTTGTTTCAAACATCTTCCATCTTTACATAAGAACATAAGAACATAAGAACAGCCTTGCTGGAACAGGCCACAGCCCATCCAGTCCAGCATTCTGTCTCACACAGTGGCTCACCATTTCCTTCAGGGTATTCCCAAGCAGATGCCTTCACCTGCTTAGGATTCCCTGGAAATGGCATTGAGAGATATCCTGCCTATCTCTCCAACCCGGAGGTTGTCCTTAGGTAGCCATAATTATAGCCATTGATACCCTTGTCCTCCATGAACTTGTCTAATCCTTTCTTAAAGCTGTCAAGACTGACAGCTGTCACCACTTCTTCTGGCAGGGAGTTCCATAGACCAGTAATCCTCTGGGTGAAAAAGTACTTTCTCTTATTTGTTTGAGAACTAGTACCCAAAAGTTTCATGGAGTGTCCCCTAGTTCTAGTGTTGTGCGATAGGGAAAACAGTTTTTCCTTATCTACCTTGTCCACACCGTGCATGATTTTATAAACTTCAATCAGGTCACCTCTTAGACGCCGTCGTTCAAGAGTGAAAAGGCCCAACCGTTGCAGCCTCAGATGGTAAGGAAGGTGTTCCAGTCCCCTAATCATTCTGGTTGCCCTCCTCTGTACTTTCTCCAACTCCATAATATCCTTCTGGAGGTATGGCGACCAGAACTGTACACAATATTCCAGATGGGGCCTCACCATAGATTTATAAAGAGGCAAAATGAATCCTTTGAATCCTATAAAGTGATGGCATATATATGTTTACTTTCTTGTGTCTGTTGGATCTATAATTTTTGATATAATCTTTTGATACAAGGGGTTACACCATGGCAATACAATAAATACTACTACAAGAAATTGCATGCCCATTTTGCTATAAGCACCAATCGCTTCTGGCTGATTAGTGTCATGAAGCATCATGACATATCAAGACAACACTATGACTTAGAAAAATAAAATACATTTCATGCCGTTTTATTGTAAGTACCAGAATTCTTTGTGCTTTAGAAGAGAGGGGAAAAACTTAAAGTTTGCAAACAAGGCTAGAACAAGTTTTCTCTTGAAGTTTATTGTATATTACAATGTTGTTGTTGTTGTTGTTGTTGTTGTTGTTGTTGTTGTTGTTGTTATGTGCAGTCATGTCATCTCCAACTTATGACAATCGTATGAATTAGAGATCTCAGAAATGTCCTGTTCACAACAAGCCTGCTCACCTCTTACAAATTCAAGCTTGTGGAGTCCTTTAGGGAGTCAATCCATCTTGCATTTGGTTTTCCTCTTTTCCTCCTACCGTCCACCCTTCCCAGAATTACTGTGCTTTTCAATAAGTCTTGTCTTCTCATGATGTACCCAAAGTAGGATAGCATTAGTTTAAACAGAGATAGTTCAGACTTCATTTGCTCTAGGACTCACTTGTTCATCTTTCTGGCAGTTCCAAGGTATCTGCAAAAATCTGTTCCGGCATCATATTTCAAAGAAATCATCCCCCCCCCAATCATCTTTCTTTACTCTCCCCCTTTTATATACATACATGGTGATGAGGAATATAAGTGTACAATTTTGGTCTTGTTCTCCAGTGACACACTCTGACACTTGACAATCTTTTCCAATTCCTTCATTGCTTCCATTCTGAGTCTCAGCCTTCTTCTGACTTCCTGGGTGAAGTCTCTACCTATATATAAGAAATCTTTTACTATCTCTATATTTCTTTATTATCAACATAGTTCTTCTATAGCTATCGGTATTGTCTTCTAAATTTTCATGTGCAATCCTGTTTTGGCACTTTCTTCTTTCACCTCAATTAAAAGTAGTTTCAAGTTGTTGTTGTTGTTTTCTGCCAGTAAAATGGTGTCATCTGCATATCTTAAATTACTGATGTTTCTTCCACTAATTATCCCCCCTCCTTCATCTGAATCTAGTTCTGCTTTCCATATGATACAGACTGAATAAATAAGGAGATAAAATGCACCCTTGTCTGAAATCTTCACTTATAGAAAACCATCACGTTTCTCCATATTCTGTCTTAATGGTAGCTTCTTGTCAAAATATACTATAAGTTACTCATCACAACAATCAAGAGTTGAGACACCCTCATTTCCTTCAGAAAACCCGTAGTTTCTCAAGATCCACACAGTCAAAGACTTTGCTGCAGTCTATAAAGCACAGACTGCTATTACTGTATCTACATAGCATAAAAGTTACAATACCAGCTATCATGACCGGAGTAATAAATTATGCAGAAATCATTTGCGCTCAGAATTTCAATAACTTTAGGTGATGCACATAGGCACTTATGAACCTTTCCTGAAGCTATGGGACCAAAACATATGTTTGAGATTAGTTACCAAGAGGAAGCTTAATTCCAAAGCCTGCACAGATTTGATCAATGAGTTTATAAGTATATTTACATAAAACATGAAGGATGTGGGTGAAATGCTCTAAATCCTCACTCAGAAAGAGGTGCACAACAGAAAAAAGCAGTACTTTTGTTGCTGAAATACTGTTCTTTTGCACACACATTTATAGTAAGAAATTCCTCCTTCAAAATCAACAGCATTCTCTTTAAGTTTAATAATGCAATTCTAACTTTCAGAATAACAACACACTATAAGATAACTGAAATGAGAGTGAGAGCTACTGTCATGGGAAGTGAAGTAACCATCAGTCTCTAAACTGTAAACTTCTAATGATTTTTTCAACAACTATTGTGGATTCTCCACAAACATCAAGGTATTTATTTTCTTTGTATGCATTTGTTAGTATCTGAAAATAGATAGTAAATATACTGGTCCTCAGGCAAGTTTGCTCACCAAAGATAGTCACATATACAGTTGTAATTCAGCACTAGCACCTCCTAGAATTTTATTTGCACTAATATCTGCACATAGCAAGTGCACTTTGCTCCTTCCAAATAAATTCCTTGATCGAATTATCATTATTCCTTTATTTCCTTCCAGGATATTCTAATTGATGTTGGAAGGCTATTCCAAACTTTTTCAAGGGTCTGGTTTCTATTTTTGCATAAACTGTACCCAGGATTAGAGGGTTTTTTATCTTTTTGTTTTGTTGCCAATAGATCTGGAGTACCCAAGGACACAAACTTTTTCTGCCTGTTCCAAAATTATGGGCAATTCAAATACATATAATACAAGTCCACAAGGTTCTTCTACTAATCACTATAAAAGGTGAAGGGAAATACAGGTCACTCCCCTTATCTGCAAAAGATAAGTTCCTAGACCTACAGCAGATACTTAAAATCGTGGATAAAGTGAACCCTATATTTATAAAGCAAACAGTGACCTCTAGTAGCCAGCTCTGGCAATGTGCCATAGAATATATATAATGTATTTCAGGGATTTTTATTGAATATTTTTAGATCCATGAACCAGCAGATATGAGGGGCCACCTGTATGTCCTTAGAGGCATGGTGGGGCTTCTTTGCCTCAGACAGACCCGGTGCGTAATCTGGGGGGTCCTCCTGGACTCACGACTCCTGCTCAATGAGCAGGTGGCAGCCGTGGCTAGGAGGGCTTTCACACAACTTTGCGTGATCCACCAGTTGCGCCTGCTCCTGGACCGGGACTCCTTGCTCATGGTCGCACACACTCCAGACTTGATTATTGTAATGCGCTCTATATGGGGCTGCCCCTGATGACCATTCGGAGGCTGCAACTCGTCCAGAATGTGGCTGCTCAGGTGGTGATGGGGTGCAGGCATTATGCATATGCCTCACCACGCACTGGTTGCTGGTTTACCTCCGGGTGCAATTCAAGGTGCTGGTGAGTACCTTTAAAGCCCTACATGGTAGTGGACCAGTGTCTGCTCCGGCCCTGTGGAACTTCCTGCCAACTGAACTGTGTCTCCAGGCAGAGTTTTTACCATTTGGCAAGAGCCTTAAGACCTGGCTTGCGTAGCGGGGGGTGGGGTTGGGGGCCTGGGGAGATAGCCACCTTGGGCTGGCGTGTTTAGGATGGCCCGAGCTATCAGTTCCTGGAAGTTTGTTATGTGACACTGGAGGGTATTTTTTAAAAGAAAAAATCTTTTAAAATTTTTAAACCTTAAATAAGTCTAGTTTTTAATGTTTTAAATGTTAAATGTTTTTGTGAAGTTTTTAGTGTTTTTATGGGTAAGACGCCCGGAGTCACCTCGGCAAGGGGGCAGCGGTAGAAATATGATAAATAAATAAGTAAATAAATAAATGGTGTTGTCCCTGTATCCACTACACATTGGAACATGTGTATCAATTCATTTTCTGGGAAGATTTGACTGCATTTGCCTCAGCAAACACATAATTGTGTTAGTTTGTTCTTAAACTAATCACTGGAGTCTCCAGCACTAGATTTTTCAAAAGGAAAGGAAAGTATTTGGGCCAACACAATCTTTATAAGAAACAATCTTTATAAGAAACAAATGAATTCTGGACATGGAGCCTGTGTGAGATTCTGAAATCAAGAAGATTTGATTTCAAATTTCCTATCTCAGTCATGACACTCATTGGCTGACCTTGGAAGAACTTTTCACCCTCTCTTTCACTCTTGTCTGCCAAAGCAGATTAGACAATGTGCTCTGCAATTTGAAGTGGAGCTGCCTTTAGAAGTAAAGGTTATTCTATTATTTGCCAATTTTATTTCTGAGCTATGCAAATTTCAAACCAGCTTGCATTTGTTTGGTGACTGGTTATCAGGAGGAAACAATGGTCTTAGCATGCTGATTCTGCAAACATGGCATACATGGCAGCTAGTGAAGACTACATTTCTGTTGCAATAATGTTTTTACCTCCCAATTCCATTCTGTGCATATTGGCCCTCTCTGCCTCACAGCCCCTCCAGGCAATGCAATTTCATTGCCAGGATAAGAAGGCATCAAGATTCCTTCCTTAGAGGAAGGGCAGGTCAATATGAAGTAAATAGTTCAGACTTTAACCATATATTCTTTCATTAAATTGTTCCTAGATGAATGGCAAATCAAGACGAGACTGTACAGTACATGTAATTAGATAAATATTAGATACACTTTAATTTGGATTCCTGCACTAAACATGAGGTTGGACATGATGGCCTTTAGGCCCCTTCCAACTCCACTATTCTACAATTCTAGGAAAGGAAACATTCCTTGAAGCAACACAGAAAGAATAAGCTACAAAAATGTACAGAAGATAGTTATTGTGAATTATTCAGCAGCTTTCACTGCAGATGCCTTCGCACAACTCAGCACTGAAATTACATCTGAAGCACATCCCTTGCCAGCACTGTAGCTGACACCCACCAAGATGATCTTTACTGCTGCAGGACTAATCAGAAGACTGTGCTGCTGCAAAGGAAGCAAAATTCTGTTCTAAGCAAAGCTCAGCACAATCACTACAGCATCTTTCAATGAAAGAAAAGTGCTAAAATGGTCCTTACTTCACAAAATTCTGGGCATTAGATTACCTTGGTAATTGCTAGGAGGATGTTCTCTTTGAACTAGGTGGCTATTGCTTGGACACCTCCCCCCATTCCTTCCCAGTCTCAAGAAACCACATTGCTGCAAATGTGGGCCCAATTGCCAGCAGAAGGGACAGGATGCCCTTGAGTCTTGACAGATGCCCTTGGCTATGTTTCACAATGTGCCTGGCCATATTCCATTAGATGTGCTGAGAGCTTTATTGGATGCAACATCATGCAGCAGAATACCAATGACCCACTTTTTGTTGTTCAGTCGCACAGTCAATTCCGACCATTTGCGACCCCATGGACCATTGCCCTCCAGGCACCTCTGTCCTCCACCATCCTCCTCAACCTGCCCAGCTCTGTGCCCATTGTGTCTACAATACCATCTAGCCATCTCATTCTTGGCCGCCCCCTTCTTCTTTTGCCCTCCACCTTCCCCAGCATAAAGGCTTTCTCAAGTGAATCTTTTTTTCTCATTTGATGTCCAAAGTACTTCATCTTCATCTTTACTATTTGACCTTCTAAGGAGCAGTCAGGGTTGATTTCTTTTAAGATTGACCTATTTGTTTTCCTTGCTGTCTAGGGGACCCTCAAAACTCTCCCCCAACACCACATTTCAAAGGCATCTATTCTTCTGCGCTCAGCTTTCCTTACGGTCCAGCTCTCATAACCATACATTACCACCGGGAATACCATTGCCTTGACCATGCAAATTTTTGTTTGCAAGGTCATGTCTCTACATTTCACTATGTTCCCCAGGTTTCTCATTGCTTGTCTCCCAAGAATCAGTCGCCTTTTTATTTCATGGTTGCAGTCACCACCTGCAGTGATCTTTAATCCTAAAAGTAAAATTTGTCACTGCTTCTACTTCTTCCCCATCTATTTTCCAGGGACTGATAGGGTCTGTTGCCATTATCTTGGTTTTCTTGATGTTGAGTCTCAAGCCAGCTTTTGCACTCTCTTCTTTCAACCTAATCAGGAGCTTCTTTAAATCTTCATCACTTTCTGCCATTAGGGTGGTATCGTCTGTGTATCTCAAATTGTTGATGTTTCTCCCAGCAATTTTGATCCCATATTGTGATTCCTCCATCCCTGCATTGTGCATTATGTGCTCTGTGTATAAGTTGAATAAGCAGGGTGATAAAATGCAATCTTGTCTTATTCCTTTTCCTATTCCAAACCACTCTGTCATTCCATGTTCTGACCTAACTGTTGTTTCTTGACTCATGTGCAGATTTCTCATGAGGCTTCTAAGGTGTTCTGGTATTTCCATCTCTTTAATTACTTGCCACATTTTGATGTGGTCCTTGGTGTAGTCAATGAAACAGAAGTAGATTTGTTTCTGATAGTCCTTTGTTTTCTCCATGATCCAACATATGTTGGCAATGTGGTCTCTAGTCCCCCTGCCTCTTCTGAAACTGGCCTGCACCTATGGTAATTCTCTCTCCATGTGCTGCTGCAGTCTACCCTGCATTATTTTGAGCATAACCTTGCTAGCATGTGTGATTAGCACAATTGTTCGATAATTTGAACATTCTTTGGCAATACCTCTTTTGGTGATTGTAATGTATACTGATCTTTTCCAATCTTGTGGCCATTGTTTTGTTTTCCAAATCTGTTGGCATATATAATGCAATAATTTGATTCCACCATCTTTTAGGGCTTTGAAAAATTCAACTGGGATACAATCATCTCCACTGGCTTTGTTGTTTGCAGTGCTTTTTAGGGTCTTTCTGACTTCACTCTCTAGGATGTCTGGCTCAAGTTCAATGTTCTCACCTTTGTGATTATCAGGGGTGTTGAGGTCCTTTTTGTATAGTTCCTCAGAGTACTTTTTCCATCTTTTCTTAATCTCTTCTGCACCAGCTAACTCCTTGCCATCTTTGTCCCTTATCATGGTCATTTTTGCTATGAAGGTCCCCCTAATTTCCCCAATTTTTTGACAAGATCTCTAGTCCTGCCTCTTGTGTTGTTTTCCTCCATTTCTTTGCACTGTTCTTTTAGGTAGTTTTCCTTATCTCTCCTTGCTTTCCTTTGAAATTCTGTGTTGAAGTGATTGTATGTTTTTCTTTCTCCTTTGCCTTTTACATTCCTTCTTTTCTCTGCTATTTTAAGAGCCTCATCAAACAACCACTTTGCTGTCTTACGCTTCTTTTCTTTTGGTATGGTTTTCCTTGCTGCCTCCTGCAGGATGTCCTGCATCTCTGTCCATAATTCTTCTGATACTCTGTCTGTCAGGCCTAAGCCATTAAATCTGGTTCATGCCTCCACCATGTATTTCTTAAGGATGTTGTCTAGGTCATACCTTTCTGGCCCAATTGTTCTCCATTTTCTTTAGTCTGAGCCTGAACTTTGTGATCTGTAGGTTGTGATATAAAATAACTTCCTTTATTATTGACTGGCTAGACATTCAGAAGGTATTGACTTGCACTAAGATGCCACCTGTATTACCCCCTGCAAATTATTTTGGTGAGTTATTCTTAGGATATGGGCATGTTAGGTCTTAGTCAGTCAATTCCATGTTTCATTTTGTTTTAAAAGTAGCTGACTGTTTCTGAACATTTGTCTACTTGATTCCTGAATACAGTATATTGAGTTGGAAAATGGATTTGATTTTAGTTCTTTTTCCTAGCCTCAGATTAGCTTTCCTCATATCTGAACAGAAAACATATTAACATGGGTTTTAAGGGGTTTACATGGGGTTCTGGAAAAGGTTCCTGACTCACTCCATAAATACAGACCAAATTTTTGAAATGTGTGAAATTCTGAGCCACAGTCTGCTCCAGGTCTCAATTTTTGCTGACTGTATGGAGGTTCTCCATCTTTGGCTGCAGAGTATGTAATCAATCTGGTTTCGATGTTGGCCATTTGATGATGTCCATGCGTAAAGTCACCTCTTGTGTTGCTGGAAGAGGGTGTTTGCTATGACCAGTGTGTTACCTTGGCAGAACTCTATCAATCTTTGCCCTGCTTCATTCTGTGTTCCAAGACCAAACTTACCTGCCTTACCATTTACTTTTCGATTTCCTACTTTGGCATTCCAATCGCCTATGATAATGTGGACTTCATTTCTTGATGTCTGTTCTATGAGGTGTTGTAGGTCCTCATAGAACTGGTCAATTGTAGCTTCATCTGCTCCAGTGGTTGGTGCGTAGACTTTAATTACAGTGATATTGAATGGTTTTCCTTGGATTCGGACTAGAATCATTCTGTCATTTTTAAGATTGCGTCCCATTAATGCTTTTTTCACTCTTTTATTAACTATTATCGCCACTTCATTTCTTCTAAGATTTTCTTGTCCACAATAGTAGATATGATGGTTTCCAGAGCTGAATTCACTGATCCCTGACCATTTTAACTAACTGATTCACAAGATGTCAATGCTTACTCTTTCTATTTCATTTTTTACCACTTCCAGCATACCTTGATTCATAGATCTCACATTCCATGTCCCTATACAGTATTGTTCCTTGCAACATCACATTTCTCTTCCCACTATCCTATCCTCTCCCATCTTCCAACCTGATGGGCTCAACATCCTGTTCTGGAGGTTTCATGGTAGTAGAGGGGGAATGGGAGGAGGAACAGGGAGTAAGTATAGTAGTCACAGAGGAGGAAAGACAAAGGGGATTAGAGAAGGAATAGAACTACTGGGATCTGTGGAAAAAAGATAGCAGGAAAATGAGGAGATAAAAAGGGAAGAAGCAGTGGAAAAAGAGAAGAAGACTGAAAGAAGGCACCAGTGGAGGCGAACCTGCAGCTACCTTCAGGGTGGACCTTTATATTTAAGGAAGACCCACAGACTGGAGAGTTGGTCCAAATGAGTTCCTCTGAGGGAGGGAGAATACCTGAGGGAGGGAGAAGTCAGTGTGAAGATAACCGACAAACCCTTCTATTGGTGGAAATGGGAACAGCGGGAATGACAATGGGCAGAAGCGCAGGAGGCCCCACAGCTGGCCTAGATGTTGGACAAGCCAGAGCTGAGAACTTAACTGGGGAGGGTGGGGTGTTCAGCCAAGTGTCCTTACTGCTTGAAGCACTTCCTAAAGGGACTTTGAAGGACCTGTGGGATGTAGGACAGCGAAGTAAGTCAGCAAATCCTGACTGTGTTTAGTTGAGACTGAATCAAAATATTGCTGTTGAAGAGTTTATATAAAAATTGGTGTTTGATATACCTTAAACAAATGTCAGTGCCTTCATCTCCAAGATGGACAAAGGAGGCCAGACCACACTTATATAGATCAAGACTACTTTATTATATGTAACACAGTTTTCTTTCTTAATCATTGAATTATAGAATAATTAAGTTTGAAGGGGTCTTTGAGTAGATCTGACAGATGATCATCCAATTATCTCTAGAATGCTTCCAGCCTAACTTCAAACTCAACCTATTTGTCATAACAGAAATCTGAAAATTTGCATTACCAGCAAGTCACTCTGATGAAATCCTGGATCCAGATTGGATACACTGGAACCAATATGAAAGCCATCATTTTTTGCCAGTCACACTGTTCGTTTGAACTAATATAGATTAAACAGCTCAGCCCTGTCATTTAGGAAGATGTAGCATATACTGTTACAGCCATCCTTTAAATAAAGCTAGATCATCTGGAATCAATTAAGCCTTACAACTTGTCCTCTGGCCTGCCATCTTTTTTGAACAATCATGTCCCAAGCAGAAACTCCCAAGGCTAAAAAAAAATATTGTGTGCTTTCAAAAGACTAGTTGCTAGATGGAGATATGAGGTTTCAGACTATCTTTCAGAAAACTGTAGAAAATTCTAAAGGATTCCTCAATAAGAAAATCAACAATGGTCCAGAAACAATATGTTCTCCAAGGGATGTTTTGTTTCTTGGCATTAAGTAATGTGGATCTTCCCTGGCTTAGCTGAATTGTGAGATTTTCCAAAGGAGGAAGCTCCAAGCAATGCAAAAATAAACTGATTGCAGAGATTTTGTACCTGTGCGACTGCTTCTGATTCAGAGGAAGGTAACAGGTTACACAATTCTTCACTAGGCCTGACCAAAACACACCATCCAGAAGCTATACAACCTAGGGAAGTTTTAAACAACCCTAATAATCATTAATTATTTTGTATCACCATTTTCTTAAAAAGATTCCCACACTATCACCAACACAGACGAAATTTCTGCATAGGCAGCTAGGAGAGACTGTGTCAAATATTTGAGACAGACAGCATATATTACTACTTCATAAATTGGACAAAAACTATTATGCCATAGGACTAGCATTTTTTTAAAAAGGTTACTCATGAAATCAGTGTTAATTAAAGTCACATATCCCAGTTGTTAAGTTCATGAGACCCACTGTAGCAATTTTAATGTAACACCCCACTCCCACTAAACATTCCTCCACATAGTCTTGTTGGCGTTATTGTCACATACTATCAGATTGCTTCCAGTTTATGACAACTTTATGAATTAATGATCTCCAAAAGGTTTTGCTGTTAACAACCTAACTCAAGGATGGTAAACTAAATGTTATGGCAAAATTGAGCTCCTTTTTTCTTGTTGACTTCAGATTCTCCCAGTATTATTTATTGTCTTTTCCAGCATGCTTATGTATCTATCCTACATACAAGGAGGGAAATCATATCAAGCTTACATACATGAACTGATCCCAATTAGCAGGCTATCAAATTTTAGTTTCTTAGCATCCTTCATTCTTCCACTCTTTACCAACCTAGAAACCTAACTGAATAACATTTACCTGCTCCAGAGTCACCTTGTGGCTCAGTTTAGAAGTACCAACACTGCTTAATCAGCACAAAATAAGACTATAAATATTATCTGTGACAGGGAAAAAAGAACTTGATTACAGTAGAACCCTACATAACGAAAAAGCTCCGTTCCATGGAGCTCTTCACTATTCGGGGTTTTTTTCGTTATGCGAAGCAAATTGGTGATACCCTGCATAACAAAAAAAAAGTTCATTATCATCATTAACATCATCATCACTTTTATTTGTATACCGCATTTTCTCAGCCCGAAGGCGACTCAAAGCGGTTCAACAACAAAGTGTTCACGGCACACAACAGCCGCAGAAGCAATACAATAAATGTCAAAATACAAAGAATACTAAATACATATCAATACAAAAATACATTAATACCACAATACAATAGTTGACTCTGGGGAGGCACACCAAGTCCTCGGGTGCAGCAGCGGCAGCGGGTGCACCTGGCTCCCATCCCCAGAGTGTTGGCATAGCTCCGGGCAGAGCCCGAGGGTCCTCCGGTGCGGCGGTGGCAGCAGCTTTTCTCCCCTCCGAACAGGCGGGGCTCAGAGGGGTGGCGGTGGTGGTGGGTGCACCTGGCTCTCAGGTTTCGTTAAGTGTAGTATACCCCGCTTAATGAAAACCACATATAATGAAAAAAAAACGTTATTTGGGGTATCACAAATAGTGCACAAATGCTTTGTTGTACAAATTTTTCGTTATACCAAGCGTTTGTTATGTTCCACTGTATATTAATTGTTTGTGGTACAGAGTGAAACTGTTTGGTATAGGTCTATAAACAACAAATTCTTCCACTCAAGCTGTGGGTCAGCTTTTTACATGCACTAAGAAAATTAAGTTTATGCTTTCAAACAATTTAATTACAGGAAGTGATTAGCCAAGTGCTCCTGATCAATGCAAGAACAGAATAAATAGTGCTTAGTTAGCAAATGTCGTTATATACTTTAAACACAAAATGCTGAAAGCCTGAGAAAGGGGGGGTGGTACTGAAAGACATCTGGCACTAGCAAAACATAGATCTAGGTTAGGCAGGACAAATATCCTCCACAAATCAATCACAATCTGTTGATTAAAATATTGTCCCATAATCAGAATACTGTCTTGGAAGCCGAGAATAAAACTTAATTAGAGCTTGGAAGGTGCCACTTACAGAGGAAGAACTTTCTAAAACATTTGCCAGTACAACATTTTTAGCAAAATTAATGGTAGTATGAAAAATCTGAGATTCAGTCTCTGAATTTACCAGAAAGTGATAATTGAAAAGTCTGGAATTTAACAATTTAAGTACAGGATATTTCAGGAGTTGCCTTCTCTCATAGGGAAGTTTAAAGAAATCCCAACGAAATTCACACTGATTTCTATCATGTATTATACACATGACCAAAACTGGACCCAACATATTACTGTATCTTCAAATCTATCTTCTGTGACAGTGATACACCTTGAGCCTTTTTTTTGATAGAAAGATTGATGAAATATGAATGAATGAATATTAGGTCATTTTTACTAGAAACACAATTATTATAATCAAGGCATTTCAAAATTATTTTTATTTGTCATATTTCTAGTTTAAAAATTCTGGCTATCTTCTTAGACCCATATCCTCATTCTGGCCCCAACTATGTGATTTACTTACTGGTAACTGCTGACTCTCCATCCAGAAATTGATTCTAAAGGTCTACTTTTAGCTGGGACTAGGAATAGAATACTAGACTTAGAAGTCAAAAATCTGTATAAGCAAAATGTACAACTTCAAGAGCTTTGCCTAGCTTTCTCACTAGTGACAACGAGAGGTCCACTTCTTTGCTTGGAAGACAATGAACAGTAGAACACAAATTCACATTCTAGTATATTAATTTCAAGTAGCAACAGAGTTAATGAACTGAGTCCTATCTACGGCACCTGCCTTAGTATAAAACATCTGTAAGTTTCACATAATGTGATTTTCTAGTTTCTAATTCAATGCAACTCATCACCATTCATTCATGTAATGATTGCCCATGTAAGATAATTCATCACTATGCAAAATTTTAAAAAATCTTGTCATAAGGAATTTCATGCAGCTTTAACTCAAAATATTTTCAAATGTATGCAAACATAATTTGCATATATATCAGTTAAGGCTGCATCTCTAAATGTATATACCTACTGCGCTTCTATTTAGAGCTGTGGTGCCCAACGTGGGGCACACACACCACAGAGGGGCAATTTGATTTTTAAGAGGGGCAATTCGAGAATGAGTTATTAACTGTTAATGACTTTTTAGGTTTCCTCAACATTTTTAGCAAAGGGTAAAGGTCACCCTTGCTTGAAAGCCAGTTGTATCCAACTCTAGGGTTTAGTGATCATCAGGGCTGCAGGGGATCAGGATTTAATAGATGCTTAGGTGGGGCATGGCCAATAGAAGTTGGAAACCACTGATTTAGAGGGATCTACTAATGGGAACTGCTTGCGTGGAAATATGCATAGTAATGAGCACCATTCTTTATTCAGCTGCTGTCTTTAGCTTGTCCGTGGAATTTAGTGAGATCATAGTTAAGAAGTTTAATGATTCATTTCATGGAGATACAGCTCTCCACCATCTCTTTCCTACCATGCCAGACACACCGAGTACACATTATGAATGATGAAGGAGGTAAGTTTATAAACAATGAAGGATAATCAATTCATTTCCTGTAGATGAGCTTCCTCCCATTATGTAATGAAAAAATCACTGTTTGTGTAGAAGTATATCAAGAGTAACTCCAAATGTAGGAAAATGTATAATCATATACAAGACAGTTTGTTTAGTATATCACCTTAAATTCTTTTAGAAGCCTCCTCACGCACATTAAACAGACTCCATTTTGAGGCAGTGGACGCTACTTAAAAACTTTACTCTCTACAGTTTAAATACTTCTTACAGTTCATGAGATACCCTGAAGAAAGAACTTGGTTCTGAAAAGCCATATTATTTAACTGGGGAGGCTTCTGAAGGAATTTAAGGTGATATACTAAACTAACTGTCTTGTACATGATTATACATTTTCCTACATTTGGAGTAACTCTTGATATACTTCTACACAAACGGTGATTTTTTCATTACACTTTCATTGTCCACCGTTTGTCCTGATTTCCATTGTCGTACTCCCATTATGATATCCAACACTGAGGCTGTACCAAATGCTCTAATGTGTGTAGACTGTCCAAAATACTGTTTGTCATCTACATCCTTTGAGATGTACCAGAAGATCACAGGAGTCTACTGTAATCTATTGTAATCCATTTAGTTTTGTTCCACAAGAGCTTGCCTGGGATCTATACAGAGGACCTTCTCAAGTGGTGTCTCTGAGAAACACAACAACTTTTTAAAAATACTAAATCACAGAACAGAATATCAGCCCCTACTTTTTGTCCTACTTGTTCTCTTTACCAAACTAACAATATTGTTATATGCAAATGATGTTTTGCATGTTTACTTAGAACCAAAACAAATGGAGATCATCTTTAGTCCCAAGTAAGCAAATGCAGGAATGTGAACTTCACTGCACTCTGATAGGCACCTAGTTGTTACAGCCAAATATTGATAATCCTGAATGTGCATTTTGAATGGCTCTGGTTAAATATTTGGATAATCTTTGTCATGCCATTATTTGCTACAGATGTTACAAATGGGGGAAATCAGCAAGTAACTTACTCTGAAAGAAAGAGTATACAGTATTTCTTAAATACAAAGGAGAAATGTGATATAAAATGGTTGTCATTCAATCTTCAATTATTTCAAAGTAGTTTCAAAGTAGGTTGATATTTGTTTTGTTTTTGCTTTATGTAGTTGGCTACATAATAGCAATAATCATTTAAATGAACATTTGTACATTTCTCTAGTCTTTCTCCTGTAGATTTACAAAGCCAAACAGATTAGACAGTATTGTTTTGTATGTAGAAGCATAAAAAACCCCCACTGAGAAACAGCCAACGATTTAGATTGTGTAGGCAAAGAAATCACACTTGTATACATCCCCATAGCACTTGGTGCACTCTCTGGGTGGTTCACAAGTTAATTAGCATTTTGTCTCCAACATGCTGGGTACTCATTTTACTGATCTCGGAAGACTGGAAGGCTGAGACAACAATGAGTCCTAGTCAGGATTGAACTCACAACCTTATGGTTGCAGTACAGCAGAGTTCCAGATGCCTTAGAATACATTTATGTGCCTGCTCACCAGAAAACAACAGAAACCTCACATTTTATTCCTCCTCCTTCCCCCAATAACATTGTAAGACATTGTGATATGACTTCATTGTGTTCCAGGTTTTCCCACCTTTGATCTAATCATATCAGGCATTTTGCAGAGACAGCCAAGGAAATACCAGAAAGAAAGGTTGAGCCCTAAACTATAGATAGCCAATCAAAATAAGGCTCACAATGAATTGGACTAATATTGTTGATGATGGGGAAGAATACAGCCACTACAACAAACATCAAAGTTCTTTTTAAGATTATGTTAAACCAAAGAATAAAAAAACACTCTTTTGATTAAGGTACTTCTAACTTTATTATTTATTGGCTGAAATCCTATTGCTTAGCATAGTAAAGTACACTGGAGCAGGCCTATTAAATCCATGGGGATTTTGATGACTTTCCAGCAAGGACAATGTTTACATTTACCTAATATGGCTTTCATTCAGACAAACTGCAATCAAACACCAGCACAAAATGTAATGGACATAAAATGACTATGATGAGAGCAAAGCAGAAATGCAAGTACCATCTAAAAAGCAGAGTTATTCCTATTAATTAACCCTGAGAGGATTAAGGGACACCTGGAGAATTGCTTCATTTTAAAATAAAAGCCTATTCCAAAGGCCACACCTCCACCCCAGAGGGAGGAAGCATCCAGTAGGAAGGCCTGGCAGAAACCACTGAGGGTAAGAGGCCTATTCCAAAGGCCCCATCCCCACCCCAGAGGGAGGAAGCATCCAGGGAAGAAAGGCCTGGCAGAAGCCACTGAGGGTAAGAGGCCTATTCCATCGCCCGCAGCAACAGAACCACCATTGCCCGCCGCCACCTCCGCTTGCACCCTGGGCAGCGGAGGTGAGGGAGGCAGAGGAGGGAGGACCTGGCAGGCAGCCCACCACCAGCCATAATCAAAGTAGCATGCAAGTAACTTAACTAAAACAATGTAGTCTGCAACTATAGCAATGTAGAGACTTGATATAGTGGGCTTTCCCTTCATACTAAGTTTTTACTTTTACTTTCATAACAAATGAAGTAGAACTGTGTTTTTTTTATTTTAAACTGATAATATGCATGATAATACTTTGTTTTGAACTGTAACAACATGTATGATGTGAGGATACTGGTGTAGGAACCGGCAAACCATGCCAGAAATTTTTGCCAAGAGAACCCTATGGACCAGAACAAAAGGCAAAACAAAAGAGGCAAGTTAGATGAAACAGGATGCTTAACACAGATCAAAAGAAGGGGAGAGATGGGAGAGGGGGAGGAGAAATACAATGTTGCAAAGAACAATACTGCATAGGAACATGGAATGTGAGGTCAATGAACCAAGGAAAACTGGAAGTGGTGAAAAATGAGATGGAAAGAATAAACATCAGCGAGCTAAAATGGACAGGGATGGGTGAATTCATCTCGGGAAACCATCACATCTACTACTGTGGTCAAGAAAACTTCAGAAAAAATGGAGTAGCCATAATTGTCAACAAAATAGTGAGAAAAGCAGTAATGGGATACAATCTCAAAAATGATAGAATGATGTCAGTCAGAATACAAGGCAAACCTTTTAATATCACTGTAATCCAAATATATGCACCAACCACGGGCGCAGATGAAGCCACAGTGGACCAGTTCTATGAGGACCTACAAGACCTCATAGAACAGACACCAAGAAATGATGTCCACATTATCTTGGGAGATTGGAATGCCAAAGTAGGAAATCAAAAAGTAGATGGAATAACAGGCAAGTTTGGTCTTGGAACACAGAATGAAGCAGGGCAAAGATTGATAGAGTTCTGCCAAGAGAATGCACTAGTCATAGCAAACACCCTCTTCCAGCAACACAAGAGGTGACTTTACACATGGACATCACCAGATGGCCAACATTGAAACCAGATTGATTACATACTCTGCAGCCAAAGATGGAGAACCTCCACACAGTCAGCAAAAACAAGACCTGGAGCAGACTGTGGCTCAGATCACAACCTACTAATAGCAAAATTCAGACTTAGACTAAAGAAAATAGAGAAAAGAATCAGGCCAGACAGATATGACCTAGACAACATCCCTAAGGAATACATGGTGGAGGTGAGGAACAGATTTAATGGTTTGGAATTGATAGACAGAGTGCCAGAAGAATTATGGACAGATGTGTGGGACATCATGCAGGAGGCAGCAAGGAAAACCATACCAAAAGAAAAGAAGCATAAGAAAGCAAAGTGGTTGTCTGATGAGACTCTTAAAATAGCAGAGGAAAGAAGGAATGCAAAAGGCAAAGGAGAAAAGAAAAAATACAGTCACTTGAACACAGAATTTCAAAGAAAAGCAAGGAGAGACAAGGAAATCTATTTAAATGTACAGTGCAAAGAAATAGAGGAAAGCAACACAAAAGGCCGGACTAGAGATCTTTTCAAAAACATTGGGGAAATCAAGGGAACATTCAAATCAAAAATGACCTTGATAAGGGACAAAGACGGTAAGGAGTTAGCTGATGCAGAAGAGATTAAGAAAAGATGGAAAGAATACACAGAGGAACTTTACAAAAAGGACCTCAACACCACTGATAATCACAATGATGAGAACATTGAACTTGAGCCAGACATCCTAGAGAGTGAAGTCAGAAAGGCCCTAAAAAGCACTGCAAACAACAAAGCTAGTGGAGATAATGGTATCCCAGTTGAATTTTTCAAAGCTCTAAAAGATGACGGAATCAAATTACTGCATTCGATATGCCAGCAGATCTGGAAATCAAAACATTGGCCACAGGATTGGAAAAGATCAGTATACGTACCAATCCCAAAGAAGGGTAGTGCCAAAGAGTGTTCAAATTATCGAACAATTGTGCTCATCCCACACGCTAGCCAGGTGATGCTCAAGATAATACAGGATAGACTTCAGCAGCACGTGGAGAGATAATTGCCAGAGGTGCAGGCGGGTTTCAGAAGAGGCAGGGGGACTAGAGACCACATTGCTAATATACAGTGGATCATGGAAAAAACAAAAGAATATCAGAAACAAGTATACCTCTGCTTTATTGACTACACCAAGGCCTTTGACTGCGTGGACCACAATAAAATGTGGCAAGTACTTAAAGAAATGGGAATACCAGAACACCTCATATGCCTCATGAGAAATCTGTACAAGAGTTAAAAAGCTACAGTTAGGACAGAACACGGAATGACAGAATGGTTTGGAATAGGAAAAGGAGTAAGACAAGGCTGCATTTTATCATCCTACCTTTTCAACCTATACACAGAGCACATCATGCGCAATGCAGGGATGGAGGAATCACAATATGGGATAAAAATTGCTGGGAGAAACATCAACAATTTGAGATATGCCGATGATACCACCCTAATGGCAGAAAGTGAGGAAGATTTAAAGAAGCTACTGATTAGGTTGAAAGAAGAGAGTGCAAAAGCTGGCCTGAGATTTAACATCAAGAAAACCAAGATAATGGCAACAGACCCTATCAGCACCTGGAAAGTAGTTGGGGAAGAAGTAGAAGCAGTGACGGATTTTACTTTCTTGGGATCTAAGATCACTGCAGATGGTGACTGCAGACATGAAATAAAGAGGCGGCTGATTCTAGGGAGACAAGCCATGAGAAACCTGGGGAACATAGTGAAAAGTCGACATCATCTTGCAAACAAAAATCTGTATAGTAAAAGCAATGGTATTCCCGGTGGTAATGTATGGATGTGAGAGCTGGATCATTAGGAAGGCTGAGCACAGAAGAATAGACACCTTTGAGATGTGGTGTTGGAGGAGAGTTTTGAGAGTATCCTGGACAGCAAGGAGAACAAATAAGTCAATCTTGAAAGAAATCAGTCCTGACTGCTCCTTAGAAGGTCAAATAGTAAAGATGAAGATGAAGTACTTTGGACACCAAATGAGAAGAGAGGATTCACTTGAGAAAGCCTTGATGCTGGGAAAGGTGGAGGACAAAAGAAAAAGGCGACGGCCAAGGATGAGATGGCTGGATGGCATTGTGGACGCAGCGGGCACCGAGCTGAGCGGGCTGAGGATGATGGTGGAGGACAGGGGTACCTGGAGATCAATGGTCTATAGGGTCGCAAAGGGTCGGAATCGACTGTGCGACTGAACAACAACAACAAAATAAATAAAATTAACAGGAAATAATGGATTTGAGCCGAGAGGCAAAAGCCTGGTAGGAAACTACAATGCCTACAAATATTATTTCACCCACTAAACATAGGGGAGTGCTAAGCAAGCAGATATGTCTGCACTTACTGGTATTTCTTGTCCAGTACCACTTAGAATAAAAATGTTTGTGATATCCTCCTACTATCAGATGGATGAAACATAGCTTAGGCCAGGGGGTGGTGAACCTTTTAGAGACTGAATGCCCAAGGAGGTGGCACATGGGTAGGCACCGTGCGTGCATATATACATGACACTGCTAGTGCACCTCTGGTGACATCACATGGGTGCACATGCACTTACTGCATGTGCACATGAATCCACATGATGTCACCAGTGTGACTCATGCAGTGCACACACACATGCACTCCGCCTCCTTGGTGGGATTTCAGCCTCCCCATTGGTTGAGGGAGAGGGGTGGTTGGGGAAGTGGTGCTGCCATTGGTGCGGGCAGCATGGGGCTTGCCCACGACAGCACACATGCCAACAGAATGGAAGCGTGGCGCCAAAATGGCCGCCGCGCTCTTTGCGGGCCCCCCCCCACCGGACGAAGCCATCCGGGTAGTTAGGGGCGTGGCCAGCACCCTAATAAAAGGGCTGGCCACGAGGCAGCCGTGCTGCCATTTTGGCGAAGCGACGGAGCGGAGAAGTTTTTTCCTCTTAACTCCGTCGCTCGTGTCCTTTCAGGGGAAGCCTTTTTTGGGCAGCTTTTTTCTCTCCGTAGGCTTCCTAGCTGGCTTGGCTATGCCCTCGAAGAAGAAGGCAGCCGCTAACGTGGCTCGATCGGCGCGGAGGCGCCAGCCGGGTCGGAAGACCGCGACTGCGCCCGCCCAGCAGCCACCCTTAACGGAGCCCACCGGGACCGGTGGGATGGGATCGGTGGCCCCTTGGCCCGATCCGCGGTGCGGGCAGGTTGCCCCGGATGGGGCCTCGGCCCTTGGCCCGCAACCGATGCCTAGTGCCCCCGCCGGGGTCCGTGCGGCTGGGCCCTCTTGCCCGGGTGCACAGTTCCCCATGGGGGGAGCGAGCCACGGGGGGTGGTTGGGTTCCCTGCCTCTGCAGGGTGTGCCCTCGGCTTCACAGGGGCCGGGCATGAGCTCTTGGCCTTATCTGGCCCCTGGGATTCAGGGGCCTGGACAGGTACCCTTTAATTATGGGCCGATTGCCCATTCGCCCCCTGTTGGGGCTGGTGCATTGGTCAACGTAGAGGCCCTTCTGGCCTCCTTGGCGAGGGCCAATCAAACAGGGGTGCCTTTAGGATTCCAGGTGCCCCCTTTAGCTGCCGAACAGCGGCCGGCGATGGGTTGGGTTGAGCCGCCTGAGGCGCGCGGGCCGGTGGCGGCCACTGCCTCGCGGCTCCCCACTCAACAGGTGCAGCAGTCTGGTGCGGGTCTGGCCCTGTCGACGAGCTCAGCTTCGGTCGTGAGCTCCGACGCCCCCAGCGGGCCGGAACCCCTGGTGGGGGCGGCCCGTGGGGGTGCATCGGGTGAGTATGCAGTTCAAGCCAGTGCACCCACACAACTGACTTCCTTGGGGGGGGGGGCTTTCCAATGGCCATGGCCTCGCACGGGTGGTCCGGTGGTCCAATTGCCTCCGGCCCACCTGGCGACTTCACCCCTGACACAGGGCCCGGGTCCGGGTGGCGCCCCCTGTGCGGTGGGGAATGTGTTGGGAATCCCCGGGCTCGTACAGGCCCCCTTTGCTTTGCCCGCAGTCTCCTCTGTGCCGGTGTCGGCACTGCCAACGGCAGGGTATTCCTTGCCCCTGGGGGACCATCTGGCCCAGTCTACCAGGGAAAAGATCTGGAGGGGCGAGTATGTAGATATCTTCTCCCTTCTTAATAGGGAGCCGACCAAGGAGGAGAGGGAAGGGCTGGACGAGAAGGATAAGGAGCAGGCACGTCGTCGTAAGCCACCACGCACGTGGGCGAATTGGTTGCCAGCGTACCTGATTTACATGGCCGTTTATCTCAGGGCTAGGCCGGATTTGGCCATCCCTATGGTCCAGTATCTGGACAACATCTACCGGGCCATGGTTGACTTCCCGGGTCCGTCGTGGCTGGCTTACGACGAAGAATTCCGCATGAGGATTCCACTGCACCCAGAGATGAGGTGGGATGAGCCCTGCCAGAAGCTGTGGCTTCTGTATATGACCCCCACGCGCCCGGCGCCTGGGGATAGATACCATTGTGGACATGCGGTCCAACGAGCGGCCCCGGTACAGGCTCCCCGCCAAGTGGCGGGGCAGGGGGTTCCAGCCTGCCTGCTGTGCTGGACCTTCTCGTCCAATGGTTCTTGCAACAGAAAAAATTGCAAGTACAAGCACGAGTGCCCCGCTTGTTCTGGCCCCCATGCTGCCTCCGCCTGCCCCAGGCCGGGAGGATACAGGGGCAGGGGTAGGGGCGGACAAGGGGCAGGCAAGACTCCCACGGAAGGAGTGGGTTCACCGAAAGGCCCCCTCCCCAATTAATGTTGATATGCTGGAGCGTTGGCTCGCATTGTACCCGAAGAAAGCAGACGCTGTGTACCTCCTTCAGGGTTTTCAACTGGGTTTCCGTATTCCTTTCACGGGGGATAGGTCACCGCAGGATGCACCCAACCTTTTGTCACTTAGAGGACGGGAGGAGGTGGCTGCCGCCAGCATTAATAAGGAGGTCGCTGCGGGCAGGGTCGCTGGCCCTTTCCCCGCGCCCCCTTTCCCCAAACTTAAAATGTCTCCTCTAGGACTAGTGCCCAAGAAGTCCCCGGGCGAGTTTCGCCTGATTCATCACTTGTCCTACCCAGCCGGTCATTCGGTCAATGATGCTATTCCTGAGGACCTTTGTTCTGTCAGGTATACATCATTTGACCAGGCATTGCGCATGGTGCGCTCATGTGGCCCGGGTGCACTGTTGGCTAAGTGTGACATTAAGTCGGCTTTTCGCCTCCTGCCAGTGCACCCGGGTGACTTTGAGTTGCTGGGTTTCAAATTCCGGGGTGAATATTATTTTGACAAAGCCATGCCATTCGGCTGTTCCATATCCTGCTCGGCTTTCGAGCGTTTCAGTACATTCCTGCAGTGGCCATTTGTCCGTAGGTCAGGGTCTCGGTCTGTAGCCCATTACCTGGATGACTTTTTGTTCGGGGGTGAACGGGGCTGGGACACGTGCACACGTCTCCTCAACACATTTCAGACGCTAATGCAGGAACTCGGTGTCCCTTTAGCGCCCGAAAAGACCGAAGGCCCGTCTAATAAGTTAGTATTCCTGGGGGTGGAGATTGACACGGTAGCGCAGGCGTCTAGGTTGCCGGAAGACAAGGTGTCAAGGATAGTGGCCCTTATATCGGACTTGCTGGCTAAGCGCAAGGCATCCCTTCGGGAACTGCAGGTGCTACATGGACACCTTAATTTCGCTTGCAGGGTGGTCGCACCTGGCAGGGCATTTGCTCGGCGCTTGTGCGACGCCATGTCAGGCTTATCCAGGCCCCATCATAGGACCAGATTGACACGGGGCATCAGGGCAGATATGCACATATGGCTCCAGTTCTTGAGGGAGTTTAATGGGGTCTCATTTTGGAGGTCAGATCTCCTGGCCTCACCCCAATTTCAGATTCAGTCTGATGCCTCGGGATCCCTTGGTTATGGGATGTACTTCAATGGGAAGTGGGCATATGGTGGATGGCCACCAGCCTGGTCAGGCACGGGTCGCCTGATGGATCTCACATATTTGGAATTTTTTCCCATACTGGGGGCCTTGATGCTATGGGGTGAGGAGTGGGCCAACTCTGTGGTGCATTTCTGGTGTGACAATGCGGCCGTTGTCCACATTGTCAATTCACAGACCTCTAAATCTCCCAGGGTCATGGACCTCGTGCGCCAGTTTGTATTGCGCAGCCTGCGCCTCAATGTACTGTTCAGGGCCAGGCATGTCCCGGGGGTGAATAATGATATTGCTGATGCTTTGTCCCGCCTGCAGATCTCCCGGTTCCGTGCCTTGGCCCCGGATGCGGAGGAATTTCCCTCGCCACTCCCGGAGGAGATATGGACCTTTGGCAAGGAGAGGTGAACCGGGCGATCGGCATGTCTCTGGCGCCACGCACGCGTAAGGCGTATCACCACGCGTGGGTTTCCTTTCAGACTTTTTGTACCCAATCTCGACTGCCAGATACCTGGCCGATCCCAGTGGCCCACCTCCTTCGTTTCATGGTTTACCTGCACGCCCAGGGCCTGGCACCCCGCACCATAGCATCTAGGCTATCAGCGCTGGCTGTTATGGCCAAGGTGGGTGGTCATGCGGACAGTACCGCTGATTTCCGTGTGAGACACGTTTTGGAGGGGTGGGTGCGGGAACGTGGGCGTAGCCTGGACGACCGCCACCCAATTTCCCCGGGGGTCCTTACCCAACTGGCACGGGGCTGGCATGACCTATGTTTTAGTAGGTATGAGGCAGCCCTGTTTTATGCGGCTACAACGGTGGCCTTTTTTGGAGCGCTCCGCATCAGCGAGCTTGTGATGCTGACTAAGGCGGATGCAAGTCGTAGGGCACTGGAACTCGAAGATGTCTATGTTTGCAATGATTGGGCTCAGTTGAGGATACGCTCCTCTAAAACAGATCAGCACGGCGTAGGCAGTGGTGTAAGACTGCTACGATGTTCCTTGGCAGACATCTGTCCGGTTGGTGCCCTACAGGAGTTCCTTGCACTGCGTGGCACGCACCATGGCCCATTTTTCTGTCACCAAGATGGGTCTCCCCTCACTAAATTTCAATTTTGGAAGGTGACTGGGAAGGCACTGGCTAGGGTGGGCCTCCCTGGGGCCCGTTACGGCACCCACTCATTTAGAATTGGGGCGGCCCCCAGTGCGGCTGCTTATGGGTACTCCGGGGCTGACATACGCAGCATGGGGAGGTGGGGCTCGCAGTGTTTCCAGTTTTATGTTCGCCCACTCCCACCGTGAGTACCGTTTTTTAGTCACCACATATCTATTCCTTCCCTGTTTTTTCCTTGACAGACCCTGGGTGTCGTATCACACCGGTGACAGTATGGCTGGTGGGCCATAGCTACGTGCACAGGGCAGCGCGTTACGCTGCGGCGACAGATTGGGGACCCCGACTGGGAAGGGCAGCGCGTTACGCTGCGGCGACAGATTGGGGACCCCGACTGGGACTCGGTGCGTACGCAAGTCTCACATGGTACGGTAAGCCCGGTATGTTGTGGCGGGACCTCTTGCCATTCCTTTTTTCGGCAAGGAACGCTGACCCGCCTGACATCCTGATCATACATCTTGGGGGTAATGATTTGGGACAGGTCACTGGCTTATCGCTGAAGCATGCGATTTGCAGTGACCTCGCCTACTTACATTACGTATGGCCCGCCACAACCATTGTTTGGTCAGATATGGTCCCACGGCACGCTTATAGGGGAGGCCTTGACCTCCAGGCCTTGGACCGCGCTAGGCGCATGGTGAACAGGGTGGTGGCCCGATTCCTTTCGACCAAGGGCTGGGGGCGGGTCAGTCCTCATCCAGCCATTAGTCTGCAAAATTATGGGCTTTACGCAGGGGATGGGGTCCATCTGTCGCGAGGAGGTATGGACCTCCTGCTGAGTGATTGGCGAGCAGGCCTGTCGACCGAGCTGACGGTCTTGGGGGGGGGGCGTCGAGCCTTTATTGAAGCCTCTCCGGGTGGCGGGTAACACTGGTAAGGTAAACATTTATGACCCACAGGTATCCGGCAGGTTCGCAATTGACTGGACAACACTAGATAGGCATAAGTTGTTTAAATGTTGTCCGGTCAACGATGAACCAGGCGAGGGGGTGATGGTTACCACTAGACAGCTGGAATCACCCCCTGATTTTACGGATACACGTCAGAGGGTGGGGTCATTAGGTAGATATTGACTACGGTCAACAATTTGTTTGTTGTCAACAAACAAATTGATACAAATAGATACATTGTAACAATTGCCGTTGGCAATTTTGGGTGGTACCTTACCAGTGTTACTTCGCCCTGCTTGCCTTAAGAATTATAATTGGTCGTTTTACCAATAGAAATTTATAATTCAGACTAGGGCATGAATCAATAAATGTGGCCCAATGCCGTTATCCACTTTCATTTGTGTCTGAGTCCATTATTGGGGGGGGGTGCGCCTGCAATGGAAGTGTGGCGCCAAAATGGCCGCCGCGCTCTTTGCGCCCCCCCCCCACCGGACGAAGCCATCCGGGTAGTTAGGGGCGTGGCCAGCACCCTAATAAAAGGGCTGGCCACGAGGCAGCCGTGCTGCCATTTTGGCGAAGCGACGGAGCGGAGAAGTTTTTTCCCCTCCACCCCCTCCCTAGTTAACAGTGTGATTTTTGGTCGCTTCGGGGCCGGGTGGGAATTTTTGGCTGGGACTCGCAATTGGCCCTTGAGTCCTGGCTTTTTTGCCCATCCCACACTGTTGCTATGGTTTGATATAGGGGTTTGTTCTGTGCTGCTGTTGACTTGGTCACATGGGCGGGTAGCACTGGTAAGGTAAACATTTATGACCCACAGGTATCCGGCAGGTTCGCAATTGACTGGACAACACTAGATAGGCATAAGTTGTTTAAACGTTGTCCGGTCAACGACGAACCAGGCGAGGGCGTGATGGTTACCACTAGACAGCTGGAATCACCCCCTGATTTTACGGATACACGTCAGAGGGTGGGGTCATTAGGTAGACATTGACTACGGTCAACAATTTGTTTGTTGTCAACAAACAAATAGATACAAATAGATACATTGTAACAATTGCCGTTGGCAATTTTGGGTGGTACCTTACCAGTGTTACTTCGGCCTGCTTGCCTTAAGAATTATGATTGGTCGTTTTACCAATAGAAATTTATAATTCGGACTAGGGCATGAATCAATAAATGTGGCCCAATGCCGTTATCCACTTTCATTTGTGTCTGAGTCCATTATTGGGGGGGTGCACCTGCAAAGGGCTCTGCGTGCCACCTCTGGAATAGCTTATGAAAAATTGTTATTGATGTTGTTGTATGTTGACTTTGTATGACATAAAAGCATGAGTGCAGGAACTGTATCTCCCTTTCAAAGTACTAATAGCCAACTGCTGGGGGGGAAACCAGCTACTATTCAAGCTGCTACATTTAATGGTTTTCCCTTACTAAACAAGTGTTTTTAAATATTCTCTCTTGTTTCTCTGCCAATTTCTCTGCCAATTTCATAATGTGGTGCTCTCTATGAAAACTGTGTGTAATCACACTTCCTCTCATCTAACCACATGGTTTCACCTGCTGTCTGTTCATTTTCCAGCTTATTCTCTCTCTTGATATATATGATGTTCTCATCTCTTCAACACCTTTCTTTTTTCCTCAGTATCAGTAAGCTGTAAATTAGACAATCTTAAGAGTCCAAATTAACTAGCTCTTTGAATTAGTCTGCTTCCCACACTGAATAATTCTATGACTGTGCCCACAACCTATTTTTAAAATTTAATCTTTTTAATTCTTGCATACATAGAAGCTACCAACTATATCTGATCTTGAGAATGGGAAATGATTAATGAATAAAACAGACCCAAAGGGAAATTATTTCATATGGTATTTAATGGTCTCCACTATATGATTTTTCTTTTTAATAGCACCATGATTTACCCATCTGTGAAATGAACAGATTTATGGCTGCACAGAAACTGAGTCCAAAACTATGGCTTGGCCCAAACCGGGTTCATACTTCTGTCTCAGAGACAAAAGATACAAGCCCAATCCTTTAGAACTAAAGGTGTTCAACTGGAGAGTGCTAGATATTATGCAGCAGCCCAATTTAGGTTTAATAAAGGCAAGCTATGTTGAATTAAAATGTAAATATGAACAGTAGAACCAGTGTCCTAAGTCTATTATTTATATAGATATTGTGTTGACTTCATTTCAAATGTCCTCACACCTGCAGCTCAAATAGTCAGATCTTTAAATCTACAACTGTATCACTACAAGAGGAGCTGCACGTCTTGGCAGCTAAAGAGTATGACAGCTGTTACTTTTTGCATTCAACATGCTGGGCAGGGAGTCCTTTTTTTTGGCTACCCCCAAGTTCCCCACCAACATATTCTGCCATCAGTACAAAATATCCAATTTGCACAGTACTGCGTGGATACTGGTTCATATTTTTATCTACAGATAACATATTCAGAACATATACTGTAGAAGAGTAACACTGATCAGCCATTGCTCTTTTAATGAGACATTGAAGATAGTCCACCTTGCTTTTTCAGACTGATGAAAAAGCCAAGCAACAGGCCAAATAGTAAATATACCACAGTCCAGGGTCCAAGTCCAAAATCAAGCCAAGGCAGAGATATAGGATTACTCTAGATGACAAAAGCATAGCATAAGCAAGCCAGATGAACAAAACAGCAGATGACACAGAGTACCTTCAGGAGCTAGAGCAAGGCAGCAGCCCAATTTAGGTTTAATAAAGGCAAGCTATGTTAAATTAAAATGTAAATATGGATTCAGGCAAGGCACAACAAAGGAACCATGAACAGGAAGTCTTCAGAAGAAGGAACCAGACAAGCAGCGAAGGACCCAAGCAACAGGTCTACTAACCACCTGCTAAGTTAACTTCTGGGAGGAATATCTGATTCTTATATAGCCCAGCCTCCCAGTGGGGCCCATCAACTGCAATAGTGTGAGGGTCCAATCCTGCAAGCACTAGAGCAGGTGCTTCCAGATTGGGGACCAACTCCTGTAAGAACTAGAGCAGCTGCTGCAGATCCTGACAGACAGCTACACATTGACCTTACTCTCTGCACAACTCTCAGGGTCAAACTAGATTTAAAAGGGGGAACAAATATGTCCTCTCATTAATTTTGGGAGTATTGTCATTTTCCTTCTAACAATGAGATTTCTTCACTGATACAAGTTACAGCAATCATACTGCAAAAGTAAGCTTATGGTTACTTCCTAGTGGCCAGGCAGAAGATTTAAATATTAAAAATAACATAATTGATGAAAAGCACATGACAGATCTCTTTCACCACTTGAGGGAGCACTGTTTCTATAAGCTGAGCTTGTCATTTTATGACAGACCAAAACCTACCTAAAGTATTTTGATATTCTTATTGCATGACATATTCAGTTCTGAGTGAAAAAAGTTACCAGAATAGACTCTCCTCTTTGGGTTAGTATCACCATCTGGGATATTCTAAAGGCTATAATGCTCCTATGAAAGCAGAGGTAAATTCTAAATCTGTGTCTACCTATAGGATCTACAAAATCCCATCCCACTCAAAGCACTAGGGGTCAGGGATAGGCCCATCTGTTTGAAGGAGCAAAGGATGATTAGCAATCCCAGGGATTAATAGAAAATACTTGAAAGAAAGTGTTTTCATCTCATAAGAAAGTCACGATAACCCAAAGAGCATTTTACTCCTTTCATTTCAGTGTTATTTTCTTCCAGTGAAAGGAACCAACATGTTTCACAGATCAGCATTTCTTTGGGAACAATAAATAATTTTACCTTTAAATGGGCACTATTTCAGTTCTTCTGTCCCTGGAGTTTATTTATTGCTGTTATTTTTAAACTGGGATCTCCCTTCTGTCTTGTTTTTCCTGCCTATTAGGTTTTAGAGTTTATTTCAATTATCCCTTATGATTTTCATCTGAATGATTCTATTCTTAATCTGAGACAGCAAACGAAAGAACCTGTGTGAGCAATGAACTGTCCATAGTGCTGAAACTTAAAACTCTGTAAAATAAATTCAGCATGAAATGATAAAGTGAACCTGAAATTTAGTTTTTAAAAAATCTGATTCAGCTTGAACAGGCAAAAATAACCTGAAATGTAGTATATTTTTCTATCACAAAATAGGCAGTGAGTGAGTGCCATTGTTAAAGCCAAAGAATATAATCTATATGCAAACAGAAAATTCCAAAATATTTAATAAAATCAATGAAGAGCAGATTCGTAAAACTACAAATCAAAGACAACCCATTGAAGGGCTAATTTGTAAGGCCAAAAATGCAGAAATACTGCATCAAGTTCAAATGCAGTTGCCCATGTAATATTATAAACAGTAAGAAAAAAGTAAACAGTAATCTGTGAAACACCTCCAATTTCTATCTGCATTTGAAACCCATTTAGAAGGTGAAAGAATAGTTCAGTAAGCAGTGTACCTGATTATGGAGCAGAAACTCTCTACTGTGCCTCCAACAAAAAAAAAACTGTTTAGCCTTGGGCAAGCTGCACAACCCCAAGACTACCCCAGAAAGGAATGATAACCCACATTTTAGTATTTTAAACCTAGAAAACCCTGGAAAGGGTTGTTATAAGTCAGAATCAACTAGATGGCTTCTTGCTATTGAAGATGAGGGTTTTCTAGGTAGAGAATACTCAGAAGTGGCTTAACCCATTTGTTCTTCTGGAGGTGCAGCTTGCCCAGGGCCACACAGGCTGGCTCTTCTGGGATGCACAATGGACAATTGAACTCCTAACCTCTGGCTTTGCATCTGGAAACCTAACTTACTAAGCTATCCAACCATTATCGTTAAGATCATTATTATCAGGCACATAGATGTGGATGTCATGAGTAGATGTTGAATTGGACTTGTGGCCACATTGCACATATTTTCCAATTATGAGAGGAGCCAATCAAATTTTCATGTCTGCGTTAGTGTAAACTTAGTTATGAGATGGTCAATTAAGTGGCTAACTCCTGGTCTAGCCTCAGTATATTCTAATGTATGTTCATTTTACAAGTAAAAGCTTAGCCAGCTATTTAATTTGGTTAAAAACATCATTTTCATATCATGATATATATGAAGGCGATCACAAGGAGGGGGAATATTTGATCCACATTTTAGAATATGCTCTAGTTTTCACCACATGGCATTTTAGAAATTAAATTTAAAAAGGCTTTCTTGCTGAGCTTACTCTAAAACAGTGATTTCCAACCTTTGGTTTTTGGACCTCAATTCCCAGAAACCTAAGTCAATTTCCCAAAGCACTGATCAGCCAATGTACTGACTTAGGCTTCTGGGAATTGAAGTCCCCCTGTGGAGCATGGGTCCCGCATTGGAAACCACTGCTCTAAAATGAAACTCTAAGTGTGGTTCTCCCCATCATAAATGAGAGGAAGTGCTATGAAGTATAGCTAATTTAATTGAAATACTTACTTTGTGTGTGCAGTTCTATGCCAAGTGGGAGCAATTTATCTACCAAGACCACTCTTTGGGCTAGCAATTAGGCATGGCAGGTTCTTAAAACAAATGGTGGTTGGTTAGTTCGACATATATGAGATCTACTTTCATTCTTATTTCTTATGAAAGTAAGATTGATTTTCTAGTGACTTCCCCCAGTTCACTGCACCCCAAACTGGGCTCCCTTCACTCCCTTCTTATGGGAAAGCAGCCGGGCAGCCAGGTGAAGAGGTCGAGGAACCAAGATCCACCCAATTTTGTGTTGTTGGGATGGTTAGGCGGTGTATCAAGGGCCTCCTTTCAGACTGCCTGGCAACAGAATTTTACTCCCACGGTAAGCCTGAGAAGATATCTGCAGTCTAAACCGCTCCTTTTGATCTCTCTTTCGCCTGGGTGATTTTCCCAAGGTATTGCGATGGGAGTCCTACAAGTTCCCTTACTTCCAGTAGTGAAATTATCTCGACACTTGAACCAACAATCCAGTTCACAAAACAAAACGTCCTTTTTGTCCTTTGTGGAAACGAAACCAAACCTGGCTCCGTCTTACTTTTTATTGTAGAAGCAATGAGAAGCAAAGCATAATTCTATGAAATATCCAAATGAAAAGCATAGCTAAACTTAAGCTAATACTCTCATAACACATTCTAGAAATAAAATTCCCCATTCCTGAGTTTCTAATCTAAATCTACACCAACACACAATTTATACTGCAAAATAAGAAAACGCGCAGATTCTAAGTGTTGTCTTGGACTCATCTCTCCCCAGAGTTAAAGACCAGCCTTGCTGTAATTCCGGCTAAGTGTCCTCCTGGTGAGATTTCGTCTATATCCCATATAGGCGGCTTGGTTTGGCCCCATCGAATCAGAGTATCATCTACTGACCTTATCTCACTCCAATGTGGGCTTCTCCCTCCTTGAAGAAACTCTCCTTTTTTTTAACACAATCAGGGGGTTTTATACACAATTTCCCCCTCTTCCTCCCTCCTTACCGGTAGGAATTTTCAGGTGGCCTTGGGCTCAGATCTTGAGATAATGCTTATCTCCTCAAAATCTTTCAAGGTCAAAGCATGTTGGCAAAGTGCCAAGCTCTCATTTGTTCCCCCTCCCAACTCTTTGGCAGGGTCATTGACCAATGGTTTGAAAGGGCATTGAACTTGAGTTGTGAAGCTCACTCCTGTTCATTGAACTTTGAGAATCCCTCAGGTGTTTCTCTGTCCACTAGAGGCACTAATCCTGATGACATCGTGCTTCCAGGAATCTCATTGTGCTTTTAAAGCTCCGTTTCTCCACCCTGGAATACAGTGACAAGTAACTTAAAACAAAGTAACTTTTCCAAGTTCATGACAGATTTTACTTCTTGAAGGTTCACTCTTATGTCTGACAAAGTGAACTTGATCCACGAGAGGTAAAATAAAAATATAGCAGTTAGTCTTTAAGGTGCCACAACTTTTTGTTGTTTTTGACTTTTTGTTTTGTTTACTCCCTCATATACTTCTTGAACAGTTCTTGTTAACTTGCAGCAACCCTACTGTTGGCATCCTTTCTTCACTACTTCTTCTTTATCAGTTCATTGGCTCTACCATGATGCAGAAAAACACTCTCACCTCAGTATGGTGATACTGTATTTAATCAGTGATAATGTAGATGTACTATACATTTATAGACCAACTACTGTTCCCAGCACATTAATATTAAAAAAGAAAGCAATTACATATATAGTGACTAGAGGGGAAGATGAATGTGAGAGGCACCTCTAGATCTCTCCCACCATCTGGCAAAGTGCTTGTAAGTGCTGCCTAAACTTGTAACTGAAGGGGAAGAGAATGAAGATGTAAGTTTATCCTGAAATCTGTGGGGAACCCTGCCTGTTCAGGTGTTATACCTGCACAGAGAAGGATCACAGCCATTTTCTTTCTTTATCTGTAATGAGTTTCTATGGCTTTGGGCCTCAGAAGCACAGAATACCATCTGTGATACCAGATTGCTGCAGGATTTAGCTAATAATAGCTGCGGGTATATACTTATTTCCGAATGAGGGGCAAGAGTATGGAAGAGACAGGCAGATGGATGGAAATAATGCATCAAGTGACACACTGCCAATAAGATGATGCATCCATGTCCCATCATAAAACAGGAAACTAAAAATACTGTTTTTATCTGAAGGAGAAGCACTCAGGAACCAAGATTCTTTCCAAATACCAAGCAATTGCTTTTACAAAAGGGACTGCACTTTCACTTCTCAACCAAGTGCCATTAGCCAACTAGATGGAATCTCAGAAGGTTAGTTGCTTTCATTTAATGGAAATTCAGGTGAACATCTTGGATTGCAAACTCATAATTGAAACTTACTGTAAATACACATCCACCGATGGAAGAAAAATGTTTCATTAGAGGATTATTGCAATTAGTATTATAGAATGACAGGGCAAATGCAAGCGCGGCGCCAAAATGGCCGCCGCGCCCTTTGCGGCCCCCCCCCCCACAGGACAGAGAATCCGGGTAGTTAGGGGCGTGGCCAGCTCCCTTATAAAAGGGGTGGCCACGAGGCAGCCGAGCTGCCATTTTACCTCAGCGACGGAGCGGAGAAGTTTTTTCCCCTGTGTCTCCGTCGCTCGTTAGCTTACCGGGAAGCCTTTTGGTAGCGATTCTGCCTTGCCGGCTCCCCTTTTTTGCTTCGGTGGAGATGCCTTCGAAGAAGAAGGCAGCTTCGAGTTCAGCTCGCGCTGTTAGGAGGCGCAACCCAGGTCGGAGGACCGCGGTGCCGCCTCCTCAGCAGCCACCTTTGCCAGCCCCGGCCGGGGCCGGCGGAATGGGGTCTATTGCCCCTTGGCCCGGAGTGGGCGATCAGAGTGCGGACGCGGAAGGGGTTCCGGCCCGCGGCCCACGAGCGGTGGACACCGCTCCTGCTCCTGCCCACTCTGTCGGGCCTACTCCTCTTGGGCCGCAGCCTCTCCCTGGGCCCTCTAGCCTTGGGGGGTGGTGCGGCCCCCTGCCTTGGCAGGTTTCTCCACCAACCCTGCCGGGCTTCGGTGCTGGCCAATGGCCATATGTGGGTCCCGGGGTACAGGGACCTGTACCCATGCCTGGACCAGGCGGGCCGGCCGGCCCTTTGCCCATGGTCAACGTGGACACCTTGCTGGCCCGCATTGCGGCCCTGGAGGCGTCGTTGGCTCGGGCCAGTCAGGCGGGCGCCCCCTTCGGGGTTCCTTTTGAGGCGCTGTCGGCAGGAGGACAACAGCCGGCGGGGAGGGTCGAGCTGCTGCAGGCGCGTGGCGCGGTTTCGGCCACTGCCTCGCAGCTCCCCAGCCAGAAACCAGGTGCGGGTCAAGCCCCGGTGATGAGCTCTACGTCGGTCATGAGCTCCGACGCCCCCAGTGGGCCGGAACCCCCGGTGGGGGCGGCCCGCGGGGGTGCAGCATGTGAGTATACGGTGCAAGCGAGTACATCCACACACATTCCCAATCTAGGGGGGGCCTTTCAATGGCCTTGGCCTCGCGCGGGTGGTGCGGGGGCCACGCTGTCGGCGACCCACCCGGCGACGATGACTGCCACCTTGGGCACTGGGGTGGGCATTGGCCCTTACACTGCAGGGGATGTTCTGGGGGTGGCTGGGTTAGCTCAGGCCCCTTTTACCAGGCCGGCTGTCCCCTTTTCGGCTTTGCCGACGGCAGGGTATTCCTTGCCATTGGGTGATCACCTGGCACAGGCTACTAGGGAAAAGATATGGCGAGGGGAGTACGTAGATATCTTCTCACTCCTGAACAGAGAGCCCACCAAGGAGGAAAGGGAGGGTCAGGATGAGAAAGACAAGGAGCAGGCACGCCGCCGTAAGCCGCCGCGTACCTGGGCCAACTGGCTCCCCGCTTATTTAATATACATGGCGGTATATTTGAGGGCGCGGCCGGATTTAGCTATTCCCATGGTCCAATATTTGGACAACATTTATAGGGCGATGGTCGATTTCCCGGGCCCCTCATGGCTAGCATATGATGAGGAATTCCGTATGAGGATTCCCCTCCACCCCGAGATGAGATGGGATGAGCCGTGCCAGAGGCTGTGGCTTTTGTATATGACACCCACACGCCCTGCCCCGGGGGATAGATACCATTGCGGACATGCGGTCCAGCGAGCGGCTCCAGCGCAGGTTACCCGCCAAGCGGCGGGGCAGGGGGTTCCAGCCCGCCTGCTGTGCTGGACTTTCTCGTCAAATGGTTCCTGCAATCGAAAGAACTGCAGGTATAAGCATGAGTGTCCCACATGTTCTGGCCCCCACGCAGCCTCTGCTTGTCCCAGGCCTGGGGGGGCACGAGGCAGAGGGAGGGGTGGACAGTGGGCTGGCAAGGCTGCCACGGATGGAGCTAGTTCTCCAAAAGGCCCCCTCCCCAATTAAGGTGGACATGCTGGAGCGCTGGCTCGCATCGTACCCGAAGGGGGAGGACGGGGAGTATCTCCTTCAAGGTTTTAAGCAGGGATTTCGTATCCCTTTTATGGGTGATAGGTCCCCTCAGGATGCTCCCAACCTTTTATCCCTCAGAGGAAGGGAGGAGGTGGCTGCGGCCAGCATTAAAAAGGAGTCAGACGCGGGCAGGGTCGCTGGACCTTTCCCCGCACCCCCGTTTTTGGGTTTGGTCCCCAAAAAGTCCCTAGGTGAGTTTCGCCTTATTCATCATTTGTCCTACCCAGCAGGCCGATCGGTCAATGATGCTATCCCTGCTGACCTTTGTTCAGTCAGGTATACATCGTTTGACCATGCGCTGCGCATGGTGCGCTCGTGTGGCTCGGGTGCCCTGCTGGCCAAGTGTGACATTAAGTCAGCTTTTCGCCTCTTGCCAGTGCACCCGGGCGACTTTGAGTTGCTGGGTTTTAAATTTAAGGGGGAATATTATTTTGCATCATGCAGGAAGCGGCAAAGAAAACCATACCAAAAGAAAAGAAGCGTAAGAAAGCAAAATGGTTGTCTGATGAGGCTCTTAAAATAGCAGAGGAAAGAAGGAAGGCAAAAGTCAAAAGAGAAAGGAAAAAATACAACCTTCTGAACACAGAATTTCAAAGAAAAGCAAGGAGAGATAAGGAAAACTACCTAAAAGAACAGTGCAAAGAAATGGAGGAAAACAACAAAAGAGGCAGGACTAGAGATCTCTTCAGAAAAATCGGGGAAATAAAGGGAACATTTAAAGCAAAAATGACCATGATAAGGGACAAAGACGGAAAAGAGCTAGCTGATGCAGAAGAGATTAAGAAAAGATGGAAAGAGTACACAGAGGAACTCTACAAAAAGGACCTCAACACTCCTGATAACCACAATGATGAAAAAACTGAACTCGAGCCAGACATCCTGGAGAGCGAAGTTATAAAGGCCCTAAAGAGCACTGCAAACAACAAAGCTAGTGGATATGATGGTATCCCAGTCGAATTTTTCAAAGCGCTAAAAGATGATGGCGTCAAATTACTACACTCAATATGCCAGCAAATCTGGAAAACAAAACAGTGGCCACAGGATTGGAAAAGATCAGTATACGTCCCAATCCCAAAAAAGGGCAACGCCAAAGAATGCTCAAATTACCGAACAATTGCACTCATCCCACACGCCAGCAAGGTGATGCTCAAGATAATACAGGACAGACTTCAGCAGCATGTGGAGAGAGAACTACCAGAGGTGCAGGCCGGTTTCAGAAGAGGCAGGGGGACTAGAGACCACATTGCCAACATACGTTGGATCATGGAGAAAACAAAGGAATACCAGAAACAAGTTTACTTTTGTTTCATTGATTACACTAAGGCATTTGACTGTGTGGACCACAACAAGATGTGGCAAGTAATTAAAGAGATGGGAATACCAGAGCACATCATATGCCTCCTGAGAAATCTGTACATGAACCAAGAAGCAACAGTTAGGACAGAACATGGAATGACAGAGTGGTTTGGAATAGGAAAAGGAGTAAGACAAGGCTGCATTTTATCACCCTGCTTATTCAATCTATACACAGAGCACATAATGCGAAATGCAGGGATGGAGGAATCACAATATGGGATTAAAATTGCTGGGAGAAACATAAACAATATGAGATATGCAGACGATACCACCCTAATGGCAGAAAGTGAGGAAGACCTAAAGAACCTCTTGATTGGGCTGAAGGAGGAGAGTGCAAAAGCTGGTTTGAGACTCAATATCAAGAAAACCAAGGTAATGGCAACAGGCCCAATCAGTTCCTGGAAAATAGATGGGGAAGAAGTAGAAGCAGTGACAGATTTTACTTTCCTGGGATCAAAGATCACGGCAGATGGGGATTGCAGCCATGAAATAAAAAGGCGACTGATTCTTGGGAGACAAGCCATGAGAAACCTGGGGAACATAGTGAAAAGCAGAGACATCACATTGCAAACAAAAATTAGAATAGTCAAAGCAATGGTATTCCCAGTGGTAATGTACGGATGTGAGAGCTGGACAATTAGGAAAGCTGAACGCAGAAGAATAGATGCCTTTGAAATGTGGTGTTGGAGGAGAGTTTTGAGAGTACCCTGGACAGCGAGGAGAACAAATAGGTCAATCTTAGAAGAAATCAACACTGACTGCTCATTGGAAGGGCTAATAGTAAAGACGAAGCTAAAGTATTTTGGACATCAAATGAGAAGGGAGGATTCACTTGAGAAGGCCCTGATGTTGGGAAAGGTGGAGGGCAAAAGAAGAAGGGGGAGGCCAAAGATGAGATGGCTAGATGGTATTGTGGACGCAACGGGCACAGAGCTGGGAGTGCTGAGGGGGATGGTGGAGGACAGAGGTGCCTGGAGAACAATGGTCCATAGGGTCGCAAAGGGTCGGAACCGACTGTGCGACTGAACAACAACAACAACAATTATTTTGATAAGGCCATGCCTTTTGGCTGCTCCATATCATGCTCGGCTTTCGAGCGTTTTAGTACCTTCCTAGAGTGGGCTTTCGTCCGCAGGTCAGGGTCCCGGTCTGTAGCCCATTACCTGGATGACTTTTTATTCGGGGGTGAACGGGGCTGGGACACGTGCGCACGTCTCCTCAACACATTTCAGACGCTAATGGAGGAACTTGGTGTCCCTTTAGCGCCCGAAAAGACCGAGGGCCCATCGACCAAGCTAGTATTCCTGGGGGTTGAGATTGACACAGTAATGCAGGCTTCTAGGTTGCCGGGTGATAAGGTGTCCAGGATAGTGGCCCTTATCTCGGAATTGCTGGCCAAGCGTAAGGCATCCCTGAGGGAACTGCAGGTGCTACATGGGCACCTTAATTTTGCTTGCAGGGTGGTCGCACCGGGCAGGGCTTTTGCCCGGCGCTTATGCGACGCAATGGCAGGGTTATCCAGGCCCCAACACAGAGTCAGGCTCACCCGGGGTATCAGGGCAGACATGTTCGTCTGGTTGCAATTCCTGAGGGAGTTTAATGGGGTCTCATTTTGGAGGTCTGACCTCCTGGCATCCCCCAATTTCCAGATCCAGTCTGATGCCTCAGGATCCCTGGGTTATGGGATGTACTTCAATGGGAAGTGGGCCTATGGTGGGTGGCCACCGGCATGGGCAGGCACAGGTCGCCTGCGGGATCTCACATACCTGGAATTTTTTCACATTCTGGGGGCTTTGATGCTATGGGGCGAACAGTGGGCTAATTCGGTGGTGCATTTCTGGTGTGACAATGCGGCTGTTGTACACATTGTCAATGCACAGACTTCCAAATCGCCCAGGGTCATGGATCTAGTGCGCCATTTTGTGCTGCGCTGCCTGCGCCTCAACGTCTTGTTCAGGGCCAGGCATGTCCCAGGGATTAATAATGATATTGCTGACGCTTTGTCCCGCCTGCAGATCTCCCGGTTCCGCGCCTTGGCCCCGGATGCGGAGGAATTTCCCTCGCCACTCCCGGACGAGATGTGGACTATTGGCAAGGAGAGGTGAACCGGGCGATTGGCCTGTCACTAGCGCCACGCACGCGTAAGGCGTATCAACAAGCATTCAATTCGTACAGGGCATTTGCTACTCAATTTCTCTTGCCAGAGACCTGGCCTATCCCGGTGGACCATGTTCTGCGGTTCATGGTTCACCTGCATGCACAGGGCGTCGCACCTCGCACCATAGCATCCAAGCTCTCGGCGTTGGCTTTTATGGCCAAAGTGGGGGGTCATGTGGATACCACCTCTGACTTCCGGGTGAGACATGTTTTGGAGGGGTGGGTGCGCGAGCGCGGGCGTTGCCCGGACGACCGGCACCCTATTTCCCCAGGGGTTCTTACCCAGTTGGCCCGGGGCTGGCCAGGCCTCTGTTTTGATCATTATGAGGCAGCCCTTTTTCATGCAGCCACAACGGTGGCATTTTTTGGAGCGCTCCGCGTCAGCGAACTCGTGATGCTGTCTAAGGCGGATGCAAGTGGTAGGGCACTGGAACTCAAGGATGTCTATGTTGCCAAAGACTGGGCCCAGTTGAGGATACGCTCCTCTAAAACAGATCAGCATGGCGTAGGCAGTGGTGTAAGACTGCTACGGTGTTCTTTGGCAGACATCTGTCCGGTTGGTGCCCTACATGAATTCCTGGCACTGCGTGGCATGCACCACGGCCCGTTTTTCTGTCACCAAGATGGGTCTCCCCTTACTAAATTTCAGTTTTGGAAGGTGACAGCCAGAGCCCTCACCAGGGTGGGCCTACCAGGTGCCCGTTATGGCACACATTCGTTCCGTATTGGTGCAGCCTCTACAGCAGCTGCTTTTGGGTACTCTGGGGCTGACATACGCAGCATGGGGAGGTGGGGCTCGCAATGTTTTCAGTTTTATGTGCGCCCACTCCCGCCATGAGTACCAATCCAGTCACCTTACCGCCTTTTTTCTCAATTTTTCTTACAGACCCTGGGTGTCGTATTACACCGGTGACAGTATGGCTGGTGGGCCACAGCTATGTGCACAGGGCAGCGCGTTACGCTGCGGCGACAGAGTGGGGACCCCGACTGGGACTGGGTGACCACGCCAGTCTCGCATGGCATGGTAAGCCTGGGATGTTATGGCGGGAGCTGCGGCCTTTCCTTTTTTCTGGCCTGGGTGCTGACCCGCCTGACATTCTAATCATCCACCTGGGGGGCAATGATTTGGGCCAGGTCACCGGCTTATCGCTCAAGCATGCGATTTGCGAGGAACTCGCCTACTTGCATTATGTCTGGCCTGCCACAACCCTGGTTTGGTCGGACATTGTTCCGCGCCATTCTTACAGAGGGGGCGTTAACCTCCTGGCCCTTGACCGCGCTAGGCGCACGGTCAATAAGGCAGTGGCGCGGTTTCTTGCCACCAGGGCTTGGGGACGGGTTAGTCATCACCCCGATATTAGTCTACAAAATTATGACTTGTACGCAGGGGATGGGGTCCATCTGTCGCGAGGAGGTATGGACCTCCTGTTGGGTGATTGGCGAGCAGGCCTGTTGACCGAGCTGACGGTCTGGGGGGGGGCGTCAGGTCTTCTTTGAAGCCCCTCCGTGTGGCGGGTAGCACTGGTAAGGTAAACAGTATGACCCACAAGTATCCGGCAGGTTCGCAATTGACTGGACAACACTAGACAGGAATAAATTAGTTAAACGTTGTCCGGTCAACGACGAACCAGGCGATGGGGTGATGACGATTGCTAACCAGCATGCATCACCCCTGTGATTTCACGGATACGCGTCAGAGGGTGGGGTCATAAGTTAGTTATTGACTACGGTCAACAATTTGTTTGTTGTCAACAAACAAATTGATACAAATTGATACATTGTAACCAATTGCCGTTGGCAATTTTGGGGTGGTACCTTACCAGTGTTACTTCGGCCTGCTTGCCTTAGGAATTATGATTGGTCGTTTTACCAATACAAATTTATAATTCGGACTAGGGCATTGAATCAATAAATGTGGCCCTATGCTGTTATCCACTTTCAATGTTGTCTGTGTCCGTTATTGGGGGGGTGCGCCTGCAAAGAGGCAAAGTAAAGCATTTTAATGGGGAAAACTAATGTGAAAATGTGAAATCTTCCAAGCTGCTTTAAATATTGGCCAACATCCACCTGCTTATACCAATTGGAGTAGACCCAGTGAATCAGCTGCCAAATGGTAATTCAGAAGATGTGTAAATTACAAGGATTCAGTAGGTCTTTCATAGCTGAGACTAGCAGTTGGATTTAGGCTACAGACAAACATAAGGAAACCATATACTAGTTTAACATTATTTGTTATTTCCACTAAATAATGAATAAGAGGAGATGCTCTGCCATTAATTCTGTTTTTTAAAAAGAAATCTGAATTTATTGATGAACCTCGCCTCACCTATAAAGTGTACTCTGTGTGTCTAATTTTACTTTTAATGAAATCATTACATGAAGTTGCCAAGCAACACTGCAGAAGAAACTCAACAGTACAGAAGCCTAAGCTAAAATCTACAGAACACTCCCCACCCCCATATCTCATCTTTGGAGCTAATTCAGACATTTGGGTCAGCAGTAAAGTGTTACAAACAATGAGCAGACAGCCTATGCTTCAGGAATATGAACAACCAATATCAATACAAATGAGCTAACATGGGAATTGAATATTCACATCCCCCAAGCAACTACCCTGCTATCTGTAACTACCTCCCTTTTCCTAATAGAATAGAAAAGATGATCAGCAAACAGTGGATTGCATACACAGAACCACCCAACCTATGAAGGTCTGATGATGTGGGATCCTGTTCCAAGAACTGTAATTTATCTCATTACCATGTACGTGATCCTACTAGATTCAACGTAATAATTAGCCATGAATGGGCTGTTATGAACCATTGCTATACTTTGCAGTATTCTATCTATTCTGTAATGTTCACATATAAAGACAGAAGCTCTTTCTCTTGCATTGTTTCAAGTATTTATAGCTCCGAATAAATCTAAATTAATCAAAAATCCTGCATTAGAACATCAGTCCGGTATCAAAAATGTTTAAAACTTTAGGGTATTATGAGAATAATTGGACAGACTGTGCTTATTTTCACATCATCTGAAGACGCTACCTTAACAGATGCAAAGAAAATATGGACAATTCTCCACCCATGTCTCAAAGGAAATAACCTGCACACATCCAGGTCAAATATGTACATGTCTCCACAAGGAGGAGCATGTGAAGTGTTTAATTGGGTTATGGCATACAAAGAGAATTGACTCCTCTTCTACAGACAATTCTATCTGTTGTCAGAAGACCCTCAGGCAAAATGATCTTAAGAAGTTCTACTGAGTGGATTGGTTAGTTTTAGACCCTGTCCATCTATAACAGGGGTGCCCAAACTTTTTGCACCAGGGGCCTGACTATGCCCCCTCAGTCAGCTATGTGGGCCAGTCACATGGTTCCTCCCGGTGCTGGCGGTGCATTTTCCTCTCCTCCAATGCTTCCCTTGGAGGAGGGAAGAATACAAAATGGAGGAGGGAGCTTTGGGGGAGCATTTTCACACCCTTTTAAAAAAAAAATTGTGTCTTTTAGCCATTTTGGCACTTCCAGTGACATCGGAGCACTTCTGGTGTTGGTGGCTATTTTGCCCATGGGCCGTAGTTTGAGCACCCCGATGCCATGGTCTTTCTCAGTGCAGGGAGACTTGTACATAAATTACAGCTCCTCCTTGATGTTTCTTTACTGAGGGATGCTGGACAGATAGTAAAACCTGTATGAGAAGCAAGGAGGTTCAAAGGATTGCCAGGGGATCCCATTCCTAGACATAGCCTTTGGCAGGTGCCTAACAATCCCACTTCTAGATGCTGGTGCTACCCAGTGGTGGGCTTTAGCAGGTTTGCACCAGTTTGCCAGAAGTGGTAGCAGAAATTCTGGCTGGCCCCGCCGATCCAAGTTTTGAAATAAAGTAGTCCAAATTCGGGTGCAACGCAGTGCTTTCCCCCTGGCCATGGCCACCATACCACTCCCACAAGATAGGTAGTAAAAAAAATTGAATCCCACCACTGGGCATGCATGATTAGATCACCCACCCAGTCACATGGCCATGCCCACAGAGAAGGCTACACCCACAAAATAGGCCACACCCACAGTGTGGTAGTAAAACTTTTTGGAGCCCACCACTGGTGCTACCAATTCTGAAACCCACTGTATCACAAGGATAATGCCATGCCATTAAAAATAACAAATAGGTATACAAAGATGGTAACTTAACAAAAATATTATACATCTTGGATAAGCATATAACCAAGAATCTTACTAACAGCTATCAGAAATGTAAAAGACAGGTGCTTAGGTGTAATGTAAGGCACATCACATTGTTAGGGTGATAAGATGCCAGCTGTATACGGTAAGTTGCACACAATCAACTAATCACAAATGTAGAAAACAAATCAGTTCTTAACTACCCCATAAATTCATTTTAAAATTCATAGTTACAAAGTAATTAAGCACACAAAAGCAATGCTGAAAACATATATCTTTCCAATTTTCAAAAAGTCTTTCTATTTCTTACTGCTTTGGTGTGGAAGTAATATAAATGATGCAGTCGCTCAAAACTTACAGAATATGCCACTTGCCATTTTATCTACAATTTTAAAAGTCAGTCACATGATATAAGGAAAGCATGCTCCAAGATATGGCAGACTTTGACTGTTTAAAACTGACAGCTGTTGGTTACATAAGGCTTTTGTATATACAGTTCACACTTTTATTTTATTTTTAAAAAATCTCATCCTGCTGAGTTCTGAATCACAGGCCCCTGTCTTAAAGGATACTGGCCAAACAAAACCTTTTGATGGAGGGAGACCTGAGTCAGATGCGAAAGTCTTTTGAAGATGAACATTCCCTGATCTTGTTCTGTTGCTAAGAATGTACGACAGCCCTCCATGAGTCATACTCAGCTCTTGCCTATCTTAAAACAGAACAAGATTTATTGGAGCAACTCACTGAGAGCTCTGGACACAGGAAACTTGATGCTAACTAATGTAAGCAGCTGGTCCTTCCTATCCAATCAAAATGACAAGATAAAGTTGAGACGACGAAAGGCTAACACATTAAATATGCATGATGCATTTTGATAGCTAGCTTTCTTGCCCATTTGGGAAATCAGTATGGAAGGCAACATGCAATTTTTTTCTTCAAAAATCATTCCATGTATTTGTTTTTCTGGCTAATGGCCTGATTCTGCTGTCCTTCTAAAGGGGAATTCTCTTTGGGAGTCAACAAAAAGAGATATGGCCCATTAAGAGGTCAATTTTATGCTCCTCCTGGACACCAGCAAGTTCATGAATAGAACCACCACATTCTCTTTCTCATACTCAAACTGTACAAAAACATAATCCAAAAGGATTTGTGTCATATTTGTTTAGGTAGTTTGCCAATGGGCAGAAAAGAAACACAGCTCACATACAAGGAGTCCCTATACAATATTGTACATGAAGCAAATGTGACAAAATATGTGTTGTTCCAGAAAAGCAGGGTAGGCCATGACATATCCATCCAGGGAGCCAGAGGTTGAGAGCTCAATTCCCCACTTTGCTCTTGGGAGAAAATCTAGTCTATGCAGTTATGGAAAAGCTGCACAGTCATAGGGCACCCCCCAGAAGAAGGGAATGGTAAACCACTTCCATGTACTTTCTACCTAGAAAACCCAGAAAGTGGTTGCCACAAGTCAGACTTGGCCTGAAGGCACACAGTTATTATTAATTATTAACCTCCCCCTTTCCTGTGCAGAAAGACAGCTGCCTAAAGCAAAAAAGGAAAGGTGACTTGTTCAGCCTACATCTCCCTCTTAGATGAGGTCTATCTAGGCCAGTGATGGGCAGTCTTGGCCCTCCAGCTGTTCTTGAACTTCAATTCCCAGAAGCCCAAGTCAACACACCAGCTGGTCAGGGTTTCTGGGAATTGAAGTTCAAGAACAGCTGGAGGGCCAAGACTGCCCATCACTGATCTAGGCACTAAGTATTGCCACTAGAACTCCCAAGGTATATTCAGTAATTTCCATGTTTTCTAAATCCATGTGCCAAAGAGTCTACAACCTTATGTAGCTCAGTCTCACTAAGGATTAAGTCTTGCCGAATTTAGTACGATTTAATCCTAGGTACTTTGTCTAGTTTCTGCTAAATCAGCTATAAAAATTGCTTTTCCTAAGTAAACTAAGACATTCTATCAGTCCATATCTGAAACATGGATAGATTTGTCAAAACATTTTGGTGTTTATAAAAATGTTCATCTTTGTTCATTGGAGTAGCATCTAAAAATTATGACCAGCTGCTTGATTTGATGCAGGAAGTTATAACAATGGAAGACATGACCATTCTTTGAGATTTTGGCTGCTACCAAATCAATACGACCCTTGGTATCTGCATTATTTACATTCTCCAGCTGAGAGGACTCCTTTCACACTTCTCTTCAGAACCAAAGATAATCACAGGCAGACATATGGCATTCATTTTTTTTGACTAGCCAGAAGTCTCCAGTTGGGAACAGGTCATTAAAAAAACAACCCAGTGATTTCTAATTAAGACTCTGCCAATGTACTGCACACTCCAGTAAGTCATGTTTAGAGGCATAAGAAGTATCCTAACTAACCAGTGACTTCTTCCACATGGGTACAAGTCAGTAACAGAAGCACAAAATAGAATTCAAACACATGCGTCAATGCAATTTTAATACAGGTATGCCCATCCTGAGGCTTGAACTAACTAATGATGAAGAACACTAAAAATTGGTACCATAATGTAAGAAGACACTGGAGGTAACAGAACTGGCTTCTGTGTCACATACTTTAACTATAACAGACTTAGCATATTCCCCTGCTTCTCTGAAGGCTGTGTGGACACATCGGCTGCTTTAGAATTCTGCCACAAAGCTGTTGATCAGAGTCAGTCATATGACACATCCAGTCAGTCCATTTCCAGATACAACTGGCAGTGGCCAATATAATCCCTAAATGTTTGGGATCTGGTTCTCTGATATTGAGTTTGAACAGAGAGGCACTGTTTTCTGATCCCAAAACCTATAATACTCATTTAGGAAGGACTCAAGAGAGGGCCATCTTAATGGCTGTACCAAAGATGTGGAAATCCCTACCAACGATGCCCGGGGAACAACTAACATCTTCAAATCAGATTTTTCACATACTGTGTTAAATTGAATTACTCTTGTTCTCACTGCTCCATTCAAGTATGCATTTTTATTTATTGCCTATTATCTTTTCATCAATTTTTCTCACTACCATCAGTATTACAAACAAAAAAGGGGGATATAAGTTCAGCCAATAAAGGTTTTGAGTTATGATTTCTAGATGTGTGATTTATCAGATGTATTACTTATCTTATTTTACATTTACCTTACCATGGTTGACTCAGTAGCTATAGATTAGGGGTTCTCAACCTTACCACGCCACGGGCCAGGCAACTCCCCTTCAGACCATGCTGTAGGCCAGATGCAATGACAGTGGGCATGTTTGTGCATGCGCTGGCACGTTTGTGCATGCACATCCACTTCCAGGGTCATTGCCGTGGGCCAGATGGAATGGTGTCAGGCTATATGTTGTGAATCCCTGCTATAGATGAAAGCAAGATTTTTTGCTTCTGTCCACTGATCATGACAACTTAATCCTCCAAGAGTTGGTGCACACTGGAGGTGCCAGTGCAACCAAGACATGCTACAGCTTAAGGTATTCCACACAGATAGGTCTTCAGGATTCCTGGTAGCCGTGATGAAAACATTGAAGCAGTGAAGGAAAATAGCATGGGAAGGCTCCTCCCTTCCCCATGCTTGCTGTGATCTGATGACAATGACTCTAGAAGAAGGCAGCTACCATGTTTCTGCATGGGGACCCTGTGGAGGGAATGGCCAAACTGTGCCAAAGCACCAGCATGCCTTCTCTTACGTATACAGCCTACCCAACAGTCATGTATGTTCAGCAATCTGAACTTTTCTCTTCCTTAGTTTATAAAATACTTATTCCACACATTTTCTAAACTATTGACTATCCTTTCTCAATGAAAGAGCAAGTGGTATTTTCTCATCAGCTTCAGTATCAACATTCCTATGTGGAAAGATAGATCAATGATCTACTGTACAGTGAAAATGGCCATAAGGCTCCTTGACTACTGACAGCCTATGGGACACTTTAGAGTTCTCAGTATGATCCTAAAATAGACCTATTCTGCATTGAAAAGATTAATCCACTTGAAATAGTTGCATTATGTTTCTTTCTTCTGCATCTCTGATCTGAAGATCAATTTAGGCCGTGAAAGTAATGTTAACCCTCCTCTTATATTTTGTACCTAACCATGTGTGTGATGCAAGATGTTACTATACACAATATGGTAGATTTATACTTTTGCAGAACTGTCCAAGCACATATAAATTCATGCACTTCCAATATTTGAAACTGTTATTCCAGTGACAAACTAGGCATCAGGGAGAGAACTGTATTTATCTCCATTAAGATTTTATTGTTATTCAGAGACTACAGACACAGACCAAACCAAGCGTAGGAAAGTTGCAGTAATTTGCTCAGATATTCAGAAGGCTGCTCAGTTAATAGCTACATTTTATGACTGCACGGAGGCCAGCCTAAATGCTGTAAAACAAAGATCAAATTGAGAAGTTTGCTGTCATTAGGGGTGGAACAATTCTTTGGCTAGTTTTCTGTTAGAAAGACTTGCCTTTCCATGGGAATTAGGACTGCTTCAAAGTAAGGTCCAAGGCTTGTTATCTAAACAGCCACTTTGTTAAACCAGCAAGGAGAAAAAATGATTAAAATGAGAATTATCCCAATGAATGCTCTGGAACACAGGAAAATCTAAGGGGTAGGTTCCAAAAGTGGCATAATCTTGGCCTGCTCGCTAAGGCAACAGCTTGAGGGCTTGTAAAAATGATATGCAGGTATCCAGACGCCATTAGGCACTATTTGTGTAGCTGATTTCATAATGCCTCTCAGCTCGAAACACCACATGTGCCACTTATGTTTCTGTGAGCTTAGATAATTTTTTTTAAAAAATGAAATCTCTTCTATTTTAAAGTACAAAAGGGAATATAATTTAGAGACTAAATCACCTAAATGTTAACTTAGAGACTAAATCGCCTAAATGTAAGGGGTTTTTTAATACAAAGGGGAAGAATGTTTGTTCCTGAATCTTAACAACCATCAAAAGCCTAGTATTTGAAGGCTTTGCCAGTTGTTGTTGTTGTTCAGTCGCACAGTCGGTTCCGACCCTTTGCGACCCTATGGACCATTGCTCTCCAGGCGCCTCTGTCCTCCACCATCCCCCTCAGCCCTCCCAGCTCTGTGCCCATTGTGTCTACAATGCCATCTAGCCATCTCATCCTTGGCCTCCCCCTTCTTCTTTTGCTATGTATAGACAATGGAAGATTAGCTCCTACACTGAAATCAATTGAGGAGGCACCTGGATCGCTGTTACAATTCCCTGAAATGCTAAAGAATTCTGAGAACTAAAGAAATCTAGCTCATGACTCCACATGTTCAAGGCCATGATGCTATGCCAATAATTATTTGAAAGATATTGCTTGCAATATCTCTTTGTGGTGTTCTTTCAAGTAATTATTGGCATAGCTAGGCATATTAGTAACAAAAGCTCTCCTGGTACCGATAGAATTTTGCTACTAACATTCTTAGTTGCCTGAGGAGAAGTTCCAGGAAGAGGTCGTGTGGGTAGCTAAGGAAAATGTTCACCTTCTCATGCAACTCTTCCAGTGACATCTATCCTTTGAATTAAATACAGTCTGAAGGCAAAGAAGCACACTATCTATTATGGGCACTATATAGTTTCACCATGGATCTTAGAAATAACACTCATTATATCTGCATTATTGATAGTAACGGACACAATCCATGAGACTGTCATCTTCCATTAATCCCTTGAAACCAATGGAGCCTAATTCCTACTTCATCCAGGCCACGCCAAAGAGCCCAAGGGTATAGAACTGATGGGAGCAACAGAATAGCAGGCAATGGTCAAGAACAGAAGGTTATTTTGCAATCTCAAGTACCCGGGTATATTGCCTCTCATATAAAAGCCCATGCAGTACCAGCGTCTTCTCCACAAAACCAAGGCCCTGAGAATGAGCTGATATTTCCTTAGACAGAAAATGAAATTCTCAACACCCCAATTCCACACAGATATTCTGCACCAATATTGGATCCCTATATTATTTCATAACTATTTCTCTGACAAACAATTAGGCATGCACAGAACTGAGGTCTGAAAAATACTTCTTCTTTCTGAACATTTCAAGGTTAATCATCTCTTCTTCCCCATATTCTTATACCCTCACAGCAGCACAACAAGAAGTGTTACCCTTTGTGATACAAAAGAAGGAAGGAATGGGATAGGCATATATCATCTGAACAACTGACCTGTCTTGCCCCTGCACTTTGAGCATAGCTGCGAGTTTGTGAGCAGCATTATTGTCTCGTTTTTAAGCCTCCTCAGCAACGTGTTCTTTCCCCCCTTCTTTGGTTTTATGCAGAGGTTGACCAGGGCTTTAGGACTCGGGGCTCGGAAAAACCTCCCGGGTGTTGCCATGGCAACAAACTACTACTACAGGTTGCTGTCCATTGAAGGATGTTTGAGACAAATTACTTTCACACACACACACACACAACCACACACACACACAATTCAGCAGCAGCCAACCAATAAACATTAACAAAGCCAATGTTTCTATGAAATTGGAATTTAATGTCCCAAAATAAGAAGGGGGAGTCTAAAAAAGGAGCAGATACCATGCCATAGCTAAGATGAGCTGCCTTTCAGACGTATCCTGTCAAATTATTTCAAAAGCAGCTTCTTTGTCTATTCCTCTAAGACACAAGAAGCTTTCCAAGGTAGCTAAATACTGCCTAAGATTTAAAGGACACCAAGAGAGAAGGCATTATGTATATGCCTGGTACATTAGATATTTTCAGTCACATTTTGACTGGAGAATCTTTCTTTTGTTAACAGCTAGAGTTTGAGTAGAGTTTGGAAGTAATGTTGCATACATAAAATTTATAAATAAAATCTTATTAATAAGTGACACCATTCATTATACTTGAGGAACCACAGGGTTTCGGGACTTGCTGGATCCCCGCCCTTGGTGGGAGCAAGGGCGGGGAGAGCAACTGGCCACAGCTGTGAGAGAGACTGGCCCCCAGCTGTGGGGCAACCGGCACGGCTATAGGACCTTGCCACTGCCGGACTCGCCGGACCCCCACCTTTGCAGACTGGTGACCACTTGTGGCTGCGGTGGGAGCTCAGCTTTGGGACTGCTGCCATCACCATGGACGCTCTGCTGCCTTTGTAGTGTGGTCTCATATTTTGTTATTTTCTCTCTTGTTATGCCATTGTACTGTGTTATTTACGATGATATTTGCTGTATTTGTTTAGTACCATATTTTTGTTTGTAAGATACTGTATTTTTATTGATCTCATTGTAATGTGTATTTATGATTACTTTGTATTATATTGTTATATTTTACGTATATTGTCTTGCTGTATGAATATATAGATTGTTTATTGTATTTTTATTGTATACTGTACCCTTTATATGTTGTAATGCCACCCTGAGTCAGCCGTGTGCTGAGTAGGGTGGGGTATAAATTAAAATTGAAATTAAAATTACTTTTTTTAAAATAATAAAATCCTAATATATTACTGTTTACAATAAAAATTCCAGGCTCTTCTCTGATGACCGTAGTGGAAAGGAAGAGCTATTAAGCCCTTTTATGGTTGCCTTTTATGGTTGCCCAATTCCTCTAAGAAACACAGACATGATACTCACTTCATCCTCCCTTCAACCTCTAATTATCTGATTGTCTGCAAAAGCACTAAGAATTTATGTCAACATCCCTAACACAGTGTAAGGCCAAGCCAATGGAAAGTTATTAATTGTGTATCAGTCCTGACTTTTCCTAACTTTGTTGAGTGGCAAAACTGTGAGAGCACCATGAAGCACAAAACATCTAAATTATAAGAATTTCTACTGCTTCCCCTGAAGAAAGGCTGTTGGCAAGATAGGAACAAAGACCCACTTGGATAATTGCTCAGAAGGGGATACTAACCCTAACTGTGCTGTTATGCCTTAAATACAGTTGAATTCACAGCAGCCTTTACAGAGAAAGCAGCACGGTGGTGTTTAGACCATCCTATTCATAGGCAGCACAGAAAACAAAGTATTCAGCTCTTTGCAGGAAATAACAAAGCTAGAAGCCTATCCTTAGGAAAATTTAACCTACATGTTCATAAACTAACCCAGAGCTCCTTAGTCATGTTGAGATTCCTGCCACAAAATCTGCAGAGGGAAAGTTAAGTTGGGATGAGACTGCAACATGAGCTCTAATGCAGTGGTCCCCAACCTTTGGGTTTTGGACTTCAGTTCTCCAGAAGCCTAAGTCAATTCCCCAAAGCACTGATCAGCCAATGTACTGAAGGAACTTCAAAATTCTGGAAATGCAGATAAGGCTTCCAACAAATGTCTTCACCCAGACTGAACAGGAGCCTTGCAGTCCTGTCACAGGTAGGGAGAAACTTTCTGGCCACAACTCGACTGAGAAAAACTATATGGAGACTTTTACAAGTGGTTTTCACAACTTTCTAAACATTTGTACCCAGGCACATGACTGAATGTGTGAGGAATATGCAGGTGCATGACACAAAAGTTAAATGACTGCTGCCTTGCACTCATAGGAAGAAAGGCCACATACAACATAACAAACAGAAATCAATATGTTAGTTTATGGAACTCCATTTTGTTCCTGAACTAGTAGCTACTTAAATACTTGTTCATTGCCAGTCAGGATGATGATATGGAGAGAAAGGGGGGGGATTGCTGCCATCTTTTAACCTCAAAATAGTACCAGTAACTTGCATGGTAGGCGGAAGTGCAAATGATCATGAACTGCCTTGTTCAACACTGCTTACTCTTACAACTTTTTAAAAAAAGATGCTGTTGGATTTAGATAATTTAGGGCACAGGAGTAGGACGATCAAGGGCTAATCTGAGAAAGTGGGGATTCCCAGTTGATGACAGCCTGTGTGAATGCAAAGAAGTACAAACTATCTCCCATATGATACAATGCACACGATACTCCTCAACATGCACTGAGGAGGACCTTATGTTGGCAAGAGGAAATGCTGTTAAAGTGGCCTGATATAGGGCAGATGTCATCTAGCCCTTTTTAAATCTTTTTTTAAAAAATGTGTTGACTTTAGCTTTGTATGTTATTATATGCTTGTGGTTCATCTGACACGAATAAAGAAAGGGCTTTGAGATCCTTTGGCTGCAGTTTGCCTTAAGTGACTGAATAGCAATGGACCTCAATTTTGTTACAAACGGTGTGAATGTACAGTTCAATTCCAGTGTTTTGAAGCTTCACCGGACTTTTTAAAATAGCCGAGTGTCGAGTTAAAAAAAATGCCAGATGAGAGTTGCAGCTGCATTCCCTATTTCAGAACATTGGTCCAGCTTCACACATCCATTGGTTAACCCAGTTTGCTGAGTAATCTGCACCAACAAACACTTTGACAGGTATACAGCTATAACTACATTTTAACCAGTTCTCTGTTATTTAATATAATCCCACCACCAATTATTTTGTCTTCACCCCTTCAACACTCATACTGAAAATGCATACAAAGAATGAAGCAGATTTCATTTTAATTTTTTCGCACACTCATCAGCAACCTGCCATGTTTACTGAAGATTTATTTCCATTTTTTGGTGCAAAGCTACTGTTTCAGTTCACTGCCCAGCTCTTACAAAACATAACACTTATTCAAAGTTAATTTTAGTAACAGTGTGTCAAAACTGACAGTGTGTAGCAGAGACTATTCCTGGAATTTGCCATACCCTCTGTATTTGAAGGTCCAGCAGACAGATAACTAGATTTGTTTGTAGCATTAATATTTAAGAGCAGACTTTCAGCCATGGATTCTGCTGTTTCAGCAAGCTGTTTTCTATCCTTTTCAGTTTATCTTCTGTGAAATAGGTATAACACACTTTACTAATTCCTACAAAATACCTATGAGATAAGGATTGTATTGCGTTTTACTCCTTAAATTCAAAAGTTTAATTTGGATAGGAGAGGGAGGCAAGTAAAGGCATATGTGTGATTATTTTTAAGATTAGCATTATAGAAGTTGTTTGCCCTTTCTTCTGTTTAATAAAAATAATTTTATGCTGTCAAAGTTATGACATGGTGACCCCTCCCAAGGTTTTCTAGATAGAGAATACAATACACAGAAGTGGTTTACCATTCACCTCTTCTGGAGGTGCCATGGGCCTATGTAGCTTGCCCATGATGACACAGGCTGCTTCTTCTCCCTGGAGGCACAGTGGAGATCAAACTGCCAGAAGAAAATACAGATTTTCTGCCAGACTGAATTTCTCAACATTAAATATTCCTTACGCAAGACACGCTGGTACATAGTTCATATTTATCAATAAGAGTGTCATGGCAAGCAGTGGATAATGCAGGAAATCTATTGCACTTGCACTTATAATAAAGTTGTATTTCGGCATCTCATCTGCCATAGAATCTTCACAAAATCTGTGCAAAATCTGATTCTGCCTGAAAGGAGCTTCCAAAGTAGAAATGGCTGAAATCCTGTTGTTTAGCATAGTAAATTGCACTAGAATACGCCCGATGAATCAGTAGAGATAGAAGAGTCATCTCTTCTATACGTAAAGGCTGCACTTGCTCAAGAGCCAGTCATATCTGACTCTAGGGTTCAGTGCTCATCTCTGTTTATAGCCAAAGAGCCAGTGCTGTCTGCATCTGCAGATGTTTCCATAGACATGTCACAGGCATGCCTCAACACTGGAGTGCACGGAATGCTGTTTACTTTCCCACCAAAGTGGTCCATATTTATCTACTTGCAATTTCTTGCTTTTGAACTGCTAGGTTGGCAGAAGCTGGGACAGCGAGTTCAGCATCTTAACCACTTGAGCCATCGCAGTCCCTTCATCTCTTCTATATGTTCCTATATATGGGCTACTCTAGTTGCAACATGCCATTCAAAGCAACAGGGTTTCAGCCAACTAATAACCAACTAGCACTGTCCAAGGCCCAACATGGCTTTGTCTTGTGTTTTATTTGCTCATTATTTTTCAGACACATCTCTGGGGAGATTCAGATTACAACAGCCATGACTGAAGTCCTTTGTGTCTTAAGGTCAAGAAAGATAGGAGCACTAGCCAGCCACTTTCTGTCCACTGCCATTTCTTATAGTGTGTATTGAGTTTCTACTAAAACCCAGAGATCAGCATTACTGGCCTCTATCTGAATAGGAGACAAATTAGAACTTCTAGCCATGTATGAACTGATTTCAGGGCCAGGTGTCAAAATGAGGTTGGAGAATAATAGGTTGAATAGCAGGAGACAAATGGTTTTTGTTTTTGTTTTTTTAAACAAGAGGAAGAGTTCTCTTTCACTTATACATTTGCCATAAATGCTAAAAATGTTCTCTTTTCCCCCATGGAAGTGAAATTCACCAGATGCTGGATTCTGAAGTGAATACTGATTACTTACATAGCAGGACTGTGAAATACTCGCAGCCCTGAGCTTACATGTACATGAGATGGAGTGGCATTTCTGTTAGCTGAGACTACAAAAACTGCAAGACTCAAAGAGCTTATCTTCAGGCAGAAAAGCTGGGCTGAAGGGGTGGGGAGAGAATTAAAATGGAAATGGCTGTTTTCATGTACACAATTATTTGGAAGCTAGCATCACACTGCTGGGTTTTTAGGCTGAAACACATGAAAGCAGAAAAGTTAGTTTAGTATTTTATTTTCTTTGCAGAGGCAGACCTTTAAAAGAAAGAAGTTGCAATCATAGCCACAGAGACCATTTCTCAAGTCAGGTTTAGAAGTTTTATTTTAAGCTTTCAAGGTTACCAGCACAGCAAAAAACCAGTCCTTCAAGCATGCTTATCTTTTAAAAAGTTCCTGCCAGTGTAAGGCAAATACATTCATCTGTTGCCCACAGAATAGCCCAGAATGCCTGCCATCAGCAATAGGTAGGATGAAGTCAATGGTTGAGAAGGCTGTCTAAGGTCACACATAGCACAGAACAAAAGCCAAAGTCTTCGCAACTAATATCTTCAAGAAATGTTGGCTCTTTTAACAGCTACAGTTCCTTACAGAGCACTCTTGTTCTTTTGCCAGAATCAAACATTTGGAATGCCTCCTTTACAACGCATGAGGGAAAGACTATGCTACTGACAGGTTAAAGAGGCTCCGAGCCACCATCAATGTGAGACAAGGTCTGTTTTAAAGGTTGCCTTCCAGGCATTGGAAGGTAGAAGAAGGGTTGGCGGGGAAGAGAGAATTCATGTTATGAATGCTTTCAGGGTAAAAGTAGAACACTAAGCTCAAATAGGCTAGGAATGATGACCTACTAAGAAGAGGAAATGAGAGACTCAGAAGAGAATGGGCAGAATTAAATATTAAAAAATATTTGTTTTTGCAAGAAATGAAATGAAATGAAAGAGAAATGAAAGACTACTACAGTACATTTAACTTCAGACTGCAAGGAATACTGTAGAAAGGGGTCCTATAATCAGGGAATTAGGTACAAATTCTTCCACTTCTCTGACTATCCTATATCTTAAAATGGCTTAGCTGTACCTGTTCAGACTTTCCTTAAATCCTCCAAAACAATAGAAGGGAAAGGAATAAAAGTTCTTCTGTTGCACTTGTCCTTGAGAGCAACCATTAAAACCTTTCTTCATCTAGAGACTCTTGCTGCTTTCTTCCTTCAAGTCACTTTAATTGGCATGCCTCTTTATATATTCAGCTGATATAGTATAACAACAGTTCCTCCTCTTCTGACACACTCTTAAATATTTCAAAATAGTCCATATACACTATCAAGTTTCCTTCCAAACATATTTGCTTTAGACAAAGCTCATTCAATCACTTCAGGAGGACACACTAACAACAGAAGAGGCTGGCATTTGTCAAGGCTCAACACGCTGACTCCGAAGGTCAAACAAAGCTCAACAGACATCAGACTGAATTATCTCATGTTTGTGAAAACTCTAATCTAGGATAAAATAAATATTCAAATGAGCACAGGGAAGCAGTGATTTCAAGTTTACAGTTAACAGTACAAGTTAGGCATGAGGGACTAGTATAAGCCTCCAATAACTGATGAACCACACTGTTATTACAACTCACCACCATTGTCCAGACTGATTAGGACCGATGGGAACTGGAGTTAAAAGCATCTGAGCTGCATGTTCCCTGGGGCTAAATGAGGCTGGTTCCAATGTAATATATTTCTCTAATGCGAAAGTACTTTTCAAGGAGACTTCTTTTTTTATACATGCTTCCTAAAGAGTCCATGCGGATTGTCTAGTGCAATTTAGCATTTTTCATTTGTGTTCTCATATGAATCATCCCACAATATTCTTCCTATAGCAGAAAAAATGTAAGATTTAATCCTGACCAGTGCCATTGCCAGGTGGGCAGAGGGTGAAACCCTCCTGAGCTAACAGCCTGTCCCCCAGCCCACCCCGTGGTGCCAATGTTATATATGTGAGTGTGACATTGTTGCCCCTCTCTTGAAAATTATTTGCCCCGCCTGAACCATCACCACCATAACCACCACCCAAAAAATCTAGAATCCTGGATACAGCCCTGATCCTGACCTGGGTAGATCATGTTAATAAACAGCAAAAGTGTAAGAGTGGGTGTTGAGATCTAGAGCAGGAGAAAAACCACATTAACTAATGGTTTCTTTTAGGTTTAGATTATATAGATTGAATACCCAGTAAAATTATATTCGTAGGAACTGAATCCCTCTAGGAGGGCCAACTTCTGGCTGATTTCATAAAATTCAATTTATGCATCTGAGACTCACAATACCTCTCTCCCCCCCCCCCGGCCCCCAAGAAGAAGTCTTGCTACACATAGAATTACATCTATGATACCCTCACTCTTCATTTCACTGCTAATTCACCAGGTGTCTCAGCATGCTACAATTTTTCTGCAAGTCCTTGCCAAAATGATTATTCTGGACAGCTGCTTTGGAGCTGAACACAAAAGGTTTATTGTTTCAGATATGATTTCTTGGCACTCAAACAGAGACAGGAGCACCATCTCCGAGAACCACAAAACACACAACAAACCTTCCAAGACTTTACCATAAATGTCTGGTTCATACTTATTTCCATGTCAGGAAGCCAGTTCTCAAATTATTTGCTCCTTCTTATCTGCTTCTGCCCACTTTCCTATCAAACCTCGACCTCCAAGCCGCAGATCTAAGCAAGACTGTGATGCCTGAAAGTTCTGTCTAAGACAGTGGTTCTCAACGTGGGGGTCATGCCCCACGGGGGGACTTCAGTACTGTACATTGGCTGATCAGTACAGTACTTTGGGGAATTGACTTAAGCTTCTGGGAATTGAAGTCCCAAAACCACAGGTTTGGAAACACTGGTCTAAGAGAAGATTAAAACAGCATGTGGAGGAAAGTTCAGAACTGGCACTACAGACCCACTTATTTCTGCCTACCATTTGCAGTTGTTTTAATATTTTCCAGGCAAAGGGAGAACACAAAGAAAATCTACTCAGAGATCCGCACCATCACACCTCATCCAGACCTCAGAGGAGCTGCCCAAGGGTGGAGCTAGAGCTAATGCACAAAATAAGGATGGCAGAAAAGATATTTTCACCCCAGCAGCTGCTGGAAATACTTGGTTGGGTTTGTATCCCTCTTGCTACATCTGGGAAGGCCTAATATCAGAAGCACTTTCAGTAAGACATGTGTACATAAGTTCATGGCATGTGTACATAATGAGGAAAGAAGGCTCTTCAATGGTGTCTTGTGGATTGTCATGCCACATTTTGCTCTAGTCACAGATCCTATAGCATAAGAGTCTATTGATTGGGGCGATATGTAAATCTAAATAAATAAACAGCACCAGCAATGTTTTATATACAAGGATCCCTGCATCTGTTAGGGTGTCCTTCATTGCTGCTGTTCCAAAGAGCCTTTTAATGGTGCCATATCCTCTGTCCCAGCATGTACAGTCAAGAGGTGCCTCTCTTCATCAAACTTGGGCTCGTGGGCCCTAAAAGCATCTTAATTCTCCCCTCGCTTTAAACTGGAAAGGAGCAGTGAAATGTGGGCTTGACTTCCAATAGTAAGGAAAGGAAGAAATGGTCTTTGGGGTACTAAAGATTCAGTCTGTTCAACACTAACTCTACATCTTTGAAATAACCTCACCATAAGCATGCCACTCCAATGGCGACTTTTTAATGGATTTTTAAAACGTTGCTCTTCCCTTTGGGTTCTTAAAAGCTTTGTTATTCAATATACATATTTTATTAAAACTTGCTCTCATCTTGGAAAGGTTTTATCCTACAAGATGGAAATGGGAGATACTTTACATCAGATACATTTTCCACCCTGTCTATCCAATGACTTCTCTGTAACTAAAAGTTTGGTAACTACAGCTGCAATTCATGTGGAATTCATCTTTTTTATATAAAAAAGAGTAATTCCAATTACAGTGATACCCAATAGAACAAAATTAATGCATTCCATGGGACCTTTCTATCTACAAAATGTTCATAGTACAAAATGCATTTTCCCATAGGAATGCATTAAAAATCGAAACTTCTGTTCTGGACCTAAGAAAAAAACAATAGGAAAAAATCCCCAAACCCCTAGAGCACACAGTGAAATGTTTAAAACATCTACCTACCTTGCCACCCAAACGCAGAGTGCTGAAATGAGGCGAGGGGCGGCAGCAGAATCATGCTTTTTTTTTAAGCTGCATTTGAAGGCTTGAAGGTGGGGTGGGGGAGCATTTTCTCTTTCTTTTCAGCTTAAAAAAGTGCCAAACTAGAAACTTCCAGTTTTGCAGACTCATTTCAGGGGGGGGGGGATTGGTCCTCCAGGGCCTTAGGGGAGCATTTTTGCACCATTAAAAAAAATTTAGGTGCTTTTTTGGCGCCAAAAACTGAATTCAGTGACATCATAAACGCACCTAATTTTTTTTTAAAAATTGCGCAAAATTGCTCCCCCAAGGACCTCCCATCCAAGGGATGCCTTGGAGGATGGGGGGAGGAGCACACAGAAATGAGTCCACAAAACCAGAATTGCATAGACCGGCACTTTTTCAGGCTGAAAAGAAAGCAAAAATGTTCCCCCACACCCACCGCCATTGAGCCAGCAAATGCAGCTGGAAAAAGTGTGCAATTCTGCCCCCGCTGCAAAGGTAAGCACTGGGAACAACCTTTCACTGTATAAACAAAAATCATCCTACGAAGCACAATTTTTCCTTGATTTCTTTTCGTAGTACGATTTTTTCATTGTAAGAACTCTTCATTGTACGGGGTTTTACTGTACTTGTAAGTTAGCAATTTGGTCTCATGTTTTTTTCACTTGCTAAATTTTCCTCTTCCCTTTACAGGACTTCTCTAAAGAATCCTATCAGCACAGTTCTCTACAATGTCTTTCACAATGCTCTTCAGCACTAATGACACTTACTGTTTTGTTAGTTCTAAGACAGTACAGATTGATCTCTTGGTTGTGCACTGCATGTGATGGAGAAAAAGTGTAAGCTAAGCCAAAATAAAACTGTATTATATGCTGTTCACCTCTTGCTAAACCCTAATCTATTTATGTTTGCAGTGAAAGGTTCTATACCCACATTTCTTGGGGGCAGTTAGATCAATCAAACCATTTAACTTATACTTGGAAAGTTTAAATGGACTCAGGTGTTTTAGATTGGGTTTGTTAACTTCATACCCATATGGGAGGTTCTACCTCTAGCTATCAAAAGTGCTAAGAGAAATTTCTTCTGGGAAGATTCATCCAGAAAAGGGAAATTTTCCAAGCAGAAGATACACATCACCTATGACAAACCTTCCTCTACAGCAGAACATTTTCCAGATCTTTCATCGAGTCTAATCTGTTAGGATACTGCTTTTGATCCTACATCAAATACAACAAATAGGAGTTGCCACTTCTATTAAAAATCCCTATTTATAAACTTTGTCACATTTAGAATATAAAAAGTTTCAAGTTCCTTCACGAACAAGGAAATGAGACACAATATGTGTGAGCACATACCAGGTAGACTCAAACTGTGGCCCATGGCCCGAATGCAGCCCATGGCACCATTTCATGTGGCCTCTCACTGCCTCCACCACACCAGGAAGGGCCATGTGGTAAAGGAAGGGCAAAATGGCCATCTGACCCCTGAAGCTGTCTGAGGGAGCATGACCCGGCCTCCAGCTTTAAAAGGTTGAGAACTCCTGAAATAGACTATCTTATGCTGACTCTAAGTATTCTTTTGTGCATCTATTCAGAATTTATAGAAATGAACAGGGACATTGTGGCAAATTGGAGAACAAACAAAACAATCAATCTGGAAACATTAGTTGCTCAAAGTAACAAAATTACATGCAACATTTGTGGGGTCAACCCTGCCTTCTAATGTTACCAAAACAGAACTAGCCAGAAGTAGAAGCTCCAATCATTCAGTTTGTATTCAATTGTATCTATCAACTCTCAGTATGGATCAAATACATTCTTTCTGTACTGCTGTGTGTATCTCAACACTTGTTGGGGGATAGAAGGGCTCCAGAACAGGTCAGGGATAGAAAGTGTAATGGAAGAACAGGAAGGAGATATTCTTAAATCCACACATATGACCTCAGATGGAATCTTTGGTGCTCATTCCATTCTAGATGAAAAATGGTTAAACTGGGATAGGAAGCACTGGGACCTGTTTAATGTAATATATATCTAACACGATTTATGCTTTTCTGATTAACCATTCAAAGGAAATAATATGTTTAAGTGGAAATTAAACTACAAATCAAAGACTTCCAAAAGCTTAACAGTTCTGTTCAGTCTTGTAAACTAAAGACTATGACTTCCTCTACTGAGGACTACTGATTCAACCAATCTCTGGTTAGGTCTTCCTCTAGGCTTCAGTTTCTTCTAACATCATTGTCTCTTCCAGTAAGTCTTGTCTGTTGGGTATTTCCAGTGTATGACAATTTCAATTTAATAACATTGGCTCCTACTGAAAAAATAATAATAGAGGGTTTAAATTAAAACATTCAAAAAAACAGCCCCTCCAGATGACCCTGCTGCATATGACAAGCAGTGTTTGAGGAGGAGGAGGAATCAAGCACAAGTCATACTCCAATATATCTGGACAAAACTGTTACAGATACTTTCACTTATTAAGTAAGAAAGGGTTATATTCTTTATTTTGTACACTTGTAAATAGTTATTCTTGGACTGGTCCAATATTTGGTGAGATTTTTGCCACTGAAAACTGTAACTTGCTATAACTCAAAAAGGTGTGTTCTTGTGACATGACAAACCAGTACTGTGGAGTGCCAGTTGATGCGTAACATACTGATTCCGCCTGCTCTGGAAGCAGGCTCAACAAGCTTTCCTTAAAATTTTCTCATGGCTGGCTTAACACATTCTCTGGCAGCAGTCAACTTCTTTATTCTGATTTATTCTCATACAATAAACAGGAGCAAGAAGCTAGAACAGAGAAGGATTTTAGGAGGAAGCAAATCAAAGGAGGAAAGCTGCCTGATGCCAGCCAATTCAGGACACATACAGTGAAGATCTGTGGCTTGTTTAGCTAATTCTGCTGACAACAAGATTGATCAACCAGCACTTGCCAACATCCCTAGTTACCTGACACCCCTACTTCCTGTGGATCCTTGAATTGTTTTTGCCACAAGAACATACATAGATAGAATTGCAAGTCGTCCACAAACCTCCTTCCTTCCTTTCTTAGTTTTGTTGAGATACATGTATATTTTTTTAAAATTAAGCTAAGGCCTGTTCTTTCTTCTCCAAAACCCCTGAACAATAAATGACTCTAGAAAAGGGGTTGCTTTAATATACACAGTCCACCATGGCTCCCTCCCCCGCCCCGCCAGTGGGGGAGGTGGGAGCACAGCTGACCGGCGTTGTTGCGGCGGGACATTCAAAGCCGCACTGCCAGCGCCGTCGGAGCCACAGTCCACCACGGCTCCCTCCCCCGCCCCACCGGTGGGGGAGGTGGGAGCACAGCTGACCGGCGTTGTTGCGGCGGGACATTCAAAGCCACACCGCCAGCGCCATCGGAGCCGCAGTCCACCACGGCTCCCTCCCCTGCCCCGCCGGAGGGGAGGTGGGAGCACAGCTGACCGGCGTTGTTGCGGCAGGACATTCAAAGCCGCACCACCAGCGCCGTCGGAGCCGCAGTCCACCACTGCTCCCTCCTCCGCCCCGCCGGTGGGGGAGGTGGGAGCACAGCTGACCGGCGTTGTTGCGACGGGACATTCAAAGCCGCACCGCCAGCGCCGTCAGAGCCGCAGTCCACCACGGCTCCCTCCCCCGCCCCGCCGGTGGGGGAGGTGGGAGCACAGCTGACCGGCGTTGTTGCGGCAGGACATTCAAAGCTGCACTGCCAGAATTGCCGGTCCATTTCCTGGCCTCGGCTGTGTTGGGGCTGGGTTGTCTTCTTCTTTGGCTCCGTTCATTAATGTGCGGGCCATGGGATTCCGTTTTGGGGACATTAGTAGCCGAGGGACTGTGTAATTAAATGTCTATTGTATAATTCATTGTGTAATTTACTGTATTGTATTATTATTGTTTTCCTATTGTATTTTCATGCTGTTATATTGTGTCTATATTTGATTTGTTATGATTATATTGTATTTTTGGATTTTTTGTATTATTATACTGTTATAATTGTATGTTTATTAATTGTATGTATATTAATTTTTTTGTTGTAATTGTACTTATATTATTGTGTTGTAAGCCGCTCTGAGTTGGCCTTTTGGGCTGAGTGGAGCGGGGTATAAATCCAATAAACATAAACAACATAAACATACACAGCCATGACCTGGAATTCTAGCTCTGGTTGCTCCCTTTCTTTTATTCTACTTTCAGCAGAATCTGCCTGATTAAGTCACAATCTAGAACAAGCCCATTTTTGGAGGCTAAGTATCCTCTTGCTCTTCCATGTTTGGACAATACTGATATTTACAAGGACATTCCACCACTTCAAATCCAAAACATGCTAGTTTCTGGACAAATAACAATGTGTTTGACAGAAAAGTAAAGTGAAAAATAGTCCTTCAAGAACATCTAAGTTAAGTTATCCCATTCATCTACACCAAGATCTTGGGTCTTGAATATCCTTGCAACCATATTCAAGAACCATGGTCCAGGCAATCAGAGTAACAGAGGTACCCTTATCCTCATGACAACCAGAATCAAGAAAACAAATACACAGACTGGAGTAACTGTAAGCAGAAGATAATCTTGTTTTATTCAGGGCACAAACTCAACTAAAAGCCTATGTACACGTACTGTAAGAGATCCCGGTTTGAATCTCATGAGGTTATTTGACAACTTTCTACACCAGTGGTTCCCATGCCCCACAAGAGGACTTCAATTCCTAGAAGACTAAGTCAGTACATTGGCTGTTCGGTGGTTGAATTGACTTAGGCTTCTGGGAATTGAAGTCCAAAAACCAAAGGTTGGGAAACACTGGCCTACATATACTTTGCTGGAGGCAATATGCCTTTTTTCCTAGAACTGTATGGGCAACACATACAGTACTAAAGAATTCTGAGTTCAGTCTTCCACACAAGAAGCTATTTCTTCATTTCAGCAGCTTAAGAGAAAGAAAGGAGATTTTACAGTCAACAGAGTCAGCAGGACTTGCTGGTGCACAACAAATCACTGAGAAGTCTGTAATCTATCTTCAGTCCACCCTTTCCCCAAGGAGGTAAGAATATTAACCTCAGTTCATACCCTTCCCATCAGCGAAACTATTCTATTCAGTGCCCCACAATCTATGTATGCTGATCCTGGATATAGAGATGGTGCCTGTTATTAGATTTAAAGTTTTGAGTGGCAAATGCATTTTGTTCAACAGCCCTTTTTTTATTTATTACAGTACCAAAAGCAACTCCTTCCATCAAGGAAAAGAGACACCAGCTATATGAAACCAAAGATCTGCTACTTCTCACTGATACTGATGAATTTCAGAGAGGCTACTGAAAGAAACCAAACATTACAAAGTGTCTTTCCCTCACAAATAAAACTCTATCCATCCTATAGCATCTTCTAACAACCTCATTTTGGTAAGGTCTCGCATTGAAAATAGAGTGGAAGGGTTGGTAATGGGATATTACTCTAAATCTTGCTCAATGAAAATTGCAAACTTCCCACTGCACAGAGCTATAGCATCCAAGGTATGTTTTAACAAAAAAACAAAAACAAAAAAGTGCATTGGCTTTGCCCACTAGCTCCTTGTGGTTTGGTTCCTTCATCAATGGAAGTATATTTCATCCTATAGGACACAACAGTAAATAGATATTACCACCTACCACGTGAAAATTACAACACATGAAATATCTCACTATATTTAAAGAATACCAAGTAAATTTTATTAAGGCAGAATGACCATTTTATAAATGGAAAGTGGAAAGTCTTTAAATCTAGTCTGGAATGCTCAACCTTTGTGTTCCAGGTGTTCTTGAACTTCAATTCTCAGAAGCTCTGATCAGCAGGTGTGCTGACCTGGGCTTCTGAAAATTAATTGTGATTGTGCACCACCCTGAGTTGCCCTAGGGCAAGAGGGTGGAATATAAATCTAATTAATTAATTAATTAATTAATTAAAGTCCAAGAACACCTGGAGCACAAAGGTTGGTCATCATTGATTCTAGCAACTAGTTTTTTCCAACCAACAACTAGAACATCTATCCAAAGAACAAAATGCTGCAGGGTGAAAACTGTTTGAAGTGGTTTCTAAATTTAGTCCACCATTTGATCTAATGGAGGCAACTCAGTAACCTGGTGACAACCACACTATCTTGAGCCCATCTGTTTTCATTTCCAAATGGGTGGTGGTGGGGGAGTTAAGAATGTTTGTACTCAGGTAAGAAACCATCAGAAACCTCCAAGTAGGGCTAAGATGGCATCTCTGAAAAGAGACGGCACAAAGATGTACAAGGCAGTTTCCTAACTAAAAGATGATTCTAGACTATTCTCTCCGAATTTCAAATAAATTCAAGAGAAAGAATTATTTCCCTCTCTTCTCCTTTTTTGGGCAAACCATCTGTTTGAGCCACCAACCCTAGAGAGGGGTTGACCCACTTAAAGCACACCAGTTTCTATGGCTGCTGAAGCATCAGAGCCATCACTCTCTTCAACCACATTTTGTGATCTTCTCAGATTATCCAGTTTGGGTTCTCATCAGCCGGATCAGACAAATCAGACAGGTCTCACACACAACCAAGTCAGATCCCTTCATACATTCCACCGATCACAGGTAAATTCCTCTTTTGCTCTCCCAATCATTCTGCCCCAAATTTTTACCTTCCAAGTCAAAGTGAAAGATCTCCAGGCCCTGCCCAGTGAAGCCTGATCAGGCCCAGAGAAGAGCCACCCAGAACAGGCCTAACCAACCCACCACCTCCTTTGCAATCCCCCCCCCCACACACACACACACACCAGCCTCAGTTTCATTTCAGGACCCCTCCCTCCCTATTTCTTGTCCACTCGAAGTCCCGAATTCACTTCTGCCCCCAGTGGATTCAGGCAGGCTCGGCCGCTACTGCAGGGATTACCGTCCATCGTTTTCCCCAGAAGCGTGTCACCACCACCATCACCACCACCTGTCCTAAAAAATAAAAAGCTCTCTCTCCTTTCATTGGACACAGCTTGGATCTGTCATCCTCACGATACATCCAAGGCTAGTTCCTTGCGGGGGTGGGAGGGGGAAGGGATGGGAGGAGGGCGAAGAAAACCCCGTTTGCCTCGCTGCGCTTTGGCACGACAGCCCTCGGCGCAAGGGAACCGGCGTTAAGCCCCCCATCGTCCAAGCAACCACGGTCGGATCTCCATTTCTCCGAGCAGTCAAAGGGGAACCATATCCAGAGGACTCCTGGTTTCAAGGAAGGCCGCCCCTGTCCCGGGGGGGGGGGAGGAGAGGGGCAGGCTAGGCTGCGATCACGCACCAAGGTGTGACCCACAGGGAACCGGATCGGACACCGTAGGCGCCCAAAGGGAAGGCGCTGCCCCTGGCCCACCTGCTGCTCCTCCCAGCTATCGGGCGCTTTATGGCGCGTCCTCCGGGCCACCCCTCGGTGGCGATCGCTCGCCCGTCCCCCCCGCCAAGGCCACCCGAGCTCCCAGCCCCCGCGGCCGCCAACGCCTTCCCGCTGGCTTTCGCTCCAACTCTGATGGCAAAAAAGAGAGGAACGCCACGCAAGCCGATCTGTGGCTAGCGCTCGCCCCACTTATGTGCCTGTCTATTCATTTAGCGCTCTCTCTCTCTCTCTCTTTCACCCGCTATTCCTGCCAGCCCGTTGGGGCCGCCTTCCTTCCATTACCTTCTGTTGCATAGCTGTGATCGCGCAGGAAACTGTTGTTGATCTTGCGGGTATCAATGTCCTCCTCCATTGACAGCGGGCTGACTTTTGTGGGAAGTGAGAACCAGCGGGCAAGTATCCATCATCGCCCCCGCCGCGCGGCCGGGGAGGGGGTGGGGGTGTCAGCGGAGAGGAGGAGGGAGGGGGAGCCGCCGCTGGGAGACCAACATGCTTGCCTTGCCCTGCAAGGGGGGGGGGAAAGAAAGAGAGGGGGGAAAAGAAAAGAGGCAAGCAAGCCTTCACCTCCTCCTCTTCCTCCTGCTGCTGCCAGGGACGCTGCTGTGGTCTCAAACGTCCAAATCCGCCGCCGCCGCCGCCGCCGCCGCCCAGGGATGGGGAGGAGGCACAAGGTCCAGTCCCCCTTCGCCGCCGGCCCCCAAGAACGCCCCCCTCCGCCCAAAGCTGCCGCGATGCCGAGAGAAGCGCCCGCCGCGATGCCCCGCTCCAAGGCGCAGTGGTGGTGCCGCAGCTGGGCCACTTCCCGCCCGCCGCGACGCCCAACAGGTTCCCCTGGCGGTGGTGGTGGCTGGCGAGCAGTCCTCCTCCGCATGCAGCAGCGCAGCGGCGGCCACCCAAGCCCACAAGCCGCCCCCGCCTACAAAATGGTGTCCGTGGACTGCGAAAGCGCCAAACGCTCTCTCTCAGACTCAGTCCTCCTCCTCCTCCTCCGGTGCTTTAAAAGCGAGGGGGGGGGGGAGAGAAAGGAGAAACCCCACCCACGGGGAGGGGGCGCGTGAAGCGATGGGAGGGGGGGGAGAGCAGCAGGCAGCGCCGTGAAGAGCCTGAACCCTCAGCTGTGCCGACCCCAGAAATGGCGGGAGAGCGCGAGGGAAGGTCGTCCCGAGGGAGGGCAGGCTGCCTGTGGCGCTGCGGCAGGCGAGGGCGGCTGAGGGGCTGCGAGGGGCGCTGGCTGGTGGCTACTACTAGAAGTGGCACGCAGGAGCCTGGCTTGTTGTGAGGGGAAAGGGAACGGCGGCTTGGCGGCACCGTCCGTGTGTGCTGCTGCTGCTGCTGCTGCATTAAACGCCAGGCTCCTCCCCTACGGCTCGGCTTTGGCCAACCGCGGCGGCGGAGGCGACCTGAGGACTCTCTTCCCCTCAGCACCCGCGGGCGTCCTTTCCCTCCTTGGCCTGCTGCAGTGGCCTCGGAAGGACTGGCTAGGGAGGGAAGGCGCGAAGGGCGTCCGAACCACACCCGGAATACACTTCTTCCCCACCTACCCCACCCCCAATGGTGCTGGGTGGTTGACAGGTCATTAACATTTCGCGCGCCACCCCCCGCCCCCCATGCCGGCCTCGGAAGGATGGAAGGCTGAGTCAACCTGAACCCCTCGTCAGGATCGAACGTCTAACGTTCCGGCTTCGGTGCGGCAATTTAACCACGGCACCACCACCAGGGCTCTTAAAGTCCCCCTGGGAAAAGGCGCGCTGGGAGTGGGGAGTGGTCGGAAAGAGTCGCCGCCTTAGGAAACCGGTGCCACTCTGCGTGGTTGGATGGACGTGGGATACCGAAATGAGGGGAGGGGGGCTTTAAAATAAGGTGAAACTCGGAAAATTAGAATATTGTGCAAATGTTCATTCAGTTCAGTAGTGCAACTTAAAAGGTGAAACAAATGTATGAGATAGACTCATTGCATGCAAAGCAAGATAGTTCAAGCCTTACTTTGTTATAGGATTGATGCTTATGGCTTAGTTTATGAAAACCCCAAAAATACCCCTCTCATGTACCCCATAATCATCACATAATCTCATGTGCGCTGTACGCCATGATCATTCCAATTATAACAAATTAAGGCGTGACATCTCTCGCTTTGCATGTAGTGAGTCTATCTCATATATTTGTTTCACCTTTTAAGTGAAATGAATGAACATTTGCAAGATGTTCTAATTTTCCGAGTTTCACCTGTAACATGTGAGATCACACATTGAGGGGAAAGGAGCGCTTTCGTGGAATGCTGTTGCCCCCGCCTCACGTTACAGTTAAGTGAACTCAAGCATCTCAACTCTAGGCCAGGGCAGTGTGCCCAAACTTTTGGGGCTGCGGGCCGGTCACATGTTTCAGTGGGCCAGTCATGTGGTTGAGATAGATTTTACGCTGCTATTTTCTCTGCTCAAACCAGGGGTGCCCAAACTACAGCCCGCAGGCCAGATGCAGCCCCCAACGCCAATCCATCAGGCCGACACCCACCCTCATCGCTCCCAGAAGCAGAAGTAAAAATGTGCCTTCGTTTTACTTCTGCTTCTGGGAGCAACGAGGGTGACGTAGGCCAGATGAAGTGACATCGGGGCCAGATCCAGCCTGCAGGCCATAGCTTGGGTATTCCTGATGTAGGCCATGGCTTTTTGAATGGGGATGGTTGCTCTTCTTCCATAGCTCTGCTTTTCTGGCATTGGGGGTGGAGAGGATACATCAAGAGCTATGGACAAAGAATTACCAAGGGGAGGGGAGGTGGCATTTTTAAGAATCCCTAAGGATACCTTTAAAATCCAGAAAGGAAGCTTGTAACACCTTCTTTGCCACCTTGAGGATGTTCACAGAAATATCCCGTGTGGAAAAACTGAGGTTTCTATATTGTCATGAATATTGGTACTTGAAAAGATCATAAAGAGATGGATGCCACAAGGTGTCAACACCTAAAATTAAAACTAATTTTGGGTCTCCACCTCCTAGTTTGCAATGCGTCACCCCCTTTTGTTTAATTACAAGATTACAAGACTAGAGGTAAGGAAAAGTGGTACCCAATACATCATCTGCCTCTCAGAGCAGGGTCCTGTTATGGATGATTAAAAGCCCTGAGATGGAGCACAATTTTAAGTCACACCATTCTGTTGTATCAAGCGGAGAGCTCTCACTCCATGTTCTTGTGGGTAGCTCAAGTCGGTGGCCACCATGCTGTTGCTCCGTTGTGGTTATTCTATAGCGCTTGAACTCCCAAAGTGTAGTGATTAGAGTGTTAGACTAGGATTGGGAAGAACTTGGTATTCACCTCCAACTCAGCCCTGAAGTTCACTTGGGCCACTTAATACTTCTCAGCCTGGCCAACGTCACTGAGTTGTTGTGAACATAAAAATGTGGAGGACCAAATGAATAGAAGGAAAGAGATTATGTAAGTGGTGGTGATTGTAACTATCTATACATCTCTTTGAGAACATTCTGGGAAATTGTGGAATGCTTGGATGATTCTGCTTTAAAATAAGGTCTGTGTATCTTTACCTGCTTTCTTCTCTTCTGATTTACCTATATACCTATGAATAATAGTAAGAAGAAACATCAGCATTCTCCAGTACACTCTTCTCACAAGGAACCTATTCCTTGCAGGCTCTTTTTCCATCATGACCGCCAAATAATTCCCCTCTCTTTCTCCTGCTTAACCTATATACCATGGGTGTCCAAACTAAGGTCCAGGGGCTGGATCCAGCCCCCGACACCAATTCATCTGGCCTGTGGAGCCCTCGTGACCGGCCCACGGCCTGAAAAGTTTAGTCATCCCTGCTATATACTGAGCAAAAGCTACTGTAAAATTAATAACTTGCTTATGATGTAACATAGCCATTCATCCTAATAAAGGTAGTGCATACATATTTGATATTTCTTCCTTTCTATTATACCAGCCTAAATTCCACAGAGGGAAATTGGATTAACAATATTATCTACAGATGTCTTAAATCTGGGGTGATCCCATATATATTTTTTTGGACCATGGACCACCTAGGACTAGAATATCCCATCACCTGGAAAATGCAGAATACGAAACAACAGATTTCCCTTACTATTCAAACTTTAGATTTTGCTTATTACTTGCACATTTTAGCACCTCTGCCAATGTTTAAGAATCTGGCATTTGTCACTCTATATTCCCCTGCATTGCTCTCCATTTTAGACCAAACCAATCTGGTACCAGTCTCCAGTTGGAACATCTGTAGGTTATCAAAATAAGATATAGCTAACATGCCATCTGTTAGAAACATGATGCATGAGATCAAGTCTTATCTTTTGAGCTTGGGACATATGATAGAGGAAAGAAAACCATTTTGTTTAATAGAAATATTACTGTATTCCAATGTAGTTATTATTTGAATATCATTATTCATGGTTTGATTAACATTTTACTTGCAGCAAAAATGTTTGCCTGCAGTTTTGCAGCCTGGGGGCTTGATACTGCAGTTTGAATGCAGGTGACATCCTTTAAAGGTTTCATTTGGGGTTTTGCATGCAGTGGGCAATTTGACTGGAAACATCATGTTGGAGAATGCTGGGATGGCAAATGCCCAGTGCATCAAGAAATGTGTAAGTATTTACTATCACCACTTGATTAAGATGTGCTATTTAATTGCCATTAGACTTCCAAGTAAAAGTTGAAAATGTAAAATGATGTGTTGATAATTTAATTAATCTTGCAAAACATTTTTTAAAAAAGTCTAAAATCAGTTTGATTAATTTAACTTCAGCAGAACATACTGTATATTTAAATTGGAACATTATGACACAGTCCCTATATAAGATTGACCTACATCCACTCCATGTTTTTAACAAAATGGTTTGTGTTAGAGGGCAGTGGGGTTTGTATCACTTAACTGCTTTTTCACAAAAGTACCTAGCATGTGCAGTTAAAAGGATCTGAGATTAAACTCGGCCTTAGTGTGTCTCAAATTTAGTCCTCATATGTTGTTGGATTTCAGCCCCCGGAGTCACTGATCATAAGCCAGTGCTGGCTGAAGCTTTTGGGTATTGACATTCAACAACTTGTGGGACCCACATTTTGAAACCATTGCTCCACCTGCAGCCTTCAAATATGCTACCACATTCCATGTAGAATAGACAGTGCTGGTTACATATTATTCACAATAAATCTGGACCTGAATCTCCATAACTTCATATTTTATCCAGGATAATTATTCAGTTGTGAGTCAGCACTGGGCTTGCTTATCTTGTGGCATGTCTTTTGCATAGAGCAGAAGTGGCCAACCTATGGCCCATGGCTCAGCCCCAGCCCCATGGCACCATTTCATGTGGCCCACAATAGTGGTGACACACTGGAAGTGGAAGTATTTATGACAGCCGTAAATGTACCTGTGCAAATGTGCCCACAGCTGTCATAAACCATGTGTATGACAGCTACGGACACATTTTATGGCAGTGTTTATGGTGGTGGTGGGGAGCCACATGACCACCCTACTCAGCTGTTTGGGGGTTGTAGTCAGGCCCGCGGCGTAAAAAGGTTGGGAACCCCTGGCATAGAGACTGTAAAAAAAGGGGACAACTGGCCACAAAACCACATGAAAGACAGCACTCCCCACCCAGCCACTTGTTCTTGGATGCATGGATATTCTCAAGGATTGTGGGCTCTTTTACAGTACTATTTAATATGCACATTTTCAGAAGAATAAGAGCATCAGTCCTTTGATTTCTATAGGTGTCTTTCAGCAGAATTTTCCTTACAAATAGAAATATTTGAAAAATCTTTAAGACACATCCCTTCTCTTTATTCAGATATTCCAAAATGCACATTCTACATTGCTTTGAATTAGTTCTCAGTATAAATTGTTTGAGTTATATAATGTAAGTATAACATAACACTACTGTTCGTACTGTTGATCTATTGTATGCTATTGTTATGTAAATTTTTTAAAGAGTTTACATGAATTGGAGTTTTAAGATGCATGGTATGTATGTCATGTCACATATATTAAAATTAAGATGTATTAATAAAAATATTATACTTGTTTTAATTAAGCCACTTTGAGAGCAATGTACTGCAGAATGAAACAATATAAAGACACATACATATTTCACAGGAAGTAATAATATAAAATGTTGCTAAAGACACCTATTACACCAAATACCTGATGACATTAAAGTCCCATTATAAGGACAGAACTCGCCATGAGGTGAGGGAAAACAAAATAAAAATGAGAGGGAATTATGACATACAACGCTAATAGGTGTAAGAGCACATTGAACTAGCCAAGGATGCTGATCTCCTTACATTAGCAATTAAAAACAAAAGAAATTCCCAGAAGCCTTATAATGGATGGCCTTGGAAACAGCTGACATACAGAAACTGCCTAGATTGTATACTCAGTTGCACAAGAGCTGTACCATGGCAGGCTATTTATCTGAAATACAAAGTAACACCTAGTAGCTGGAGTAGACCAAGACATGATTTATCCATTTTAATCAGTGCTGTCTACATTTACTCTCAGTTGATCTCCAGAGCAGGAGCTGAACCTGGTCCTCTGTACAAGGCATCACCAAGTCTTCTGTCTCTTCACACAATGCCTAGTCTGTATAAAAGCGGAAAAGCTATACAAGGTGTTTCTTGACTGTGTTCTGAAAGGCATTTATAAAGTCAAAGTTCCTTTTCCTCATTGGATGCCCTTTAGGAAATGGGTAGCACATTGTAACCTGTGTACAGTTGCACTAGTCTTCAATTTCTGCTGTGCCAGAATGAAAACAGAAATCAAGGGCAGAGAATCTCCTGCTTGTGGCATCTGCCCATGGAGCAGGATGCTATCTCTAAGTGGATGCTATTTAGTGTCTGCTTTTTATTTCTTTATTAAATTTATATTCCACCCATCAAGGATATTCTCCCACTCTGGGTGGCATACTACAAATTAAAAGATTTGTTCAATAACAATATAAAATCAAACATAAACAATAAATCAAACCAAATAAATTATGGGCAAAACAATAACGATGATCCCAAAACAACACATATTGGTGACGGTAGGGTATAAATTAAGTAATCCTATTGCTCTGCAATTGATAAAACCTCTTTAAAGAGAAAAGCTTTCAATAGGTAAAGATGGCATAGCAAAAAAGAAAACCAAAAATAAAAACACTGCAGTACTTTAAAGACTAACTGCTATATTTTTACTGTGAGCTTTCGTGAATCACGTCCACTTCTTCAGATCAGTAAAAATATAGCAGATAGTGTTTAAAGTGCTGCAGTGTTTATATGTTTATTTTTTGTTTTTGTTTTTATTTTCTGATATGCCTGAACCACAGACTAACACTGCCAAAAAATGTCAAAAAATTCAGGTAAAGATGAGACTTTCTTGCTAAATCTTCAGAGGCCCTTTCTGCTCTGTGTTGTTCTGGTTATGTGCTGTCAAGTCACTTTTGACTCATGGCATCCCTACTATGATTTGCAAGGTACGTGAGATGTTCAAGCAGTGCTTCACCATTACTGTCCCATGAGTAAGTTTCCATGGTCAGCTGGAGATTTGAACCCAAGTCTCCTGAGCCCTAGTCTAACACTCTATCCATTGCACCACACTGTCTTTGCTCTATGATTATTCTTTATCATTGTCTTGCAGAATGCACTGAGATAGCTAGATGTCATAGTAAATAAGAGGCATAAGGCCAATGTAATGCAATATTCATTTTGTTTTAATGGTTACTAAGTGGGTAGCCAGTCTGCTTTGTGTCCCTGCTTCTACTCAAGCCATGTGCCTGTGTATGTGTATGTGTGTGCGTGCGTGCGTGTGCATGCACGTGCCAAAGAGCCAGATGCCCATACTGGGGAAAAATAACTTCCAGGACTGGGCATCTGGATTATTAGAGCCAGCCAAAACAAACCCAGGAGTTATGCTTGTACCTGAACTCTCATAATCATATTAGCAGATTTTAAGTGGTTTACTGTGGTTATTTTTCCAGGGAATGTTCGCTTGGATGACAACTGAATGGCATAGTAATAATTGTGACAGAATTCATCCGGAATATTAATTCACATGTGACATTCTTCCCCATAAAGAGATCATTTCTGTGTTTTAAAAAAAGCAAATCATTAGTGACTAAGAGTAACACATGGTTTACTTGATGTGAACATACTGACAATCGCAGTATGATTTTTCGGTAATGCTCAGTTTCTTTGTTTCATTATACTTACAGCCTTTTCCAAAACACATGGGGAACTCAAAGCAACTAACAATATTTAAACATAGGATTAAATACATAAAGGGATGGCAGTAGATAGTGTGTCCAATTAGGAGAGATGAGATCCAATTTCAAATGTCCACTATGCTGTGAAAATCACACAGAGATGACGATGGTAAACTATGTCTTGAATGTCTCACATACCTGGCAAACCTTTTTAGAATCCCTATATGCCAGGAGTTACTTGATAGAACAAAAACAATAACAAGACATAGGTTTGGGGATTTTCTTTAAAGGCTTTGTTCTGAAGCATGTTGGTTACAAAATGGCACAATAAAATTAACAAATGATACCATGCTCAGTAGACATAAAATTTCATGTTTTGGCTTGTACAACATTAGGGCTTCTGGAAAGGATGCATAAGGGCTAAGGTCATGGGTCAAATAATCTAGTTTCATTCTAAAAAAACTACCACCTTTCCTTATGATAAGCAAAAACATTCTTCTTCTTCTGCCATATCCAAATATTGGCCAGCCTCACTGCGATCAGTCATGAAGACTGTCCTGAGAAAATAATGCAGTGGCCTTCCATTTGCCTTCCACATCACAGTGTGACACCCATACTACTGATTCAGTTCTCCAAGTCACTTTCGGCTCCTGAGCGCTTTTGGCATGCAAAGTCCTCATCAGCCCCGAGCCAGTATTGATGAAACTGGTGCCCTGCATCAAGGTGGATTCAAGTGGGATTTAATCCAGTTGGGGACCATCACCCTTCCCTATGGACTTCAGCACCCAAGGCCATTAGTCCTCAGGGTTGTCGGATTAGTTAACCGCTGCCTGACACTCAATGTTAATTCACTGGCAGTATGGTCTACTCTATTACCATAGCAGGATAGCTTGGCCAAATTTGGGGGTGGGGGAATAACATTCCAATAACCAATATTTATTCCTGGTATGCTGTAGCCCGAGTTCAAAGAGTAGAAATAGTACCAGAAATTTCACTGTATTGTGGCTAAATCCAATTCTGAACACTGGGTGGGTTTTATTAAAATGGGTTTTATTAGCAGTTTGTTTTAAAAGAAATAAAATGCTGGAGGTGTAAAAAGAATTGGGAACATATTTACACCTATGGTGCGATTGTAATTATGTGAAAGAAATGTAGGGGAAAGTGTTCATAGAAATAGAATGAATTCTCTCGATACACTTGCAGAAGTGCCCTAGAATAGCCTTACTGATGGATTTTGGAGGTAAACAAATAGAGAGTAAACAAATAATAATGATCAGTAATGGTAACTGCTATGAGTATCTCTATAGCTAAGAAATAGAAAATTGACTGTAAATTTGAATTAGAAGAGTGTTATAGGGAAATATGGAATATAGCAATAAATGACATTAACATCAGAATTAAGAGCAAAAAATTGAATTTTAAAGAAATCAAATTTATTGAAATGTGGGGAGTTTTTGGACTATGGTTTGGTAAAAGGGAAAAGAAAGAAACCTGGACAAGAATACACATCATTCTGGAAAAAGGAAACAATTATAAATGAAATAGATTGTAGATTAAACAAAGTAAAGAAGTACATAAACTAACTCCATCTTTTCTCTAAAGATAGTCTATGACTCTCCACATAATTGTGAACTAGAGGAATAAATAGGACTGCAACTTGAGATTGTTACCAAGTAGTTGAGGAATACTCTATGATTTTGAGCAAGTTCAAATCTCCAGGGCCCAATGAACTGCATCCAAGAGTATTAGATTCCTCCCATGAGCAGGGGGCTGGACTCAACGGCCTTAGAGGCCCTTTACAACTGCATTATTCTATGATTCTATCATAAGAAAAACAACTCTGTATTTTAACTTAGTGTCATATTTCTGCAGATGCATAAACACAACCAACATTTCTATCATGATTGCTAATACTAGAGCTGTGTGTATTTTAACTAATTGCTGAGAGGCTGGGATGAGGATGAATCCCAACAGGTATGTGTTCTTCTATGTACAGTTGAGATAGCTTTTGTGCCATTGTCAGGTAATGGTGTTGACTGGCTTCAACAAAGCAGTTCTATACTGAACAGCCTTGGAATTCTTTATCCACATAAAATGAAACAAGATGTCAGTGGGCTGCCTAGTCCCTTTTTAAGCACTACCCCTCGTAGTAGTGACCTTGGGTCAGGGAAATCATAGCTGAACACTGGACAGTCTCTGGAATTGTTAATGGACAATGAAACATTTTCCTCCTGTCCCTATAAGCTTTGGGCTATTTGCAAAGTTTTACAAGCCAGGGGTGGGCAAAATGTATCCCGCCCCATCAGCTTTCATCAAAGAATGAAATAGTGAGGAATGGTGGCAGCTGTGATCCAACCCCTCAGACCTGCCTAAAGCCATAAAATAGGGGTGGATAGTTAACATTTATTTCAGCAATGGTCTCTCTTACATCCACAAACACTTCTGTAGCTTTGGAAAGGGGAATGCATTGTCTATTCATTCACAGCTCTGCTCCCCCCCGCAAGTTAATTTATGATTTGAAGGATTGAAAATCTTTTTTAAAAAAAATTGAATAAGGTTTTGCTCGATAGAGATAATTCCTCTATTAGCTTTCCCCGTCCATTAAACAAATATAACAACAACATAACTGTTGTAGTAATAGAGGCAGCATTACACTAGTATTGAAGCAAAATCACTTCGGTTGTACATGGAGAAATAAAAATCCGTGTGGGTCCCGTGAGAGCAATTCATTCTGAATATAAGAAGGAAATCCCCAAAAGCCATTACAGATCTCGAATCATTAACAACCTGAACATTTGGGGATCAGTGGCTTAATTGAACAGGGGAAAAAGAAATCAGGAGCAAAACTAGGCCATCTGGAAACAAAGAGGTAGATACAGTACCTTTATTTTGCTCGATGACAGAGGCTTATAACAGAGTGCCTGCCTGATTTTAGACCTCTGCCGTTTCTTCTTCAGGGGCTGGAAGCCAAAGATTTTCCACTGTAAATTGTCATAGTTGCTCTGGGTTATAAGGCTGTAGCTATGATAAAGATCTGATATGTATATATACTGCTTGTCATGCTAAATTTGATATTCCTCTTGACCACAGTACAACCTTTTTATCTCCTTAATTAAAGAAGTACCACAGCTCAGAATTAAGTTCCAAGCTTAACCAGGAGGGGTTTTGTGCCCCCCCTTACCCCCTGATTACAGCCCTGACTCTAGGCAATGGCCACCTTGTGTCTGCTAATCTTTCTCACACTAGATCAGGAGAAAGGAACTACAGAATGAATTCACCAAAGGTGGCATCATTTTGGCAGTCTCATGTCTGGCCTAGGCACAACAGTAGAAAGTATGTGTGGCGTAGTGTTTTTTTTTTTTTTTTAAATTTGTGGTTCTGCTACCAGAAGACACATTCACCTTTGTAAGCATTACCCTCTCTACTAGACAAGAGTTCTTCTCTCTTCAAATTGACACATCATTTCTTAAAAATTGTTGAAGTTCTCCTTAATAAGAATCAGAGAGGAACTCAGGAAATACATAAAAACATGTCACTAATAAGAAAGCATCTAAAGGTTTCACTTCAGAATTAGTCAAGCCTAATTCCCAGCTTTCGTTCCTATGTCCTTCTCATTTCCATCCTTCCCCATTGCCAGAAGCATCACAGGCACCAGCTTCCTTCAAATTCTCCCCTGCTCCAATTCCTTTCTCTACCAAATTTAAGATTTTTAGATTTTAGAGTTTTATGATGTTTTATTTATGCATATCATGTGTTGAAGTGTTTTATGTTAGTGTTGTTTCCTGCATTGAAAACCGACCGGAGTCACCCTGCCGAGGGGGTGGTTAAATAAGTCTAAATAAATAAATGGTTGTAGAGCTGTGGGTGGTGAAGAACTACATCTCCCATGGGCCCCTATTAATCAGAGCACTAGAGTCAGGAAGATGGAGGAACAGATCTCCCTCATCTCTTTCAACGGATAACCAATGCTATTATCAATACTACTTGTGAAGATAGAAAAGGGAAGGGAGAAAGTATTTCAGGGGGTCTGAGTTATAAAACGAAGTGCTTATGGGGTAAGGAAGGCTGGCATGATGTTGCTACAGTGCTTTTCAGCCATTGAACTCAAGAAACCTATACCTGGACTCTATCCTAGATGTTTACTTATTAAACTCTTGCTTTTTGCTAGGGGTGATGGAGCAGTTCTGGTGCCAACTTTGCTCTTCAAGTAAGGAAGATAATTATCCTGAACCTTCCTCATTTCTGGTTCTATCCAATTTTCTTTTTGTCTGGTGGAGGGGATTAAAAAAACAACTTACAGCTGGATATGCAAACAGCATGAGGCAGAGTCGAAGTAGCCAAGTCATATCCATAGCAAGATAGCATCCTGATACAGATGGTTGGAAGCACTGCATTTTTGTCACAGGATTGTGTGTTGCAAGTGACAACCCACATGCACAAACCAGTCTGCCTTCACAATGCATTCAAGTCATGCCATTTTTTCCATGTGGGGGTGGGGTGGGTGAGGTGAGCCCCATGGTTAAAGGTGTTAAAAACATTTGGATATGTGAAAATCCCACTGCTCTGCACATTTCCCTGAGTATCTAAAGCAGTGTTTCCCAACCTTTGGTTTTTGGACTTCAGTTCCCAGAAGCCTAAGTCAGTATTGTATATTGGCTGATCAGTGCTTTGGGAAAAGACTTAGGCTTCTGGGAATTGAAGTCCAAAAACCAAAGGTTGGGAAACTGATCTAAAGTGAGCAGCAAAATTGTACTGGAGAAGACATTGTAGCAGGTGTACCTGTAGCTGAAATTTCCTCTTCTTTACCAGTCTCAATGGTTCAGGAGCCCAGTTCATTTTCCCATTTGTTCACCTAAAACAAGCCAGAAAGCTACAACTAAGGCTAGAAAACAGCAAATGCAAAAAGGCCGTTTTGCATAGTTAGTGAGTCCCAATTTTTTTTTGCCATGTCCCATCTTTGTTGTTGTTGTTGTTGAGCTACACAGTTGAACCCAACCCTTTGCGACCCCATGGGCCACTGCACACTAGGCTCCTCTGTCATTCTCTGCATCCCACATAGATCTACGGCCATTGCCTCAACGATGCCATCTAGCCACCTCATCCTCTGCCATCCCCTTCTCTCACCTATGCATCTGTAAAATCCTGATACCCCACCCCATCCCCATGACATATAATTCTTATTTAAAAAGTGAACTCCTATTCACGTGGAGGAAGCCTAAAATGACATTAACTTGGTCAAAACAAGCTTCCAATTGCCCCACTTAAAAATTAAAGTGCCCCCCTGTGGGCATGTCCCCACGTTGGGAACCACGGCCTTAGATAGTGTAAAAATGTAGGTTTCTAGCTGATTCCCTATGGCTCTGTCAAGGGAAAACAGGAACAATGCTTGAGGAGTTTTTACTTTGACTTCAACATTATATTTCTTCTGCAAAATAATAAGACCAACTTCTTGTGAGGGGGGTAGGGGGGAATAGATGTCTAATTAGGTTACTACTTTTAAATAAAACAAAAATTTATGCAAAAGGAAACAAAAACCAATAGAAATGAAAAAAACATTAATAAGCAGATATCTGAATAGTGTTCCCTGCCCACCCTACCATTTCAGAGTAATAACTTATGTGCCATTTACTTTTGTGGAGCCACATCTTGATTCCAAAATGTTACTCTTTCATGTGCTTTGCCCATTCCTTTATTAATAACAGGCTACCTCATCTTAATCCCCTTGAACGTCTTGTCAAGTTATTAAGAAGGAAGGTAATAATCCTTTGGTACTGTGGGTGGATAGTCACAGATTTAAAACATAATTATGCCTGTGCTAGACCTATAAATTGAAACAATAACTAATAAGAGTTTCTGTTCCTCATTCAATATATACTATAGTTCACAAGAATCTCTTGGAGTGCTAGAGTACAGAATGGGACAAGGATTGTTTGAGATCCCAGGAATATCAATCAAATTTTATATTCCTTTCTAACACCCCCCCCCACCTACCCTAATCCTGAGTGAATTTATAAACACAGCAGCCCAAGAGATTAATTTGTCAAGTCTGCTTTCAAAGGAATTTTTATCACTTGCAAATTGCATTAGGTTTGGAGACAAGGCTTTTGGTATATATTGTCTTTCAAGTCAGTTTTTTCAAGTACATGCTGTATGCTAAAGATTCTGCCAACACATAATTTCTCCTGCTGTTCCCCATTTTTCATTATTCATAGCCGACCTCCAGGAAAAAGTATGTATTAGCCAGTTGCTAAAGGCTGTCAAAATTTGACATTTATGCCACAAGAGCTTGGGGCATCCTAATTCAGATGGAATTGCTAGATATCCGTCTTTCAGGATCTATTTAATGCACATTCTTAAAGTGCACCACCAAATAGGATTCAAACTTACTTGTACAAACAGTGGTTTGGAAGACTCCATCTTGCCTTCTTATTTAGTCTAATAATAGTAACATAATGTATGAGGCAGGCTGGGTCTCTGTGGGCCTTTCCAGAATATGTTCTTCTTGCAGTAAAGAACTGCGGTGGTTGTACAAGTCAGATAATGTTCAACCACCAAAATCACAACTTTCTACCACAGTAACAATGTAGTATCTGCTGAGAGAGATATGCCCCCTGCCCCGCCGCCGCCGCAACAAAGGGCTATTCTGATGGCCAGGATAGTGTAGATGATCAGATATCACATTGATGCTTTGGTGGTCCTTGCAATCCCAGTTTCCACACATATGCTTGTTTTTTTACTCACTGCCCTTCTGTAGATGCAACAAAGAGAGTACAAATGGGGTCAATATATTATATTATGTGCGGAAGTGGGCACATTTATGCCTGACGTAAACACCCCTACTTCTACTTTTACGACAGGAGCGGGTGTCTTTGTGCATGCACAGGCATGTTTTATGGATGACGTAAATGCGTCCATGTTCACTTCCGGGTGCGGCAGAGACGGGTCACATGAAAGGGTGCCATGGGCCAGAGTCCCATGGCCGTAGGTTGAGAACCCCTGCTCTACAGTATGTCCTCTATGTAAGGTGGTGTGCTCAGTGTTCTCTCCTCCTAGTATAACAAAGGTGAGTTTCCCATGATGTGTCATATTGGCCATCCAAGTTCACGACTCCCTTCGGAAGGGGGGGGGGGTATGGTGTCTTGACAATGCAGGTCCCCCTCTCCCTTTTGTTCTGTCTTTTCCTGATTTACTTGGCACAAACTGCTGGAATTGACATTTACCTCCGAGTTCAACCTATTGTTTGTCAGTGCTTAGACACATCACCTTTGAAGGAAACCAGGCAACTGGCTCATCACTGACTTAGTGCATGGTCCTTGTTTCCTTGTTGTTGAATCTCAGGCACCTTGCTGATGGCACAAAGGCTCTGCAGGTTCATGGTTGCCTGAAGAGCAGCAGTGAATCACTCCTCTGCCAAAATAATTCTGCTGGATTTAGGAGATGGACCGTGCCCATGCTGGTTGTTGCAGCTGAACAAACAAAGCAAGTAAGGGAGCAGTAGCACATAGTAAATAATTCAAAACCTATTGCCTTTTCAGGACAACCCTAGGGCAACCACTCCACTCGGCATAATGATAGGGCTGGCCCTGTTAAAGATGAAATTTACAGGCTGTGATACCAGATTGCTGTGATACCAGATACTGCACTCAATCAACTTAAACATGCTTTGAAAAGAATACAAAGATAGGGTGGTAGAAGGAATGTGGTTCATGGTAGTTATTTCATGGGTTTCAATTCTGTTTTCAGTGTACACATGAGCTTGGGATACAAAAATAATTTTCCTCCAAAAATAACATACCATGGTTTGTGTCTGGAGCAAAGATTCCTCATATTTTCTATTGGCGAATTTGAATGCATGTGGAAAGCAAGAATAGGTTACCAGCCCCTTTAATATGAATTTCTAGGGTTTTCCAGTGAGAGAGCACACAGAACTATTTACTCTACCCTTCTTCTGAGGGTGACCTGGGACTTTGCAGCTTACCCTAGGCTACCCAGGCTGGCTTTTGTCTCAGGGGGCATAGTGGAGTATCAAACTTCCAACCTCTGACTCTGCAACTGGATACCTTAACCACTGAGCTTACCAGCCAGCTTACCTCTAATTTATGGCAACCCTATGAATGAGCGATCCCCAAAATGTCCTGTCCTCAATAGCCTCACTCAGCTTTTGCACATTCAAGCCAGTGGTTTCCTTTAGAGAGTCAATCCATCTCATGTTTGGTCTTCTTCTTTTCCTGCTGTCTTCCTCCTACCTCAGCATTATTGTCTTTTCCAGGGAAACTTGCCTTCTCATAATGTAGCCAAAGTAGGACAATCTCAAGAAACCTCCTACCTGAACATATTACAGTAATACCTCATACAAAGTCCGCTTCATACAACATCGGATTCATACAACATCGCCTAATTCCTTGAAAAAAGTTGCCTCATACAAAGTTGTGAGACTTTGTATGAGGCATTGGGGTTTTCCCAGGTTGCATTGTGCCTGAGCAGTATAAAAGGCAGGACACATGCATGCATTGCTCTTGTGGGTTTTGCATGAGGTGAAGTGTTTAGGAGTAGTTTTGAGCACGATTTTGGATTTTTTTGAATTTTTTCGTCAGAATTTTTAGAAGCATTCCTGGGATTTTTGCAGCATTCTTCAGGTTCTTGGACAATCAGGGTTGTTTGACATGTTTTTGTAATGTTATTAGCCTTTAGACAATGATTTCTTAAAGTTCTGTCAATTTCCTGTCTGTTTCCTTGACTTTGCCCTGAAGTCTGTGCTGTTACAATACAGTGTATCTCTATGAAAATGACGTTGTATGAGGCATCGCAGCAAGGATTTGGACGTTGTATGAGACATCGCAGCTAGGATTTTGCATGCCTCATACAAAGTCCAAATCCGTATAAAGTCCAAACTTGTGGAACCAAGTTTGGACGTTGTATGAGGTATCACTGTACTGCAGTTTGTGAGATGGATTAATTTGACATGGCACCCACTGCAAGTCCAAATGGGAAAACTTGTCCTATGGTTCTTATGGGAGAAAATGCATCATGGTTTCTCTTTGTCTCTCCTTTAATTTTACACTGACACTGTCTAATACAAAATTGTGTCCAGTTCACCATGAGCCCAATAAAGGTTGTTAGAGTGTTAAGGATTTATTAGGTTATCATGTCATCATCACATATTCAGGAATCTTGTAATTTGAAAATTAGTGGCCTGGCAAGTCATAAGTATCCTTCTGAAAGTGTTCCACCTCATAAACCCTAAGACAGAATCTTCACATACTACAAAATTAATGTTTGATCACTAGTGGAAATCAGTTAGCAAAATACTCAAAAGCACATAGTATATTATTTGGAAGCCTTTATACCAAGATAATTGTAGAAATAGAGTCAATATTCTTAATATAATCTGTTCAATAATATTTAATGTACAAAATAACTATTTATGTCTTGCGGAAATCACAAAATATTTGAAGTTAAGCTTTTGTATTAGAACTATGTGAATGAAGTAACTTTAGCAATACGTATTTCCCAATCCCTCAAAACACCGTAACAGGATAAACTGCACCTGCAAAATTCATACTACCGTTACAATATTGCACCTGGGTCATCATCATTGGCTGCAACTCGTATCCAAAAATACATTTTTCCTGAAACAGGAAAAATGCCATTAGCATGGATTTGTTTAAGGTGGATCCCAGCTTGCCATGACGTGACCCACACACTGTGATCACAGAGCCATCTCCTGCGGCACATGTGAAATGAGACATGAGGATTTGACACCGGGACTGCAATGGACTGCCGCAGCCTTGAGGATGTTAACAAGGTACGCCTTCACAGCCAGTTCATTTGGCATGGCCTCTTCCACCTCCATGACCATTGGGAAATCAGAGTTCCTCCTCTGCTCATTTTGCTGTTGTGCCCAATATGATGGTTTCCAGTGGCATTTCCTCCACTCAGGGGGCTATCACCCCACCTAAAAGGGGCTCATCCACCCATAGCCATTGGCCCCATTAGCGAGTGAGGTTTTTTACTGCTGCCCACTTGGGTACACAAGTGAAAAGGCTCTCATTTTATAAAATATATCCGATTATTTTCCAAGGACCTAATGCTTTGTAAAAATGCATACTAAAGACAGAAAATCTCTCAAACCAGCAGCATAAAATCAAAGGTTTTAAAAGCTAATTTGTAACACACAGCATGTCAGAACTGCATGGAAATGGCTGATGCAAATGTATTCAGAGTTGAGTGGCTCAAATTACAATGAATACAGGAGAACCCAGGGATTTTAATAGTGTGAAGGGTCACAGCCCACTTTTGGCAGGAACAAAAAAAGTATTAACTTAAATGAAAACAACTAAGCCTCTCTATAGCTTGAACATCTCTATGGAGGCTCAAACACTGGCTGTGGTGAGGAGTGGCTTCCATCAGCATTGGTCAATTGCCCAGTTGTGCCCCTATCTGGACAGAAAATGTTAAATAACACTGTTATGTACACTGTTAATTTTTAAAAATAGACTACGGCAACATTCTCTACAAAGGACTGCCCTTGAAAACTGCACAGAAACTCAACAAATCCTAATTGCAGGAACCAGACTGATCTCAGGACTAGCAAATGCAATCATATATCTCCAGTCTTGGTTCACCTACCTTGGTTCCGTTGGTTTTCAAGGCTAATTCAAGGTGTCTGTGTTGACCTATAGAGCCCTTAATTGTTTAGGACCTTGATATTTACCAGAATGACTCTCCCAGGGGAAAAAAGGCCCGTTCACACATTCCTTTCCAAACCACATTATTAAGGGTGGCTACAATGAAGGAAGCCAGAAAGAAGACAATGAAAAATCAGGCCTTCTTGATGGTGGTCCCTACTCCATCTGATGTAGGTTAGGCCTCATCCTTCTGAATTTTTAGAAAATCATTAAAGAAAGAATTATATGAAGTGGTCTTTGAGAACATATCCCCGTGCTGATGTGAATTTTTAATTTTTAAACATAGATTTTCCTTTATTTTATTTGAGTTGGCCATCAGCCTATTGTCTGTTTTTTGTATGTAGGTGCTGTCTGGGGCATGGGGGATGGGTTCACTGGTCTATTCTGTAAATCACCCAAAGTAATGGCTATCAATAAGTAGGGAAGTATACAAGCTAAACAAACAAACAATCAAACAAACAAACAAATAATTATTTTGGCAGAACAGCCTCTCCTTCACTTTGGTGCTTTCTTGTCGAGTTTCAGCTTTTAATTTGCACTGTTTGAACATGACTTGCTCTCATAACCAAGAACTATGTGTAAAATTTATGTGGCCATCCACTTTGTAATATGCATAAACAACACGATTCAACTCTAAACTGCTACCAGTGTCTACAACAGGCTGTCTTGTCAAGCTTATATATGACGCAGATGCAACCACAATAAAACCTGTTTATTATGCAATATGCATAATGTCGATTCGTGACATTCTTTTATTCTCAGCTCCCTCTAAAATCAATGCACAAGCCTCAGCAATAAATAAAAGCATTAATGGTCCCAAGCAAAAAATGCATTTGAGATGACAATTTACCAAAGGTCAAAATGGAACTGTCAATGTTGTCCAACCTCCCCAGGTGTCCACCATGTCTCCCTCGCTGGCATGTCTTGAAGAATGGAGACACTTTTCACTCCAGTGGTTATTTGAATAGCTTTAACAGTCTTTCTGCATTATCTTGCACAAGATAAAAGACGGCAATGAAATTATGAATACAGCACACGAAACTATCTGTACCCATTTCAGCAAATCACACATGTGTGAATACCTTTAACCAAATCAACACTTTACTTTCCATATCTGTTATCCATTGGTTGTAAACAGGAGAAATCAACAAATATGGATTATTAATGATTGCCAATATTTCTTTTAATTCACATCTTTTTCTTATTTAAGTGCTGTATACAGATAGCACCTATTCTATTTCAGGATTTAAATCTCTGGGATTTATTTTACAAAGTAAATTTTCATCCACTGTACAGAAAGAGCTTCTCCTAACCTGTCATAAGCATCTTCCTAGTGAGACTCAGGCTGCAATACTATGTACACATATACGGGAGCAAGCCTCACTGACTACAGTAGGGTGTACTTCTGTGTAAGGATTGACTGGTTTGTGCTGTTGAACATTATCCCTCCTTCCCACCCACCCCCAACCACAAAATCTCTTCACAGCCAACATTAATTCTGAAATAGATTGTTCCTAGTCCAGATAACAAAGCGATTGTATAGGCCTGTGATGGCAAAACTTGGCACTCCAGATGTTCTTGGACTTCAATTTTCAGAAGCCCAAGCCCCCTGTGAATCCACATGAAAGGGTTTACTGCGATTTAACTGGCCTGCGCCACCCTATCACTCCCGGAAGCGAAAGTATGGACATGTTTTACTTCTGCTTCCAGGAGTGACTAGGGAGGTGCGGGCTGGATGTATTGCAGTAAACCCATTTGTGTGGATTCACAGAGGGCTTGGGCTTCTGGAAATTGAAGTCCAAGAACATCTGGAGTGCAAAGGTTTGCCATCGTGGGTATAGACTAATATGTTAACTGAAAAATGTCCTTTTATGGATCTGGTCCACTTCACCATAAGATCCACTCACACTATAATAAATTTGTTAGTTTATTTGTTAGCCATGCAGCAAGAATAGCACAGTTATGTGGCAAACAACAGTAACCCCTTATGTTATTGCCTGCTTTCATTGTGCTCACCTTGTCAAGAGATGGATAAATACACTCTATACCAGACGTTCCCAACCCACGGCCCATGGGCCAATCTCGGCCCACAGCACCATTTTATGTGGCCCACCACCACCGCCCCCAGAAGGGGAAGTGGGCACATTTACTTCCACTTCTGGGGGTGTGGTCTGGCCTGCTCAGCTGTCTGGGGTGCGTGACCAGGACCGCAGTGTAAAAAGGTTGGGAACCCCGTTCTATACCAACTAAGTTTTCAAGCACATGAACTACATAAGACATTAAGCAGTGGCCCAGTGCTTCTATTGTTTTAATTATGACACAAGACTGACTAAGATATGCTACTTTAGTTGAAGCATTCAAGTTGTCATCATATGAGCACATAGAATATAGATATAACACCTGTGCCATGGTCGGATCACTACCTGGTGACTCTTGACTTTCTGGAGGGCGACACTTCATCGTAGGGAGGCACAGCCTATTAAAATGGTCCACCCCTGGTGACTAATGGATCTGGATGGATTCCAGAGGGAACTGGGGGATTTTCCTCTGGATTGGTTACACGATTCACCCAAGGCGCTTGTTGACCTGTGGAGCGCGATGACAACAGCGGCCTTGGATGAAATCGCACCACTACGGCCTCTCCGAGCCTGTGGGGTTAGGTCATCCCTGTGGTTCACGGAAAAACTGTGAGAGCTCAAATGGGAAAAGAGATGTCTAGAGTGTCGCTGCGTGAAGACCTAGAGTGAGTCCGATGGGACACTAGCTAGAGCCGCTATTAGGGCCTACCTAGTGGTGATGAGGGTGGTGAGGCGTCAGTACTTCACCACCCTTATTGCCTCTGCTGATAATCGCCCAGCCGCCCTGTTCCAGGTATCCAGGTCTCTCTTTAGTATGGTGGTGCCCGGTTGGCAGGGCTCAGCTGAGGTCTTTGCTGACTATCTGATGGAAAAAATTGATCGAATTCGTTCAGGGCTTAATCTTGGCGTGGATGGGAAGGATCGGGAGGGGACCAGAGCACAGTCTTGCCACATGATCTGGGATTGGTTTGATCTGGTTGTCCCTGATGAAGTGGACAGGCTCCTTGCAGCAGTGTGTGCCACTACATGTCCTTTGGATCCCTGTCCCACCTGGATGGTGAAAGCCTCCAAGGTGGTGACAGGAGGCTGGGTCAGGGCAATAATGCATCCTTACGAAAGGGGGTGTTTCCTGCACCATTAAAAAATGCTTTGATACGCCTCCTCCTGAAGAAAACATCCCTTGACCCAGCTGTCCTTACCAACTACAGGCCGGTCTCCAACCTTCCCTTTTTAGGGAAGGTATTGGAGAAGGCGGTGGCATGCCAGCTGCAGAGTGTCCTGGAGGAAGCGGATTATCTGGACCCCTTTCAATCAGGATTCAGGCCCGGTCATGGTATGGAGACGGCATTAGTCACACTGATGGATGATCTCTGGTGGGAGCGGGACGTCTACACAGATGCCGAGGCATGGAGCCCTCCTCCCAGTCTGGCATATTTAGAAAAGTGAAATTATATTGCATTGTATTGCATTGATTACTGCATTTTGTGAGCTGTACTTTTTTCTCCCCCTTTTGTATGCATTGTTTTGTATTTATCTTGATAGTGAATGTATTATGTTGTTATGGAATTTTGTACCTTTTAATACTGTTCCTTAAATATCTGTAAGCCGCTTTGGGTCGCCCATTGGGTCGAGGAAAGCGGGATATAAATAAAAGTATTATTATTATTATTATTATTATTATTATTATTATTATTATTATTATTATTATTATTATTATTATTATTATTATTATTATTATTATTATTATTCCATCCTTGCTCTCCTTGACCTTTCAGCAGCCTTTGATACCGTCAGACCACAGTATCCTTCTGGAAACGGCTCAAAGGATTGGGGATCCAGGGCACTGTGTTCTGTGTTGTCCTGGTTTTCCTCTTTTCTGAAGGGCAGACCCAGTCGGTGTGGTAGAGAGCAAAAGGTCCAGCCCTAGGCTCCTCAAATATGGGGTGCCTCAGGGTTCGGTGTTCTCTCTCTCCTATTTAACATCTACATGAAGCCGCTGGGTGAGATCATTCGTTCCCATTGGGTGCGGTACCATCAGTATGCAGATGACACTCAGTTGTACATCTCGACCCGTGGGGACCCTAGTGATGCTGTCAAAGTCCTCTCCAGGTGCCTGGATGGCGTTGGGGTCTGGATGGGGGCAAACGGGCTACAACTGAATCCCAGCAAGACTGAGTGGCTATGGATAAGGGGCCCCGCGCTATCCTGGGAACTACCATCTTTGGTTCTGGATGGGGCTATTTTGCCCCAGGCAGACCCGGTGCGCAACTTGGGGGTCCACCTGGACTTGCGGCTGCTGCTAGAAGAACAGGTGATGGTTGTGGCCAGGAGGGCTTTCGCCCAACTTCGGGTGATTCACCAGTTGTGCCCGCTCCTGGACCAGGGCTCCTTGCTCATGGTCACTCATGCCCTGGTCACCTCCAGACTCGATTATTGTAATGTGGTCTACATGGGGCTGCCCTTGACGACCATTCGGAGACTGCAGCTGGTCCAGAATGCAGCTGGCCAGGTGGTGATGGTGTGTAGACGTTATGCCTGTGCCTCGCACTACTTCGGGAGCTGCACTGGCTACCAGTTTGCCTCCGGGTGCAATTCAAGGTGCTGGTTTTGACTTTTAAAGCCCTATATGGTAGTGGGCCAGGATACCTAAGAGACCGCATCGCCCCAAGAGTGTCTGTCCATCCAACCAGAGTGTCTGTCCATCCAACCAGAGCGGACCGGAGGGGCTCTCTAGCTATACCATCAGCTAGAGGGTCCCATCTCTCTAGCACTCGAAGGAGGGCCTTCTCCGTGTCCGCACCAGCCCTCTGGAACCTCCTGCCAACAGAGCTAAGATTACAGACAGAATTGCTGCCCTTTAGAAAAGGCTTAAAAACCTGGCTGGCAGGGCAGGTGTGGGGTCCTAATGGAAATACAGCCCCCGCCTATTGGCTCACACCAAGATAGAAATCAGGAGCACTTCTCTTTCCCTTTTATGTATAGGATAGGGTGGGTGGGTGGTATAATAGGGGTTTTTTATGGGTTTTTATATGTTTTAGAACTGATGTAAGCCACCCTGAGTCGGGTTCACCTGAGTGGGCGGCATAGAAATTTGAATATTAAATTAAATTAAAATAAAATATATCAGAGTATTGCAGTGATAAAGCTGCCAAGACCTAAATCTCTGGATTTATTTTACAAAGTCAGTTTCCATCTTTTATGAGAGAGCTCTTTCTTTTGTTGTTGAGTTATAGTCAAGTCCAACGCATTGCGGCCCCATGGACCACAGCATACCAGGCTCCTCTGCCATCCTCCAGAGTCTGCCCAGATCTATGCTCACTGTGTCAACAATGCTAACCATCTCATCCTTTGCCACCCCTTCTCCTTTTGCCTTTGAGCTTTCCCAGCTTCAGGGCATTCTACAGTGAATCCTCTCTTCTCATTTGGTGGCCAAAGTACTTGAGCTTCAGCTTCAGTATATGTCCTTCTAAGGAGCAGTCAAGTTGATTTCCTTTAGGATTGACTGATTTGAACTTCTTGCAGTCCAGGGGATTCTCCAGAGTTTTCTCCAGCACCACAATTTGAAGGTGTCTATTCTTCTGCGCTCAGCCTTCCTTATGGTCCAGATCTCATAGCCATACCTACCATTTGATTCACATCTGAGGACTAGAATAAGATTAACAGTTCAAGCCCTAACTAAGGACCTAAGAACTGTTAAGGTAATGTCTGAGTATATATGCAGTTCCTAGTAGAGTTGTTTTTTTTTAGAGTTGGGATGTTCAATATTTTGTTATGTTCTCCAGTTGTTGTTGTTGTATACAAATAAATCATTTGATTCAAAGTTCATGACTGGAATAAAATTAACAGTTCAAGCCCTAACCAAGGATCTAAGAACTGTTAAGGTAACATCTGAGTATATATGCAGTTCCTAATAGAGTTGTTTATTGGAGAGTTAGGATGTTCAAGTCCAATAAGTCTAAAATTTCCAATTATCTAGGAAGTCCTTTAGGTATTGCTCCAAGGACTCCAATCACTATGGGAACAACAACAGATTTCTTCCTCCATAAACACTCGGCTTCAATTTGCAAATCACAATATTTTGTTATTTTCTCCAGTTGTTTGTCTTCAATTCGTGTATCTCCTGGTATAGCAATTTCAATAAACCAGACCTTCTTCTTTTCCACAACAGTTATATCAGGTGTGTTGTGAGGCAAATGCATGTCTGTTTGAATTTTAAAGTCCCACAGGATCTTGACTCTCTCATTTTCTAAAACTTTCTCTACTTCAGTGTTTCCCAAACTTTGGTTCTTGGACTCCATTTCCCAGAAGCCTAAGTCAATTCCTCAAAGCACTGATCAGCCAATATACTTAGGCTTCTGGGAATTGAAGTCCCCTGTGGGGCGTGGGGCCCACTTTGGGAACCACTGCTCTACTTGATGTTCCCAATGATTTTTACTGCATTCAAACCCAAAACTTCTGGCAAAGTTTCCAGTGGATAATGTTTGCAACCCTATTATGACGTTGTAAATAATCAGTCTGTGAAATTTTGCTGCATCCGCTGATCAGGTGATCTACTGTTTCATCCTTCTCATTACAAAGCTGGCATTTGCTATTGTTGGATACATGCTGTATTTTTGTCTTCATGCAATTTGTTGGCAAAACTTGTTCCTGAACTGCCAAGATAAATCCTTCCGTTTCCTTCTTCAAAACTCCTGCTGTTAACCACCCCCATGTCAGCTTTGGGTCAGACTTGCCTCCTATGTTTTTCAAGTATTGACCATGCAGGCTTGTTTTTCCAGTTTGCAGCTCGACTTTCTATCCTTTCCTTTCTGTATTCAGCTTTCTTTTTCACTGTTTTCAAAAGTCCTCCTTTGTTCACTTCCTGAAGCATAGGCTCTTCACTTATCTTAATGTAGTCATTCAAGCTATGCTTTTCTTCCTCTACTGTTTGTTTTTCTTGTAGGAGTCCTCTGCCTCCCTCAGCTCTTGGTAAGTACAGACGATCAACTTCACTTTTTGGGTACAGGGCATTATTATTATTATTATTATTATTATTATTATTATTATTATTATTATTATTATTATTATTATTATTATTATCATTATTATCATTATCATCATCATCATCATCATCATCATCAAACACACAGCCAACAAGATAACAATGCTGGATTTTGTATCAAAATCACTAGTCGAACATTTCCCAAGCGTTTAGGACTAAGTGATGTATCGGCGAATTATGCGAGCAGATCTGAGCAGGGTGGCCTTCTGCAGCTGACTGATGGTGATTTTATCAACTCCAATTGTTTCTAAGTGCCTGCCTAGGTCTTTAGGCACAGCACCCAGTGTGCCGAATACCACTGGGACCACCTGTACCGGTTTTCTGCCAGGATCTCTGCAGTTCAATTTTCAGATCCTGATATTGAGTAATTTTTTCCAGCTGTTTCTCGCTGATTCTGTTGTCACCAGGTATGGCAATGTCGATGATCCATACTTTTCCTCCCTCCACAATCGTAATATCTGGGGTATTATGCTCCAAAACCCTGTCAGTCTGTATTTTAAAATCCCAGAGTACTTTTGCATGTTCATTCTCAATCACCTTTTCAGACCAGTTCTTTGCTACGGGCAAATGGTATTTGTGACAGCAGCTCAGTATATGGTCTATAGTTTCATCCGCTTCTCTACAGAGTCTGCATTTGGGGTCATCACCTGATTTGTCTATTCTAGCCTTAATTGCATTTGTTCTGATGGCTTGTTCTTGAGCTGCCAGGATCAGGCCTTCTGTCTCTTTTTTCAGTGTTCCATTAGTAAGCCATGACCAGGTCTTTTCCTCATCTACTTTTCCTTCGATCTTTTCAAGGAACTGCCCGTGCAATACTTTGTTGTACCAGCTGTCAGCCTGTGTTTGCACCGTTGTTTTCCTATATTGACTCTTTGTTTGCTTCACTTTAAGCAACTCCTTGTTATTGACCTCCATTAAAGCTGGCTCTACACTGTTTTTTAACATAATCTGCTAGTGCATGCTTCTCTTCTTTAACTGTCTGTTTCACTTGCAAGAGACCTCTACCTTCTGATTTTCTAGTTAAGTATAGCCTATCCACATCACTGCATGGGTGTAATGCATAATGGATGGTCATAACTTTTCTTGTTTTCCTATCCAAACTATCTAGCTCCGCCTGAGTCCAATTTATAATGCCAGCAGTATACCTGATAACAGGTACAGCCCAAATGTTAATGGCCTTGATGGTATTGCTTCCATTCAGTTTGCTTTTCAGAACTTTTCTGACCCTTTGAGTATATTCTTTACTGACCACACTTTTCACTTGCCCATGCTTGATGTTATCCAATTGCAATATGCCCAGATATTTATAGGCTTCAGACTGATAACACTTAATGGCTTGCCCATTTGGCATTTCAATTCCTTCACTTTCTGTGATTTTTCCTTTTTCCGTTGCCACTGTGGCACATTTATTCAATCCAAACTCCATGCTAATGTCATTACTGAAAATTCGGGCTTTGTTGGTCAGTGACTGTATTTCGGTTTCTGATTTCCCATACAGCTTCAGGCCATCCATGTATAACAGGTGAGAAATTTTCCTTGAATTTTTGGCAGTTTGGTACCTCAGGTTTGTCTTCTGCAAAGTTATTGACAGGGGGGATCAGGACAATATTGAACAACAAGGGCGATAAAGAGTCACCTTGAAAAATCCCTCGTTTGATATTAACCAATCCATAACTCTCATCTCTAACAAACAGTTCTGTTTTCCAGTTCTTCATTGCACTTTCAATAAAGGTACTAATTCTTTTACATATCCCGATGACATCCAGGCACTTAATAATCCAACTATGTGGCACTGAGTCAAAGGCTTTTTTGTAATCAATCCAAGTCATATACAGGTTAGTTTTCCGGCTTTTGAAATTTTCAAGGATCATTTATCAATGAGGAGCTGATCTTTTGTGCCTCTACTTCCCCGTATGTTTTCTTTCTGTTCTACTGGCATGATGTTATTTGCTTCTGGGTAGTCTTGAATTCCATTAGCTATAATGCCAGTCAGTAGTTTAAACATAGTTGGTAAACACGTTATTGGCATGTAATTTTCAGGTATTGCTCCTTTTGTTAAATCCTTCTGAATCAAATAGGTTTTGCCAGTTGTTAACCATTCACTGATGTGACCTGTCCACAGCATTTGATTGAATTGTTCAGCTATTTTTCCATGCAGTCTGGTTAGGTGTTTTAAGCCAAAACCCATGCAGTTGATCATTGCCAGGTGATGTCCAATTTTTGACTCTTTGCACTCTTTTACTGATCATATCAGTTGTAATTTCTACCTGATCCATTATGTTCTTGGAGAATTTTTTCTCAAAGTCTTGGATCCATCTCGTATTTCTGTTGTAATCTTTCTCAGTCTCCCCCAATATATCTTTTCAGAACTGAGTGGTTGCCATTTTCTCAGGATTTTTGGCCTTTACACCTACCTTCTGGTTCAGACTCTGGTAGAACCTTCTTTGATCTGATTGAAACAACTGGTTGTCTTTATACTGGATGACCCTAGCTTCATACCTCTCAATTTTTCTAACTGTTGCTGTTATTTGCTGCTTCACGATTTCCGAAGCTTCTTTGATTGTTCTTATACTTAGCCCGTATTTCTTGATCATGTATTTCTTGGTCTTACTGTTCTTCAGCTTGTTCTCCTGCAAGTATTTTAGATTACTCACATCTGCTCGGAGTCTTTTGATTTTAAGCTCCAGCCTGATTTTCTACCATGGGTTATTAAACAACTTTCTAGGAGGCTTCAGTTGTGGAATCCCGAGTTCTTCTGTTGCTATTAGTGCTGCGCTATAGGCAAGCTGATTTATCTGTTCAATAGATGATATCTGGACTATTGCAAGTGCAAAATTTATGTCTTTCATCAATGGTGCCCATTGTTTTCTAGGCACAGTCTTCAAAGTGGGGAGTCTTCCCCTTTCTGCATTTAATGCAGCATGTGTTAATATTTTATTCTTCAGTTCCTGCTGCCTACTAGTGAGCTCTCCTGGTATTCCAGTCCTGAATTCACCTTCTCGTTGTTCAATTTCTTTCAAAATATCCACATCTTCTTCCCCTTCAGACTTAGACTGTTTTTATTATTATTATTATTATTATTATTATTATTATTATTATTATTATTATTATTATTATTATTATTATTATTATTATTATTATAAAAATGCTCTAAATGGCTTGTTGAGATGAGGTTGTGATCTCTCGCTGGTACCAGCACCCATTACACCAACATTATCTGCTGTCACAATATAGCAAGAGTTATAAATCAAACTAAGTGCAAATATACCAACTGGTTAGTAGATAATCATGTCCTGAGGCTTTAAGTGGCCTTTTTATACTTCTGTGAACTCATATAATGTAAGTAAGATATGTCCTGAAGATTGGAGCAATTTCACCTAATTGCCTGTTCTCATTCTAAGAACATGTTATTCTGAATGACATTATGCTTTGTTATATATGATATTTAAGGCACATGACATATGGAGGTGAGCAGGTGGTATAGAAGAAGAGATATTAACTATGTATATCTGAAATCACAACAGGAATAAATATTTAATTCCATGAGTTGGAAAGTAAAGAACAGTCTTTCATGGTAGTGGACGCTAATGCATGTGTAAATTAATTAGAATTCCTGACATTCATCGCACCAATTATTGTTTCATAAAGAAATGCAATCATTTTAAACCAATATTGACTTCCCCTGCAATGAAATTGTAGCTTTGAAAATGTAACTGAACATAAGGAAGAATTTCACTCAGGCAGAACTAGAATATTTTCAAAGTGAATTATAAAGTGCAGATGTTAATCGCCAGAGTTTATATTAACCATATTTTAATGAATCACGGGAGTCATGGGAAATCAAACATATGGGCTTCAGTAACCAGTGGCATGTCACAGGAATTATGTAGAGGCTAACTGTAAGGAATATTTATTAATGGCTCCTGTGTAGCAAAAACAAAGCTCACTTTAGACGGTTTACCTATAAAATATCGAGCTTTCCAACTACTTCTCAACGCAGAGAAATTAATTCCCAAAACTAATTTCCAAGTTTTATCTTTTGCTGTTTCCTGAATACCAGTTTCCTGCTTTCCCCATATTGATATCAAAGTCAGTTGATAGACTCATTAGCTATTAGATGGTCAAGAACAGTTTCTAGAGAACTTAACTCTGAGCAGCCATATGATGGTAGGATCGGCCTGCCATAGACCTGCACAAGTTGGCTTTTAGAATTCTCACAAGGTGGCTTGTGGACAAAGCAAAAGGAGAACCTCAGTCCTAGGTAGAGGGAAGGCAGTTTGCTTCAGTCATAAGCCACTGTAATGGAATAGACCTTACAGCCAGCGACTCAACACCACGTGTCAGGTGGTGATTAACTAACCTAACTACCTAGAGGGGCCAACGGCTACGGATGGATAAACCCCTTTGGGTGATGGTCCCCCTCAGTGGAAGAAATGCCATTGGAAACCATTAAATTAGACCCAATGGCAAAATGAGCGGAGGAGGAACTCTGATTCCCAATGGTCATAGAGGTGGAAGAGGCCATGCCAGATGGACTAACTGTGAAGGCGTGCCTTGATAATAGGTTGCGGCCGATCGACGGGGTGTGAATTTGATAATAGGTTGCGGCAGTCCATTGTAGTCCTGGTGTTCAATCCTGCATGTCTCATTTCATGTGTGCCACAGGAGATGGTTCCGTGATCACAGTGTGTGGGTCACTTCACGGCAAGATGGGATCCACCTTAAACAAATTCACACCGATGGCATTTTTCCTGCTTCAAGGGGAAAAAATGCATCCTTGGATACGAGTTGCAGTCGATGATGACATGTGGAAGAAGAAATGGAGGAGGCACTGGTTTTCTCCAAGGGGATTCTCCATCAATTTGTCTGAGGTGAGACTTTTCATCAGCAGTGGTTCTAGCACAGCTTGTCCCTTCACTGCCATCAGCCCAGCCACCACTTCACATTCTCCACAAGGCCTTGTGCCTGACATCATTCTGGAATACAGCAGTGGCAAAACAGACATGACAAGAAAAATTTGGCGGAGAATTCTGTAAATTGGCAAATTCTGTTCAACCTTTCTCAGGATCCCAACCAATTTTGTATCCATTGCCCTATTCTTGACTCAAGGACCAAAACTATGTAGAATTTAAAACAAGAATAAGTAAAGGAGTTGATGCATACACGTACAGCTTCTGAAGAGGGAACTTCCACAAGTATGGGATATGAAAGGAGCCTCATGCGAGCGTCCTGAGAGGAGTTTCTCCAGCAAAAATCCTTTCAACCCAGAATAATTTCTGACACTAAATTTATTTATTTATGCAATAATATTTTATAAAAGTAAAACAAATGAACAAAATCCATTAGTTAAGCTAGTTTTGCTTGAGTGTATACATTACTATCTGTTGAAGTGCTCCATTCCAGTGACCTTACTTGTGTGGTCTTTCACTAAAATGCAACATGGAGTTGTCACCTGAACATTAAAATCCTCATGATTTGAGGCTCTCTCATCTGCCTAAAACTAGCCGAGAGACAAAAAATGGGGGGGGGGGGAATGAAGTAGATACTTCTCTGATAAAGACACACCTAATAGATGTACAGTAGTTGGAAATTACAGCTGACTGGAAAAAGGCCAGGAAAGCAAATACGTGAAGGAAGAAATGACTGATCAGAGAGAGAGAGGGAGATTGAGAAACAGACATAAGAAACAGAAACAAAGGAGCTAAGATTGGATTTGTCCATTGCTATATTTTATTATTTTATTAAGTCACTCAGATTGCTAAAATGACGTATGTCTTCCAAACAAAACAAATCTTTAGTTAGACATGCTTTCTGTTGCTGTGAGGTGGGAAGTCACGTCTGACAGTGACACTGTATATCAGTCCCCTCCAAAATATGGTATCATTATCAGCTCTTGCAAACTCAAGCCTGCCTCCCCCTTTCTGAAGTCACTCTACCTTTTGTTTGGTCTTCTTCTTTTTCTGATGACTTCAACTTTTTCTAGCATTATTGTCTTTTCCAGCAAATCTTGTCTTCTCAATCAGGATGTGCCCAAATTATGACAGTCTCAGTTTCCTTGTTATTTCATCTAGAGCAATGTTTTCCAACCTTTGGTTCTTGGACTTCAATTCCCAGAAGCATAGACAGAGTTTAAAGTTGTTTTGATAAGCAGTCCATTGATTTGTTTTTCAGGGTATCCTGTTGTCCAGGATAGGTTATTTTACTAACTTGCTGATAGCTCCTAGGTCAGGTTAACACCCTCCAAAATAAACAACCCACAAGGCCCTGTGAAGCCCAAAGGCCATAATTTGCCCATCTCTGCTTGGCAATATGTTCTGTCAAACTAAATGGGGATCACCTCTCAATAGAAGTGCTGATAATTGTGCCATCAGCTACACAATAGAAGCCATGCTTAAGCAAAATACCGCCTTCATTTAGCCACGCCTGAGGTGTCCTATGGATACAAAAAGGAAGGCTCAGAATATATTAGTTGGTGTGGGATGCCACTGGGTTTGGGGATCTGTGGAAATGCAGATGAGAAGAGTGTGTGGATGTGCACGTAGTCTAATCACTGTTTGATTCCCTGTACACTACATCATGAAGATGATGATCATTTCCCCCATCCAAATCCACCATGAAAGGAAGGAAGAAATGCATGTCCTTTTTGGTCAGCTGTGGTGGCTATTATTCTATCTACATGGACAGTTATTATCTGCCTATGTGGAATTGACATATACAGGCACACCCAAAACCCAGCACTGAATTGAAACAATGGTTAGAAAATGTGGTATTTATAATGGTAGGTTTTTAAAAAGAGTGAAACCTCTCCCCATATATATATATATACAGAACATCATCAAAGCAGCAGTCAAGAGCATTATCTTTTTTCAGGCTGCTAACTCCTAGCTTCTGCAACCCGTCAACATCTTAATTGCTTCCCCAGAGAAAATGTGTCCAGAGAAACTCTAGGTCCACTGGCAAAAATAATACTTTTGATAATACACATAATCTGACATCATAAAAAGCAAAAGACTATGCATGGGCCACGCTGGATGTTTACACTACAGTTACAGCCAATTCCCTAGATTTTGCTCAACCGGAGAGTATGATATATTGATATGTGATAACATGACTTAAACAAGCAAATGGATTTAGCTTCTCTAGTAGGCAAGCATTATATGACTGGGTCAAGAAATTAAATAGTTAACATGGTGGTCAGGCAAGGAAATGTGAAAGATAAAGTAATGTAGACTGTCTCACCCAAGTGCCATCCAGCAGAGAGATAAATGTCAAACCCCAGTAAACTAGAAATATCATAAAGAATTCATTGGATAGGGCGGTATATAAATCTATTAAATTAAATTTGTAATAACAATGGAGAGCTTGCAAGAGGTGATCAACCTAGCAGGTCAGGAATTTAAGGATTCCTTCAAGTTATGTCTTCCTTGAAGAAGAACATTATAGAGACTTTGAGGGACCATTAGGAGCTATACACAGCCATTGAGAGTTAGTAGCCAGAGCCATTGGGAAGAATGACCAATTGGTCTAGAAAAGTCAGCTTCCCAGGGAAGGGAGCCGTCTTTCATCCATGTCTACTGAGGACAAAGACAGAGATCCAGAGAGGCCATCTTGTAGAAGCCATAGGATAGGAAAGCCTTTATATCTTCCTATGAAGCTAAGAGGCTTACATGAGCAAGTATAGAAGTTAGGAAGTAGATTTTGTTATTTTATGGTATGCTTTCTGTGTATTTCCAGTCTGTCTATCATTTATGGAAATTTTGCATCCTTTCCCCATGTTTTAATTACTTTATCTCTTTTTAATAAAACCTATACAATCCATTCTGGCATCTGGAATTGGATTTGGCTATGGGAACTCTTGTACTAAATCTTATTCTTGACAGTTTGAATGACACTGCCAGGATTGGAAAGCCAGGGTGAATGGCAAGTTTCATAACAGACTAAATAAAAATTGTATTTATTTGAAAATACATGTGATCTAGTCAATATGGTAACACTAAAATTGATACTCTTGTGGTATAAACTTTCTTGAGTGGGGAGGGCCTTCTCCACATAAATTAACTATAATTTATTCATACCTATTCTTTTTGTTTTGTTCAGTTGCACAGTCGATTCTGACCCTTTGCGACCCTATGGACCCAGTTCTTTAATTAAGTATATTCCAATGGGCAAAATCCTTTCCTGCTTGACTAAAATTATTCCTATTTGGTCAACATTGTACACCTTTGATCTCTTGCATGTTTTCAACTAATCTGCCATAAGTGCACCTGTCATATCAAAGACTCCTTTGGAAGAAAAAAGAAAGAAAGATGTATCTGCTATTAAAACGTGACTAAAACGTGACTAAAGTGTGTAGCTCAAACCTGACAAAAATACCAGAGACATGAACATGGGGTCAAATGAAGTTGGCCTCTACATGAAGAGGAAATGGGAGGATAGCTGAAGGTAAAGGTAAAGGTTTCCCTTGCTCGAAAGTCAGTCATATCCGACTCTATGGTTCAGTGCTCATCTCTGTTTCAAAGCCAAAGAGCTTTGAAAATAGCTGAATAGTAGAAATTAAGTAATGATGGAAAATCCAACACAACCCAGTCAACTAAATTGGAGTTGTAAGCTGAAACATATACTGTACAAAAGAAAGGTAGAACAACATTCACTTAATGCTGCTGTTATAGTTTCCACTGATAAGATTAACAACATTTCAGTCTTGGCTAGACATGAGAGAAGTAACTCATGTTACTTTATTAGCATTTTAAGGTCCTGAAGAGCTCTGAACACAGAAATATTTTGCAGCTACTATTCCCTGATCTTTGGATAGTGAATAATCATGAATGAATAAATCCTGTAGGAACAACAAAAGTTTAAAAAGAACAGATATCAGGAAGAGCAAGACTAATTACACTCCACATCAAGCACACAATATTTAAATTATTCATAAATAGTAATAATAAAATTCTAAACGTAGATTGCCACTAGGAATATAAACTATGGGGAGTAATTATTTTCTCAAAGGATTGCTGTAAGGATTAACAATATACAGTGTTACCTCGCTTAAAGAGCATAATGTGTTCCAAGGGATTGCTCTTTAAGTGAGTTTGCTTTTTAAGTGAAACACCATTGTAAGTGACCAATTGTGACTTCTGGAGGGGGGCTGGTGCGAACCCTGATTTAGTTGTTAAGTGAGTTTTGGGTTGGTTTTAGTTGTTAAGCGAGGGCGACCATTCAGAAAAAAATCTGCTCTTTAAGCGAGTTAGTCTCTAAGCAAGGTGCTCTTTATGTGAGGTTTTACTGTAAAGTATAACATAAAAGTGCTGTGTAAATGAGTGGAAAGCATTTGGGGGACCTACAAAACATGCTAAAGAGACCGTTTTTTAAAATAAAAAAACTCCATTATTTCCCCTTAAGTTCTACACTTTTGCTCTAAATTCAAGTTTAACTATAATTATATTTAACATACTGTTGTCTTTCCTCGTGGAGTTTAGGACATTAATAATATGAGTACCCAGCATGTTGGGGGGCAAAATGCTAATTAACTTGTGAACTACCTACCCAAAGAATGCACTAAGTGTTATGGGGCAGTATATAAGTGTGATTCCTTTTGCTTTTTTTAATGGGTTGTCCCATGTCGATACCTAGATTATACTCAGACATACTACCAATTGAGGCCAATCACTGTGTTAACTGAACACCTAAATCCAGCTCATATGAGGACAAGTCCAGCATTTTGTTAACCATGACCAGCTGTAATCCTATCTGGACAGAAATAGCTGGGCAAAAGTTATCCATGCTCCCGTAAACTCTGTTAAATTCCTGCAACACTTTGGGTGTTGGAACACCTTTGAAAATGGGTCAGAAAGTTTCACTAGTTCAATGCTAGTTTATTAATTGGTTCTTTTCAGTATGATCATGATACCAGTGGCATCGTCAGCTGCAATGGCTTCCAGTCCATTTCTGGGGCTCATTCCAAACTCTGGGACTAAAGCCAACTAGACTAGGCCACTTGAATTTATTATTGAAAATGTAAATCCTACTGCTTCAATGGGCCAACTCTGTCTGGGACTAAGCAAATGAATTCAGCTTCTGTGTTGACCTGTAAAATGTTAATTGCTTTGGATCAGATTGTCTAAGACAGGGGTTCCCAACATATGGCCTGCAAGCCAGCCCCAGCCCATGACACCATTCCATCCTGCCCGTTGTCACCTCCGCTGCACCCAGAAGTGGAATTGAGTGTGTTTACATCAGCCATAAAATGCACCTGCATCCATTGTAAATGCAGAAGTGGGTGCATTTACAACAGCTGTAAATGTGCCCACTTCTACTTCTGGGAGCATGGCCCAGCCTGCTCAGCTGTCCTGGGGCATAGTCAGGCCCACAGCATAAAAAGGTTGGCCACCCCGGTCTATGAGAATACCTCCTACCAATGCATTAAGGATGATTCTGCAAAATGAAAGTTTGGCAGAAGGCTCCAAGGCAGATGGTGTTTTCTTCAGCTGTTCTGCTCAGAGACCCATTTGCTCTCTGCCCAAGAAAAATGGTATCTTTTCATTGGTATATTTTCAGCACCAAGCAAAGATATATTTTTTATGCTGGTCGTTTTAGGTGTTAGAGTAATGCAATAAATAAAAGCGCTGAACTTCATAAAATGATAGAGAAAAGAATTTTATTTGTTTAATAACTTGTGCATCCTAGGGAAATAATGGCAAAGATGTTATAGAAATTACTCTTGTACAGATTACAGCAACACTCTCTACGTAGGGCTTCCCCTGACCCTGGTACGGAAACTTCAGTGGGTAAAAAATGCAGCAGCTAGACTAATCACCAGGGTGAGGATGTTTGAGCACATCTCACCAGCCCTGGCAGAGCTGCATTGGTTGCCCGTTTCATTCCTTATCCAGTTCAAGGTGTAAGTTGTAACTTTTAAAGCCCTAAACAGTTTGGAACCATCCTACTTGGTGGAGCATCTCCCTCTTAGAACATCTTCCCACATCACTCATTCTTCCCAGACAGGCCAGCTCTTGGTGCCAATGCCGAAATTGGCAAGGGAGGTGACGACCGGGAGAAGAGCCTTTTGGGTGGTGGTGCGATCACTATGGAACTCCCTTCTGATAAAATTGTGCCAGATCACTTCTTTGCTGACATTCAGAAAACAACTTAAAGTGCTTCTGTTCAGAGAGGTATTTGAGTAGGGGTACTCACCGGACTAGTGTTAGGCTTTTATTCGGTCTCCCGGTTTTAATCAGGTTTGATATTTGTATTTTATTAGGTCATTTAATTTAATTTAATAGTTTAATTTAATAGTCATATTTATATATGCCGCCCACTCAGGCAGAACCCGACTCAGGGCGGCATTACAACAAGTTCTAAAAACACATAAAACACTTTAAAAGACCCACATCCCACCCACTTTAAAAGACCCATATTCCACCCACCCATCCCACCCACTATAAAAAGAAGAAGAAGAGAGAGTTCTTAATTGTTTACATAAGCCAGCTGGCGGGAACCGTGTTCCCATTCGGGCCCCACACCTGCCCTGCCAGCCAGGTCTTCAATCCTTTCCTGAAGGGCAGCAATTCTCTTTGAAGTCTTAGATCTGTTGGCAGGAGGTTCCAGAGAGTTGGTGCGGACACGGAGAAGGCCCTCCTTTGGGTGCTGGATAGATGTGCACCCCTAACTGATGGCACCATTAGAGAGACCCTCCGGTCTGCTCTGGTTGGATGGGCAGACACGCTTGGGACGATGCGGTCTCTAAGGTATCCTGGCCCACTGCCATATAGGGCTTTAAAGGTCAAAACCAGCACCTTGAATTGCACCCGGAGACAAACTGGTAACCAGTGCAGCTCCCGAAGTAGCGGTGAGGCGCGGGCATATCGTCCGCATCCCATCACCACCCAGGCTGCCGCATTCTGGACCAGCTGCAGCCTCCGAATGGTCGTCAAGGGCAGCCCCATGTAGAGCACATTACAATAATCTAGTCGGGAAGTGACCAGAGCGTGGGTGACCATAAGCAAGGAGCCCCGGTCCAGGAGTGTGCGCAACTGGCGAATCACCCGAAGTTGGGCAAAAGCCCTCCTGGCCACAACCGCTACATGTTCTTCTAGCAGCAGCCGCGAGTCCAGAAGGACCCCCAAGTTGCAAACTGGGTCTGTCTGGGGCAAAACAGCCCCATCCAGTACCAAAGATGGTAGCTCCCTGGATAACATGGGGCCCCTTATCCACAGCCACTCTGTCTTGCTGGGATTCAGCCGAAGCCCATTGACCCCCATCCAGACCCCAATGGCCTCCAGGCATCCGGATAGAATTTCAACAGCATCACTGGGGTCCCCTTGGGCCGAGATGTACAACTGGGTGTCATCCATGTACTGATGGTACCGCACCCCGTGGGAACGAATGATCTCACCCAGTGGCTTCATGTAGATGTTAAATAGGATAGGAGAGAGCACAGAGCCCTGAGGCACCCCATACTTGAGGAGCCTAGGGCTGGACCTCTCACTCTCTAACCACACCGACTGGGTACGACCCTCCAGAAAAGAGGAAAACCAGGACAACACAGTGCCCTGGATCCCCAGTCCTTTGACCCGTTCCAGAAGGATACTGTGGTCGACGGTATCGAAGGCCGCTGAGAGGTCAAGAAGAGCAAGGACGGATGGATAACCCCCGTCCTGCCAGAGATCATCCATCAGTGCGACCAATGCCGTCCGTACCATACCCGGGCCTGAATCCTGATTGAAAGGGGTCTAGATAATCCGCTTCCTCCAGGACACTCTGCAGCTGGCGTGCCACCACCTTCTCCAAAACCTTACCAAGAAAGGGCAGGTTGGATTTCATTATGTGTTTTAATGTGTTGTTGTTAACTGTCCAGAGTGGGGGTAATCCCAGATGGGTGGGATATAAAGGGAAGTTAATAATAATAATAATAATAATAATAATAATAATAATAATAATAATAATAATAATAATAATAATAATAATAATAATAATAATAATAATAATAATAATAATAATAATAATAATAATAATAAATACACACAACTGCATAGGACAGGTTCATTTCCTTCTATTTATAGTTGGTTGGTGTACTGAAAAAAGCATATAATCCTTCCTAATCAAGAGAATGCTAGTATGGAATATTTCCAATGGATCAAACAACACTTTAATGTCTTTCAGAGGGGATAGTGCAAACTGCCGTCACACACTCCTTTGCATCAGAGCAGTAATTAGCTTAACTACTTATAGAGTAAATAGGATTTGCTGTTTGCAAAGCACAAAGCCATATGCTGTTATATCCACGTTTCTGAACGGCTGAAACATAGCCTCGTAGCCTAAGCTTATCTTTTGCTTTCAAACTGCCCTTTCTAAGTACTTCCACAAATGAAGCCTCTTGCTTTCTGTTTTATTTGCCAGCTTTCTTGATACTGCAAAATGGGTGGTGGTGATGGTTTAAAATAAATTGCTTCCTGCTTTTCTTTGACCTTAGATCCGGAATGCTTTTCTGCCATTGTATCATTATGCTGCCAACTTGACCCCTTTTAGAGTAATACTGCTGCCTAGTAAGTGCCTAGTCAGGCAAATGTATGTGGCAGTTTACAATACAGTACAGTATATAAATTCTGGCTTCCTGTTCTTGTATGCAAACCCTGTAATGCAGTGCATAACTTGGGTGACCCAGGCAGAATATCTAAAGTGCTCAGGTGTTGCTCACAATCCAAGAAGAAGTGGAGGAAAGGAGAAAGAGTAACTAGGGAGGTAGCAGAAGATGCTTCTGGCAGATTTCCTGGGTCTATTTTTAGAAGGGCAAAATGGGTTACAGTTTTCCAAAGATCAATCGGCTCACTCAGTATTTACTGACTCGTTTCACTGTAACTCTACTTTGGCTCAATGTGAGGCAGCTTTATAGCACAACAGGAGTATATCGTTAACAGAGATAAGCCTAATCATATACCTAATGCTTGATCTCATGTTGCGAAACAGGGAAAAGTGCCTCCCATGTGTGCCATTTCTAAGACTCCAATTTGATCCCTGTAAGGTTCCAAGCTGTCTTGTTTCCTGACATCTGCTAATTCCCTGAACTGGTCTTCAATTTGGGGGTTGGTTTCCCACCCACCCCCTCACTGTCCTTGGCCCGATTTGCTGTAGCTGCTGTGGGATCTGATTGATATTGATAAGACTGCATGGGCCACCACAGCCAATGATTTCATAATATTACACCTGCTGCTAATGGCATTACAGAGGGACCATAAAGAAAGTCACGCAAGTTGCCACGGAAAATCCAATTAAATGGCAGTTAGGGAAATGAGGCCAAGGAGAGTGAAGGAAATAGGAGGTAAGTTGTTTAAAAAGAGAAAACTATGTGGATTCTTTTGAGCATTCTGGGTGATGGGTGCACATTTGTAATCTTATTTTATAGTAATTTGTGAATTATCTTGTTTACTGTACAGTATTTTTTTAGCATTGTTTAAATTTTAAAAAATAGAAAAGGAGAGTGATACGTACGTACCGTATTTATTCGTGTATAACGCGCAAAATTTTATACCCAAAAAAAGGCTCAAAGTTTGGGTGCGCGTTATACACGAGGACTGGGCCGCGCGACTCAAGAAGCCGGCGCCGGGTAGGCGTGGAGCACGCCGCGGCCCTCCCCGGAGGATTCCCTTCTCGACCCGGCGGGTGCGTGCAGGTGAGCGGCGGCGGCAGCGGGACCTGGGCAGGCGCCTGGGAGGAGGGCCGCCGCTCACCTGCACGCACCCGCCGGGTCGAGAAGGGAACCCTACGGGAGAGGGCCGCGGCGTGCTCCACGCCTACCCGGGCCGCGCGACTCAAGGAGCCGGCGCTGGGTAGGCGCGGAGCACGCCGCGGCCCTCCTCCCAGGCGCCCAGGTCCCGCTGCCGCCGCCGCTCACCTGCACGCACCCGCCGAGAAGGGAACCCTACGGGAGAGGGCCGCGGCGTGCTCCACGCCTACCTGGGCCGCGCGACTCAAGGAGCCGGCGCTGGGTAGGCGCGGAGCACGCCGCGGCCCTCCTCCCAGGCGCCCAGGTCCCGCTGCCGCCGCCGCTCACCTGCACGCACCCGCCGAGAAGGGAACCCTACGGGAGAGGGCCGCGGCGTGCTCCACGCCTACCCGGGCCGCGCGACTCAAGGAGCCGGCGCCGGGTAGGCGCGGAGCACGCCGCGGCCCTCCTCCCAGGCGCCCAGGTCCCGCTGCCGCCGCCGCTCACCTGCACGCACCCGCCGAGAAGGGAACCCTACGGGAGAGGGCCGCGGCGTGCTCCACGCCTACCCGGGCCGCGCGACTCAAGGAGCCGGCGCCGGGTAGGCGCGGAGCACGCCGCGGCCCTCCTCCCAGGCGCCCAGGTCCCGCTGCCGCCGCCGCTCACCTGCACGCACCCGCCGAGAAGGGAACCCTACGGGAGAGGGCCGCGGCGTGCTCCACGCCTACCCGGGCCGCGCGACTCAAGGAGCCGGCGCCGAGTACGGTAGGCACTGCTGAGATGCACCGTCTGCCCCACCCACGGGCCCAGGGGCGCGCGGCTGGCGGGATCTGATTGGGTGGCGCGGGAGACGAGGCGTGTGAAAAAAAATTTTATACCAATATTTCATGGAAAATTAGGGGTGCGCGTTATACACGAGTGCGCGTTATACTCGAATAAATACGGTATGTACATACATACATACATACATACATACATACGGACGGACAGACGTATGTACGTACATACATAGATGCACGCATACATACACATGACCAAACCCCCCTCCAAAACCCAAGGTGGAACAAAAAAAAGTGCCATGCAATTCTAGAACAATGATAACGATTAATGTATTGAATACATTTCCCCTATTATATAGTTTGGCAGTTAAAAACTGCTAATTTCAACAATGTGTTGAAAATCATTGGGCAGATCTAGGTAAACCAACTTGTGAAATGACTTGAGTTCATCTCTTTATGCAGTGGAATAGGTTATAATATTCAGAGTACTACAATATAGAATATAGCACATAATTCTACTGTATAAAACTATTCTGTATGTAAAGGAATTCGAATAATATAGCCATGTAAATAATTTGCAGGTGTGTTAGAATGATTTACTTTAATCATATGAACACCTTGGTGCAAATTCATGCACTTTGAACTCTAAAGTTCATCCACCCTAAAGAGAGGGGGGAGGAAAATAATCCCTGGGCTTCTTGCCAAGATCTGGCCCATCTTGATAAGAAAGCTCAGAACTGATAAGAATCGGTCCTTGAAGGTGGGAGATGGGTAACCCCGAGATAACAATCTAATCCCAAGGACACTTGACATTCCTAAGGGGGGGAGAAGAGACACCTTTTGGGGACAAAAAGGGCTATCAAAGCCAAGTTAGAGACACTTTTTCGGGTGCAGCGGAAGCCTTTAATGTTTGGGAGGAGAACATTGCCAGGAGAAGCAGAGAGATGGAACTTTGAAGAATGAGGCCGTCAAGGCCACCCTTATCACCTAAATTGGAGGGCCACGCGGGTGGACTTAGTTTTCCCCCCAGCTGCGACACTTTGAAGAAAAACCTCTGTTTTGGAACTTGACAGATTTACAAGTTTTTGGGACTTAGTTTATTTCCAAGAGATGACTCTTAGAAATATTTCTAGCTTGGAGTAGCTGCACTTAGAAACTATCGTGTTTCTTGTTTTCTAGAGTTAAAATTTTGATAGGCTTTGTGTGCCTAGGAAATAGCTATTGAGAGCTATTTTAGAAGCTTTTTAGCTTAGATTTTGCCCAAGAATGGGAAGCTTTATTTTGGTTTTGTTTAACCAGGTTTTACTCTTAGCCTTTGCTATGCTTTGCCTTTTGTGTGGATTCCCCATGCCCTGTGGGCATGGAACGGCCCTGGCAGAGGCCACTTCAGTCGAGAAAACTCCTGGCCGTGGCTCTGCGGGCACAAATTAAGGGGGGTGGATTAATGATAGGGTTTGATTCACCCAATTCCTTGACCTGACCAGCGGTTCTGCTGAGAGAGCGAATATCTAACTCCGTTACCCATTAAGGTAATCACTCATCTCTGAGTTTAGCCTTATCCTAGGCGCAAATAGAAGCTATGCTTACCCCAGTCTAAGCCTTAAACAATGGTGTTTCCCCTGTCAGTGTTTGTCTGTGTTAATTAACTTCCCTTAGAGAGATTCCTCATTAACCTGAGCAAATAGGTGATGTGATTTCTGTCAGATGACGGTTTTGCCACCGTTGCGCTTTTACTTCTATATATGCTGAAGTTTTCTCTCAATAAACTACTGATCTGATCTCGCTCCATACTGCCTCGTATCGTTTCTTGATCAGTCTCCTCCGGGACCTCCGGCCCTTAGCGGCCCCGATTCCTACATCTTGAAGCAACGGATCGCCTTACGGACGTTATATAACGTTTAATTACAATAAACCGGAGGCCACACAGGTCTCTATTGAAAAGACATTTGGAAGCATTGTGTCCAAGTTTTGGTGTGATCCTGAGAAACAGGATTTTTGCACCACCTGTTCCTGCTTACAATTTTTTCTACACACTCCCACAGAGAAATCTTCCATAGCTCATCCTTGGAGAATCACGGCCCGGAGGGGAGATAAGGGGGAACCAACTCAGGTAGAATGCACAAAGTTCCAGGGCGGAATTGTAAGGAGTTGTGGAAGTCATAAATTGCCCTGAAGCCTGAGAGTGAGGGGAAAGTATTTCGACAGGAGCCTCACCGGCCTCTCTCCCCCGTCCAGTGACCGTGATGCTGTATAGTAGAATTAATTTGTACTAGCACTAAAAATGAACCTAAGACCTCCTATTAATCTAGGATGTGACATCCCCAAAGCTTATCTCAGATCAGACTACACAAACAAAACCCAGTGTTCTCTTTGACACCATTGTCTCCACACACCTGAGACACCTGGCTCCCTCCTTCTCTCTTGTTACCATCATTTGTCAGGACTGCAGTGGCTCAGTGGTTAAGAAGCTTGCCCTTGTTAGCTGGAAGGTCAGCAAATTCAGCAAGTTGGCAGTTCAAGATCAGAGTAATGCATGACAGAATGAGCACCCGTCTCTGTCCCAGCTCCTGCCAACTAAGCAGTTCGAAAACAAGAAATTGCAAGTAGATAAATATGGACCACTTCAGTGGGAAAAGATCTTGGGGACATGAAAGGAGCTTCATTTGGGTGTGCCCTGAGCAGACTTTGTCTGGCAAAAATCCTTTCAACCTAGAAAGCATCTTTGTGTGCTTCTGACATGATTGTTTTAAATTAAAAAAAAACCACCATCATTTGTTGACTCAGATACTTGTTGCAACAATATGAGTGTTCACTAAGCTACTGTCCTTTTCCAGAGCAAAATCTGCCCCATCGTGAGGAAGATCTCAGGTAATGCTGTCACCATTGGGGTTTTTTTAAATATAAAAACCTATCAAAATATTTTTCTCTTTCCTATCCCCCCCCCCCCCCCGCCACACACACACATACATCTCATTTGAGCTGAGACTAGGTGGCTATGCCTCACCTAAACATCTCTAAAATTCTGATTACCCCTCCGCCCGTGACATATAATTCTTATTATTCAAAAAGTGAAATATTAATATTGAGGAAGCCTAAAAGGCCATTCACCATTAATAATTTATTCTCAAATTACTCTCCTTAAAAAGCAGATTGCCACCCAGGAAATAGCTGGAACTGGACCATGGCACAAGCTGACCAAAATATGTGACTATGCAGCAGTCTAATCTCATCATTTCCTTCTCTCCTAACACTCATTCTTATTTACATTTCACCTCTCCCTTTTAGATCTGGGGAAAACAGTCAATAGAAACAAGATTTGATAAAGGACGTTTCATTTACATTTTTATTTGGTACTTATCCAGCACTCTTCTGCCACTTAACTCACTCAATCCAACAAGATCACACACTGTAGACACATGATAATTACAAACAGCAATGCACAGGTGGGGACTGAATTCATTCCTCAGGGACTATTCTATACCTCCTACTGCTGTTGAGGATGGGAATTACAGTTCAATTCCAATGACAAGAAGAAAGAAAGAAAGAATTAGTATGTGAGATATAAAGATAAACTTTCTGAAATGGTAGCCGTGTTAGTCTGTGCAAACATATCAAAGAGATATGTTGGAGGAGAGTTTTAAAAGTACCCTGGACAGCAAGGAGAACAAATAGGTCGATTCTAGAAGAAATCAACCCTGACTGCTCCTTAAAAGGACAAATAGTAAAGATGAAGCTAAAGTACTTTAAACATCAAATGAGAAGAGAGGATTCATTTGAGAAAGCCTTGCGGTTAGGAAAGGTGGAGGGCAAAAGAAGAAGGGGGCGGAAGAGAATGAGATGGCTAGATGGTATTGTTGACACAATGGGCACAAAGCTGGGTGGGTTCAGGATGGTGGAAGATAAGGGTGCCTGGCGTGTGGTGGTCCATGGGTTCGTGAAAGGTCGGAATGGACTGTGCGATGGAACAACAACAAAAAGACAAAAAACGTAGTGGCACCTTAAAGAGTAACTGCTAGTTTTCATCTGATGAAGTGGACTTGATCCACTAAAGCTAATATCAGAATACAGGAGTTAGTCATTAAGGTGCCACTATGTGTCTTGTATTTTTGTTTTGTTAACTCTCTGATAAAGATAAGCATAACTCCCCTTCCCAGCTATAAGAGCTTTTTGCCTCACATGAGCATTCAAATATGCTAAGTATAAGCTGCTATCTAAAATGCAGCTTATCAGGATTCAGGCCCGGGTATGGTACAGAGATGGCATTGATCGCACTGATGGATGATCTCTGGCGGGAGCGGGACGGGGGTTATCCATCCATCCTTGCTCTTCTTGACCTCTCAGCGGCTTTTGATACTGTCAACCACGGTATCCTTCTGGAACGGCTCAAAGGACTGGGGATCCAGGGCACTGTGTTGTCCTGGTTTTCCTCTTTTCTGGAGGGCCGTACCCAGTCGGTGTGGTTGGAGAGTGAGAGGTCCAGCCCTAGGCTTCTCAAGGATGAGGTGCCTCAGGGTTCGGTGTTCTCTCTTCTCTTATTTAACATCTACATGAAGCCACTGGGTGAGATCATTCGTTCCCACGGGGTGCGGTACCATCAGTACGCGGATGACACCCAGTTGTACATCACGGCCCGTGGGGACCCCAGTGATGCCGTTGAAATCCTATCCGGATGCCTGGAGGCCATTGGGGTCTGGATGGGGGCCAATGGGCTTCGGCTGAATCCCAGCAAGACAGAGTGGCTATGGATAAGGGCCCTCGTGTTATCCCGGGAGCTACCATCTTTGGTTCTGGATTGGGCTGTTTTGCCCCAGACAGACCCGGTGTGTAACTTGGGGGTCCTTCTGGACTCGTGGCTGCTGCTAGAAGAACAGGTAGCGGCTGTGGCCAGGAGGGCTTTTGCCCGACTTCAGGTGATTCGCCAGTTGCGCACGCTCCTGGACCAGGGCTCCTTGCTTATGGTCACTCACGCTCTGGTCACTTCCTGACTAATTACTGTAATGCACTCTACATGGGGCTGCCCTTGATGACCATTCAGAGGCTGCAGCTGGTCCAGAATGCGGTGGCCCAGGTGGTGATGGGGTGCGGACAATATGCCTCTCTGCTACTTCAGGAGCTGCACTGGTTACCAGTTTGCCTCCGGGTGCAATTCAAGGTGCTGGTTTTGACCTTTAAAGCCCTATATGGCAGTGGGCCAGGATACCTTAGAGACCGCATCATCCCAAGAGTGTCTGCCCGTCCAACCAGAGCGGACCGGAGGGGCTCTCTAATAGTGCCATCAACTAGGGGAGCACATCTATCCAGCACCCGAAGGAGGGCCTTCTCCGTGTCCGCACCAACTCTCTGGAACCTCCTGCCAACAGAACTAAGACTTGAAAGAGAATTGCTGCCCTACAGGAGAGGATTGAAGACCTGGCTGGCAGGGCAGGTTTGGGGCCCTAATGGGAACACGGTCCCCACCTGGTGGCTTATGTAAACAATTAAGAACTCTCTCTTCTTCTTTTTTATAGTGGGTGGGATATGGGTCATTTAAAGTGTTTTTATGTGTTTTTAGAACTTGTTGTAATGCCACCCTGAGTCGGGTTCTACCTTAGTGGGCGGCATATATAAATATGACTATTAAATTAAATGACAACCTAACTGAAGGAATGTACCATCTGATTTCCCTTTACATTTTAATGAGCTTGAAGGTGCTCTCTGATATGGATCTGAATATGACTGGCTTCTTGAAATTCTTATTTTCTCATTTACTGAGTTAGTTGAATTGGAAAAACTTCATTTATTTAGTCACTTGTAAAACATTGCAACTACTTATTTCACTCAACTTGTATTTCCTCTTTTAAATCTGCACACTTGTGTAAATGTTCCATACCTCCACAGTCTGAAACACCTGTTGCTCAGCTGACAGGATTGTTTTCTGCAGAACAACCAGGCAAGAGAGTGATTCTTTTCCCCCTCAGCAGCTGTGCACATGTTCCAAAAACCTGAAGTAGACTTTTGGGTATCACCCCTTCCACCATTCTTCAGAAGACAAAAAAACTCCCATCTTAATAATGGATGCATAATTTTGGATGCAGCCTTATTATTTAATTTTAATTTTGAAACAAATCCTTAACAAACATTTAAAGATATATTTATTGTCAAATTCTATAAAATCATTGTATGATATATGCCATCTTCTAGATTAAGCTAGATAGACTGAATTTAAAACTTTTATAAACCCTACTGCACTATCTGTATAAATTTATTAGTTACTAATTACAACTATAGACTGTCACCCTCTTAGACGGAGGCTTAGGCCTTATATCTTGTGTAAAGACATGATCATATATGTAACTTACATTGTATTAGTCTATGACTGTAATAAAGGTTTGAATTAGAATTTATTGTTGCAGTCACATTCCTTCTGAACTGAGAGTTGACATTTGACTTCTTATTGTGAATGTTTTGCAAATGTGTTTTTCATTTTCCCCCTTTTTGTTAATTCACTAAATTGAATTAAAATTACTCCTTATGTGCTTCTCCATCATGATAATCCAAATACAAACTAAAAAGAAAGAGTAATGCTTTTATGCAATCCAACATCATAAACAACGGAACTTGTGCTGGAGTGACTACAAGGGTTAAAATCACATGAATGAAGATATAAGATTGGAACAGAACCAATCTTAAACCATATAGAGACAACAAATAAAATGTTTTGCTCACTTAGAGTGAATGTCTTGGGATTTTATACTGTACAAGGCATGCGTGAAAAGAGACGAGCAAAGATCACAAGACAGACCCAGAAGAAGGTGGAGAGATAACATCAAAGACATACCTGTATTACAAAAGCACAAAATAACACTGCTTGAGGCTGCTAAAAGTGCAAGAACAAGAACTTTGTATCCCCCTCGACACCTGAAGTAGTGGAAGAAGAAGAGCCACCTGCTTCCCAGCAATGCCCAGTAGCAAAGCCTTCAAAGGAAAAAGTCTACACCAGGCACAGCTCCATCAAAAGCAGGCCTAACCCACAGACCAAATCAAAAGGGCATTCTTTAGCTGTGGATTTCCTGCTATGGCAGGGGTTTGGACTTGATAACCTTCAGAGTCCTTGCCAGCGTCACAATTCTATGATTCTATGACATGTTCAAACTGGCAGGCTCCTATCACACAGCAGGCAAACCAGGGGAAGGTGATCCAGAAGCAATATGAAAATAGCTCACAATTTTTTTAAAAAAAGTCCAGCCTATATTTGGATTCAGATACAGCAGAAGAAGAAAGTCCAGTCAGAGATCACATTGGTGAAGGGAGGGGAGGGAAACAGCAGAGACCAAATACAAACTACGGTAAGTTCAGGCACCAAGGGTCCAAACAGAGCAAGAGGGAAGGAATCTAGGGATGGCTAATCAGATCCAGATGTTGCTTATTTATTTATTCTTAGATTTTTATGCCACCCACTCAGGGAAGCTCGACTCAGGGCGGCGCACAATGGTAAAAACAGATAAAATACAGTAAAATATAACAAAACAGATTAAAACCCTCACTCGACCACCCAACAACCCACCCTCCCACTCCCACCCCACTTAAAAGACTAAAAAGGGAATAGGGAATGGAGGAATACCGCAGTACACAACACAAAAAGGAGGGACAGTTGAACTCTAGTTGGAAATAAGCCAACAGGCTGGGGCCGTATTCCCATTAGGGCCCCACACCTGACCTGCCAGCCAGGTTTTCACTCCTTTCCTGAAAGGCAGCAATTCTGTCTGTAGCCTCAATTCTGTTGGAAGGAGGTTCCAGAGGGCTGGTGCGGACACAGAGAAGGTCCTCCTCCGCATGCCTCTCTAGCTGAAGGTACCACTAGTTGCTTCCAGCAACTAGTCCAGTGGTAGCGAACCTTGGGGCCCCAAGTGTTCTTAGACTTCAATTACCAGAAGACCAAGTAAGCACACCTGTTGATCAGGGCTTCTGGGAACTGAAGTCCAAGAACACCTGTGGCACCAAGGTTGGCCACCCCTGAACTAGTCCAACCATCTGAGTTTAGTTGCATAAAATGAGGGCTCTTCCCCCTCCTGCTCCACAGAGCAGCAGAAATGTATTTTTGCCCATGAGTAGCATCTCTGGATTCATTTGCACCATACAGCTAAATGAGCATGGCATATTGGCTCCCATTCCCGTCCCCATAATCATTCAGAAGGTCAGCATGTGTTACACATAACTTAACTGCACTGAATAACTGTATGTAGTAATGACAGCATTAAAATAATATCTGAAGATATATACAGGAAGAAAATAAGTTGCTGCCAATCCTTTCTGTCAATAGCAAGCTATTGTTGGCACAGTCAGTACTGATGAGGTCAAAAAAGACAGACAAACAACCTGGAGGGCTAATAAGCCAAGTTGATCCAAGCAGTGTTTAGCCATAATTTAATATAGCTAAATAGGATACAGTCTTAACTCAAGGTCATGCATCATTGCAAAATAGGAAATAAGTTTCTAGAATGCAACATCGGGACAAGCCATATTCCGGCTCTCTTACTGATTCTACAGCAGAAAGCTGCCAGCTACACCCAACATGGAGATGGGACTAGAAATTTTAATTTTTGGCAGCTAAGATATACTGTATTTCTTATAAATAAGAAGAATGGTTTCTTAGACATTGTATGCAACAGTTTATAAAAAAAAGGGTTAAGTCTCAGGCCAAGCACACTGCTACAGCTACAATGTTTTTTTCTTTGTCATATGGAGTATAGTATATTTGAAAGGTTTATTGTTCAAAAGCTTTAAGTGGTGGGTTAGTTTGCCTTGATGCTTCTTACACGCACACTACAATTTTGTCTGCTTCTATGATGATTTCCTTGTACTTCTCCAGACTCTAAAATAACATTAATAGCAGACTAGCATAAGATCTGTTTGCTTTTTCTTAGATTCTTCTTCTTGATCAGCCATGAAGATTGTCCTGAGAATACAATGCAGTGGCCCTTCATCTGCCTTCTGCATCGCAGCATTCAGTTCAGCAAATCACTTTCTGGTCCTGAGCCCTTTTGGCACACAAAGTCCTACTCAACCCCAGGCCAGCTGCTGCCCTCCATTAAAATGGATTCAAGTGGGATTTAATCCATACCTGTCAACATTCCTGGATTAGCTGGGATTTCCCGTTTTTCAGCGCCGATTTTTGCCATTTCCCGCCCAGAGCTGCCGAAACCCCGGAATTTGGCAGCGGGGGGAAAGGCATTACTGCGCATCCCTTCTGCGCAGCTCACTTCTACACATGCGTAGAAAGCTTTTACGCATGTGTACCACCCTTCTACGCTTGCGTAGAACTTTTCTACACATGTGTAGAAGGCTTCTGTGCAGAAGAGGATGGTAGAAGCCTTCTACGCATACGTAAAAGCCTTCTACGCATGCGTAGAAGCGAGCTGCACAGAACGGTTCTGCGCAAGTTGCTTTTACGCATGCGTTCAAGGCTTTTATGCATGCATAAAAAGCGACCGGCGCAGAACCGTTCTGCGCAGGTCCCGGATTGTCCGGAGCCGCGGTTGACAGGTATGATTTAATCCACTTGAGAGCCAGCACCCTTCCCTGTGGATTTCGGCACCCAATTCCTCAGGGTTGTTGGGTTAGTTAACCGCTGCCTAACACTCAACACTGAATCAATGGCAGTATGGTCTACTCTTATTACCATAGCAGGATAAACTGGCCAGACACTAGGGAAGAAACTCAGCAAAAGTTTCTTTATATAAATGTGTTTTCAATCTTTTTTTGGAAAACCTGGAGGGATGAAGCCAAACAAACCTCAATGGAGAGATCATTCCAATCAGAGGCTGCTACCACAAAGAAGGCTCTCCTCCAAGTTTTTGATTCTTCTTACTCTTTTGGGATGGCTACCCTCAGCAACATAGCTTATGAAGATCTCAGAGAGAGGGAGGTATTTCTATGATAGGTTGCTCTATCAGGTAACAAGGTCCCAAACTGTGAAGCCATTATTATGTGGCATCCAGATGTCATCATGTCCAGATGTTCAGGCAGCCAACAGATGTCCAAATGTTCAGATAGCCAACATATAGCGTAGCTATTTTTAAAAAGTCACTGAATTAGATGCCACGACAGAGAGGAAACAGGTATAACACAAACATGGTAGACATTTCAAAGAGACAGATATAAGTTTGATCTGAAGGAACAACTTTCCCCTGACACACCACATATACTGACCAAGGTATTCAAATTGTGTAGAAATGTTACTTACCTGTTATGGGAAAATACAGCTTTAATTTTGAAGGTGTGTGAATTTGCCACAAAAAGAAATAGATGAGAGCAGAAATATGAAAGAATGTGTCTGAAAAGGAAAATGCTCTTTAGGCTTCTGTCTTTCGTGGTACAACTGAATTTGACATTATATCCACAATAGGGTTTTACAGCCCAAGGAACTACTGGTCAGATAAAATCAATATGTGAAATGGTCCTTGATATTTTTTTAGGTTTCACAGAACATAATGGTATAGTAACAACAGAAATCTGAATTTCTATACCAGTGCTTAGCATATTATCTAAATAAAATGTGTTTGCCTCCTTCACTTTCCAGAGTCGTCAATATTTCCTGTGTCACTGTCATTTCCTCTTCCTTCTATTGCTATTTTCATCTGCATGCCATCTGTCCACACACATTGCTATACAAGTAGAGGAGTACAAAAAGACCTATTCAAATAAAAATGCTATGAAATAAATCACTACTTTATTTGTCAACAAGTAATTCATTTCAAAAACACCACAATCAACATATAAGAATGCCCATTTCAAGAATATTTTAAATATATAAATTACCGTAATCTTTTTTGTCAGTTCCAGAGAGGTATGACACCTTTGTAAGTCTGACTGTTGCATTTTTCTGAAAACATGCAATAAGCATATTGTCTAAAAACATGTCTCCAAGCTTTATGTCTTTGTAACTATAGCTCTTGATTAACCTACTGGTTTTCATAGTGCCATGTATCTCTTCATTAGTTTCTGCAACAGGCTTCAGGTCACTACAATTATAAGATAAGATAATCAGAAAATTGATTATAGTAAAGGTAAAGGTCACCATTGCTCGAAAACCAGTTGTATCCGACTCTAGGGTTCAGTGCTCATCTGTTTATAGCTGAAGAGCCAGTGCTGTCTGGGTTTGCACGTGGCAGGCATGCCTAGACACCAAAGTGCATGGAACACTGTTTACCTTCCCACCGAAGTGGTCCTATTTATCTACTTGCAATTTCTTGCTTTCAAACTGCTAGGTTGGCAGGAGCTGAGACAGAGACAAGTACTCATTCTGTCATGCAGTACTGTACTCGAGTTTTGAACTGCTGACCTTCCGCCTCCCAGTCAGTGTCTTAACCTCTTGAGCCACTGCAGTCCCTTCAGAATTGATTATACAGGAGTGCGATTTACATAGCCTTAAACTGACAAAGGAGCAAATTTTTATGATCTTCTGTTCATAGACAGATATGGGCTGACCAAATCCTTATTAAGGCCGCCTATGTAGTGAAATACATCATTCTTCTGGAATACTGTTAGCATGAAACAAGGGCTGTAAACTTGAACGTTGCCCATCATATACTGACAGGTGACATTAATCATTCATCTTCTTTCATGTCCTGATCAAACCCTGGACTGGCTTTGTCATTGGCCAAACTTAAGTCCTCATCCGTGCATGTTTCTGGCAGTAATTGGCAGACCAGTAAATGAGCCACATTCACACAGTGTGTTGTCTACTTGAGCATGTTGGTCTTACATTTGGGGACTCCGACCCTCAGCCTTTTCGAGATCCTCTAAGTGACGTAGAGGAGGTTGAGTTCACATGAGATATCTATATTATATAGGTGTATTCTTAAACCTGAACAGGGATCCTTTGGGTCAAGTAAACTAGAGCTCTGTGAATTCAGAAAACTAGCAGCTTCTGCTTTGTAAGGCAGGGATGATGAGTGTTGTGTTACACATAAATACAATCATGTTTGCAAAAGCAATTCAGATCTGCATTTTTTTATCCCAGGCATTTATAGGTCCATTTCCAAAGTGTAATTTATGCAGCCAATATTCATTATGTTGTCAGTTTGCATGCACCCAAATCATTTGGAAAACGAACCTAAATGTTCAAAAGTGTTAATTAATAAAATATATCACATCTAATTAATATTTGTTTAACAATTACTAAAATCAGAGATCTATCTGTTATGTAGGCAGCAAACAAGACCAACAACTACATTCTGTTAAATGGATTAGCCAATCCCTCGGGGAAGTAAATCTAATAGCACCAGCTAAATCAAGAAGCAAGCAAGAATCCCTTTGACTGCATCATTTTGAATACATGTATACCACTGGCCTGATTATACATCTTAGCATTATTTTTACCATACTGTACTCCTACACTATAGATATCAGGAACCAAAAAGCTAAATAGTAGTCATTGCCATCTTAATTTTTTTACTGTTACATGTTTATTCTCCCCTGAAACAGAGCCATGATAAATAAACATTTACTGTACTCACATCACAGTTATTCCATTAAACAATGTTCAATTTCATTTTCTTTTGCCCAGATGATAATTGGCTCCTTTAATCCTGTTGGATAAATCCCTTTCATCCCAAATTTTATAATGACGTGAGCAGCTATGGAAGAACAGAAAGGGAATTCTCATATTTTAAATACTGTACTTAGTTTGTGATAATACTTCCATGCCTACTTGACAAAACTAGATTTCAAGTCTTGCCACATGCTGTAATGTGTGTGCATATAATACACAGCTGTCATAACTGTTAATCCAATCATGGATCCAATTTTTGTTGTTGTTGTTCAGTCGCACAGTCGATTCCGACCCTTTGCGACCCTATAGACCATTTTTCTCCAGGCGCCTCTGTCCTCCACCATCCCCCTCAGCACTCCCAGTTCTGTACCCATTGTGTCTACAATCCCATCTAGCCATCTCATCTTTGGCCTCCCCCTTCTTCTTTTACCCTCCACCTTTCCCAACATCAAGGCCTTCTCAAGCGAATCCTCCCTTCTCATTTGATGCCCAAAGTACTTCAGCTTCGTCTTTACTATTAGACCTTCCAATGAGCAGTCAGGGTTGATTTCTTCTAAGATTGACCTATTTGTTTAATAAATTTGTTTAATAAAAATTAAAATGAATGAATAAATAAACTATCTGTTAATCCAAATCAGAAAATGATGCATACTCATTAAACAAAAACATGTTTATATAACATCTTTTTATTTGATTTTTCTCAGTGGAATTTATTATGGGTATGCATAAAATAGCATGAAATTTGAGAAAGAGAGAAAAACTAAAGTGAAGAAATTGGAAATAAATGTCTCTCTCTCTAACTAGCAGCCTGTGTAACAGTTCTGCTTGTTACAATAGGTATAAAACACAGGTAAACTGGAAGGTTTCTCTTTTCCATAAAGCATTAATTATACATTCAGTATACAGTGTGCATACATTTAATATAGATTTGCCTGTCTCCAAGTCTCAGAGAGAACCTTAAAAGATAAATGGCACATATCTGTGAATAAACCTGGTTAGCATGTGTACCCTTCAGTTCCATCTCATGAACTGAGCTGTATAATCCTTGGGTCCTTTTGAGCTCTATAATTCTACAATTGCATTACTGCTTTCTCTTTCTCTAGTTCTTGTGGATCCCAATTTTTGTTTTGTTTTTCTGAAGCATATTTTAGGGCAGAGTATGGGAGGACAGCTCTTGACTCTACTCATAAACCATGTATAATAGGAAGAATTTATTAAAAACATGCCATGGTTTTTTTAAAGTCAATCCCACCCCCTCAAACACATATGCTACTTGCTCTGGCCAGTGCTTTTGAGGTTGCAGAGAGGATCCACAACTTGACTCCTCCCACCATCCTACACTGAAAAGTAGAAGTGAAACCTCAGGATTGGTGACAGAAAAGAATATTAGCAACATTTGAAAGAACATGTATTTAGCCAGGTGATATTAACATGTATTAACCATCTATCCATTACATCTTAGCACCCGTACGTAAACAGGGCTGCTAGAATCAACGGTAGGAAAGAGGAAATATATCGACAAAAGAAAGACAAAGTAAAATGGTCATTTATATAGAATATGCATATGCTACTTTATAGATGAAATTTTAAAATAATTAGTGAAATTTTAAGCAAAGCAGGAGCAAAGAGAAGTCATGTACAATCAAGATTCTTCCTTGACTCCTGCATAGATCAGCTGACGTGAAGCAATAGTATACTTTAAATCAGGGGTCGGCAACCTTTTTAAGTTGGGGGCCGGGTCATGTTCCCTCAGACAGTTTTAAGCAGTGGTGGGCTCCAAAGATTTTTACTACCACACTGTAGGGGTGGCCAGGGGGAAAGCCCTGAGTTGCCACCGAATTAGGACTACAGTAAGGTAAAGGTTTCCCTTGCTCAAAAGCCAGTTGTATACGACTCTAGGGTTCAGTGCTCATTTCTGTTTCAAAGCTGAAGAGCCAGCGCTGTCTGCTTCTGCAGACGCTTCTGTAATCATGTGGCAGGCATGACTAGACACAGGAGCACGCACGGAACACTGTTTACCTTCCCACCGATGTGGTCCCTATTTATCTGCTTGCAATTTCTTGCTTTCGAACTGCTAGTTTGGCAGGAGAGGATTACAGTACTTTATTTCAAAACTTGGATGGGCAGGGCCAGCCGGAATTTCTGCTACCGGTTCTGGCGAACTGGTGCGAACCTGCTGATGCCCACCACTGGTTTTAAGATTAATGATTAAAACACTGGATAGGAAATTAAATTGTGGTTAAGTAAAATTAATGACTATGTTTCTGTGGAACAAACTAATTTTAATTATCAGGAAGGAGGCAAAAATATACAGTACTTTGATAGTTTTGCAGTAAGGTCTTGCCCACTTCTCTACTGCTCTCAATTTTCTCTCATTCTCTGGTAAGATACAAGTAAAAATTGAAAGGAAAAAATAACACCCTAGCAACCTTCCTTCCTGAAGCTATTAATGGCCACTTGGTTTTGTTCTGAAATTTCCACTTCAGGAATGTTACTAAGAAACCAGATTAAAGAGAAATAAATATAGCATGGGGGTGAGAAATAAACACACGCTAAGCAACACTGCTGAGAAGAAAATGCAGAGCTTTCTATCTAGATGTGTAGCAAATTGAATCTACATTGCATTTCAGATCTGATTTCACAGTGTGGGGGCCATTTTGAGGCACTTACCAAGTTCTGTGAAAGCTCAGAGGTCATATATTTACAGAAACATAGCACATACAAAAGAGTTACAGCTCCTCTCTCCTGTAAAAATATCCCACTTCTGTCGTCAAAATTCCACAATGTTTTTTTTAGTGTTTATTCATTCGAATATTTTGATGTCATCTTTCTCCCTCAAAGAGCCTTGAAACAAGTAAGCCACAAAACATTGAATTTAATTGCAAAGTATTACAGCTTAAAAATATTTTAAAAAATCATCAGAAGCCAATCTAGACATAAGTCTTTATGCCCCTCACATCCATTTAGATGATTTTCCATCTATTTGCCAGGAATGTAACTACAGACCTTTAAACATCTCTGCACCATTTGTGTAGGGGAAGGAGGGATGAATAGGGGCGATGAATTAGTATGTTATACCTACCTTAGGAAAAGAGAAAGAACTGTGAAATGGTTTGGCTGTATTTAGATCATTCTAATCAATACTGTTAAGAGAAAGGGATGAACAAATGAATCTTATATTAACTGGCTTAAAGCTTGTTACAATATGGAAGAGTGAATGTGCATAGACTCTGCTGTGATGATCACAAACCTTATTTAAGTGGGAAGGACTGAAAATTATTATCTGGCTGAGCAGCAAAATGAGACTGACAAAAGATGGCTGCCATTTGTCCTAATCATCTGTACTAAAATGCTGGTCAAAATCCTGTTAATGAACACAGTAAATAGCACCAGAGTAGATCTACTGAGTCATGTTGCAGATCTACAAGACAAACAATAAACAGAAACTGTCATTTCAGTTCAGTTGAGTTGTGAAGTTGGTGGTCTGGTCAGAGCTTTCCTTTTAATTTATTTTTTTATTTCAAGTCCCTCAACATTTGTCCATTGCATTTATGACTATGATGAAACCAACTTTATGCATGCACCTTTCTGAGATTTTGTGAAGTTATCCTCATTGTCTGAGAGCTTCTGGGGACTCCATGAATCAGTGATTTCCATCTTCTCATCAACCAGTAACGCTGAAATTAGCTCCCTTGGTATGTGATTGTGTGATTGAACCAGATGGAAATAACGATTGCAGCAAAAAAAAAAAAAGTTCCAGGAATGCTAGCATAGTTATATTTCAAAATAGAAGACAACTTTAAAATGAGAGTCATTTGTTTTTTAAAAGGTGAAAAGAACACTCACAAGTGTGAAATCTCTTGAAACACCTGGAACAGCTCAAAATTACACATAGCAAAAGCTCGGCTAAAATGCATATCATGCAATAGCAAAGATAGTACAAATTGAAGAGGTTGCCACCAATACAGCTAATAAGCAATGCCAACAATTTTCTATCTGGAGAGCTCTGTCAATAAATGTACTTATTGCAGACTCATCTCAGAATTTGTCAACTCGAAAAGAGTAGAAATACATTTAGTCTCAGCACCAATAAGATGTTACAGCTACCAGTTTCTAGCTGGGTTCAATATTCACCTCCACACAACACCACTTGGAATTCAAGTGGTGCTTGTAGCTGGAAGTAGCATTAGAAATGGCAGTGAGTTAGTTTTTCTTCCTTGCACCACCTCCCTAGTTCTACTTCTGTGGATCTTTTTTCTTTGCAGTATAATAATCGTGTCAGGAACAGAACAAAATGGAATCATTGCACATAATTATATTGAGTGGACCAAAAAAAACCTTTGATTGCCTTATGTTATGGCATCTAATGAATTTTATTTGGTATAAGCTTGATCAGGGGACTACAGAACACCTTCATCAGATACATTTGGAAAGGGAAAAGTGATTTGGATAAAATGGGCTGCAGTCTATGAAAACGTACAACATCAAATAAAACATGTTTGTTTTAAAAGATGTAATCGTTTATTTTTGTTCCAAAAATATCAGCTCAAAAGGACACACACACCAAAAATTACAATCCTCTTGACTTCCTGTAAAGGTAGGAAATGCAGTGGAACCTCATACAACAATTGCCCTGTATAGCAACGAAATTGCATAACAATTAGGTGGGTTTTTTTGGGGTGGGAGGGGTGGGATGGTGTCCCGCATAACAATTTTCCCTATGGAAAAAAAATCACACAACAATTTTTCAATGGGAAAAACCACGGCAAAAAAAAACATTGTCCAATGCATCCCATAGGGCAAATCGCTATACGATGCATGTATCGTATAGCAATTGTTTCGTACAACAACAAGCCCCATGGAACGGATTGAAATCGTTGTATGAGGTACCACTGTATTATGTTTTAAAGGAATGGAAGGAATAATGTTTGACATAGTGGTTAAGATGCTGAACTTCACAACCAGAAGTTTGGCAGGTTGGCAGCTCAACAATTCGAGACCTGAGTGCTGCACAATGGAGTGAGCTTCCATCTCTGTCCCAGCTCCTGCTAACCTAGCCGTTTGAAAGCAAGAAATTGCAGGTAGATAAAAGGGCACCACTTTGGTGGGAAGGTAAATAGCCTTCAGTGCACTTCGGTGTCTAGGTATGCCTGCCATGTGTCCACAGAAATGTCTGCAGATGCAGACAGCGCTGGCTCTTTGGCTATAAACAGAGATGAGCACTGAACCCTAGAGTTGGATACGACTGGCTTATTTATTTATTTATTTATTTATTTATTTAAATTTATATGCTGCCCAATCAGGAGAACCTGACTCAGGGCGGCGTACAACAGTTAAAAAATGTATAAAAACAGATTTTAAAATCTTAAATCGCCCACTCACTTCCCCACCCTACTACTCCCCACCCCAATTAAGAGAATAAAAATAAATAAAAGGGAATTGGAGGGGGGGAATACAACAACACAAAGGGAGGGATATTAACTAAGCACTAACTGGGGATGAGCCAACAGGCTGGAGCCGTATTCCCATTAAGGCCCCACACCTGCCCTGCCAGCCAGGTTTTCAGACTTTTCCTGAAGGGCAGCAGTTCTGTCTGTAGCTTCAATTCTGTTGGAAGGAGTTTCCAGAGGGCTGGTGCGGACACGGAGAAGGCCCTTCTTCGTGTGCCAGAGAGGCGGGCCCCTGTAGCTGAAGGCACAACTATGGAGCCCCTCCGGCCCGCTCTGGTTGGACGGGCAGACACTCTCGGGACGATGCGGTCTCTCAGGTATCCTGGCCCACTGCCATATAGGGCTTTAAAGGTCAAACCAGCACCTTGAATTGCACTCGGAGGCAAACTGGTAGCCAGTGCAGCTCCTGGAGTAGTGGGGAGGCACGGGAATAACGTCCACATCCCATCACCACCTGTGCAGCTGCATTCTGAACCAACCTTTGAGCAAGGGCAACCTTTACCTAAATTAAAAAATATATACAGGAACAAGGTGGAGAAAGACCAGAAATTCCCTTTGCATAAGAACAGGTAGCTGTAGTACATAAGAACATGCATAAAAATATATTTGTCTACTTTAAACTAAAGAAGCAATACAAGAACCAAAACAGAGACGTTTCTTTGCATACAAATGGTTCCAAGAAATGTAAAAATGTACAATCTAATAGGATCTGTATACTTCTGCTTTTTCATAGATAAAACTGTTAGAGTAAGAATGCGAGACAATAATTTACTGACTTCATAAGGAGTGGAAAGTAGTGCTGTCAGAGGAAAACAAAGATTGACAATAGCTTACCTCCCTTGCCTCAAAAATGAATGGCAAAAATGAGCAAACATATGTTTGATCATACATTGCTTTCTGGCTCATTGGTACCTCGCTGACCTTTTGTGCTGAGGGGACGTCAATATGTAGGGGTCATAATTTTCCTTCCAGCCATTATTGAATTTAATAAAAGACTTCAGAAACAATTAGTTCTCCAGAAACACTGGAAGTCTTCTAAGTACTGTTCACACAATGCAACTTCCCTGTGATGCCTTATGTTGCCTTTTATATTAAATAAGGGGGTATTTTTAAAGTACATTTACTGTATATAGTACTTCTTTGGAGGTAAAATCTGTCGAGATGTGTAAAAAGACACAAAGAACCACCACCTCATCGGCGCTGAAAGACAGTGTCCCAAAAGTCACCATACATAGGCAAAATTGTGTAACAACAGATATCTTGGAACCTATTTGCCATGAATTGGGGAGACGACTTTGCATGTGTGTTTAGAAAGAGGGGCCAATACATACAGAATATATTGTAAATATTTTGTAAGATTTTGTAATGAATATTTAATTTAATTTAATTTAAATTTAATTTAATTTTTGAATTTCTATACTGCCCACTCAGGTACAACCCGACACAGGGCGGTTCCAACAACATAATCTAAAAACACAATATACAATTTCAATAAAACTAGCATAAAAACATAAAAAAGATAAAACAGATAAAACCACTTGGTTAAATTCACCCATCTCTATCAATAAAGGATGGGAAGGGATCACTAAACTGGATTAGACTATAAGCCAGTGGACGGGGGGCACATTCCCATCGGGGCCCCACACCTGCCCTGCCAGCCAAGTTTTCAGACCTTTCCTGAAGGGCAGCAATTCTGTCTGTAACCTGTATTTTGCCAATACAGGTACATTTAGTTACAATTTCCCATTTTTCCTTTGTGCTGACTTTTGGGACACCCTGTCTATCAGTCTTCCTGCACAGCACATGGTCAAGTGCATCATGCTATGACATCTTTCCAGAAAATGGTGTTATTTACCTTTTCTCCACACACACTATACCAAAACACTTGCTGTGACAACCTGTTTATCAAATCACAATTATACACCAATAACATCTAAGAGTCTGGCCAGTTTATCCTGCTATGGTAATAGAGTAGACCATACTGCCAGCAACTCAACACTGCAAGGGGAAGACGGCTAGGGTGTATAAACTAGAAGGAGGAGGGAAACACCCACAGAATAATTAGGGCAATATATCAAAAGTAGACATACTTAAATAAATAACGTTGTATATTTAATTATTTAAAGGTGGAAAGGAACAAACAGGAACTGGATAGTCTGCGGTAAGGGCTCTGGTGCATAAAATACAGTAGCAACTAACAAAAAACTATCTAGTACTTGAACCGAACAACGTGTTATACAAAGTGTATTATATCAAATCCACCAATAAGAAAAATAAAGAAGAATACATGCGTAATACTCTGATGATAACACAATCTTGTTTGTAATAAATTACAGTAAATTACAATAAATTGTACCGGTTTGTACTATTTACAACATGAAAAACAATCAAAGAGGTAAGTAATACAGCCAAGCTAAGGGTTCCCAAAAGTCTGTGCGAACCAAAAGCACTATACAGTTCGTGTTGTACAAGGCAGAGAATCAATATCCATCCGGTATGTTTGGATATTTCAAATTCTTCTTCAAGAATCTGAAAAGTACAAGTTACAAGCACGCTCGAAATAACCTCTCTTGGGAACTCGTCAAGGGTTGGTTCCCGCTATGGTAATAGAGTAGACCATACTGCCAGCAACTCAACACTGACTGTCAGGCAGCAGTTAACTAACCTGACCACCCTGAGGACTAACGGGGAAGGGTAATGGTCCCCCAAGTGGATTAAGTCCCACTTGAACCCATCTTGATGGAGGGAAGCAGCAATCTCGAGTCTAGAGACAAAAGCACTATTCAGGCAATATCCATTAAGGTAAAAGTTGCAATGCAGTGGCTCGAGTGGCTAAGATGCTGACTGGGAGGCAGGTCAGCAGATTCCCGAGTACTGCAGGACGGAATGAGCTCCCGTCTTTGATCCAGCTCCTGCCAACCTAGCAGTTTGAAAGCAAGAAATTGCAAGTAGGTAAATAGGGATCACTTCGGTGGGAAGGTAACAGCGTTCCGTGCACCCCGGTGTCTAGTCATGCCTGCCACATGACCACGGAAACATCTACAGAAGCAGACAGTGCTGGTTCTTCAGCTTTGAAACAGAGGTGAGCACTGAACCCTAGAGTCGGATACGACTGGCTTTCGAGCAAGGAAAACCATTACTTTTACCTTAAAAGTGTGACACATAAAAGGCCACAGTTTTTATTTTTGTCCCCCTCCTGCACGTGAACAGCAATACGTGTGAGGAGAACCAGACTTTGCTCTTTATGTGAGTACAGCCTCATTTACAATATTTCCCAGGGTCCCGAATCACATAAAGAGCATCTAAAGATAGTGGAGCTCTCCTTTTTCAGACCCGCTGCTCTTTGCATATAGGAAGGTAATGAAACTGGGAACCAAGGGGGTGAAACTTGAGTGTTTCCTTTTGCCCACCATAAGATTAATCTAAATCTAAGGCTGTGCCTACAGGCTGCTCTTGGGGGTATAAAATGGAAACGCAAGTGCAATATTGATACTAGATGAATGCTTCAAAGGAATCTGTCTTTCTTTTATCTCTTTGTATAAGTATTCAATACATTGTTTCCACCTTCTGTTTATTTTCTCCCGCTCAGATAGTGTATTTCCCTGTTAGTCATTCAGCATTTCTAATCTAGGCTTAAAATTCCCTTTGATTTTTTGGACCTTCTAGAAGAGATCTCTTGGTTTATTTTCTTTTGCTGTTCTCTTATATTTCTTTGCACTGCCCATTATAATAGTTCTCTTTGTCTCTACATGACAGTTGCTGGAAAACTGCATTTAAGTTTCTGACTCCACTTCTGTCACCGTTTACTTGAGCTTCTTTCTTTCTTTATTGCTTGTCTATCACAGTTTTAAAGCCCCTGTCTGCTAGTAAGATGGTGTCATCTGCATATATTATTAGTAATAGTAGCAGGAGCCTGACGTTTGTATTCTGGCTTGAAATTCGTAGGAAGAAAAGGCTTTGAGAGGGCGTCAATGGGTACAAGGCAGGTTGGGGAATGCTAATTCGCATTGGAGAAATATAATTGCTATATTTTCTGAGGTAAATTGATACCTCAACTGCTGAGTTGCAGAGGACCCACATAACAGTAGACAATAAATGCTTCTGTTGATATCACAGGGCATATCTGAAATCAGTTTCAGGGCACACAATGTGTTGACGAATTATGCATTCATAATCTACGTATGTGAAAGTGAATATGTGAATATGTGAATATGTGAAAACAATCTACTAGATGGGTGGATGAACTATATTGGATATGTAGTTCAACATGCACTCCCTTTTGTGGTAAAATATTGAAATCCAACAGTAAATCATAACCAGAGTAGGCCCATAAAATTGATGAGGATTCGGTGGCTCTATTTCTCTGTGAGTTTCAGTGATTCAGTGGGTCTACTCATTTTCTTTCTTCTACGGATAGGAGAGAGCGGTAATATCAACACATTTATTGTATTACAGTATTATACATGTTCAATGACTCCACAAGCTTCAAGTAATAAATACAGTTTTAATCTCTAAGGTGCTTTGGAACATTTCTTTCCTATAATAGGCAAATACAGCTACATAACTAGAAATGTCTTTATTTCCCTTTTTCAATTTATCAGAGCATTTTTGTCCTGCCCCGCCATTTCTGGCTTTGTCTCCATTCCATACATGGGAGACACAAAATCTGAAAGATAAAACTTTGCTTGAAAGCCAGTTATATCCAACTCTAGGGTTCAGTGCTCATCTGTTTATAACCAAAGAACCAGCGCTGTCTGCATTTGCAGACATATCCATGGACATGTGGCAGGCATGACTAGACACTGGAGTGTACAGAACGCTGTTACCTTCCCACCAAAGTGGTAGCTATTTATCTACTTGCAATTTCTTGCTTTCAAATTTCTAGGTTGGCAGGAGTTGGGACTGAGACTGGAGCTCACTCTGTCATGCAGCACTTGGGTCTCAAACTGCTGACCTGCCGGCCTTTCAGTTGTCAAGTGCAGCATCTTAACCACTAAGCTGCCCAGAGTAGGAAAATCCCCTAGATTGGTGGGGTATAAATAAAGTATAATAAATAAGCCACCACAGATCTAATAGATTCAAATATTCAAGTGGGCAAGTTCACATCCTAATTTAAACACTGAAACAATATTAACATCCATCCCTAGCTTAGTGAAGGAGAATGTATTTTGCATGTAGAAGGTTCTAGGTTCAATTCCTGGCAGATCCCATTTGAAGCATTCAAGATAACTGGGCTTATAATAATTTCACTTCAAAATGAAAGAGGTACTGCCAGTTGTATTATTAGATAATGCTGCACTAAATGAACCAATTATCTGACTCAGCATGAAGCAGCCACATGCATTCTTGAAGAAGAAATCTAATTAGAGGTCCTAAGCCTATAAGAAGGCATTGAACATGAATGAAGCAAGAGGGTGCATAGCAGCAGGTATGGCAAGTGATAGAAGAGATTAACGTTTATCTTAATATTATGTTTAGTCATGCATGACAAAAAAAATAAACATTGTGTTGTTGTTATTATACACATTCAATGTGTCCAAAAAGTACTTACTGTAGTTGCAGCAGGATTGTGCCTTCAAAGTTAGTATGATGAAGCAAATCTTTCCAACTCTTATGTGGAAAAGTTAGATAATGTAATGCCAAAGAAGACCCATGCTCTCTTACTTGTACACTCAACACTGAATGTGGTTGTTGTGTTATCTTTGTTTGACTTTAGGTTCATTTTCTGAAGGTCTCTTCCTTAACTGCTTCTCTGGAACTAGGATAGTCTTATTAATGAAATAAATGATCAGGCATTTGTCTATGTCCAAAAATACATTAGCAGTTATGGGAAGAGTAGAGTGAGAAGGGGAGATTTTCTTTAATCAAGTTTCATTTAAAAGTATCATGTCTGACAAAAGAGAACTGGAAAAGAAAGAAAATGCCAACATGTGCTTTGCAATATTGCTGATTATGAGAAAATGTCAAAGGTTTGCCCTCAGATAATGTCTTTTGTTTGTTTGTTTGTTTGTCTTTTGCCTCTGGAGTAGCTTCATGTGGAAAACAAGTATATATCTATTTTCAGTGCCTATCATAAAGGACAGTGTAATAATAAAAGGAAGATGCTACTAGTCCCTATTGGCCCACACATATCATCATCCATAATGCTAACCTTATAATTTTCCCAGCTCTTTGCTACTGAATTGGCCAGTTAATCAATTACCAGTAATAATCCAAACTCATTTTAGGTTTTTATAGCTCATGGTAAGAGGATATTGCAGTTTAGTATAAACATTGCTTAGGCAGCCATTTGTTTAAACCTGTGGCAGTATTGACGAATTTCTACTTAAAGATAAAATGACAAGATGTTTCAATAGCTAAATTGCTACAGCACGTCCTCCTCCAAACAGGTATCCACGTAACCATGGTGATAATGTCCCCAGGCTGAGGGGAGGAAAGGAGGAAGAATAAAATTGTTCAATTTCTTTAATTGACTGAGGAGGAGGAAAATTAGGGGAAAACTTGTCAGTTGCAAATAAAAAGTAAACAAAAAGAAAGTATATAAAATTTAAAAATATATGACAAGTTTGTGCCTTTCAATTAAAGTCATCAAATTCTCCACAAGAAACACACTATTAATAAGTATTCTGTCATGTCTTTACTCTAAGGTTTGACAAGCAAGATCTTGTATTTTTTCCTACCATTTCAGCATGACTGAATCTACCTTTTTCCTTTTTAGAAATTGCACCTATATTTTGAATCTCTACATTAGACAAGAACATAATAAAAGTAACCAAGAAAGGTGTGGAGGTATATTTAAGCAACTTCATCACCTGTTATGTGACTACCAATAAAACATACATAAGAACACCTCAAGATCATGTTTCTCATCACTCTTGAATGTCCATTTCTTCAAAGTCTTCCTCCACAAATGTTCCCCTGTTCACCTATTTCCCTAACACTTTCTTCAGTCACAAGCTCCCACAATCCACTTCTCAAAAGATCTAAATTAAAACATCTGGTTGAACATCTATAGCAGGGTGGCCAAACTTTTCAGGCCGCAGGCCAGTCGTGTGGTTGAGTGGGCTGCTCACATGGTTCCTTCCATCGGAAGTAAAATGCATCTGTGCCTATGCAAAACACTACCATAAACGCACCTGCAGCTATCGTAAACACATTTACAACAGCCGCAGGTGCATTTATGGTAGCGTTTTGCACATGCGTGGGTGCGTTTTACTTCAACCTCCAGGAGCAGTGAGGGCAGCGCGGGCTGGACTATTAGGTGCCATGTGCCGTAGTTTGGGAAACCCTGATCTATAGTAACTCTCTTACATCTATCTTCTATCTATATCTATCTATATTATTGTATATAAAACAGAGGTGTCGTGCTGTATGTTACTCATACAAACCGGCACCCCTGCACCGATCACACAGGGAACTGCGCGCACGCCTACCTTGCATGCCTGGGTTGTCCGGCGCAGGGGACCGGCAGGCCACCTCAAGGTCCTTGGCCCTGAAAGGGGGTGCAAAGGGGGCACACCCACCTGCCACAGAGACCGGCAAAGGGAGACAGAACTGCACATGCACGCCAGACCAGGACCCGGCACTGTGTATGCACGCCAGACTAGTACCTGGGGGGACTGCGCATGCGTGACACATGCCCGCCCACAAGCCTACGCCAACCCGGAAGTCCGGCATTACAGCCTGCCTCCAGGGCAGCGAGGTGGGCGCCAACACATAAGTATGGTGTTTCACCCTGCCTCCACGGCAGCCAGGCAGGTACAAACCCAGAAGTCCGGTGTTTGGGCCGGCCTCCATGGCAGCGAGGCAGCTGCGGGGAGGAGCAGGTTGCAGCAGCGAGCTGCCAGCCCGGAAGACCACTATCCACAGCAGTGAGGCAGCCACAAGGACACACATCCTGTGTCCCGGCCTGCCTCCATAGCAGTGACCAGGCGCAGGGAGCAACGGGTTGCGGCGGCAAGGCCCCAACCAGGAAGACCAGTGCCTGACGGCACCACGCCAGGTGCATGGAGGTGCAGTTTAAAACATGACATGGTGGGTCGGCCGCCGAGACCACAAATATGCGATACGATGGGGCCCAGAGGACGGGGACGCGACCAGAGAACAAGGTAGGGCAAGTGGGGTGGGGTGGGGGCAGGCCCGGGTCTCTCCTCAGCCAGTGTTGGGTCCCCCACCCGGATAGCACCAGGTACCCCTGCTAGTTTTAAATAATTACTAGGTTTTTTTTTTGAAGCCCGTATCTTTGAAGTTTGGTTGTGCTTCTTGTCTATTATCAACCTCTTGTCTAACCCAATAAGAGATTTAGAGTTCTAGAGATATTCAGTGACATAAGTGAGAATTGCCTCCTTTAAAAAGTACCATCTTACCAGCTAATAACTAAATTCCAAAGCAATGTACTAAATCCTCCAGGACAGGGCAAAAAAACATAACAGCAGGTTACAGTTTTGTTTTCTATATGCCAACCTAGCAGTTCGAAAGCAAGAAATTGCAAGTAGAAAAATAGGGACCACTTCAGTGGGAAGGTAACAGCGTTCTGTGTGCTCTGGTGTCTAGTCATGCCTGCCACATGACCACAGAAATGTCTGCAGAAACAGACAGCGCTGGCTCTTTGGCTTTGAAACAGAGATGAGCACTGAACCCTAGAGTCGGATATGACTGGCTTTCGAGCAAGGGAAACCTTTACCTTTACCTTTCTGACATGAACATGTCAAACTCTTCCAACATATACCAGAAATCAAGTCTTCTATAAGGAATACGAAGTGTGAATGGCCTGTTTTGGCTTCTTAAGATACAGTATTCAGAAATGAGTCAGAATCCTCTAAGAGTAGGGAGAAACAGGAAGATGGCAGGCAGAAACAAGGGAGAAAGCGCTCCCATTGGGCTGCTGGACAGAAGGGTGGGGTGAACTATGTGCTGGGGGGTGGAGGAAGTGCTCCCATTGGGCTGTTGGGCAGAGGGGCGGGATGAATTCTGTGCTGGGGCAATGGTGCATGTGCCCACAGAGAGGGCTGTGCGCGCCCCCACTGGCACATGTGTCATAGGTTTGCCACCACTGCCCTGTCATTAAGGGCTTTATACATCATAATCGGCATCTTGAATTGGAAACAGCCACGTAGCCAGTGGTAGTGGGCCAGAACATGGGATATATGACTGAATTTACTAGTTCCAGAGATCAGCCTGGCTGCTGGATTCTACTGAAGTTTCCATTCCCTTTTCAAGGGCAATCTTATGCAGAGAGCATTACAGTAGTCTATTTAGAGATTACTAATGTGCGCACTACTGTTACTAGCTATTTCTTATCCAGGTAGTGGCACAATAGGATAATCAACTGAAGTTGATAGAAGGCACTCTTGACCACAGTTGATATTTGGGCCTCCATAAAGCATGCTGAGTCCAATGCTGTACACCCAGTCTTTCAGAGGAAGTGTAACCCCAACCCCACCTAGGACTGGCCAATTTTTCCCCAAACTGGTCTATTGACCCTCCTAACAGCATTATCTCAGTCTTGTCTGGATTGAGTTTCAATGTATTGGATCTTATCCAGCCCTTTGCTGATCCCAGAAAGTACTGAAAACCCCCAACATCATTCTCTGCAAATGAAGCAAAGGTAGAGCTGGTGGCAACACAACAGCCCACATGGAACCCCACAGTGGACGTCCCATAGAGTTGAAACAGAATCTCCAAGCTGTACCATTTGGGATTGGCCATTAAGAAAGAACTGGAACCAACAAAGAGCAGAGACAAGTCCATCAGCCCTGGTAAGGAAAGTGTTGAGTCTCAGGGGAAATGACCCCTACTTTGCCCTACTGGTCCAACATTAGGAGGCATTCCAGATCTGGGCATGCTGATCTTGTCCAAACTCCTGTGGAGTGTTGAAACACACCCTCCCCACCCCTTTGATTGACCCTTTTAATGGATGATATATTCTGGTGGACATATATGGGAGACAGCAACACACACCCCTTCCACACTCACACAGGTTTTAGACTGACCTGGCATTTAACAGCAAGGGACATTTTGGAGATCACTTATTCCCAGAGTCCTGGTACATCAGGGGTGATTTGACAACACATGACAATAACAACAAAAGACCTCTAGGCTGAGCAGAGGATTGTCTGAAGGAGAAGGAATTCCACACACAAACTGTTCCACCCCCATAAATGTGTTATAGTAGCCCAGCTACTATACTGAAACTGTACAGTAGGTGTAAATCCAATTTTGTTAAAATAACCACTAGAATCATGCAGTTCCACAAAGTTATGGTATGGAAATAGGAGCCGAGAGGAAACTGAATGAGATCTCATGCCCCTTCATTGTCAAAGTATGGTAAATCTTTAGGCCACATGTGAAACTGCCAAATTGAAGTCACCATTTGGTGAATTCATTCTGTAGTTCCTTCCATTTGACCTAATGAGAAAGATTAGCCAGCCCAACAAAGGTGCAGTTGCCCGGGGTATGCCCAATTGTGGTTCAAAAATACCATAATCTTCAAGGAGGCTCTTTCTCTGTACCCCAGTGAATCTGCTTGAATTAATTTATTTTTACTGCTACTTACTTAACTGAAAGAATGTTCCTATTCAGAAGATACTGTGCATATACGCACAGACAAAGTTTAAGCAGTTACAAATCTCAGTGTGCAAATTCTTGGCTTTACACTGCCAGATAGTTTTTTCCCTCCATCACCCCCCATGAGAGTGATAGGAGACATGTCTGCTAGTACACTCACTGTGTCCCCTGGAGAGAAATGGGCCTTCACAAGCAGTTCCCGAAGATGCCGGGATGCTATGCCGCCAGCCTCAGGCCCCAACATCGCCAGAGGCAGAAACGGCAGCAGCTGCGCCAGCCGGGCGGTGGAGCTCAGCTCCCGCCCTCCCCCTCCGGGTCCTGCTTCACCCAGGGAGGGATAAAAGATTGGCCATGACTCCCGAAGATGCTAGGACGCTTTGCCACCAGCCTCTGGCCCCGACATCGCAGGAGGAAGAAACGGCAGCAGTTGCGCCAGCCGGGCAGTGGAGCTCGGCTCCTGCCCTTCCCCCTCCTGGTTTTTGCCTCCCCTTTGGAACTCCAGAGGTTTGGGTTGCTGACTTTTCTGCCACTTTTTGTGGAGTACCCTAAGGTTGGGTGAGGAGTGTGGGGTGTTGCCGCTTGTAGTGCTTTGATCTTATTTTACTTTGTAATGTTCCTATTCTACTTTTATTATTGTCACTTTAAACTCTTTGCCTTTGAAGGCTGTACCTTCAACTTTGTATGGGCAGCTTTGGGTCGCCCTTGGAGCTGAGGAAAGCCGGGTTCAAAAATAAACATTATTATTATTATTATTATTATTATTATTATTATTATTATTATTATTATTATTATTATTATTATTATTATTATTATTATTATTATTAACATATTTATCACCCTTCCTCTTCCTTCTCCATCTCCTCCTGCTGGCACATATGTTGCCTGCAGAACATCAAGCGTTAAGCTAGCAGATGGTAGGGCCATGCAGGTTGCTTGAGCTCAGAGGAGCAATAAAGTGTGCCACTCAGCAGGTTGGCCCACACCATCTTTCCTCGTTCTGCTTTTCACTGGCAAGATTATCTTGCAGGGAATACATTTTCAAATGTCTCTGTCTCCTCCCTCCTCCACCGCAATTGGGGGCAATGCTTGATTGCAGTCCAAGTGGAAGACTTCATCAAATAACAGCCAAGTCATCAGTATGACTGACCAGGCTTCTGCACTCACTCATCAGTATCAAGTGTGGGATTTCAATCCAACTTTGCACCCCAGTTGCCCTGACTCTTTAAAAAAGAGAAATATATAGCTTCAGATAATTGAATCATTGGGATGGGGGGCGGGAGAGAAACTGACACAGTACCTACATTTTAATCTATATTTTACCCTCTTTGTTGTCTAGCCTGATTTCAAATATTTCCCCTATTATGTGTAACTTAGCAGAAAACTAGTTGGCTTGCTGCAAAATGCCCTGGAGGAATTTCAGATCAAATACTGAGAGATAATGAGCTGCCAGTGACGTCAGGGGGAAAAGCAGGCATTCATGACTCCTTAGCATATGGCCTTTAGCATGGAGGTAATTGCTGTCTGGGAAGATCTGATCCCTGTACTGGGGTGGAGTGGGAGGGGGTGGACTAAGAAGGGCAAGCCATGCAAGAGATCCCTCGTCTGTTTAAATATCAGCTTCTTAAGGCAAGTACATGTATTTTTGACTCTGGCTGGAAATTTTGCAAATTAACCACGGGAATTATACGTATGTATTTATTGGGAAGGCATTTTACCCTCTGAAAAAGATCCAGTCGCCTTTCAGGCTAAAAATAACAACAAAGGTTGCTGACTTTTCTTCATCAGATTAGCTCCCTCTCAAACATATTGATTCCTCCTTTTGGTAAGACACTCTGTGAACTTCAATCAGCAGGCAGCCTTTTCTGAACACAAAGTGATCTGTTTATTGCATTAACTGTTTGTATTACTGAATAGATAGAAGAAGAGTGGGGGTGGGGGTGGGGAATGCACATCTAAAAATATTCTATAACCTGAATCAAGAATTTCTAAAGTACTAACAGTGGTCTACTAGTCACAAATGTTACAGCTAGTTATTCTGAAATTGTTAATGCACAAGAACATTGTTCAAGATCCATCTTTTCTACATTTTTAAGAAGCTACAGTCGCCCTGAAAACAACCACATCTGGTCATTCTACAGCTGACCAACTCTCATTCAGAAGCTTTTGTGGTAGAATAAAGCCGCCCGCTACCATTGAAAAGGCAGGAGTCAAACATTGGTGGACATAAACACACTCACTTCACCACACAACCACACTGACAATCAGTTTAGAGTTCAAGACACTGCTGGTGTCACTGAGACTGCCGTTCTACTGTCATGTTTGCTGAGCCTATTACAAGATATGTTAGCTGCTCCCCATGTTGCTGAACGTGCCCCTGCAGCCAAATGTACTTGGAACACAATTGTATAGAGAAAAGGTTAATGTCAACCAAGTGACACAAATAATGAGTCGTAAGACTTCTCCATGATTGAAGTGGTGGTGGGTGGGAGGACAGCTGTAGATATATAGCCATAGTACTGTCTCATTGTACCTGCAGCCTGGTTTCTTATGACTTCCTCATGAGGTTCTGCACTTGCATACAACTTCATGAAACAACAACCAGTATAAATGGTGCCTTGGACATTCCTAATTAAATTTTTATAAGTCCTTTTCTGCTAGATCCTGATGGATCTATGCGTGCATTCACTCATTGGCAACTGCCTTCTGCCGTAGGCTTCTGCTGCCCACTTTCAAAACAAGCATCTCACTCCAGGCAGCACTGAGAAGTTAAGCCATGCCATCTGTAGCAATGGCGAATCAGCAAACAGCAACCAGTGAACAAGCACTAAGGGGAAGGAACAAAGAACCAAAAAAAAAAAAAACTGGAATAATTTTGGCATCTTACCAAAAAAACAACAACCACTGAGTGTCAGGTAGCAGTTAACTAACCTGACAACCCTGAGGTCTAATGGCCTTGGGTGCTGAAGTCAACAGGGAAGGGTGATGGTCCCCAAGTGGATTAAATCCCACTTGTATCCATCTTGATGGAGGGCAGCAGCTTCATCAATACTGGCCTGGAGCTGATGAGGACTATGAATGCCAAAAGGGCTCAGGACCAGAAAGTGACTAGCACAACTGGATCTGTGGTACAGGGGTCATGTTGCAATGCAGCAGGCAGATGAAAGGCCACTGCATTATATTCTCAAGAGAGTCTTCATGGCTGATTGCCATGAAGATCACCTGTATTAGGATTTGGATAAAGAAGGTAGAGGAGGAGGAGAAAATTTAAAATATAAATTGTTACAGCCAGTCATTTAAAGGGAAATATACAGGGGAGGTGGAAGTCTTGAAAGGAGAAGACTGTCTTGGCAGAAAAGCCTTAGAGCCGTAATGGTGAATCTTGGCACTCCAGATGTTCTTGGACTTCAATTCCCAGAAGCCCAAGCTGCCTGTGAATCCACACACATGGGTTTACTGCAATTCATCCAGCCTGCACTGCCCTCATCACTCCAGGAAGCAGAAGTAAAATGTGCCCATATGGGCGCATTTCCCCCCGCTTCTGGAGCGACAAGGGCAGCGTGGGCCAAATGAATCGCAGTAAACCCATTTGTGTGGGTTCAGAGGGTGCTTGGGCTTCTGAGAATTGAAGTCCAAGAACATCTGGAGTGCCAAGATTCGCCATTACGGCTCTAAGGCTTTTCTGCCAAGACAGTCTTCTCCTTTCAAGGTTTGACATCACGGCCTTAAGAGTTTGGTTTGGAGACAATTACAGCCCCATTGTTCAGAGCAGCCTCATCTAAAGTCAGAAAAGCCACTAGGAGAAGAAAACATTATTTTTAAACAAGAATGTTTTATTCACCAGTTCGGTAAGAAATCAGGATCAAGTCTAAATGTATCCATACAGTTTGTACCTATGCAGACTTTGGAAGACTGAGGTGAGGTGTGGGAGCCACTACAGTGATGAATCTCTGTGGCATCAAAAATTACAGATAAGCAGGGAACAATCACCAGGGAGCCACTAATGTAAATGATAAGCAATATTTCAGCCTATATACTGTGCAAATAATGGTCAGTGTGAAAAATTGCACCAAGTAGAGCTCGGCTGAGACACGTGGGGGGAGAAAAGGCATGCTGAGTTGTGTGTACTTAGAAATATATTAACAGGAGCTCTGAACTTGCCTTTGAACAGGAGTGCTAATTACAAACAAACCCAGCCATGGATTTTACAGATTGAATGATACATTTGCTCCACAAATATAGTTAGATTAGTGCATGGCAGTCTGTTTCTCATTTCAATCTGAACTGGAAAATCCTATCTCCTCCCCCCAATCAACATTTAGATTTATAAGTTCCTCAGGAGAGGAGCCTGTGCTTTGCTTATACATCTCTGTAGAAGGCAGTTGGTGCCACAACAATGGCACATTAAGATTTGTCTGCTTGACACATCTGCCTATAAACTAAAGGATAATCTTAATTTATTCGGTTACTTCTTTCAAATTCCCAAGCAAACCATTCTTGGCTCTCTCTTCAGTGTAATCATTCTGCATTTGAAATTCATAGCAGCACATTTTTCAGATCTCCCCAGATACTAGTTCTAGGAACAGCCTTAGCCTCTTGGTTTCACCAATAGCTCCAAACTAAATATCAAGCAGTGATTTCCAAGATGTTTTCTTTTTTTAATAGAACAGGATTTTATTTATTTATTTATTTATTTATAGTCATATTTGTATATGCCGCCCACTCAGGCAGAACCCGACTCAGGGCGGCATTACAACAATTCTAAAAATACATAAAAAACATTATAAAAACCTTATAAAAACCCACATCCACCCCATTTAAAAACCCATATCCCACCCACCCATCCCACCTACTATACAAAAGGGAAGGATCTTAGTAAATATAAGGATGTTGATCCCCTACAAAGTATTTCTTGCTAACAGGTAAATTATTACACTACAAACTCTCTTCTCTCCAAACAGTTACTATTATATGCACAACTATTTCCAAAATATGTCCATCAGTATATAATTTAAAAGGTGGCTGGATAGCTCAGTAGTTTAGGTACAGTATCTGGTTGAGAGTTTGATTCTGCACTGTGCCTCCTGGAGAAGAGCCAGTCTGTGTAACCTTGGATGAGTCAATATAGAGTGCTACAATTATTACCCATGGTTTACTACTATAAACCAGGCCAAACAAAAGTCCCTTAATGTCTTCCACAAAATGTGGAGATGTGAAACTGCAAACGTCTCATGAGTATTCCACAATGTGGGGCAAAGAAATAAACAATCCCCATTGTTCAATGGTAATATACAAGGACTATAACTCCCAGATGTTCTAGCCAGCACAGTCAATCATATGGGTTTCTAAGATTTATTGTAAACTAGCATAGTTTGCCCGGCGTTGCCGGGCTTTTCCCCCCCTGTGCTTTATATAAAACAATGAATTATTTGTTGTTTTTTGTAAAAAAAATTTTTTTTGACTTTGTAAAGTTTTATAGGTTGGTTTTATAGGTTAAGATCAGCATTTTTTGCCCTGCCGGGCAGGTATAACATGTGTGCTTGTGGTTGGGGTGGTTTTGAGGGGTAGACATACACACAATATAAGCATACATGCAACACAACCACACACGCGCACACAATACACACACACACAACACATACACACACACACAAAATACACACACAGCACACACAACACAACCACACTCATTCAATACACACATACAGCACACACAATATCACCACACACTCATTCAATACACAAATACAAAACAATCACACACACAACCACACACACACACAACACACACACAACACAACCACACACTCACTCAATACACACACAACAACACACACAATACACACAGCACACACAACATAACCACACACACACACTCAATACACACACAACACAACCACACAAACAACACAACTACACACAACACATCCACACAAACAACACAACCACCCACACAACACACCCACACACACAACACAAACACACCCACACACAATACACACACACATGCCATAGCTCCATGGGGAGAGGACGGGCTCTTCCTTTCCCCCCCCCAAGCCTTGGTGAGCGCACACACACACACACACACACACACACACACACACACACACACACACACACACACACACACACACACACACACACACACACACACACACACACACACACACACACACACACACACACACACGCCGAAGCCTTGCAGGGGGAGGAGGGACTCTTCCTCCTCCCCCCCTGACGCCTCAGTGAGGACACACACACACATGCCAAAGCTTTGCAGGAAGAGGAAGGCCTCTTCCTCCTTCCCCCTGAAGCCTCGGTGAGGACACACACACACACACATACATGCTGAAGCTTTGCAGGGGGAGGAGGAGCTCTTCCTCCTCCCCCCAAGCCTTGGTGAGGACACCCAGGAGGCCTTTACTGGGCGGGCGGGAGCATCGTTTGCCGGCTGGGCTGCTTGATTTTGGTGGCCCACACCCCACCGATGAAGGCCTTGGCGCCGGCATTGAGGGAGGAAAGGCCACACCATGGAGGCATGGAAGGTGAGTGGTCCAGCACAGAAGGCCGCTCTGGGGAGGCGCAGAGTACGAATTGCCCAGCTGCCAACAGGTAAGTGGGGCAGGGGACTGAGACTGGGGGGAAGGAGGTGGGTTCGTTCTCCCCCTTTCTTCTCTATGACCTGGGTGGGTGGCGTGCTCCCCAGGCCCGTTCCCCTCCTCAATTCCTCTCCCCCGCCCCACTTACCCATTGCCAGTTGGGCCTCTCGTACTCTACGTCTCCCCAGTGCAGCCTTCTGTGCCGGGCCTCACCTTCCATGCCTCTGTGGCGCAGCCTTTTCTCCCTCTCCGCTGGTGCCGAGGTCTTCGCCGGTTGGGTGGGGGCCGCCAAAAGCAGGCAGTCCAGGATCCGACATGGCCAGCCGCCCACCGTGATGAGCTGGGGATGGCTTCCCTCCGGGAGACGAAGTGCCTCCTGGAGGGAAGTTGTTGGCGCATTGGCTTTCCCAGCCTCCTCCATGCTCATGTCCCTTAGCCTGATTGGCTGAGGGGTCACAGCACGGAGGACGCTGGGACTTGTAGTTTCTGACGTCCGTCGCTCGGCAAGGTTTTGAAACGCTACTTTTGATTGGTTGCGGCTCGTAAAACAAAGACTGAGTCTGTTGTTTTTATCATCTTGATTGGCTGACACTGGGAGAAACACGGCGAAACGCAATGCTTTTTGGGAAATAAAGTTGTTTCCCTTTCTTGCCAATGGTGGGGCTGATGCCCCAATCGCGATTTTTTAAACCATTCGTTGACCTGCGTAGCCACTTCGCCCGTGCTCTCGAAGGGAGGGAACGGGTAAGTAGGGCGACGCACAGCAGCCCATAGCCAATTCCAACGGTGAACACTTGGTTTTATAGGTTAAGATAATGCCAGGAGGCCAAAGTTTGGAAACCACAACAACACTGAGCTGTTGCCATAAAAAGGAACTTGTCCTTGAATGTTGAGATCACAATATGAAATAGGGTGTCTCAGATAGAAAACAATCTTACATGAAGAGCCAAGCCATCTTGAAACTGTAGGACTTTATCATTCCTACAAACATTGTTGAGCCATTGTTGCTTATTCTAAGGAGAAGTTTTCAGGCACCACCAATCCATGAAATCATCCACCTGGAAATTCTCTTCTGCTTAGAGACAATGTGTAACACACACATACCCCTTCCAAAAGATACAGTGTAATCCTAACTCAAAGATGTACTACTGACAGGAGGAGGCCGATATTAGTAGTTGCAAGCCCCTCCTTTTAATTGAACCCTCTTTAGCTGGCCGATCTCAGAGACTTTCCAGGAGAGTGATTTGCCAGTAGAACTGCTCTGTTGACTTAGGTCTCCTGGTAGAAGAGCCACAAAATAAGGGGAAGCAGAGAAGGGATAGGAAGGAGGGAGGGAGGGAGAAAAGAACAGAATTTGCACTAGATCCAAACTTGCTCCAGCTCATGCTGAAAGAAAGGTAGGCAAAAGCAAGGTCAGGCCTTAATCGACCAGTAGAGTGGGATATAAGTATAGTCAGTCAGTCATTGGCTGCTACTAGTATACTAGTATCCAAGTATACATCCCCCCCCCCCCCACGGAAATCATGACAAACAGGGGGGAAAGACACTGGCATGAATTTGTTTAAGGAGGATCCCAGCTTGCCATGATGTGACACACATTGTGATCACAGAGCCATCTCCTGGGGCACGTATGAAATGAGACATGTAAAATTTAACTCCAGGACTGCAATGGACTGCCGTAGCCTTGAGGATATTAACAAGGTGTGGCTTCACAGCCAGTCCATCTGGCATGGCTTCTTCTGCCTCCGTGACCGTTGAGAATCAGAATAGTGAAGTGGTTCCTCCTCTGCTCATTTTGCCGTTAGGCCCAATATGATGGTTTCCAGCGGCATTTCCTCCACTGAGGAGGCCATCACCCCACCTAAAGGGGCTCATCCACCAGTAGCTGTTGACCCCTTTAGGGAGTCAGGTTATTTACCACCGCCGAACACTCGGTGTTGAGTTGCTGTACGGTCTACTCCATTACCATAGCAGGATGTCTGGCAAGACTAATCAGTCAGTCAGCCAGTTAGTTGAGGCCTTTGGTTTCAGCATGAAATCAGTCGGCCTATGGTAGGCTCAGTTGGCTCTTGGTCATTTAGCCACTTAGGATTGAATGCTAAACCTTGTGGTGGTGAATGCATTCTGCAATCAACTTGTCTAAAGAGCAAACATCAATTTAAGTTTAAGAGATGGTTCAGATTTCCCTTAACCTTTATGTCAGGGGTTCCCAACCTTTTTTTAAGCCGGGGGCTGGGTTATGCTCTCCCAGTCAATTTCAAGGGTCAGACAGACATTTTGCCCTGCCTACATGATGGGGTGGCCATTTTGTCCCAACAGCTTCAAAGAGGTAGCCATTTTGTTTCTTGAATGCCCTTGGAGGAGAGGGGGGCACATGAAATGGTGCCACGGGCTGGATCCGGCCCACAGGTCTTAGGTTGGGTACCTCTGCTTTATGTAATCCCTTACTTGTGTAGAAACTAGAAAGCAGATAAGTTAATACATTAAAAAGCACAGTGTTTCATCTCAGATTGGAGCTTCACGTCCATGCTGTCATGACAGGAGCTCTACGACACTGGTAAGTGGACAGGGGACATGTTGGCAGCTATACATATGGTAAGATTCCTTCCTATGTTACTCTGCCTCCCAATCCCATTGCAGTAAGCCCTCACTGTGCACACAGAAGGTAAAGTGCCTAAAAAGGAGCTAGCATTCATAGCTATGTGAAAGAGCTCTTTTAAACCATGCTGATGGCTAAGCTTTGGAAAGAAAGTAACATGTAATATTTTTTTTTTAAGCCCAGCTCTTGCAATAGGCAGATGGATTGCTGACTACGCATATGCTTCTACTGCCAAGAACTGCTGGTATATTACCGAGTATATGCTGCTGAGTATACCTACAGAGGGCACGGAGACCACTCTAGATTTCAGTACATTATTTTGGGAACTGCTCACATAAGTATTTCTCACATATATACACCAGGTCTCCTAAATAAAATGAATGAGCTCAACATATTGCTATAAAACAGTTAGGAAATAATTTTGATTTATTTTCCTCCCCACAAGAACCCCCCCCCCCCCCACACACACACACACACACAAACAGAAGTAGAGTTCCTTTTGAAGAAATCCATAGGGTTGAAGATGTCATTTAGAACCACAGAGAGAACTAAGGCTGTAATTCTATGCAGACCTGGTTAGGGGCAGCCATAATCCAGTTAATAAAATACCACATATGTAAGGGCAACTGCACAGTGATTTCCCCACCACCACCACCACACACTAGCTATGTAATTGTTTGCAAGACCAGGGACACAGATGAGAGTGTGTTGGAGCATGGGATGATTTGTGTGATTTGCCCTTCTATTCTGCATTCCCTTGAGAGGATTCTGGCCAATGACACTCTAGCTCCAGAGTAGATGGAGCAGTACCGTGCTGTGAACTAAAGCTTTACTTTCAGAACAAAGCAATGTCATAAGGACCATAATTAAAGTCAACATCGTCCATGTGACTGAATAGCTGAGACAAAAATTGGCAGGACAGAACCTTAAAAGACATCATCATTTCCTTGATGGCACAAAAAGACGACACTGATCTTAACTGTGGGCAAATGAGCCTACTTGCGAATGCCTAAGCACCTGACACTAAAAACACAGGAGGAAAGCTTATACATAATAAAATGCCTCTGATCATCTGTTTGATCTACCCCCCTTATACAAAATGCATGAATACTGTTATTTTCTCTGAAAGAACAGTATTGACAAGTCATCATAATGTTTTGTTCGGAGTAGTTTTCTGGAAACATTTTCACAGCAGGGCGCACTGCTTGCTTGCTGCAGTCTCTCTAGGCCAGCTCCTATGCTTATGGAAGCCTTGTTAGTTTGCCTTATTAAGTGAGCTGCCAATGTATTGTACCGTCCTTGATGTTCCCTCCACACTTTGGGCTTCCCTCATGAACCCTGGTGTTTTTAACCTGTGTACAGCCATTAAATGAACTCCCTGCGACAGCCGAGTCCTGTGTTAGCCCAGCCAAGTCACACAAAGGTATCAATGCCAGTGTCAAGGGGAAAATGCTAATCATTTGCCCCACCAGCTAATATTTTAAAGATGAAGATGCAGGAAGTGTCATGTTTACAAGTTGGTTAATTCACGTCAAGCATTAACAGATTCTCCTCTTTTAAAAAAGTCTTCCCTTTCCTTAAAAAAGTGCTATATCACATTGGCAGGAAGACATACACATTCCTCTCCCACCTCAATATGTCTGTATATAGAAAGTACAGAACACTTTGCTTTCTTTTTGGCTGAATACTGCTAACAAAGAACAATTCGAGCCATGCGTAGAACAAGAAGAAATAACTAGAAGGATCATTTAATGTTAATGAACACTACCCCCTTGTGGGCATCATAGGGAACGTTAGGAAATAAATGCCATTGAGTAATCCTGTTCAATAACACACCTGCATAGAGACACTCACTAAGGAGAAAACATCCCTCCATTCCTCAGTCTCCATTTTGTTTTGCTTCATGAGGCTGTAGAGACCCAAATCAACAGCTACTTCTGTCATATTCCGGACTGTCCAGAAACTATCTGATGACTTTCTAAAGCCAGAAATAGAAATGCCACATCTACAGATTTGAGAAAACAGATGTTTGTTCTTAGCAAAGAGAACTGACTTGAGTTTCCTTATTTTTCATTTCCTACATCGCCATACCTATCAAGTATCCTGTATTGGCCAGGATTTCCCGTAATCTAGCGCCGCTTTTTCTCCTTTCCCGCCCGGAGCCGCTGCCATCCCATAATTTGACGGCAGGGAAAAGTAGTTACTGCGCAATCCCTTCTACGCATCCGTAGAACCCTTCTATGCATGTGCAGAAGGGGATGCACAGAAGCCTTCTGCGCATGCGTAGAAGCCTTCTGTGCATGCATAGAAGGGTTCTGCGCAGAAGCCTTCTGCGCAGGTCCCGTATTGACTGGAGCCGCGCTTGACAGGTATGCATCGCTAATGCGAGCCACCAAGAAGTGCACTTTCTTTTGCTTTATTGAAAGAAAGATACGTTTCAAATCAAGACAAAGTTCATATTAAATCACTCTCAATTTAAGGCAGTGATTGAGCTACTCATCAGCTCAATTAAGAGAAATTAACACTTCTGAGTGGTTATACATAGGAAAGGTCACTATAAATCAGAATCACTTAGGCTAAACAAAGGATCCCAAGGAATACACAGCCATGTGTGTGTCATACTCACTTCCATTAACTAGGCCAGTGATGGCTAACCTTGGCACTCCAGCTGTTCTTGGACTTCAATTCCCAGAAGCCTAAGTTGGCACGCCTGCTGATCAGGGCTTCAGAGAATTGATGTCTAAGAACAGCTGGAGCGCCAAGCTTGGCCATCACTGAACTAAGCAGTGGACAGAATTAACAAGATAAATGGATAATTAATTACATTTCTTTGTCTTCGTTTATAGTAATTTATTTGGGCACTGTTAAAACTACATTGCTACCATCTAGAATATGTTGCATTGGCTTTTATTTATAATGATAAACAATCATACACAGGTCACCTCCCACCCTGTATCCAAGGTTTCACTATCCAGTTTCAGTTATCCACAGGTCTAAAAATACTAAATACATAATATATATGCATGTCAATGCACATTACCAGAGCTGGCCACCAGAGGTTCACTGTCTTCAATGTAAAATATAGGCTTCGCTGTTAACCATGGTTTTAAGTATCCATGATAGGTCTCACAAAGTATCCCACATGGATATGGAGGGGTGGGGGGTGGGGGGAATAATGAACTATATTATTTGCTCTTGTTATGTGCCATCAAATTGCCCCCAATTTATAGTGACACTATGAATGAGCAATCTCCAAAATGTCCTGTCCTCAACAGTCTATGCCTTCCTTTAAGAAGTCAATCCATCTCACATGCAGTATTTCTCATTTCCTGCTGCCTTCAACCTTTCCCAGCATTATTGTCTTTTACAGAACATCTTCCCTTCTCATGATGAACCCAACATAGGACTTCATCACTCTTGCTTCCAGGGATAGCTTAGGCTTGATTTGCTCTAAATCCATATGTTTATCTTTCTGGCAATCCAGGATATTAGGAAAGCTCTCCTCCAAAACTATATTTCAAAGGAATTAAAAAAAATTCTATCAGCTTTTCTTATCAACCACCTTTCATATCTATGCATAGATTGGGAATACTATACAAGAATGTGGATGATCTTGTATTGGTTTCCATTCCAGTGACCTATTCTTAACTTGATCATTGTCGTCATTATCCATGAAGGGAAATCTATACTAGAATAGTACTGAATAATTCAAAAGCCAAATCAAAAACCTGATGTTTGTTTCTGTGGAAACAGACTAACAAAACTACCTCTTTGAAAAAAGTTTAAAAAAAATGTAGAGAAAAGGAAACACAAGGCCTTGAGGTACAATATATTGTAGTGCAACATAGCAACCTACAGTATAAAACATAGGAATTACAGTCCAAAGTAATTATGTGGTGATGCCTTCATTTATTCATTCATTGTTAAATAAATTGTCATGGGTTATAATCATCCAACTTGTAACATTATACGGGGAAAAATACACAAGAGCCAAGGCCATGTTCTGTAAAGCAACATCGTCAACTGGAGCTGATAGTTATTCTCCGGATGTACCAAATAAGAATATGGAAATGTTATTTTGGAGGAAACACACAAGGGGGCTTGCTTCCTTTTAAATCCAGATGTCTGCTTTCAAATATGAGACCCCTGCAATGAAGGGCTTGCATTCTTCCTCTAGGCAGAAAACGAGTCAGTGCCCCCAAAGAGCTTGATATCTAAGGCAGCTTTCAAAGCTGGCTCTTTTCCATCCCATTTTATTCTTGTAATCAGGTGGTCCTTAATTTACAGTCAGTAATATCCAGCAAAGACATCCCCCCCCGCCCCACCCCCTGCGCTCCAATCAGATGAGAAGACTTCATAAAATGTCAGCACTTTAATGATTTCACAAAAGAGTTGTGTTCTCATTTGGAATCCTTAATCAGACTAAATAGGCCCTGAGGGCGCCTCCAGCCTGGCAGGTTTTTTTTAATAAAAAATCAGGAGCTGCCACAGATATTTGTTCAAAGGAAAGGTATAGGCTGTATAGTATCCATTCAGGTTCAGAAGTGGACATTGTGGGCAGGATTTTTGCATCTCTCACTACAGTATAATAAACTGCTCAAAAAAATAAAGGGCACACAAAAATAAGGCATCCCACGATCTGAATGACTGAAATACTGTATTCCTATTGTTGTTCACATACTGTAGTTGAATGTGCTGACAACAAAATCACACAAAACTTAACAATGGGAATCAAATTCATCAACCCATTGAGGTCTGGATTTGGAGTTACACTCAGAGTGACAGTGGAAGGAAACACTACAGGCTGATCCAACTGTGATGTAATGTCGTTAAATCAAGTCAAAATGAGGCTCATTCATTCATACATTCATAGTTTAATTTATATCCCGCTTCCCTCAGCCCGAAGGTGACCCGAAGCGGCTAACAACAGCAAAAGTAGAATACAATAAATAGCCAAAATACAAAACAACAGATACATAATAATGTGCACAAAATCCAAAAAATACAGCAAGTACAATAATTACAAATTACAATAAAAATATAATCAACAAAAATCAATACACCCCAGCCCCCAAGAGAGTCCCAAAGTCATAAAACAAGGAGACCTGCTACCACTGTTGAGCTCACAGTCCAGGCCAGCAACATGGAGATGGTGGTGATGGAACACAGGAGCCAACGAAAATAAGCTCATGTCGGCTCCCACCTGCCTCGAATCCCAGGAGCCGGTGGCGAGGGCTCCTGGGACGAGCAGGGAGTGCTGGTGAGCCCCGGCGTCGGTGTCTCCTTTTCTGCCCTCCAGGTGGGAAGGTTCCGGAGGGCAGAGGCAGCAGCGACAGCTCCCACCTGCCTCAAATCCCGGGAGCCAGTGGCGTGGGCTCCCAGGACGAGCAGTGAGTGCTGGCGAGCTCCGGCGTCGGCTTCTCCTTTTCTGCCCTCCAGGTGGGGAGGTTCCGGAGGGCGGAGGCAGCAGCGACGGCTCCCACCTGCCTCAAATACCGGGAGCCGGTGGCATGGGCTCCCGGGACGAGCAGGGAGCACTGGCCGTTATGCTGCCTGAAACATCCTCCAGCATGACCGGTTTGGCGGTGGGTCAGTAATGGTGTGGGGTGGCTCAGTAGTGTGTGTGGCCTCCACGTGCCTGTATGACCTCCCTACAGCACCTGGGCATGCTCCTGATGAGGTGGCGGATGGTCTCCTGAGGGATCTCCTCCCACACCTGGACTTAAGCAACCCCAACTCCTGGACAGTCTGTGGTGCAATGTGGCATCAGTGGATGGAGCGAGACATGGTGTCCCAGATGTGCTAAATCAGATTCAGGTCTGGGGAATGGGCGGGCCAGTCCATAGCATCAATGCCTTCGTCTTGCAGGAACCGCTGACACACTCCAGTCACATGAGGTCTAGCATTGTTGTGCATTAGAAGGAACCCAGGGCCAACCGCACCAGCATATGGTCTCACAAGGGGTCTGAGGATCTCATCTCGGTACCTAATGGCAGTCAGGCTACCTCCAGCAAGCACATGGAGTGCTGTGAAGCCCTCCAGGGAAATGCCACCCCACACCATTACTGATCCACCGCCAAACTGGTCATGCTGGAGGATGTTTCAGGCAGCATAATGTTCTCCACGGCGTCTCCAGACCCTGACACGTCTGTCACATGTGCTCAGTGTGAACCTGCATTCATCTGTGAACAGCACAGGGCACCAGTGGCAAACCTACCAATCTTGGTGTTCTCTGGCAAATGCCAAACGTCTTGCATGGTGTTGGGCTCTAAGCACAACCCCGACTTGTGGTCGTCGGGCCCTCATACCACCCTCATGGAGACTGTTCCTGACCATTTGAGCAGACACATGCACACTGGTGGCCTGCTGGATGTCATTTTGCAGGTCTCTGGCAGTGCTCCACCTGTTTCTCCTTGCACAAAAGTGGAGGTAGCGGTCCAGTTGCTGGGTTGTTGCCCTCCTATGGCCTCCTCCATGTCTCCTGATGTACTGGCCTGTCTCCTGGTAGCGCCTCCATGCTCTGGACACAACTCTGGCAGACACAGCAAACTTTTGTGCTACAGCTCGCATTGATGTGCCATCCTGGATGAACTGCACTACCTGAGCCACTTGTGTGGGTTGCAGGCTCCATCTCATGCTACCACTAGAGTGAAGGCACTGCCAGCGTTCAACAGTGACCAAACCATCAGCCAGAAAGCAAAGGAACTGAGAAGTGGTCTGTGGTCACCTCCTGCTGAACCATATCCCCTTTATTCGGGATGCCTCTGATGTCCACCTGTTGTCTCTTCCATTTGCACAACAGCATGTGGAATTGATTGTCAATTGGTGTTGCTATCAGGGTGGACAGTTTGATTTCACAGAAGTGTGATTGACTTGGGGTTACATTGTGTTGTTTAGGTGTTCCCTTCATTTTTTGGAGCAGCATATTTACACTTCCATTTCTGCAGGCTTACCTGTGATCAGGCAGGGACACCACATTAGGGAGTTTAAATTGCAAAAGACTGGACTCTGGTATTTGTCACAGTTGTATGGAAGAAGGATGCAAACTGTCCCTGCTGAAATGTTCTCTTCTGCACAATAAACCCTACTTTCTTTTGATCCTGGCCATCAAAACTGCTCATTTCATTACTAAACATGCCTATTCCATAACCCCGAAGGTTAGATATTTCATTGTCCTGTTCCAAGGTTGTCTTTCTTTCTCATTATCTTTTTGACAGATTATATCAAACTGCCTCAACTGAATAAACAGATGCAACCTTATCACATATTACATAAGAAGACAATTTTTCAAAACACCAAACCCACATATTTACACAGAAGGCAATACACACTGGGCAAAATCCGGGCACCCCTTCTGAGCCCTCGCCACTGGCTGGAGTTGGGGGGTCGCCAAAGCTGCAGAGGACGTTGAGCACCAGGCTCCGTCGAGGACGTTGAGCCCTGGGCTCCATTGCGGGCATTGAGCGGCAAGGACTTTGTGATTTATTTATTTTTATTGATATTTTAGTGTTAAACTGTGCTTTATTTGTATGTTATTGTATTAATGTGTATTGATATGTCTGTGAGCCGCCCTGTCGCACTTCACGAGTGGGGCGGCATAGAAGCCAATAAATAAATAAACAAACTAGAGCAGGCCCATTGAATCTGTGAGTATCGGGAGAGTCAACTCCTCTGTAAATTCTACTGATTCAAATTGTTTAATCTAGTTAAGATTTATTACTGAATTTTAGCCATTATCTCTACAGCAGTGAGGAACAAAACTGAAATTACAGTTGAAATGGAATTGATTAGTTATTTCATTTGACTCCTTCTGTCATAATATTAATTTTGAATCTACCCACATTTGATTGCAGAGTCAATCTGGTGCAGTGGGTAATGTATTGGATGAGGAGATCTGGGTTTAAATCCCCACTTGGTCATAGAGGTTTGGTGCTTGTGTGTGCGTGGCAAAAGTAAAATGCTCTTTGAGCATCTCACATACCTTGAACCATTTATTATATGTATTTTCCATAAGTCTAATGTGAATAAATGGCATGTAACAGCACACATATATTTGTGTTAAGTTCAAGGCAGACAAATAGAAGTTATTCAGACAAATACAAGTTAACCACCTATGCAGAAAGAAGATGGGGTAGAATTCATTTCCCCAGCACCCTAAATAGGTGTTTCATGCTGTTAGAGCTCCATGGCATGGCACAAGTATTCCAAAAGTGAGAAAGATGCCAAGCACCATGGACAGCACCAAGATATAGGGATCCAGCAATAAGAATACATTGGCCTAAAAAAAAGATGTTGGCCAGAATTATACTGTATTCACATAATGTTTATATAACTTGCCATGGCTAACTGTAGCTAATGAGATAGGTGTTGACATGTGTGTTGGTCATGTGCCTGATCAGGCACACAACTGTGCAATCAAGATGCACCCTGGAGTTTCATCAGTTTCCTGTGACAAGGTACACAAACTATGTTAACACCAATAGGATTCTAGTTGTTAAGGAATTAAAACCTAAACAAATGATCTGGTTTATGAATGTGAGATATTGCTCACAGATAGATAGATAGATAGATAGATAGATAGATAGATAGATAGATAGATAGATAGATAGATAGATAGATAGATAGATAGATAGATAGATAGATAGATAAGGAGAGAGAGATTCTGGTTACTGTATCTACCTATGAACCTGCCTACCAATGTACTTGGGAAATAAGTGTGACCAAATTCAGTGACACTGATTCATGTGATAAGATTGCAGTCAAGATTTACTTTTTTGTGTGCAGAAGCCAACCCCATTTATCACAAAGAGACTTAATTACTGTAGAGTTCATGCATGTAGAACTACAGACTAAGTTACCTATTTTTGTGTGGACTGTCTCCTCCTGGCAAAAGGGGTTTATGAAATGCTGTTTTGACTAGTCCTGCAATATCAGAGAAGCATTCCTATGTCCCTCTTATTTATAATATGAAAGTTGATGCTATGATCAATACGAAGAAACAACTTCCAAGTACTGAAAGAAAGAAACTGACTTATTTGCAAAGTATCATCAAGCACATAACTAGTGCACTGAGTGTTGAACATTCAAAATTCTACTTTCAAAGCGTTTGGCACTCATGACTGAAGAAATATGTTTGAAAATATGCAGACAATTTCTGCAAAATAGCTCCAAGGCTCCACCGATCGTAAAACAGATTTTTACTACTTAGCTAAGTACACACCCCTCCTTTTAGAGTCATTTTTCTTACGATAGACTGCTACAGTTGAATTTTTTAATATGCCCTTCAGCAACTAAACAGCATTTTAAAAATCAGAGGAAGCTAGGCAGTAAAACAGCTGCCATGTTTTATATGCCAAATAAAAGATATTAGAGGCAGTTGATTTTCAGAAATTGTTAAGGGGTGATGGTACATGTAAAGTGGCATTGGGTAAGTTTGTTTCAACGGTTACTTGAGGATGGTATCAACTTGATCAAGAGGATGTTCCTGCAGCATTAATTCTAGGAAAGCTACATATGATGCGAATTATCACTCTTCAATCAGCAATTTCAGAATGGAGTCTGAGAAGTCTACACTAAAAATCAGATACATAATATCTTCTTGAATTCTAAATAATTTTTACCCAAGGCAAACATATTTTTTAAAAGTGTTTTCACATGCTCATCTTGTAAACACACCCCTAAATGTTATACGTATATTTCAGGACTGTCTCACAAAGCAAACTTCAAGTAAGTTCAGTCTATTTGCAAAATGTGATTGACAAACCCCTTCTGACTGCAATTCTGTGGACAGAATCCTGTTTATTCCTTTTGCATGTGCAACAGTCCTTTAACTGAGCTCTTACTGAGTATTTCCTTGTGCAAACATGGAAATTTTCCATCTGCCAACACAACAGACAGCCATTTGAGTCAAAGGAATGAGCTTGATTTCCCCCTACATTTCTCTGGGTGGGAGTCCCACTGAATTCACATTTACAGGATTGTGTTGTTAACAACGTATTTTCATTGAGCTAAATGTTTGGAAAATGTATATGCTTTTAATAAAAATGATTACCTTTAATTTGTGTAACACTGCAACAACATTGCCTTGTTTCTATGCCTGTTTTGATTCTTTTGACAGGTAATTTGAATTATTCAGACATATGGGGAAATTAAAGGAGTCATTCAGGGTATTTTAAATAGTAAAGAGATAAATGCTTCAAATATTTATTGTATTCATTGAGCTGAATCTTATTATCATCTAGTCCAAAATCTCGTAATGAAACACTCAACCAAATTAAACTTTCATTAAATGATGTTCATTCTGGATTTTCCCTGAAAAAATAAACAAAATGAAAATGAAAAGAAGCTGCTGCTACAACGTTTCCTTGCATTAATGGTCTTATTATTACACAGGCTAGGCAAGCCTCTCAGAATTATTATAAGATATAAAGTGCTCAGAAGTGATTTATTAATTTCCTCCTTCCTAGACTCTGACTTGTATTTGATCTGGACTTACTTCAGTTAAGAGAGAGAGGGAGAGGTTTTGTTTTAATTTTTTTGGTAGAAAAAAATGTAATATATTTTTCCTCCTTCTTGTTACTTATTCAGATGCCCATATATATTCAACAGATTTTTTTTGCACTCAATCAAATTTTTCAGGACACACTGCAGTAATCAAAATACATCATTACAACACTGTGTGTATCAGCACTAGCTTGAGGGTCGGGGGAGGCGAAGCACAACTCTCTTCATTGTTTTTAACTAGGCAAAATCAGATTCTACATGTCTGTAGGAAGAGATCCACTGTGATCAAAGCAATTTCCAAGTCTAATAATTTTAACACAAATTATCTGTAAGTGACAGTACAATACTTGAAGTAGGAACACACAGGCCAAAAGCTGGCTGTAAGGTGGACTTCTGCTGCATGTCCAAAAAAAAAACCCACAAGAAACTGCTACTCCAGCAGAACTCCGTCATTTCTTTCATACCTTTAGCAAGATTTCTCTTTTCTGGAATTTAGAAAACAAAGATTCAGTTCCCTACTGAGCCTTAAAATCCACCAGTTGACCATGGACCTGTCAATCTGTCCTATCTCACTACTCTCTTCTGAAGATAAAGGAGAGAGAGAAAGGGCATGAATTATAATTTTGTGTCAGATATTACTCTGGGTTGAAAGGATTTTTGCTGAAGAAACTCCACTGTCTTGAGTTCACAGCAAAGAAGCGCTATAGATTTAATTAGTAATAGAAATGCTTGACAATTAGGAAAGCCCTTAGTCAAAAGACACCATAGCCATCTCTATTAACCAAGGCAGAGATGTGTTACTACTCAGAGAGGGCCATGTGGAGAGGAACAAATGCCTGACTTCCCGTGGGGGTGGAGTGACAAAACCAAGAAGCCTTTGTTGTTGTTCTACATGCATTTCTAAGATGTGTGCCTGGCAGAAGACATCATGCCATGCCTGATGAAGAGATTTTGAATCTGAAAAGTTAGTGCAACATATATATTTTTGAGTAATCAAATAAAAGGTATCGCCTTCCTCCTGCATTTATTACTAGGGAGATTCAGATGTTCATCCAAGAGCCAGTGTGGTTGGTGGAATGTCAAACCAAGACAAAAGACCCAAAAAAAACCCAACAACAACACATACACACTCCATCTGCCAAGGATTGAATGAGGGGAGAATAAGCAAACTCTGCCCATAGTGTAAATACACTTGATGACCACATTCCCCATAATTTGACATACTTGAGTGTTTGGCATGTCAAGAGAATATGTGAAGTAACCTTCCAATAAATTAGGATTTTGGCAAGAACAGGATCACCCTCACATCACATTATTTATCAGAAAAGAGACAAAACAAAAACAAACAAACAAACATTGTGCCACCTTAAAAGACTAACTGCCATACTGTAATGTCCACTTCCTCAGGACCTGATCTAGTGATGGGCACCGACCGGGTCGAACTGGATAGGGTGAACTGGTAGTGGACCTGCCTGGCCATGCCCCCGCTCTGCCACACCCCTTCTCCCCTTACCCCACTCCGGGCACTTGAGTTGCGGCCAGCCCTGTGGTCGGGAGAGAATTTATCGGGCCAGGTGTATGCACGTGCTGCTGCTCAATGCCTATAACTTAGAGGGAAATGCCACCTTGGCATTTTCTGCTTCTGTTCTTCTCGTGAGGCTTCGTTCCACTCCATGGAACTTTGTTCCACTCCGAAAGCTTTGCGAGAAGAACAGAAGCGGAAAATGCTGAGGTGGCGTTTACCTTTAAGGAATGAGCATTGAGCAGCAGCAGCGCACACCTGGTCTGGTTCTGTCCCGACTACGGGGCTGGCTGCAACTCAAGTGGTGGCTGCAAGTCAAGAAGAGGAAGTCAGTGAGCGGTCAGCTGCTGGCCTCACCCCACTCACTGCAACCAGTTGAGTTGTGCTTGAGTTGCGACCAAGTTGGCCAAGGTGGCCGCAACTCAAATGCAACTCAACTGCAACTCAACTGGTTGCAGTGAGTGGGGTGAGGCCAGCAGCTGACCGCTCGCCAACTGAATCTTCTTCTTCTTCCTCCTCCTCCTCATCTCGGCTGGGAGAGAAGAAGAGGGAGCTGCCATCGCCGCCGCTGGCCTCGGGCCTGAGCTACGGCCAGAGGGAAGAGAGTGCCGTGGCCGCCACAGCCGTGTAAATGGCACAGAAGAATTGCCGCCCCTGCCACGGGCCTGAGTCACCATGGTGTAAGTGTCGAAAGGGGAGAGGGGCTACTGAATGTGTTAAGAATAGGGCGCCTCCCCCTTGAAAGCTCACATTTAAAATACATGAGTTAGTCTTTAAGGTGCTGCAACAGCTTTTGTCATTTTTTTGCTGTTGTTTTTTTACTCTCAGATATGCTTGCAGACTAACTAGAGATATGAAGGCTCAGGGAAAAACCCAAAAAATTCAGGGAAAATCCGATTTTTCCCCTCGTTTTTTTCTGAAGCCTTTTTTTGTTTTTTCCTGATAAATTGAAAAAATAAAAAATATATTATGGAATGTTATTTTAACATGATGAATAAAATATTTTAAGATAAGGCCAAGGTTCAAATATTTTATAAATCATTTCTAAAAAATATGTATATCAGATTATTTTCAATTTTTTCAAAAATTTCCGTCCCCCCCCCCCGAAAAAAACACGGTTTTTTTCCTAGCTTCAAAATGTTTGGAAATTTTACATCTCTAAGACTAACACAGCTTTCAATCAAAACATTTATTTATTTGTTTGTTTGTTTGTGTTTGTATTGTCGCCGTCTTACCAAGGTGACTCCGGGCAGTTTACACATATAGACATAAAACATTCATAGCAATAAAATCAAGAAACGTATCTAAAAGCCATTAAAACCTTTAAAATACCAATAACATACCCATCCACCCAGCAACCACTGCTGCAACTCAGGATGGCCCCTATATAAGCCAACAAGGGAGGGAGGTGTTTCACACCGGCAGCACCCCACACCAGTTGTGCTAGCCAGGTTTTAAGAGTTTTTCTGAAGGGGAAGAGTTCTGCCTGGAGGCGGAGCTCAGTCGGCAGGAGGTTCCACATGGCCGGAGCAAAGACCAAAAAGGCCCTCCTTCTGGTGCTAGAGAGGCGAGCCTCTCTAGCTGATGTTACTTTTAGGGAGCCTCTCTGGTCTGCTCTGGTGGGGCGGGCAGATGTCCTTGGGGAGATGCGGTATCTTAAGTACTCTGGTCCACTACCATGTAGGGCTTTCAAAGTCATCACCAACACCTTGAATTGCACCCAGAGGCACACCAACAGCCAATGCAACTCTCGCAACAGAGGTGAGGCATGGGCATAACGCCCACACCCCATCATCACACTGGCAACTGTATTTTGAACCAGCTGCAGCCTCCGAATGGTCATCAAGGGTAGCCCCATGTAGAGCTAATTGTTGTTCATTTGCACAGTTGATTACGACCTAATTTGAAACAAATTGCATTTTTTGTTTCAAAATGCCCACGCCCACAGAGTAAGCCATGCCCACAGTGTGGCAGTGAAATTTTTTGATGCCCACCACTGACCTAATCCATGAAAGTTTATATTAAAATAATAGCAGTTAGCCTTCAAGGTTCCACACCATTTTTTTCTTCATTTTTTGCTTTTATTTTTCTTCAGTTTTATCTTATCTGATATGTCTGTACAGACTATCATAGCTAAAGTCTGAAAATTGTAATCAATATATACTCCTTTTCTCAAACTCATCAAAGCAATATGCCTGTTCCTTCTCTACCTACACTCATGTCTTTTGTTAAATATAAAAAAGTAGTAGTATGCTTTTATAGATTATCCGCCAAAATTATCAGCTCCTGCACCAGGTAGAGGAACTGTGCATATTGGTCAGGAGCTGGGAAGTCATCTCATCACCCCAGATCCTGAATACATTCTAGTTCTAGGAGACTTTCCTCACATTTTCAGATTAAGCCACCAGGTGGTGCAACACTGAAGGGGAAAAAAAGGTTAAATTAGAATAACAGCACCATGTCAATACTGTACCAATATTTAAATGTTGAAAATATTATATTAACTACACATAATTTGTTTATGTTTGTGCTAAGTGCCTGAATATTAGAGTATTGATTAAACCTCTTGTCCAATAATTCTCTTCTGCAATGATTTGTTTTTCCAAGGAAGCAACAGGTTTTGAGAAACAATTATGGCAAAGATACAAACCGACGTAGCCAGGATATTTATTTATTTAACTTATTTATATTTTGTATTACTTCCTGAAAGGACCAAAGAGGCTGTCATCATTAAAGGAAAATATCTTTTAAAATAAATAAAAAGAATGGGCTATTAAAGATCTATTATGAAATAATGAAACTACTTCTTTGTTTCTTCTTCTTTTATTCTACGCCTTTTTCCTCTCCCCACCCCTTGCCAGAGGAAGACCTAGAATGAAACAACCCTCCAGAATTTGTTGGGCTAACTGTCTAGTAAAAACTGTTGGTTATCCACTGTGTGCAACCATCGTTCAAGATTCCCTTTTATCATTTCTTTCATTTCAAATGAATCATGTGATCCCTGCCACGAGATGGGGTAGCTGGGAAGAGCTCCTCGGCCCTAAACTCCAGGGTGCGATGATTCCTTATTGGAGTATGGAAGTGGGGTACACTCTCAGCCCACATGTTTTTGGTCCTCCTTTCCCTCTAGTCTGAGGTTGAGTTGCTAGCACTACCCTTCCAATAACAAAAGTGTGAGGCTGAGGTTGAGTTTTGGGCACTCGTCTAGCCACCCAACACCACTCAACGAGGTCCAGTAGTACCATACCTGTCAGTTTTGGATTTGGAAATAAGGGAAATTTCCAGGCAAATAAGGGATACTTGACAGCTATGCTTATCCTGTGCTGCCCTCCAATGGCGGCAATAGGGCATTGCAGTCTAATTAATAAGGGATGATGGGAGGAAAGAGGGTACAATAAGGGGTTTTCCTGGCCAATAAGGGATACTTGACAGCTATGAGTAGTACAGGGCCATGAAGGTCCTTCCACCACAGCAGTTCTTCTATCTCCTGGGCCAGCTAAATGAGCCTTTCCCACCTCCAGTGCATCTTTACAGGCCTTTCCAGTCATGGCTAAGTTAAATGGTTCAGCCACTGATCTGAGGGTCCAGGTGGTACTCCCTTATCACAGCCCCCTCCTAGGAGCAAAGCTGACTCACTCTCCAATCCAGGGCTCTTGGACGAGCAGTGGCCAGTTCTCTTACAAGATGTAGAAAGCAAGGGCAGTTTCTCCCAAGCTTCCAAGCAACATTCAACCTTCTCCTTTCTCTTCCTCCTTTTTTATTCCTGCCTCCCACCATTCTATTCCACCCTCCAGCTGTGGCTCCTATGCCAGATTCTCCTGATAATATGTAAAGAAACACACCACTGGAAGGACAGCCACCGGGTGATAAAGTGGTCATAGGAGGTTGGCACAGAATAATTGTAATATGCATCTGTAGAGAGACTATTTTCACTGCAATCTTCAAGGCAATGGTTAATGGTCTTTTTAACCACTTCTGATATATACTGTATGAAGTTAAGAGGTAAATATAATACAGATATAGCAGCAGCAATTATTAATGGAAATATTATATGGAGTTATATGTTCCACTTCAGATCTCCAATCACTCTGTACCTCTGTACCTGATGTATATAAATTGATGCCATGAAGTCTTACTTCTATGTCTGATGAAGTAGACTAGATCCACAAAGCTCACATTAAAATACAGCAGTTAGTCTTTAAAGTGCTACAATGTTTTTGTTTTGTTTTGTTCACTCTCTGATAGTTTAGATCAGTGATGGCAAACCTTTTAGAGACTGAGTGCCCAAACTGCAACCCAAACCCCACTTTTTTATTCCAAAGTGCCAACATAGTAACAGGGGAGGAAGGAAACACTCCCATTGGGCTTCTGGGCAGAGGGGTGGGGTGAACTCTGTGCTGGGGGGAGGAAGGAAGCACTCCCATTGGGCTTCTCAGCAGAGGGGCAGGGTGAACTCTGTGCTGGGGGGAGGGAGGAAGCACTCCCATTGGGCTGCTGGGCAGAGGGGCGGTGCAAACTCTGTGCTGGGGCGACTGCATGGGTGCCCACAGAGAGGGCTCTGAGTGACACCTCTGGCACACATGCTATAGGTTCACCATCACTGGTTTAGATCTCATGAGCCTCTTCATCATGGTGGATTGCTAAAACTAGATATCATTCACCAAAATTCTGTTGTGTGAGTTATGCCTGCATGAGGGTGGTGGAATGATAGCCAAGGAGAGATTTTCAATAAATTCCTCAATCCATCCCAGTGCTCCCAGGGCTTGCACATAATAAGTATTATTACATGCAAGTCTGAAAAGCTGTGAGATAGAAGTTTTTATTTATTTATCCAAATCCAAAGAACTAAAATTTAGAACCAGCATAAATAAAAAAGCACTAAACATCTAGAAATGTGTGCATAGATAAACTGTATGTTTACATATTCACTCTCTACTTTTCCAATATTCAGCAGTCATTTGCTTCAAACAAATCCTTGATATCACACCACTCAGGCAAATTGCTGCAGATTAATTCAGTCTTATCTCTCACCACTTTGACATTGTTCACCATTATCAAAATAGCCCCACCTCTTTAGGTTTGTTTTGCATCATGTCACCCACATTCTCAGCCTATTCATTGTCTTCTATGCCCCATATTGGAGATGGTAACCTGCTGCTGGCTTCTCCTCCTTCATTGCCCATAACCCTCCAGGTGATAGTCTTTTCCATAGTTCAGTCTGATGAGCCTCAGCTGTAGATGGAATTTGTGCCACTGGTTTTAGGAAGGTCTTCCTTGAATTCAGACTTGATGGATGATGTTGAAATCCAAACATTTGATGCCTTGGGTCTGTTTCTCACTTTTTCTTCTCAACCTCTGCTGCTAACCTGTGTTCTAACATCTGGAGCTGCTATGAGTCAGTCGTTGGTTGTAAACAGCCCATAACTACACTACCTGTTTCATAAAATACCACTTTTTAACTAGACTAGCATGGGCAGAGTTCCTCTAGACTTGGACAGCATATTCTGCAGTACAGAAACACAGAACAAGGCCAGGTGTATCAAAAATATTACGCTGAACTCCCCATATAGTATTTGTAAGTTTGCAGACAAGATTGTTCCTGGCGCATACCTTCTGCTTGATATCCTCCTGACAATAATGTTTATAAGTTAAAGCACAGACCATTTTACTCCCAGGTATTTTGTATTGTCACAGTGGTTTAATTTGTGTCTTCTCTGGGTTATGTTCAGCTTCTTTCTTGCCTCCCTATTTCATACATTGAATGCACATATTTGTGTTTTTTCCAGATTAGGTTTCAGGTGATTGTTGTCGCAATAGACAGCCAGTTCTTCAAGAGCAAATGCCACCTTAGTCTCTACTTCCTCAAATGTTGTGATTGCTGTGTCATGTCATTTCTGTAGCTTTTCTTTTAATTTAGAGTATTCTTTGTTACAGCGAGGAGCTCATCATTAGAATTGCTATGATAATGTTTAAAGAACCTACTTCACAACTCATTTGTTAGACTTGACTATATTGTTAGGAACTCTGTATTCAACAGGGTTACAGATACCTTGTCCTAACAGGACAGGGGTGGGGAAGCAGGCTGTTGTTTTCAAGCAGAGAAGACACAGTTTTGAATGACGGGAGGTGAGCTCTTCTTCCCTTTAACATTATAGAAGAGAGATCTGCATGGTTAATATATTTTCATTTCAGGTGCTTTCAGAAATGCTTGTTTTGTTTTCTTTCATTTTTGTATTTTTTGCTCATTGGCTCTTTCATTTTACAAATGAAAAGCAAATTCATTTTATCTTTTCCTATTTGCATTTTAGAGCTTAGTGGTTAAGACACTGAATGTGACAACTGGAAGGTTGGCAGGTCGTCAATTTGAGACCTGAGTGCTGCACAATAGGGTGAGCTCCCGTCTCTGTCCCAGCTCCTGCCAAACTAGCAGTTCAAAAGCAAGACATTGCAAGTGGATAAATAGGGACCAATTTGGTGGGAAGGTAAACACTCCAGTGTCTAGTCATGCCTGCCACATATCCACAGAAACATCTACAGACAAAGACAGACACACAGAGACACTCTTTGGCTGTAAGCAGAGATGAGCACTGGACCCTGGGGTGGACACAACTGGTTTTCAAGCAAGGGTGACCTTTACCTTCATCGTTGCATTTTGGTCACTCCAAAAGCACTAAGAAACCTTAGAAACTTTCCTGAAAAACAGAGAGACTAGGCAACAGAGAATCAATCTACTCGAAAAGCAGTCAAAAGTACTTGAGAATCTGGGATCAAGCCAGTCACAGATATTCACTCTCATTCCAAAACTTTCAGCTGGAAATGAAACAGGCAGGTAAAGCTTCAGCCCAATATACCTAGCTCAGAATATGTGCCAATGCACACAATGGATCAGATAAACCTGGTACAGAATTGTACCATAAATCTAAAATCTGCCAGTTTCTCCACTCTTATTCTTGGCAACACCTCCATTCTCGCTCTCACTGCTCTACATGAGGCTCAGACAAAACTTGCTCCCCCAGACTGTAAAACCCTAGTCTGGCTGCCGAGAAGCCCCAGGCAGTCATGTGGTGAGGATTGAGCCCAAAAAAAAATCCTCTCCTGGAATTAAAATGGAAGAGGGAAGCACCTCTGTGGCTGTGCTTCATCACGGACACCATCAGTGCAGCAAACCCACCTCAAGGCTTCACCATCCTCCAAGGCTATCTGCTGCAAGAGCTCCAGACTTCGAACTGGTGCCAGCCAGGCAAAAAACTCTCCAATGCCAATAAACAAAAAAGAGCCCCTTATAGCATAACCCAACAAACCAGGAAAAATTAGGCCGGCTGTCTGAGCTATAAACCTTCCAACCTCACACATCGCCAACATGAGCCTTTCGATCCAATTGCTTTTGACAGGGAAGAGCAATCAAGCATGACAAAAGTAAAACATCAAACAGAAATTCAGAGTGAATCCAATGAACATTTTGTCTTCTTATTGGTGGAAGTAGAGGAAGCCATAAGAAGATGTAGTAATGGCAAAGCAATAGGACTCAATGATATCTAGATCAAGCAAATTAAACATGTTGGGCAAAATACAAATAATGGTTCTTCAGCTCTTTAATAACTATCAGAAAAGCATACAAATCCCAAAAATATGATGAAAGATTAAACTAATTCCTACACTGAAACCAGGCCAAAAATCCCCATCATATCCCAATCTCTCAACTATGCTACTTATAGAAAGCATTTGAACAAATGATATTAAATTGTCTACTTCCTAAAAATCAAACCATTTCTAATTCCAGAAAAGGCTGGCTTTAGACTTACAAGAACTGTATGGCCAGTGGTGGGCATCAGCAGGTTCGCACCAGTTCGCCAGAACCGGCAGCAGAAATTTTGGCTGGCTCCGCCCGTCCAAGTTCTGAAATAAAGTAGTTCTAATTCGGGTGCAACGCAGGGCTTTCCCCCTGGCCACACCCACCATAGTGTGGTAGTAAAATTTGCTAACAGTGTGGTAGTAATTTTTTTTGGAGCCCACCAATGTGTATGGCTCAAATCTTAAATCTAACCCAACATACATAAAACAGATTTCAAACATATAGAATAACTGGAACAGTATAAATTCCATAAGACACGGTCCACCATCGATTACTGTTCAAAAAGCTCTACCTCCTTATTAAAGATCACAGACTAACAGAGATTGTTGCCATCCTACTTTAAAGCCATAGAATCTTCGCTGAATTTCAACAGAGTCATAATTGCGGGGGAAACCAAAGAATGGTATTCCACAGGATAGCGGTCTGGCCCCAATATTTTTAACATTTGCATAAATGATCAACCAGCATCCTCCTGTTTCAGAGGTTTCATCTATGCTATTGATAGATAAGAGCGAGTCAATGATGGTAGTTTTTCGTTTTAATTTGTGTACCGTCCAGAATTGCTTCCTAGTGGGTGATATATAAATGTAACAAACAAAAGTTTCCTGTGGAAACAGAGGAATGTATTCCTGAACACTAACCATCAAAACATTAGTCTAGATAACAAACACATTCCAATATGGCTGTTAAAATGTGCTTTCCCCTGACCCCATAGCATTTCATAAAGGTAAAGTGTCAGTACAGTACTAGTTTCTGTAAGTTCTAGACATGTCAGAATGTGGCAAAAAGTGTAATTCATAAAAGTGTCTGTTCTTCCTCTATGTCACATAAACACAACAACATCACACAGAAACTTGGACAAGAGATCTGTAGAATTCTCCCAGGCCCTCATACTAAAAAGGCCTAGCTCGCCTTTCCAAATCAGATTTAAAACTCAATGAAACTTGACCTCTTATCCAATCTGTAACATCGCCTTCTTCCACCACCTCATCTGAGACCTGGAATTAGTGAAATGGTGACACCAGCCCAAAAGTGAGCCCTAGTGGTGCGGTGGTTAAACTGCTGTACTGCAGCCGAAACTGTTGACATTGTAAGTTCGATCCTGATGGGGATCAAGGCTGACTGAGCCTTCCATCCTTCTGAGGTTGGTAGAATGAGTCCCCAGCATGTTGGGGGGCAAAATGCTAATAAACTTGTGAACTATACAGAGAGTGCACTAAACACGATGGGGCAATATATGTGTTATGGCTATTGCTAGGTGTGATTGTCTATGAGAAAAACGCATAATGGGAATGAGATAAACAAAGTATAGTACTGTATGTTCAAATTTGAATTGCAACTCTTGAAAGCTATCCTAGTTGCTTCACACACACACACACACACACACACACACACACACACACACACACACACACACACAGACTTGATTCCTAGAAAAAACAGTAAACCTTGTACCTATCTTTTAAAAAACACAGTCTAGAACAGGGTTGCCCAAACTTTTCAGGCCGTGGGCCTGTCATGTGGCTCAGGGAGCCGGTCACTATGGCCCGCGAAGTCCTCATCGCTCCTGAAAGCGGAAGTAAAATGCACCAATACGGACCATACCTGTCAAGTATCTCGTATTGGCTGGGATTTCCCATAATTTTGCACCGCTTTTCTTCATTTCCCGCCCAGAGTCGCCACCATCCCATAATTTGGCGGCGGGGGGGAGTAGTTACTGCGCATCCCTTCTGCGCAGGTCCCTTCTGTGCATGCATAGAACCCTTCTACGCATGCATAGAAGGGTTCTGCGCAGAAGGGGAATGCGTAGAAGGCTTCTACGCATGCGTAGAAGGGACCTGCGCAGAACTGTTCTGTGCAGGTCCCGTATTGTCCGGAGCCGCGCTTGACAGGTATGATACGGGCCCGTTTTAATTCTGTTTCCAGGAGCGACGAGGGCTTTGTGGGAAAAATGAATTGGTGTTGGGGGCCAGATCCGGCCTCCGGGGGCGTAGTTTGGACACCCCAGGTCTAGAATCAGTGAAGTATCCAGAAGATCCTCTTAGTGCAATAATGTTTTACACTACCCATTTCGACCACTGCTGAACTCCCCAGAAGAAACCTATGTTTCTCGCACTGCGCTTGAAATGTTGTCATAACACCTGCTCACCCCCACACCCCCACACTTCAATGGGCAAAGTCAGCATAGACGGAGCCAGACTCTCCTCCCCGTTTCCATCGGTCCCCTCCCCCTCGGCTGCTCTGACCTGTCCTCTCCGCACCACCCATCATCCTCCTCCTGCCCTTCTTGCTCGCCTCTGATCTGTACCTTCGGCGTGGCAGCTGGAAGACAGGATGCTGTTCGGAGGTCTGAAGAGGTAAGGCAGGTAGCGGGAAAAGCATTTCATCTTCCAACCGATAATAATAATAATAATAATAATAATAATAATAATAATAATAATAATAATAATAATAATAATAATAATAATAATGGGGATGAAGTTAAGGGAGGGGGGGAAATGGAGGGAAAGCGTCTAGTCCTCAATCCATAAGGAATCCCGGGGAGGAGGGGGGAGCGCAGTTTGCAGGGCAGGCTACATGATGGACGCCTCGCAGGATCCGAACCCGCGCCGCAGAGCTGGCCCAGCTAAGTCACCTCCGGGGCCGGACCCCCATGTTGTTATCATCAGCACCAGGCAGAACCGCCGCCAATGGCTGCTGCAGGCAGGCGGCACAGGCGCCCAGCAGCGCCAACTCCGAAGCCCCCGAGGCGAGCCGGGCGAGGCTCCTCATTGGCTGAAGCGCACCAGAAATCAGGATTTGCTGACTAAGCCCCACCCACCCGGCCCGCCGGTAAACATACCACCACCCACCTCCGCACACCCGGAGCGAGGCCGCCGCCTCTTTCCCTGGGGTGGAAAGCGGAGCCCCGCGCGGAAGGGCATCCCGGAGTCGGCCACGATGCTCTACCTGGAGTAGGAAAAGGGCCCCGAGCGAGGAGACACGTGTAGGCAGCGCGTGGGGCCAAAGGCGTTTCCCCACATTATTATAACTGGGTGGGGTAGTCATGGCAGCCCTTGTGAAACCTGAAATGTTTTATTTTATTAATGGTTATCCTAGCCGTAATGGCGAACCTTGGCACTCCAGATGTTCTTGGACTCCCAATTCCCAGAAGCCCCTGTGAATCCACACGAAGGGGTTTACCACGATTTATCCAGCTCGTGCCTCCCTTGTCACTCCTGGAAGCGGAAGTAAAACGCGCCCGTATGGGCGCGTTTTACTTCCACTTCCGAGGGCGGCGCAGGCCGGATGAATCGCGGTAAACTCCTTCGTGTAGATTCACGGGCTGGGGCTTCTGGGATTTGAAGTCCAAAAACATCTGGAGTGCCAAGGTTCGCCATCACAGCCCTAGGGTACACAGAAAGCCCCCCTCGAGGATTGTGGTATTTTTTTTTTAACCACAATCGGGCGTACCCTGGTGGCAAATGTTGCCGGGTCATTTTTCTCACAGGGACTGCAGCGGCTCAAGTGGCTAAGACACTGACTGGAAGGCAGCAGGTCAGCAGTTCGAGACCCGAATACTGCAGGACGGAATGAGCTCTCCGTCTTTGGCCCAGCCCCTGCCAACCTAGCAGTTTGAAAGCAAGAAATTGCAAGTAGATAAATAGGGACCACGTTGGTGGGAAGGTAAAGTGTTCCGTGTGCTCTGCTGTCTAGTCATGCCTGCCCATACCTGTCAAGTTGCGGCGGTGAAAAAACTGGAAGCACCGCTGCTTCTGACAGGCACGCATGCACGTAGGGGTTACTGCAGCGGTGCGCATGCGCAAAGGGGTCACTGCACATGCACATGCAAACCGCTGCAGTAACCCCTACGTTCATGCGCACCGCCTCCTCTGATGGGTACGCATGCATAGTAACCTCTTTTCTGGCAGTTCAAATATGGGATGGCCACGTAAAGGACCGGGAAAGTACTCGTCTGCATATTACTACAGAAACATGTACTGATGAAGATTTAATTTTGGACAATGGCAAAGCCAAGAAAGTGGCATCATTTTGGCAGTTTGATCTGGACACAAAAGATGAAGAATTTCTTTGTCTGGATTGTTCTGTTTTATATTATTGTTTTGTGTGTTGTCTATTTCATTGTTGCAAACAACCCAGAGTGGTGCTTGCACCATTTGGAGCAGGGATATTAAATAAAGAAAGAAAATAAAAGTGTGCCAACAGGGATCTCTTATGTGAAGAGAAGGTAATCTCATACTGTCTTTTGCTTACCTTCTCTGCCCTCTTTCTTTTTTCATTGTGGAAGAATACTTTTTTTTAACAGTTCAGAAGATTATATACACATCTGCCCAAGAAAGGTTGCTTGCTTCCCTTCAACCAAGAAGCACACACTAGTTGAGTTCCATAAGTTAAACGAAGTTTATTCCCTAGACGTGTGCATGGGGCACAGCTGTGCAGTGCAGTATTGTGCAAGTTTTACTATGCTGCGTATAGACGATTACTCTAAGAATATGTTTCAGGATTACACCCTAACAGCGTAATCTTATCCCTATACTCCAAGAGATAAATCCAACTGAGCTCCATGCAACTCATTCCCTCTAGACTAGAGGATTATATAGAGTCAAGGACCATTAAATTCTTACTCCCAGTTCAGCAGGGATAGGACTGTAGCCCTTGTCCCTTTTAACTACTTTTTGATGCTAAGATTTATAAAGGCTGCAGAAGAGCAGAAATTACTTTATATAGCTTGCATAACATTCTGTCATGTGTTATATTTCATAGTGTTTTACATGCTTCTGTAAAAATCTTGCATAGCAAAAAATAGAAATGAGTATGTCTCCTGTATAAACTGAAAGAGACTATTGCACCAGTCTCCTTGAAAATTATATAAACCTATCAGACCTATATAGTAGGTTTAGATTGCTATTATTTCCTATAACACAGAAGGAACTGTTTTACACAAGATTATTTAGTTTACAAATTCTGGTATGATAGGGTTCTTTTTTATTTATTTATAGTTTTTATTAATTTTTCAAAGAGTAACATAAAAATAAGAAGACATGAAAAAATAAAAACAAAATACATTTCAAATACAACATACAAAATACAAATAAGATCTCAAAAAATCAAATTACAAATAATAACAAATACAAAACATAATTAATATTCGATACTCCAAATTTCCTATTCTCATGATTAACTATTCAAAATAACCAACACTAATAATATCTATCATTACATTACATAATCAAAATAGCACAAAATACATTAAAATTAAATCCACAATACACACCCAGTGAAATATACAATGCCCGGGAGGGGTATGACTGGGTTCAGTAATTTATGCTGTTGGGTTTGGATGCCAGTAAAGCTCTTCCTGGCTTTTTTATCCAATGGCAAAATAGGAGAAACTAGTACATGGTTTCATTTTTCTAAGCCATCATCACACAAAACATATATCCTACATTTCATCCAATGAGCTCATCACAAAAACCATATGTAATAGGTCAGGCAGAGAAAGAGTGGCTCAGAGCAAAGTTACCAGGAGACATTTATGGCTTCATTTGAGATTTGAATCTGGGCTCTAGCCCTAATCTCATCTCAATACACCACATTGGTTCTCTTATTATACATAATGAAATAATAAGTATGTGATATTCTGGAGTTTCAAATTACAGTTCATGGTGTAAGTGGTCATGCAGATTTGGCTGCCAGCATGCCATTTAAAGACAGTCTAAGGTGAGAGTTTGAACAAGGGAATCCATGGGTTACAGCTCACTAATCCCGTAACCAACAAAAATATAAAGAAGTTTTATAACTCACACTGTAAAAAGAAATTTCTATGTATGTTATTTACACTGCTGCTGAACTTTGTGAAACAATGCCATAATTCATGTATCTCTGCACAGACATGCAAGGAAATAAAAGCTCATGATAGAGAAAAAGAGCCAATATCAATTTTGCTTGGTTGGTTGGTTGGTTGACCTTCTATACCACCCATCTAGTGCAAAGGCTATTCTGGGGAGTGAACATGATTAAAAACATAAACATCATAAGCCACAAATATAACAGTAAACAGAATAGGCAAAATGTAGACCAAAGTAGAACAACAGTAATAAAGTGGCAACAGAAATAGCTTAAAATGCTTATGGGTAGTTCTCTCTGAAGGCTTCCCTGAATAACAAAATTAAAATGTATTTCCTTAAAGCAAGGAGTGATAGGGCTTCGCAGATTTCCAGTGGGAACGTGTTACTTAGTGAAGGTGCCACCACTGAGAAGGCTTTTCTTGAGGTGGGCACCCTCAAACTGCAAAGTCTCAGCAGATCTAACATGAAGGGTAGATATCATATCAATAGAAGGAAGCACTTCATCATATATCAAGGTCATAAAATGGAGCCTTCATATATTAGAGTCAAATCCTTGAACCTGATAAGGTTGCTGACAGACAACCAGTGCAAAGTGGCCACAAACAGGATGATGTGAGAAAATCTGGCTCCATGCTCTGGACCTACTGAAGTCACTGCAGTAGTGTTAAAGGGAAGCCCCATGTAGAGAGCATTGCAGTAGTCACTGTCATTACTTGAGATTACTAGTGAATGGACCAAAGTTGTTGGTTTTGTGTTCTGGAAAAGGTCACAGCAGGGCAATATGGGGAAGATGGGAAAAAGCCACATGGGACACTGCAGCTATCTAATGCTCCATCGATATTACTGGGTCCAACAACATGCCCAACCTGTGAACCTGATCTTTAAAAGGAATAGCAACTCCATCCAAGGTAGGAGCAATTCCAGATAGGCAGGTAGATGATGCACCTAACAACATGGTCTCTGACTTGTCCAGATTGAGTTTTATCCTATTCATCCTCATCCAGTCCAAACCCACAGCAAGGCAGCACTCAAGCCCTCAACAGCATCTACAGCAGAAGGTTTAAATGAGAGATATAGCTGCTAATCATCAGCATACTAATAGCACAACATCACAAATCTCCTAATGGTCTCACTCAAAGGCCTCAATAAATGTTGAACAGCATTGGGGAGATGGTTGACTCCTATAGAACCCCACACTACCTCTCCACTGCACCTTGTGAGATTAGTCTGCAAGAAAGGACTGGAGCCTGGGCAAGGCTAGACCTCCAATGTCCAATCCAGCCAGCCTACTCAGGAGGATACCATGGTCGACAGTATCAAAGGTCACTTAGGTCAAGGAGAACTACAAGAGAGACGGTCCCCCGGTTGGATCCTTTAAAATCATGCAGGGCAACCAATGTTGTTTCAGTTCCATGGTGAGCCAAAACCCAGACTGAAAAGGATTGAGGGCATTGGTCTCATCCAAGAATGCCTGCAGCTGATCAGCCACCACCCTCTCTATTAGCTTGCCATGATTGGAATGTTGGCAATAGCAATAGCAATTAGACTTTTATACCACCCTATAGCACTTAATGGCTGTGTATATTGTATGCCACCAGGCTAGTTTTCTTCAAGGTGGGTCATAGCATTTCCTTCAACACTGAAGGAGGACAGCCTTCTTTTATTGAGACACTGATGATAGATGTTTCCCATTCAATCGTAGCTGGTTTAGCAGCTTTTAAGAACCATGATGAACATGGGGCAAGTGAAGAGGAGGTGGGTCTATAGCGTGCAAGCACCTTGTCAACCTCCAATGGTATAACAGGAACATGAAGTAATCTTAACCTATAAATCCAAGGGTTAACCATTGGAACTGGCTATAGGTTGCTATGCCTCGCCCTACTTGCCTGCACTCACCCTTCCTGCACACGGCCGATCTGGGTCCGCAGGTCAACGAAGGATTGAGAAAACCAGCAGTGGGGCAACAGCCCCACAAACGCAAAGAAAGGGAAACAACTTCACCAAGTCCGCCAAGCCGCGGGAACCAAAGCCCCCCTCCCCAACGGCGCCTGAAGCTCCTAATCGGAGTTTCCCCTTTAATATCACTGGGGGGGGGGGTGTTGTGCTCCCCCTCTCTACTGGCTCCCCTGGGGTTGAGAGGTGGGGGGACAAAAGGAGTCTGTCTCCCCCACCCTCCTGACCCCAGGGGACCCGGCAGAGAGGGGATTCCCTCCCCCCCCACATACACGCCCCATATTAAAGAGAAGAAACCAAGTGGTTACTTCTCTTTAAAAACGGAGTTGGGGGGGAATCCCCCTCTCTACTGGCTCCCCTGGGGTTGAGAGGGTGGGGGGGACAAAAGGAGTCTGTCTCCCCCACCCTCCTGACCCCAGGGGACCCGGCAGAGAGGGGATTCCCTCCCCCCCACACACGCCCCATATTAAAGAGAAGAAACCAAGCGGTTACTTCTCTTTAAAAATGGAGTGGGGGGGAACCCCCTCTCTACTGGCTCCCCTGGGGTTGAGAGGGTGGGGGGGACAAAAGGAGTCTGTCTGAGAGGGGATCCCCCCCAGGACACCAAAAAACACGAAAAACAAACAATCAAAAACATTCAAAAATACACAAAAACAAACAAAAATAACACCAAAAAAGTAAACAACAACAAACATTTCCAAACACACCCAGCACCCAGCCAAACACCACAAAATCCAACCACCACCACCACCCCAAATAAAGAAAAACAGCTAACTCACCACCACACGACCTCATACCACAACGACTGGAAAAGAAATGAATAAAGAAAGAGACTACTTACTGGAAGAAGCTCCACCCAGAGGCCACGAGGGAAAAAACAGTCAAAATACAAGATAACCCCTACCAGCAGCACTTGCTGCCCACAATAATAAAAAAAATTCAAAAAGACACAATAGCCCCACACAAAAGGCCCCAAGAGTTTTTCGAAAAAGTATATCATCCTTTATTATTTTTTTCATCCACAAAACCAAAACACCAAACAAAACTCATCACAGTTTAAAACAGGCCATCAAAAAAAATTGTATAAATAAAAATTTTGAAAATTTCAAATATAGATTAACCTCTTCTTTACAAACATTAACAACAACAACAACAAAAACTTTCCAACACCATTTAAAACAGCCCGGCAATGCCGGGCAACCTTTGCTAGTTTCTAATAAAATCTTCAAGGTACTGTATATGAGAAATATGAAGTATGTTACTGCCTCCCCTCACCCAGTGAGTATCCTTGGTGAGGGGCTCTCAGTGTGTGTTCTAAATCCAGTGTTTATGAACATTATGAACCCAGCATGAGTGTAGGCAACACTACTTCAATTGTTACTTGCATCCAAGAAAATGCACATAGGATTACAGATTTGGTGCTTCCTATCTTTTGCTTTTTTTCTTCATGAAAATAATTTGTGAGTTAACAATCAGTATGAGTAAAATACATTTTTCCTGATTTAAGGATTATATTATTATTGAAACAGACACAAAAAATTCAGTGTCTGAGTTTATTTTATCTATTTCAATAATAATTTACATCCATTAAATAGAAAATTACCTCTTGTTTTTTTCTGTGCTGATCGTAGACCGTAATAAAGTGATTGAGCTCACTGTCTGAGTTTGGAACATGTTCTGCATTAGGAAACCTCTCTTCAACTGCTAGCTGATTCATTCATTCTAGAAACCAGTAACACACACAGGAAGGTTTTTTTGTCTGCATTATGATGATGGGAAAAGGTTGACCAATATCCCATATGCCACTGTTCTAATCCTGATCTTCATCCATTCTTATCTCGTGGCACCTATTTCACTTTTAAAAAATGATGCACATTCATGTCTTACATTTAAAAACAACAACACCTAAATCATTGCTAGTTCAGCACTAAGGAATCCCCCTCCCTTTTAAAAATGGTAATTCATCATTCAGAACATGATCAAAATTATCTGAATTTTCAGAGTGGTAGCTATGTTAGTCTGTGCAGATATAGATAAGAAAATAAAAAGTGAAAACAAAAATAGTGAAGACAAAAATTTTGTGGCACCTTAAATACTAACTGCTTTATTTTAATGTGAGCTTCCGTGGATCAAGCCCATTTTCTTATTTGAATTACCCTGATGCAATCTGGAATGTGACAGATGTGGAACCATACATTGTGTTTTAATGTGCACAAAAGAATACATGTGATTTTAATTTTATTTATTTATTTGGAATAGTAGCTATGTTAGTCTGTGTTTCAAGCATATCCGAGAATAAACAAAGCAAAACAAAAACATTGTAGCACTTTAAAGACTAACTGCTGTTATTTTAATGTTAGCTTTCAAGGATCAAGTCCACTTCATCTGACAAAGAGTTTTGTTTTGTTTACTCTCTGATGTGATTTTTTAAAACTCTCCAATAAACCAAGTATCAATGTTCCTTAAAGCAGAGCATAACGTTTCACACAATGTCTGAAATTTCTTTTCAAACCTGGCAAAGAAATTATATAGAAAAATGACATTCATTTTTTCTTCCTCTTCTAGTATTATTCACAACATTGCCTCCAGCTTTGCTGACAAAGATATGTGTGATACCAATTCAAAGGAATTATCACTGCTAGAATCTCATTTGTTTAACACTGGCAGCTCTAAAATTACCTACAACATTTGATCAACCGAAAATGCCAAAAAACTTCTCTAATATATTATTTATGTGCATGTTTGAAGAAAATTGCTTGGCAATATATCTTAGTATGGGTGGAGGAGAACTGCTACTTGAACAAAAATACTAGTTGTTTATCTAAAAATGTACATTTGTTTTCAAGATTCAGATTATTTTTCAAAAAGAATAAAATAAACACACTGGTTTCTGTACCTTAAGACCTTTGTACGTATTCCAAGTGTTGTTTAACTTTAGCTTTAACATTGTCCAAATGTCAGAATAAAAAGCACACTCTATAAAGTGAGTGCATAGCACTGGAAGACTTTTTATTCTGATGAAGTCAAGGCATGCAAGATCACTAGAGTGGAAAATATGGGAAGCAGCTATAGCGCACCAGCAGGGCAAATTCTTTGCAAACTGAAGGTATACCACCCCCACCATCACCAAGTAAGAATGAATCTTGACAGAAACTATAGAGAGCTACAGGGATAGGTGGACCAATGGCATGACAGTATAAGGCTGCTTCTATTACCCTACATCAGGAGTTCTCAACCTTTATAAGCTGGGGGCCGGGTCACGCTCCCTCAGACAGCTTCAGGGGCTGAACGTCCATTTTGCCTTTTCTACACCACAAGGCACTTCCTAGGATGGTGGAGGCGGTGTGGGGCCACATGAAATGGTGTTGTGGGCTGCATGTGGCCCACGGGCCACAGGTTGAGAATCCCTCCCCTACATCCATAATTTATATTAGTTTTACATCACTTTTAATCATTATGGTTTCACCTAAAAAAAATAATTCTTGTGGGCCATCAAGTCAATTCTATCTTATGGCAACCCTTTTCATGGTTTTTTAAGTAGAGAGTACTCAGAAGTGGTTTACCATTCCCTTCTTGTAGGGACATCTTGCAGCTTGTCCATGTTTTTATGTTTATTTATTTATTTCAATTTTTATGCCACCCACTCAGGTAAAAACCCGACTCAGGGCACATGCACATGTTCACCAGCTGGCACTTCACAGTGTATAACTGAACTGCCAGTCTCTGGCATGATGGGCAAGTACCTAACTCACTGGGCTATCTTAGAAATTATAATTTGACTAGTAGAAGTGCCCAGCCTTACATAGATTAAGTAATGGTAAAGGATGTCCTTGCTCGAAAGCAGTCATATCCAACTCTAGGGTTTGGTGCTCATCTTTGTTTATAGCCAAAGAGCCAGTGCTCTCTGCTTATTCAGATGTTTAATTGAACATGTGGCAGGCATGACTAGGCACTGGAGTAAACGGAACATTGTTTACCTTCCCACTGAAGTGGTACCTATTATTTTTTTTTGTTCAGTCACACAGTCGAGTCCGACTTTTTGCGACACCATGGACCACCGATCTCCAGGTGGTCTATGCCCATTGCGTCAATGATTCCATCCAACCACCTCATCCTGTTGTCCTCTTCTCCTTTTACCCTCAATCTTTCCCAGCATCAAGGCCTTCTCGACTGAGTCCTTTTTTCTCATTGTCATTTACCTACTGTAATTTCTTGCTTTTGAACTGCTAGTTTGGCAGGAGCTGGGATAGAGATGGGAGCTCATTCTATTATCCAGCACTCGGGTCTCAAACTGCTGACCTGCCAACCTTCCAGTCTTCATGTTCAGCCTCTTAATCACTAAGCCACTGCAGTCCCTTACATAAAGTAAGGTAAAGGTTTCCCTTTGCTCAAAAGCCAGTCATATCTGACTCTAGGGTTCAGTGCTCATCTGTTTCAAAGCCGAAGAGCCAGCGTTCTGCAGACATTTCCATGGTCATGTGGCAGGCATGACTAGACACCGGTGCGCACGGAACACTGTTACCTTCCCACTAAAGTGGTCCCTTTTTATCTACTTGCAATTTCTTGCTTTGGAACTGCTAGGTTGGCAGGAGCTGGGACAAAGATGGGAGCTCATTCCGTCCTGCAGTTCTCGGGAATCCAACTGCTGACCTTCCGCCTCTTAGTCAGCATCTTATCCTCTTGAGCTAGATGTCCCTTAATCCCACCCCAATCTAGGCATTTTTTCCTTTTTGCTTTTTAGTGTTTCTCAGCAGCCTCATCTGTTTATTCTTAATTGGTCCAAGCCTCCATCCAACCCTGTGCCCAACGAGATACATATTTTATCTTCTCACTCCTTCATATTACTAGTCAGCAAGACCTTTTATTTCAGTTTTTAGCATGCTGCTGCTTGCAGGCTTTCTGGAGAAATGAATATCTCAGGGCTGCAGCTGCTTCAGCTTTGTCTGTAGAAAAGGTTGAAGAAATCTGCCACCTGCAGACTGAAGACAGAACTATAGTTAGCTTTCAGTCAACTGTACAGCGGTACCTCGCTTAAAGAGCATACAGTAATGAGTTCCACGGGATTGCTCTTTAAGCGAGTTTGCTCTTTAAGTGAAACACCATTGTTAAGTGACAAATTGTGACTTCTGGCAGGGGTGGGTGGAATTGTGAACCCCAATTTAATTCTTAAGTGAGTTTTTGGTTAGTTTTAGTTGTTAAGCGAGGCGACCATTCAGAGAAAATTCTGCTCTAAGCGAGGCGCTCTTTATGCGAGGTTTTACTGTATTTGTTTAATCTATTTTTAAAATAAAATAATCTCCAGATGCACATCTCTAGAGTTCTTTCATTACCTCTGCCAAGCTTCAGATGTCTTTGTTTTGCAGCCTTGGAGGCAGAGATTCTCCTTTTATTATAACGACTGGCTTTCGAGCAAGGGAAACCTTTAACTTTACTAAAAGGTTAATACCACTTATGCAAGTATAGTTTGTAGCGCAGTCCTGGAAAAATAACTATTAAATTAGTATGTGAAATGAAAGATTTATATGATCTGAAGAGAAACCAGTACCCTCCTTTTAATTTATGTCTCTTGATACATTTTATCTTCTGTTATTTTTGTTGTACTATGCTGATCTTGGACTGTAATAAAGATTGATTGGTATATGAAATGACATTTCTATAAATGCTTTTAAATGCTCTATAACTAGTCAAGACAAATGCATTCTTTTGTGGAAGGCAAACATCTAATTCAGAAAGCAAGTGGTGGTGATGCTTTGCTTGCCATCAAGTTGCACCTGATTTATGACAATCCTATGAATGAGTGACCTCTGAAGCATTCTGTCCTTAACAGCCCTGCTCAGCTCTTGTAAACTCAAGCCTGTGGCTTTGTGTGTAATCTAGCGAGTGTAATTCTGTGGAAAGCTTTGTGCTCTACACAGCACAAGGGAGATGCAGATAGGATGCAAGTAAAAGGAGGCAAGATAAAAAAAAATTCTAAAGAATTTAAGCCAGGTCAAGAAAGTACTAGTTTTTGGAAATAGGGAAAGGTACAAAAGTTAAAACAGAGAATTAAAATATGTGGAATAGAAGAAAAGGTCCTAAAGGTGGAGGTTGCATGGTCAATTGTTAAATGTTATTTTTTTTTTTTGGATTTTTACCCTGCCTTACTCAGCGCAAGGCCAACTCAGGGCGGCATTACAACATATTAAATACAATATAACCAATACAGAAATGCAATAAGAAAAAATAACGTATCAAAATACAATACCATAAATACAATAAGAGTGAACAGTAAAGTTACAATAACAATTTACACATCAAGGAAAAAGTACAATAATCCAGGGGTGGGGATGTCGGAGCCCAGGCTCAACGATCTTAAATAAGGTTTAACAAGGACCAGGTTCAACAACCACGTCGGAGCCCAACTCCAAGTCCTCAGCAGCATTGACAGCGAGGCAACAGAGCAGTGCTGCAAGCCCGGACTCCCGCGGCAGAAGCCGGACTGGGAGCCCAGGTGTTTGCTCTCCCCCGCGGCAAATGCCAGACTGGGGAAGAGGGCTGAGGCGGGACAGGGCCGGAGAGAGGCGGGGCCCGCAGCCACAGCTGTCTCCCATCCCGGGCCGATGGAGGGGCCCCGGGAAAGTCATGGCGAGGCTCCTCGGAGTGGCTTCGGCATCGTTCTTATCCCTCCAGTCGAGGCAAGGCCGGAGGGAGGAGGGGCTGGCAGCCGCAGCTGTCTCCCATCCTGTTTGTTTATATTGTTTTATGCAATATAAACAAGGATGAATAATAAATGTAAATTTTGTAATAAACCAAATATTGTTGTGTTTTTTCTATTATGTTTTTATGTGTGTATTTTAATGTGTTTTGAAAATTAAATTAAAATAATTATTAGGTAAGAAATGTAATAAGAGGTCTGGTACTTTGCATGGCTGGTCTTCACAAACGTGGGTGGGTCCTAAAGTAGGACTGTGCAGAGTCTATGAAAAAGTAGTGTTTATGAGCACAAAGATCCAAAAGGTAGAGTTTATTAAATTGTGAGTGCAAGACTCAAAATATTTTGCCAAAGTAAGGAGAGATTAATTTGATGCAAGGAGAAAGAGAAAACTGGCAGGTCTGTCCATGAACTGAAATCTACACTAGCCACAATTCACAGTACATCATATTAATTGGTTTAAAAAAAAACTCTTATAAGGATTGTCTATAAAAGGTTCTTTCCTCTGACATACTGTACCTATAATAGTTAGCTGTAATTTTCTCTGGGACTAAAGAAAGCACATTATAATTTTAAACCATACTAAAAAAAACCCACCTCATTCTCTAGTTTGTTTTTCTTTAATTATTTATGTTGCAATGTTCAGCTACATTAACTTGCAGCACTTTGCTTTCTATGCAAACAGCAGGATGCAAACTATGCAGGCAATTAACAAAATAACAAAGAAACCAACAAAGTTGGGCTCAAAGTCAAAACCAAAGATACTATAGAAACGCGAAAAAAGGGAAACAACTTCATTTCCCAACATTCTTTGTGCCGCGCTGCACCACAGCCAATCAGGCTGAGAGCACAAAGAAGGCGGGGAAACGCGGCGCGGCCAATCAAAAACGAGCCGCACAAAAAAAAAGAAGCACAAAGGGAAAGCAAAAATGAAAAAATACAATCCCCAGTGTCCTGCGCGCCGTGAGTGCGCAGAACTCTGAGAAAGCCGGCGCGTCCCAGGGAAGCCAGCCCCCGGTAAGTAAAGCCCCCCACGTCGCTGGGCTTCCTTACCGTGGGCCGCTGGGCAGCCCACAGTAAGGGAAGCCCACACACCCCCGCTGGGCTTCCTTATTGCGGGCCGCAAGGCAACCCACGGTAAGGGAAGCCCACCCACCCCCGCCGCTGGGCTTCCTTACCGCGGGCTGCAAGGCAGCCCATAGTAAGGGAAGCCCACACACACACCCCCGCTGGGCTTCCTTACCTCAAGCCAGCCAGGGAAGACAGCCCCCCCCTCTCACACACACACACACTCACAGCTTCTCTTTCTCTCTCTGTCTCTCACAGCTTCTCTTTCTCTCTCTCTCTCACAGCTTCTCTCACTCTCTCTCACACACACAGCTTCTCTTTCTCTCTCTCACAGCTTCTCTCTCTCTCTCACACACACACAGCTTCTTTCTCTCTCACACACACACACAGCTTCTCTTTCTCTCTCTCTCTCACACACAGCTTTTTCTCTCTGTGTCTCTCACAGCTTCTCTCTCTCTCACAGCTTCTCTTTCTTTCTCTCTCTCTCTCTCACAGCTTCTCTCTCTCTCTCACACACACACAGCTTCTCTTTCTCTCTCTGTCTCTCACAGCTTCTCTTTCTTTCTCTCTCTCACACACAGCTTCTCTTTCTCAGCTTCTCTCTCTCACACACACACAGCTTCTTTCACACACACACAGCTTCTCTCTCTCTCACACACACACACACACAGCTTCTTTCTCTCTCTCAGACACACACACACAGCTTCTCTTTCTCTCTCTCACACACACACAGCTTCTCTTTCTTTCTCTCTCTCTCTCACACAGCTTCTCTTTCTCTGTCTCTCTCTCTCTCACACACAGCTTCTCTCTCTCTCACACACAGCTTCTCTTTCTCTCTCTCACACACACATAGCTTCTCTTTCTCTCTCGGTCTCTCTCTCACACACAGCTTCTCTTTCTCTCTCACACACACACAGCTTCTCTTTCTCTCTCTGTCTCTCTGTCTCACACACAGCTTCTCTCTCTCTCACACACACACACAGCTTCTCTTTCTCTCTCACACACACACAGCTTCTCTCTCTCTCTCTCACACACACACACAGCTTCTCTTTCTCTCTCTCACACACAGCTTCTCTCTCTCTCACACACACACACAGCTTCTCTTTCTTTCTCTCTCTCTCACACACACTCTCACATATTCCTCTTCTGCTCCTTTCCCTAATGAGCTCTCTCTCTCTCACACACACACACACACAGCTTCTCTCTCTCTCACACACACACAGCTTCTCTTTCTCTCCCTCTCTCACACACAGCTTCTCTTTCTCTCTCTCCCTCTCACACACAGCTTCTCTTTCTCTCTCTCTCCCTCTCTCACACACACAGCTTCTCTCTCACACACACTCACAGCTTCTCTCTCACACATTCACACACAGCTTCTCTTTCTCTCTCTCTCTCTCACACACAGCTTCTCTCTCTCTCTGTCTCACACACACACAGCTTCTCTCTCACACACACACACACAGCTTCTCTTTCTCTCTCTCTCTCACACACACACAGCTTTTCTTTCTCTCTCTCTCTCACACACACACAGCTTCTCTCTCTCTCTCACACACACACACACAGCTTCTCTTTCTCTCTGTCTCTCACACACACACAGCTTCTCTTTCTCTCTCACACACACACAGCTTCTCTTTCTCTCTCTCTCACACACACAGCTTCTCTCTCTTTCTTTCTCTCTCTCACACACAGCTTCTCTTTCTCTCTCTCTCTCTCTCACACACACACACACACATGCGACACTCCTGCCTTACCATAAATTTTTAATATGTGTGTTGGTGATTGGAGTGGTATTCTATGGGTGGTGGTGGTTGTGCACACCCAAAACCACCCTTAACCATCAACACACACTTTTGAAAAAAGACACATTATAAAACATTATTTGGTAAAATAAAAAAAGGGAAAAATTATATCATCCTTTGTTCTTTTTTTTAATCCCCCCCCCCCAAAAAATAACACACACACACAAAAAAACCCACAACTGATCACAGTTTATAACAGCCTGGCAACGCCATCCTCCTCAGTCCACACAACTCCGTACCCATTGTATCTACAATGCCATCTAGCCATCTCATCCTTGGCCATCCCCTTTTTCTTTTGCCCACCACCTTCCCCAGCATTAAGGCCTTCTCAAGTGAATCCTCTCTTCTCATTTGATGTCTAAAATACTTCAGCTTCAGCTTTACTATTTGACCTTATAATGAGCACTCAGGGCTAATCACTTCTACTATTGACCTATTTGTTCTTCTCGCTGTCCAAGTGACTCTCAAAACTCTCCTCCAGCACCACATCTCAAAGGCATCTATTTTTCTTCGCTCAGCCTTTCTAATGGTCCATAAAAATAAAAATAAACTCATTTTAAACAGCCCGGCAACGCCGGGCAACCTCTGCTAGTGTAAAATAAAACCACACGCTTTCTCCTGAATAAGGGTTGTCAACTGCCAGCAGTTGCTTTGCTGAGCTCTCCCTTACTTACTGTGACTCGTTCTCTCTGTGCATGTCCTGGACTCAAAGGAAGTGATTCAGAACGAGCTAGTCTAGTATGTGCAGCCTACTATTAAACAAAAGTAACTGCATACTAGGTTGGTTCTGGGGAGCCTACCTAAGCAAAATAAGGTATCAGAGAATGTGTGGGCTTTGGTTGTTTAGCTTTTGCACAGGGTTCCCCAACCTTGGGGTTTTGAACTTCAATTCCCAGAAGCCTAAGTCAGTACATTAAAATACAGTGAGGCGGCTGGGGTGTAACAGCAAAGGCAGGACAAGGCAACACTCCCAAAGCAACAGATTGGAAAAAGCCAAGTGTGTATCTTTAATAACAAGAAAGTGTTCACATGAATATCCTATTGTCAAATATCTTGGTTGTAAGTTTCTAAATCGTATTTGTGGTATATATAATAAGAACTGTATCTAGTAATCTCTACATACATATCCACATACTGAAAAATATGCACATCCAAGAACACATATATATGCAAACCCTCACGAGGAGCCCACGGAGAATGTGGAATGTTTCCCGAAGTGGAATCCCCAGGTTCATGCCCCCAGTGCTTGCATAACTTGCAGGTATGAGTAAGACCACTAGTTCTAAAGTCCACAAAAAGTAGTCTTCGGGATTTCTGTAAACGTATATCAGCTGTAAGAGCCGTCCGCGGTGTAGACGTCGGGAATGATGTAAGTCAGCTCAAATTGCAGGTCCCCATGTAGTGGGTTGCACTCATGTGGTCAAGGACGGGTTCTCCATACCCCTCCGGTAAGCGGACATTTCGAACGACTTTCTCAAGAGTCTACAGATTTATAACATGAAAAAACACATGTATAATACTAAAATCTATACTACTATGAGTGCCATATTAAAAACATATTAAGAACACTGAGCATATACAATCAATAAGAACGGACAAGGTACGTACCTAACACGTTCATGGCGCGTTTGTCACCTCCATAGTACTTTTTCTCAATGTGTGCATGCGTTATTATCTCAAAGGTAAGTACTAAATTTATACGCTGTTTCATAAATTAATCACATGTGAAAGTGATCGACCTCAAATTCGCTAGCTCCTGTAGGAAACCCTGTTAATAGTTCTTAAGGGCATACAGTCGTGAATTAGTTAGATGATGAAAAAGACAGTGTTACAAAAATGCAGAGAGATCCCAGTCTGTATTTAACCCATGAGGCACCAGCGTGTCAAATCGATGGATGTAGAATGCCTCTCTCTGTAAGAGGAAGCGCTCTACATTCACGACCTGATGTTTGTTCGGCAAGTAAGTTTCCAGTATTACAACCTTGATGTCTTTGAGTGTATGTTTTTTCTCAGTGAAGTGATTAACTAGGGGAGCAGTGACAATCCGATTCTTAATACGAGAGAGATGTTCTCCTAGGCGTACATTGAGGGGTTGTCTGGATTATCCAATATATGCTAGCTGACATGAACAGATGATCATGTAGATGGAATCGCTTGTGTTGCAATTTGAAAACCTAGAAAGACTTAAGGTGAAATTACTCCCAGGTAGCTTGACGCAATTGGTGCGCCACGTGTAGGCACAGAATTTGCAGTGTCCACATGCATGGTGTCCTGAAACGGTAGTAGGTGACGCTGTTTTGTGAGGGACAATGTCGGCTCGAGAGATGAGATTGGCAATAGTGTTGGTTTTCCTAAACCCTATGGTGGGTCGTTGTTGGCAGCCCGGTATAGAATCAAGGATGTGCCAGTGCCTCAAGATGGTGTGTTTGATACGGTTTGCCAGAGGGATTAATCCAATTACCAAAATAAGCCAGGCTGAGCCAGGGATGGTTCAGTATTGCCTCCAAGTAAAGTTCTTCTGGGACGTGCGTTGACTTTGTTACGAGCTGTATCAATGACATTCCTCGGATAACCTCTATTGCTTAAAGTGGTAGATATTTTATTTGCTGCAATGGTGTGGTCTCGATGCTGTGTAGAATTTCTTTTAGCCCTTAACATTAAACTATATGGGATGTTAGCCTTGAGGTGGTGCGGATGGAAAGATTTAAACTGTAAGTATGCAAAGCGGTCCGTTGGCTTGTGATAAAGTTTGGTTTGTATCTGACCATTCTGAATGAAAACTGTAAGATCCAGGAAGGGGAGGAACACGGGATCCATAGTGTATGTAAATTTGAGTTGATTATGTTAGTTATTAATCCATTGGCAGAAGTTTGCCACAGATGTTTGGTCTTTAAAAATAAAGAACAGATCGTCTATGTACCGTTTGTAACAAATAATATTCGTGAAAAAGGGTTAACAGAGGGATCGAGTATGAAGGTTTTATCAAAATTACACATGAATATATTGGCCACGGAAGGTGCGAAATTCAAGCCCATAGAAACTCCTTGAGTCTGTAAAAAATAAGAGTGCTCAAACCTAAAAAAAATTATATTCAAAGCATGTATCTCGAAGATCTAACAGAAAATCAGAGGGCGGAAGATTGTCAGTCCGGGTGTCAAGAAGATGTGTGATAAGAGATCGGGCTTCTGCCAGCGGAATGTTAGTGTATAAAGATGTTATGTCTAGTGTTAGAAGTATGGCATTACTAGAGATTACTAGATACAGTTCTTATTATATATACCACAAATACGATTTAGAAACTTACAACCAAGATATTTGACAATAGGATATTCATGTGAACACTTTCTTGTTATTAAAGATACACACTTGGCTTTTTCCAATCTGTTGCTTTGGGAGTGTTGCCTTAAGTCAGTACATTGGCTGATCAGTGTTTTGGGGAGTTGACTTAGGCTTCTGGGAATTGAAGTCCAAATCTCAAAGGTTAGGGAACACTGCTTTGTCAGATGGGAAGACAGCTTTAAGGGTGGGTCATTCTTTACTAGAGTAACTCTGTTAATTGCTTGACTGCAATCTATTAAAGTAAAGAGAAATGAGTCAGTTTAATTTATGTTTAATGCTAAGGGAAAGCCCCACCCTTTATAATTAACAGATATACAAGCCTGCTGATGGTAACAAGTCAATTGTTTCAAAGACTGCAGAGTAGCCCAGCTGTTCCTTTCAGAGCCTACACATATATCTGTTCAGCTTAAATTTGATTAGGACAAAGACTGATTGATTTATATTCAGAATGGCCCCACATCTAGGCACAAAGATTTTATTAAGTTCTGTTACACCTGTTGTTCCTAAGCACTGTCAAGCAGGTTTCCTTCATGATGAAATAGTGCAAACAATCGTGTACAGCACAAATGTTGTAACAAGGATACTTTCATAAAGAAAAACCAAATTATTACCCAACTACCCCACTTGAGGGAAAGATTCCTGTTTTGATTATTAATGCTGTGAATAATTATTGCACATAAAACTGAATGAAGAGTGGTTTCTACTGCTTTTATTTTAATGATAAACTGAATGCCTTAGAAAATTTTCCACATATTTTGTCACCAGGCAAACAACAGAAATAAAGATATAATTGATGGTCAGTTGGTAGAAGAAAACAAGTTCTCTTTCATTCCAGGAACAAATGGAAACATAAACCTACCTTCTGTGATCCCTGCATCAATAGTTCCTTCCACTTGACTGAAGCACCACAATACATCTTGCATGAGGTTGTCAAATTCTGCAGGTACATAGACGTCAATTCCCAAAACAAAACAGAGAGAAACCGAGCAAGGTGTTCATTATTTCCATTTTTTTAACCCTAAATATATATGTGCATGTACAATCCCAGATGTGCTATGAATGAAAAGAAAGAGATCTCTGTACTTACCTGGAATCATTCTGCAGTGGAAAGTGATAACCTAGCCCCAGGAATGAGGCAGCATTATGCTCAACACCATGAATTGCTCCTCTGTCTCTTTTCTGTGTGCCATCTGAGGTTATTTTGAACATGGTACAATTGGAGTCAGCTCCCAATATATCATTGGCAGAGACACTGAGGAATCGGAAGGTCAGCAGTCAGATTCTTTGTCATAACCTCCCTTCATTGGAATGCTGACTCACACAGTCATATCTGTTCCATCTTGGCAACAGTCTTCTTCTTTTTTTTAAAAAAAAGTAAAATAAAACAATATTCTTTTGTTTTGAATTGCCAGTTGGGTGCTCTTCATAATATTAAGCTAGGATTAGATTTAAAGGACCCATTCCTCCATTTTGTTCTTTATGGTTCATGTGTTTTCATTTTCTCTTCCTCTGTTGTCATATATGCACAACCAAACATACATATGCTGTATACTAAAAAAAATTAAGAATATAAAGTTGATGGGAATGGGACCTGTCTTTTGGCTAATTTTCATTTATCTTCCGGTGCATATGCACTTGTTAGCACAAACAGATAAAGTTATTTAAGATAAGATAGATAAATCTTTATTGTCATAGTCCCCTTGCGGGAACAACGAAATTTCTCGGTTGCTATATATCAACTCGAATAAGGCATACCCCTTAATTTAAAACAGCTACAGAAACACCAATTAAGTAGTGTTCTAAATTAGTGTGCCATATAAACACAATCCTTCTCATAGACAATAATGATATTTTTGTGCAGTGTAAGGTATGTTGTAACAAGACCATTCAATGAATTTCTCAGGTGTCCCAGTCATGATTCAGCACTCTAACCGCTGTTAGCATTTTGCTGTTGTATACTGGTAAGTAATCTCCAACTCATGGTGACACTATGGATGGATATCTGGTCCTCAACTTTTGTTGCCACCTTCAGCTTCTCTTACTGTTCTTAGTATAGACATCCTCAATTTCATCATTTTTGTCTCCAGAGATAGTTTAGATTTAATTTACTCTAGGACCCACTTGCTTGTCCTTCTGATGGCCCAGGGTATCTGCAACACTCCTCTCTAGCACCATTTTCCAATACATTTCCGCCCAATTCCTCAATTGACCAAACTATCAGGGGATGAGTTCCTGCTGGTTGCAACTTTTGCTGCCACACTTTTCTTCTCCAGGTTTGAGCAAAATGTTTCACAATTGGGTCTTCCCATCTTTTTGGGGGGCTGCCAAGGTGTTGTGTCCAAACATTAGTTACGCTTATTGCTTTAAGTTGCGTTCGCCCTTAAGTCTTTGCTATCTTTGCGCCCTTTCTGTAAGGCGCCTAATTCATGTGTTTGCAATGTCCTAATTGGTTTGCACAGGTTTCCCGCATTAATATATATATAGCTACCTCATCCTGTTTTCCCCGGTTCTCACAAGTTCTGACTACGTTCTGTTACATTATGTTTGAGTCTGTTAACACTCCGAACTGAGCGATGATATATATCCTGTTGGTAAAACCCCGATCTGCTGTGGTATTGCATCTTTAGAATGGACTCAACACAAGGGGTCTTTTTACTCGGTGACTGCTGTTGTCCAACACCCCTCTGTCATTTGAGAAATGTATCCAGTCCAGCGCAATTTCTGTTTATGATATTCAACAATAGCTTTGTTGATTCTGCTTTGTTTTCTTATCTGGGCATTTGGGATGTGGTGGTGAAGGGATACTTTTAGCATTGATCTTTCCATAGCTCTTGCGGCTCTAGATAGTTCTTCTTCCTCGGCCTTTGTTAATGACCATGTTTCACTTCTACAGAGAACCGCAGGTAATACTATCAAATTAAAAAGGTTGGTGTATTGTTCTTATCGAGTTTCTCATTTAGCAAGATTTCTTTGATGGAGTTGAATGCTACCCAGGGGTGTGCAGTGTGCTATGGGAAGGCGCTGGACAGGGAGTGGTGGGGCGCCTATTTGGGGGGCAGGGGTTTGCAGGAGAATCCCATACATTACTGTTGGTGCCCCAGGGTGCCAGAGGTGAGGGCGGGACAAAGCCCAATTGCCCGATATACAGTACCAGCACGCGCCTGATGCTACCCATCCCACTTTCTTTTGGCTAGTTTTGCTCTCTGATCGTTGTTCTTCCCAATCAGATGGCTGAAATAGATGTAGTGGTTGACCTGCTCAATGAGTTCATTCCAGATTGTTATTTGGAAGTTCTGCTGGTTGCTTGATAGCAATATACTTTACCTTGCTTTAATTTTGAGACACTTTTGTCCTTTATGACATGTCCCTGTTTTTGTTTTAATTGTAAAAAAATAAGTGGCTACTGCTTGATCAATAGTTTTTTTTTAAAAAAAACAACACCACCTGAATTTCATAAAAACCTCAGTTTTGATAGATTTAGAAATGTTGTTAATAAAATAAAGAAACATAATTATGCCTTAAGAGTAGTATGGTAAGTGTATACACGAGATATTTATGTTACGCCTTCCAAGTGCTCCATAAATAAATAAGACAATTTTAAAGCTCTTAAATTTCCCTTTGACTTTTGTCATACTTCTGAAGGCTTCAGATGTATCTCTTTTTGCCTGTCTTAAAAATAAATTATTTAAAATGCCATTGGTAAATTGGCAACCAAAGTAACTAATATTTAATATTTTATACAGCTTTCCTTTAGGAAGAGAAGCATAGTATTTCAAGGAATAGTTAGAGTTACTATAAAAATCCAAAACAACATTTTAATGTACTTTGAAGATGCCAGGTCATTATGTTTGCAGTAAAAAGGCACACAATGCTGTATTGACCATTAGAAAGGGGAAGGGGGTGAATCAAAGCTTGTGCTGCTCAGCAGTTTGCACATCTGAAAGTTGAATGGATATTGATTTGTTACGCCAAGCTCAGAGAAAAAATGTCTGACAATAAGAAATGATTAGTAAAGGTAAAGGTCTCCCTTGCTCGAAAACCAGTTGTATCCTACTCTAGGGTCTGGTGCGCATCTCTGCTTACAGCCAGAGCACCAGTGCTGTCTACGTTTGCAGACCTTTCCCTAGACATGTGGCAGGCATGCCTAGACAGAGCACAGAGTTTGCCCCATCCAATGGGAGCGCTTCCTCCCTGCCCCCAGCACAGAGTTCTGCCCACCCCTCTATTTGGGCACTCGTTCTCTAAAAGGTTTGCCATCACTGTTCTAGCAGCTCAAACTGGGCTTCATTTGAGTTATTCCTAGGGCATTCAAACAATTTCAGAGTGTTTGTTGATTAAACAGTTTATTTTCAATTAATTAATACAGTAAATAGATATAAATGTGCATATCATAAAAACTCTAAGTGTTTTCATTTTTATATACTGAAGATAGTACCAAGTAACTTAAGATGTATATTCAAAAGCTACAACTCTTTAGGAGACTATTGCTAAAGTTTCTTTTTTCATATCCTATGATACAGCATCTCCAAACAAAATTAGCATTAAAGGTTATGAACTTTAATCACAACTCTATATTTAATGTTTTTTCCCTTTTTAATAAAATTCTCTCCACTGGCCTTCAGCATAGATTAAGGTGTTTAAAACCTAGGACAAGTAATTAATAATTAGCTAATAAGGTGCTAGTACAGTAATTAGCAAATATAAATTACTCAGTTATTTACTAGAGTTGCTTGCATCTGCTTTATCTTACTCAAATGTTACCTACCTGTTTGAAGGCAACTTAACATGTTTCTGTGAAGAGATGAAAATAGAGTACTGTACAGTATTTTCTTTCCCTGCTGTATTAACTGTTTATGTAAATTTGATATTCATAGTAGAACAGTCTCTGCCTTGCACCTCACAGTTGGCTGATTCACACTGAGGGATGAGGTCATCCTCTTCCTCTTGGTTGTTTTTAAGAGTTTTGCACACAAATGATAAATATTGGCTGCTACTCACAAACCCTTTATATTTGCTTATTTAAATTTACTTATTTCACATTATCTCTAGCAGGACTAAATTGGAAGATATTTAAAGTATCTTTAGAATCACGTTGTCCAATTATAGATGTGTAGAGAAAATACTTATAAAACACAGTGTCTGAAAGGACACCGAGGCACAACAAGGACAGCAATAAAGGAATTAGAAAAGACCATCAATTCTAGGGATCTGGCATTGGAGCCCAAGATCAAGATCATCCACACGCTTGCATTCCTAACTAGTATGTACAAGAACAGGCATTTTGGAAATCACTCATTCACAGGGCTGCATAGGTTGGAGCCAACTTGACAACATGTAACGACAACAGCAACAAAAAAACAATAACTATACTGATTATCCCTTAAACATTATATGATCAGGTTCTTGATAATCTAATACTTCTTCAAGAATAAAGTCATGCAGAAATATATTTCTTTGGCAACTTGATTAAAAATAACATATTTCTCTTACACTGAAATTTAAAATCTGCTATTATGTTCGCTGTAGAAAAAGTCATTCTAGAAAAAAAATGTGCATTGATACAAAGGACATTTTATTTATTTATTATTTAGATTTGTATCCCGCTCAACTCGGCACAGGCCGACTCAGAGCATTTGCCATGTAAAGAGATGTAAAGTGATTTTAAAGAAATATGCAACACTTCTGCTAATAAACATTAATGCAACTCTAGATTCTGCTTTTCCTCTTCATTTTGCATAGAATTTCTCTTGAAAGCAAACATGTATCAGCTGTAAAGTAAAATGATGCCAATAAAAAAGATGTTATTTCTGCATAGCCAGGGAATCCCTAAATATTCATAAATGTGAAACTATGCATTAAGTTAAAAGCATTTTAATACTTCTGAGTGTAGATACAGAGGATCGAACTACTGTTCTCCGCACATACAGTAATTAAGACTGCAAATTTTCATTTAACCTTCTCTGTGTGAGTGTGTTAATATAAACAATGTCATACAACTCAAAGTATATAAACCTGGGCACAGAAAGCCATAACAAAACAGCAAAACATTTTGTCAGACTAGTGTGTATGTTTTTAGGTACTCTAAACAATGTTATTTATGTTATTTCCTTTCTGTGTTTTTATAACCAATTGTTTTACATCCTTCAAGAAAACAGAAGTACAGTATGCAAATCCTGCTAAGAAGAAGGGGACTGTACTCCATAGGAACCTGAACAACATAATATCAGTTTCTGGTTAATTTCTCTGGAAAATGATCAAGAGCCACACCCTGTTCACATTCTTTAGACGTCAGTATTCACTGTGAGGTACACAAAAAGATCATCCTCTAAGACTGTAGTATTTTCGAAGCACATTTGGGCGTATCCCGGGGGATCAGCAACCTTGTGCCTGTGCCAGCTAATCTCCCTTCCTCACACTTGGTCGTGTGGAGGAAACTTTTGAATGAATTCACTAAAAGGTCACTTCAATTTGGCAGTTCAAAGTCTGACCTCAACACGAAATAAGAAGTATTTACTGTTATTCTGTCTGGTTTTGTCGGCCAGCCATGCCCTTTTGCATGAAGTGCAGAGGCTTTTTTTTGGGCCTAGGACCTTTTTTTGAGGCCTGCGTTTGACTTTCAAATATCTCCCATGAACAATTTTTTTGGAGGGGTGTTCTTGCACAACTTGAGTTTCTGGGGATCTGTTCTGTTCATCCTACACCTTGAGAGGAGTGGTGGTGGTGGGGGATCAAAGTATGATCCCTTTTGGAGACATAAATCCGCCTTTATGGGAGGGAGGAGTTAGTTGCTGGAAGCTGTGGAAAATTCTTCCAACTGAACAAGCAGACAAGATTAGGACAGTGGAGGCTATTCTGCAGATCATATTTATGGGGTTTGGGACAGGATCAGTGAAACTTGATTTTGAGAGTGCGATATCAGATGTAATAGAGGATGTAACTGGGAAGTCTGGAAGATGTCTTTTGTCACAAATTCATGAGTGAAATGTACGTGTGTGTGTGTGGGTTGATATAGGACATGGGAAGGAATACAATACGCAAAGGCCTGGGTTAGGCATTTTTAGTAAGTTTGGGAACTATTTTCCTATTCCCACAACTCTCCAAACCACCAAAATTGCCAAAGGATGAAACGAGGCCTTTATGGACATTTAACTGGTGCAGGGTTGGTTTTTTTAAATGATCTGTTTAAAAGGTGATTCTCTGTTCATGGGGACTTTGAGGACAGGAAAAAAACAACCCCTTTTGGTGGAAATAAGAGACAGGGGAACAGTTGCACAAACAGGCCAGGGGAGCTGGATGTGGCCAGCCCCATGTCCACCTTTTCCCCACAGAAAAGGGGTCATAATAAGGATTTGTTTGGGGGTGTTGGTGGTGGGATGTCCCAATCAGCCAAGGGAGCTGTTATATACAAAATGAGGGGAAGTAAGATTTTTTCAGAGGGAATTGAGATTGTCATAAGATTTGTATGAGAAAATGTCATTTTAAGGGGAGAACAAAATGGATGGGTGGGATTCTGGAATCAAATGACTAAGGTTTAATAGCCTGCATAACGGGATGGGGCAATGTATGTATTTAGTTGTATAAATGTAGAATAATAAATATATACTACTCTGGATCTTGCAGGAAGTCCACATGAAATTTTCGTATCTGTTTGTGAGGTACAAAAGGAGAGCATTTCAATTTTTGCACTGATTTGGGGGCGCACAGAACAAACGTGCCATGTTGGCCATGTTGCTGCCCCTCCTTATAGTCCACTGGCAAACGTTGGGTGAGACATTGGATGAAGGTAAATAGTCAAATTTGGGGAAAAAACATTGGGGAGGGGGAGAAGAGATGTCATCTGGAGGGACTACTTGTTAAATCTGGTATCCCCTTCTTTTAACTACCCTTGTGCAATTGTTTGTGGCAGAGATCCCTATGTTGGAAAAATGCAGTGATTTATTCAGATGTTATTTCTTGCTATCCTTCTCTTTATCATGTGCCTTAACATACACACTCCTTCCCCCTCTTCTTTTGATTTTATAAAATGTCCTGCTACCTGCTGACCACGATAGAGATTTTGCAGCCCTGTTCACTCTGCTACCTCTCAAATGCATGCTCCTCTGACCATACTATTTGCATATCTTCTGTGTTTCCTTTCCTCATTTTGTTTGTGAGACAACTTTTAAGATGGCAACTCCACCTTTTTAATGGAGGGGTACCCAAGCTTTTCAAGCCTGAGGCCGGGTCATGCATACCTGTCAACCCGCGGCTCCGGAAAAACGGGACCTGCGCACATCGCTTGTGCGCAGGTCACGTTCCACGCATGCGTGGAAAGGTTTTACCCCTTCCACGCATGCGCGGAAGCACTACGCCGCTTGCACAGCCCTTACGCAAGCGACGTAGCTCTTCCGTGCATGCGTGGAAGGGATAAAACCCTTCCGCGCATGTGCGGAAAGCATTTCCCCCGCTGCCAAATTATGGGGTTTTGGCAGCGGGGGCCGGGTTATGACGTCAATCGACGTCAATTTATGGGGTAATCCCAGCCAAATCGGAAGGTTGACATGTATGGTCATGCTCTCTCAGTCAGCTTCAAGGACCGGATGGCCATTTTGCCCTGCCTGCACGATGGGGCTGTCCATTTTGTACCAACAGCTTCAAAGGGACAGCAGTTTTGTTTCTTGAATGACCTTGGGGGGGGGGGGGACACACATGAAATGGCACCATAGGCCAGAAGTTGTGAATCCCTGTTTTAACGCATAGGTTATTAATTAATTATTAATTTTAATTAATTAGTAATCAGTTTTAATTAGCATTGGGTTTAGGTTTCAACTGATGTTGTGAGCTGCCCTGGGTCACTTAGGTAAAAAGGGCAATTATATAAATCCAACAAATAAAAATAAATTAATTAATTAAAATGGAGCATTTGCACCAAATGAGTTCTTTACAATTGCAGAGTAGAACAGGCATCTTCTATGCTTCTCAAAATGTACTATGGAAGATTTGTTGTTAGGTGCCCCAGATGATTTTGATGTTGCTTATTACTGGACAGAAATGATCTTATTTATTATACATACTGTATTAATAATATTGGGTGCTCCTGATAAAAAGAAAGATTACTTATGTATTTGTAATCGTGCAAATCTGATTGCTGCACCACTTGGGCTTTGTTAAAAAATTTTTTTAGGAGGGACATAATTAGATCTTTTTGGAATTTCGCTGTTCATGAGATGTGTATTTATAATGCTTCTTATTGGTGCTTCCTTTTATGGGCAGCAATAGTTGGTTTACCTGTGCCATGCTGACAAGATAGTCAGATATTTTTTCCATAAGCAACCAGGATTCTAGACTTCTGCTATACCAGGGAAACAGCACAACAAAATAAACAAAGAAGTAATGTAAATAAATAATTATTGGTTCAGAGCCAAAAGCTTTGCATTGCAATAACTACCATTGTCACAGCTGAGTCACTGAGACAGCTGGGTCAGGCAGCTTTCCCCAGCTCCACATAACTGACTCTCTTCCCCCTCCTCATTTCCAATGCCCGTTTGCCTCAACAAGCCTGTAAATACAGATATAATATTATTTGAATCTTGAGAACATAAAACCACAAGAAGATAGCTTACTTCAAGTCTAAGTGTCCATAATGTTTTAGTTGCTGGTATGGAAGGTAAATATCCATGTTGTTTGATTGGCAGGCTAAGTATTAAAAACATCCCCATAAGAAATGCAGCACTTAATCTAGGGTGCAATGTTAGACTTGTGTTTTTTCCACAAAAAAAAGGGGGGGGGAGTAGATCACAAAATTGGAAGCAAATGTACTAATGCTTTTCTATGCTCTGCCTTTTTCTCATTTCTAGGTGGTAGTGTAGTCCAAAGACTGCCACTTGGACTGGTGCTCATTCCTACCTAATGCTATAGTCCCAGTCCAACAACCCCCCTTCTCATTGTAGAACTTTTAAAAGCACAGTGGTATCATATGGATAGGGACTGCAGTGGCTTTGTGGTTAAGATGCTGAACTTGATGACTGGAAGGTTGACAGGTCAACAGTTCGAGACCTGAGTGCTGAGTGAGCTCCCGTCGCTGGCCCAGCTCCTGCCAACCTAGCAGTTTGAAAGCAAGAAATTGCAAGTAGATAAATAAGTACCAGGAAGGTAACAGTGTTCCATGTTTAGTCATATCTGCCACTTGTCCACGGAAACGTCTGCAAACGCAGACAGTGCTGGTTCTTTGGCTATAAACAGAGATGAGAACTGAACCCTAGAGTCAGATACAATTGGCATTCAAGAAGGGTGACCTATTATATGGATGTCTTGGGTATAAACAGTAACATTTGCCATAAATAAAGCTCATAGGTGATCATGGGTATAGCTATCTGTTTGAGGGGAACATTAGCTGAATATGGGTATAGAAGATGCAGTTAGGCCTCTTCCTCTCTCCTGTGACAGGCAATTCATGGTAGATCTATGCACATCTGAGCCATCTAGAGAAGGAGAGGAGATAACTTCATTATTGTGCCCTTTATCTGGTGTACCGATATCAACTCTTATATCTGCCCCTTTTTACCAATGTATGCTTGGATATGAGAGCAAGGGAGTTTTCTTGCTACCCCTAATCTGAAAAATTTAGGCAACAGTAATTTACGTCACAGTGGTTTTGATGGGAAATGCAGAAGTAACCTGTTCTGAACTCACCCTAAAACACCCAGGACTTATTACCATATTTACAAATAGAAAACTAGAAATATTTGGTTAAAATATATAGAACACAGGATAGCCAAATTTAATTTGTAGGTCTATCTGATTTTAATGAGGTGAAATTAAACTTGAACTTAACTTTCCTGCTGCCATCAGTGAGATTTAAAAATATTTAACCTTGGATAAATCTTCCCCATAATATTTTGAAAGGGCTAGAGCTGGATATTGAGCAAAGTATAAACACAGTAAGATAACTGTGTTTTCTTACTCCTTGTCTGAAAAAGTGGACTTGATCCACGAAAGCTAGCAGTAATATAGCAGTTAGTCTTTAAAATGCTGCAGTGTTTTTTTATTTTGTTTCTATTTTCTGATATGCCTGAACAACAGACTAACATGGCTACTGTTCCAAAAAATTCAAGTAAGAGAACTGTTTACTTTTTTCATGCTTCTATTCTTTCTCGCTTTTGTGTCAATCCCTAAACTCAACTCTTTTTTTTGCCAAAAAATGTGTGAAATCAGAAATAAGCCATTACTGCTGTTTTTTGTGTTCTTCTAATTCCTGTCTGATGACTAAAGAACTTGGATGGAGAAGGCAGGGCTTTCAAATATAAGGCAATATAACATCTATCTTTGTTTCCCATCTGAAGACAGGTTCAGACTGAATTGCCCTCAGGCTTCCTGCTGGCATTATTGGAATGGGAACTGTTACTGCTTTCAAGCAGATCAGAAGGGGACTTGGTCAGAAGCATTAAAGTTTTGCAAGAAATACAAATATACAGAATTAGTATCATTTACTAGTTTTCAGGAAAAGGTAAGTTATATAAGCCTCAACTTTTAATATGTGGATGTAATTTTCCCCAAGCACCTATGGCTTTACATAATACAGTTGAACCTCATAAAACAATCGCCCCATATAGCAATGAAATCATATAACAATTAGGTTGTTGTTGTTGTGTTGTTGTTGTTGTTTTTTTGGGGGGAAATGGTGTCCCACATATATCAATTTTCCTTATAGAAGAAATTGTACAACAATTTTTCATAGGAAAAACCACTTAGTAAAAAATTATAATAGTTGTCCGATGCATCCCATAGGAAAAAGCGCTATACGATGCATGTATCGTACAGCAATTGTTTTGTACAACAACAAGCTCCCTGCCTGATGGGGATAGCCATTTTGTCCCAACAGCTTCAAAGGGATGGCCATTTTGCTTCACAAATGCCTTTGGAGGGATGGGGGCACATGAAATGGCACTGCAGGCCAGATCCGACCCACAGGCCTTAGGTTGGGAACCCCTGTTCTAGATCTTTATGAGTCTACCTATCTACCTGTACACAGACACACAGAGATACATATTTAAATATATAAAACCAATATTACATCTGATAGTGAACTTAAGTATAGTCATACAGTCTCAGAAAACAAAAACTAAAACACTGCAGCACTTTAAAGACTAATTGTTATATTTTTACTGTGAACTTTCGTTGATCAAGTCCACTTCTTCAGAGCAGTTTAAGTATACTGAATTTAAAGGAGGAAGGAAGAAATTAAGAGACCTGGGGATATAAAAGGTCCTTTGCAGTGATATCAAAGTAGGGGTACCAAGGAATCCTTCCTGTAGAGAGAATTCTGAAAACTAAAAAGAACCTTTCTCCAGTGGCATACTCATTCACTGGAGGTGTCAAGAGGGAAGCCTTAGAAGTATTTAAGAAAGTAACTTTTTAAAATTGTATAAAAGGAAAAAACACATCAATTATTAGATTATCAGGACTAAATGGTTACATTTTGTATGCTACAAATTTTGTGACTAAAGTCTCTTAGTTATTTTTTTTTCTGCAGAACTGGATTTTAGATTTACCTTTGGATGATTTTTGGATTGGATTAAATAATTTGGAAGAAGCAGACCAATTTTCATGGTCAGAAGGGACAGAAGCAAATATGAGCCTCCCTTGGTAAGAGTAGGATATGAAAAATATTATAGCATTTTATGAATTGCTTGAAGAATTATATCTTTAGAACCTAATTTTTTTTTTTGCTTATATAATTTAAGTCCCCTTTTCATTCTACCTGTTGGAACATGATCTTGATATCATGAGTAAACTACGTGATTAAATGAAAAAGGAGAATAAAAAATAAATATAAACATGTACAATAAATATATTGTAACATGCAAGAAAGGGACAGTTGCTAGACGTGGTATTGGCAATATATTTATAGTTCTGACCTCTTTATTAAGGGAAAGCCAAACCAGTCCAAATATGAGATAAACACACATATTACTATTTACATATAGTCAGATGTGCCAGGTATAGTACTGTATACTGTATATGAAAACCTGACAACTACATAGCTGAAGTAAATGAAGGGAAACAGTGGTGGTGTGCCTTGCAAACTATTATTCTAATAGGTTACTGAAGTGGTTGCACGCTTGATATCAGTTTATACAGAGTTAAACCGTGGTTCAGAGAATAAAAACAGTTACTGTACCTAGTGCGCCGTATGAATAACATACATTAGAATAGGAGTTCTCCTTCGTGTTGTTTGTGGGTCCACACATATGGGTTACGCGCCTGCGCGGAAGCCAGTTTGGAGCTGTAGAGCTGATTGGATAAGATTTATGGTTAGGGCTGCCCACCATCTCCACCTGCCCTTGGTGCTATTTTGGGCCATACTCCTCAGTTCTCTTTTTTGAGAGTTCTCTAATTGAGAGCTCTCCTTAATTTTTGCCATTTTAGATTTATCAAAGGCCTTCTCTAAAAAAAAATTTCTCGGCCAGGTAGAGTCACCCCCTGTCCGGCCCCGTTTTTTCCTCTCTTTAACGTGAAGAAAAACCGCATTTCTAGACTCACAGACTCAATTGTTCACTCTCCTCAAGGGTTCCCCTCTTGGGCCCATCCGGCTCGTCACGCCCTTTTTACTCAGTGCCTTGTTGGAAGGCCACCATTGCTGCCTTCAAAAAGTGCCGGTCTTGTGGCTCAAAAATTCCCCACACGAACAGTCATGACAAGTGCCTTATTTGCCTAGGGGAAAGCCACCTGGTTCATTCTTGCCCAGCCTGTAAAAAGTTTTCCAAGGTTGCCCAGAAGAATAGAAAAAACAGACTTCAGGCTCACCTCATGGCTTCCGCGCTGGCTCCACAGCTGTCTGGCTCCCGCCCTGAGTCTTAACCACTCTCTTCTGCCTCTGCCCTGGCTCGAAAACTCACCATGGCAGAGTTGTTCCTAAAAAAGAAAACGAAGAGGAAAAGAAAAAAAATCAAAGAAACATCATTCTTCTTTGTCCCCTACACCAAGAGCGACCAAGGCTTCGCCTCCGCTTTCACCGGCTTCGGCTATTTTCCTCACGGCAATGTCCAACCGCTCTTCACCCGTGCTAGAGTCCACGACGGAGTCTGCCTGCCTCCCTCCTTGTTAGGACACTCCACCGTCCCCTCCCAGGCATCTGGAACCACCGACTCAGCCCTCGTCCCAGGACTCGGTTTCATCTGCTACACCAGCCTTGGTTCCCGTAGACGCATTGGCTCCACTCTTCCACACCATGGCGAAGGAGATCACCACCCAGGTGGCGATGCAGGTCAGGGCTCTTCTCCCTACCGATTCACCCATCTCCAATCTGCCTCCAACAGTGCCTCTACGGCGCCCGCCCAAACGTAAGGCCACCGCTCCATCCACCACTCTGAAGAGCCGTCGGGTGGAGCACACCAACTCTCCTCCGCCTTCTCCCATGTCCGGGGATGCTTCGAGCTCAGCCAGGCCGTACTGGTCTGACTCGGACCCTGAGGCCTTCCCCCCACCTCCCACCATTTCAGAGAGTTCGGAAGGCTCTGGTGATGACCAGTTGGATTCGGACGACAATCCCTCCCGCCTGTGGATGCGGATAAGTCTCCTGGTGACCAGATTGGGAGCAAGGAGCACTCCCAAACTGAGGACCAATGTAGCAGACTGCTCACTCGGATGGGTACTATTCTTAACATCAAAGCCGAGACTCTTCCGTCCCCCTTCATGGACGAAGTGTGTGGCCTGGCGGAACCGAAAAAGATCCTTCCGGTTCATCTCCCTTTCCTTTCTGTGGTCTCCCACATGGCCAAGGCGGTCTGGAAGAAGCCAGTTTCAGCTCACACAGTCTCCACCAGAGTTGACGACATCTACAAATTGCTAGGAGAAGATGGGGAATTTCTCCATACCCATCCCTCGTGGTCTGAGCCTCTCAACACCGCACTGCAGTCCACAGTGTTCCGGTTCCTGCCTCGAAGGAAGGGAAGAAGCTCGATGCATTGGGCCATCGCTTTTACACGCATTCCTCCTTAGCCCTCCGAGCTGCTATGGGAGGATGTAACATCAAGTTATGGATGAAATTGTAAGTCTGTCTCGACAAGTTACCGGTGGAGCTCTGTCCCGAACTGGACACCCTGTGCAAAGAAGGTATCCACCTGGGACAGCAACAAATCAGAACTTCCAGGCATGTCTGTGATTCCGAAGCCAAGAACATTGCTGCGGCTATACAGATCCGCTGCCACTCCTGGCTCCGATCCGTAGACTTTGCAGAGGACACAAAAAAGCTCATTGAGGAGATGCCCTTTGATGGCCAAGGACTCTTTGCCACTGAGACTGATAATACTCTCAACGATCTCCATAGAGATATTACCACGTCCAGCTAACTGAGGTTAGGCGGCACTGGGTTTCACCGCAAATGGTCCTACCAACCCTTCGGCCAGAGGCAGGACCAGGCAACCATTCCATCCCTTGGACCCACCTAGGCAACAGTTTTACAAGCCCAGGAGACAGTACAACCAGTCCAAGAACCAGTACCAATCACAGAATCAGCAGTCCTCCAAACGTACAGATCGGGGTCAGAAGCAACAGGTTTGACCTGCCCTAAGCTGCAGACTCTCCCACTGCCTTCCCTACCTTTCGTTGCGAAACTTCATCACGATTTGGAGCTCCATCACTTCGGACAATTGGGTCCTCTCTCGCCCTCCGCTGGAACTCATCTGTCACACCAATCCATCTCCACAACTCAAAGAGGAGCTCTCTTCCCTCTTAATGAAGGGTGAAATCGAACCTGTGCCATTGATAGACTCTGCCAAGGGTTTTTACTCGCGATACTTCCTTGTGGACAAGAAAGACGGGGGCCTCCGCCCGATACTCGACCTTCGATGCCTCAACCGCTATATATCCTCATGAAAAAGTTTTGCATGGTCACCCTTCGTCCATCCTTCCTCTCCTCAACATCAGGGATTGGTTTACCGCCATCGACCTGAAGGATGTGTATTTCCACGTCCCAATCCACCCATCGCATCGCAAGTTCCTTCGCTTCTTGGTAGGGGCAAAGATTTTCCAGTACACATGTCTACTGAACCTTTCCACCACGCCGAGAGTGTTCATGAAGTGCATGGCCCCAATGGCGGCACACCTCCATCTGCAGGGGATCACAGTTTATCCCTATATAGAAGAAAGTCAGTGTTACAGGACATTGCTTATGTGATCTCATCTCTGGAGAGTCTCGGCCTGCGACTGAACCTGGTCAAGTCAAGCTCAACCCCTCTCAAAGGGTCGACTTCATAGGAGCCGTTCTCGACTCCATTCATGCCAGAGCCTACCTGCCGGCTGCTCGCCTAAACAACATAGCGGACATGGTTCTGATTTTCCGATCTCACCAATCCGTCACCGCCCGCCAGGCACAAAGGCTTCTGGGTCGGATGGCCTCCACCACAGTGGTCATCTCCCACGACAAGCTGAAACTGAGATCCTTGCAGTCATGGCTCCTGGCTTCCTTCAATCCGTTGCAAGACGACCAACGGATGCATCTCCACCCAACTCCGGAGTTAAAGGCACAGCTTCTGTGGTGGACGGATCCGTCGTTTGTCACCATGGGGAGGCCGTTCAATCGCCCTTCCCCGATGTTTCAAGTCACCACGGACGTGAGCAACCTCGGATGGGGCGCACACCTGGGATCCTTTTGTGCCAACGGCACATGGTCCCCCAGTGAGAGGTCTCACCACATCAATTACCTCGACCTTCTGGCGATCTGGAAGTCTCTCAGGTCATTCCAACTGGTGATCGCAGGGTCTGTTGTTCAAGTGGCGTCAGACAATACCACTGCCATTCCCTACTTGAACAATCAAGGGGGGGACTCTCTCCCGGTCTCTACTTTATCTCGCCGTTCTTCTATGGGAATGGTGTCTCCAACTGTATGTGCTTCCGATTGGAGTTCACATCAAGGGCACGCTCAACACGTTAGCAGATGACCTCAGCAGGACGGTCAGGTCCAACCACGAATGGGAGCTCCACGAATCCTTGTTTTGTCAGCTGTGCCATAGATTGGGGACCCCCACAGTGGACCTGCTTGCGTCTCCACTCAACAGCAAATGCAACCTCTTCTGCTCCAGAGCCGGGACAGGACAGGAGTTAATGGGAGACACATTCATGTACTCTTGGAGGGGACATTGCTTCTACCTTTTCCACCAATTCCACTGGTGCAGAGGGCGTTTCTTCGTCTTCAGCAGTACGGGGCTCACACCATTCTTGTAGCTCCTTCCTGGCCCAGACAACCATGGTTTCCACTGCTCAGGAAACTTGCGTCTGAGTGGATGTCACTACCCAACAGACCGGACCACTTGGAGGGGGGCAGCATTCTTCACCCAGACTTGCACAGCCTGCATCTGACTGCATTGCTCATAACCCACGACTAGACAAGATTCTCCAGCCCGCTATCAAGCCGTCGACCTCTCGGTCCTACTCGGCTAAACTCAAGCATTTTTTGGGACACCTTCAGTCCATTCAGGCCACTATGGACAATTCCTCGCTGGAGAATCTCCTGGACTACTTGCTCCTCCTAGCCGAGTCAGGTCTCTCCCATTCATCCGTCAGGGCGCATCTTGCAGCTGTGGTTTCTGCTGCCCCATCTCATTAACCTCTCCGCACAGCCTTCCACAACGACATGGTGAAGCGCTTTCTCAGAGGTCTCAAGAGCGTCTTCCCACCACGGAGAAACCCCACTCCTCAGTGGTTGCTTACCACAGTCCTAGACGCCCTCATGCATCTACGGTTTGAGCCTATGGCTACTTCCAGTTTGCAGCTACTCTCCTGAAAAACCTCCTTCCTGGTGGCTCTTATGTCTGCCAGACGAGCCGGAGAACTTGCTGCCCTTCATTCTGACCCCCCGTTCTTACAGTTCTTTGATGACCATGTGGTCCTTTATCCCGACTTAACATTTTTACCCAAAGTTGTTACCAAGTTCCATCTCTCACAAGAGGTCATTTTGCCTGCCTTTTCCCCTAATCTTTCATCCAAAGAGGAGAGGACTTCGCACTCCCTGGATGTACGTAGGGCTCTCCTTTTCCTCACCAGGAGGACAGCCGAATTCCATGATACCACTCGTCTCTTTGTGGCTTATGGTGGTCACAGGAAGGGCTAGCCTCTCTCATCACAGAGACTGTCAAAGTGGATCTGTCACACCATCCATCTGGCTTACCAGCTGGCATCCAAGCCTCTGCCTGCTGCTGTCAGGGCCCACTCCACAAGGTCCATTGCCACCTCTACAGCCTTCCTAGAGGGCGCTTGCCTTGAGGACATTTGCAAGGCTGCCACATGGTTGACACCTTCCACTTTTGTCAACCATTACAGACTGGACACCAGATCTCTGACTGATACCAGACTTGCCCGTTCCATCCTGACTGCAGGCCTCCGGCCATCTGCTCGGAGGGCCTCCCAGATCTGAGCACCTCCATCTCCACCGCATCTTCTACCTGGACTTCTCATCTCATAAGTGACTGCCCACCTTCCAAGCAAGTGAGCTTGCTAATCTCCCATATGTGTGGATCCACAAACAACACAAAGGAGAAAGACAGGTTGTACTTACCAGTAACTGTCGTTCTTCGAGTATGTTGTTTGTGGATACACACTACCCACCCGTCCTCCCCTCTGACAGCTACACTGCTGAGATTTCCAATTTTCTCCAGTGCTTAGCTTTTAAAGGAACTGAGGAGGATGGCGTAAAATGATGCCGAGGGCAGATGGAGATGGTGGGTGGTCCTAACCATAAATCTTATCCAATCAGCTCTACAGCTCCGAACTGGCTTCCGCACAGGTGTGTAACACATATGTGTGTATCCACAAACAACATGCTCGAAGAACGACAGTTACTGGTAAGTACAACCTGTCTACAGTTGATCAAGTGTTTTCATGTATTACTTTAAAGCAGGGGTTCTCAACCTATGGCCCGCGGGGCCAAATAACCCGCCCCGGTTCCAGCTGCTGCTTCCGGGATTGGCCACGGACTCATTTACGACTGTCATACATATGTTTATGACAGCCACGGACTCATTTAAGGCTGTTGTAAACGCATACAAATGTTAATAAATAAATATATATACAACAGCTGTAAATGAGTCTGTGTCTGATTCCGACGGTGGCAGCTGGACCACCAGTCCACCCTGCCAACTGTTTTAGGAAGTGTGACCCAGCCCCCGACTTGAAAAGGTTGAAAACCCCTGCTTTAAACCCACCCAGAAGATTTTAATAAAGATCTGGTCAAAGTCAACAATTGTTTAGTACTCCCAGTTTTTCAGGTGAGGGACACTGACTCTGAAAGTGAAGCAATTCATTCAAAGCCAACAAAGAGTGAATCTCCTTGTTAAAGTCACAAATTCTAATCATTTACTAGTAACTCTTGATTATATTCAACCAGTGATGGGCATCAAAAAAATTTACTACCACATCGTGGGTATGGCCTAATGGTGGGCATGGCCTAATCGGTGGGTGTGGCCTAATTGGTGGGTGTGACCTAATCTGTGGGTGTGGCCTAATCTGTGGGCATGTGACTGGGTGGCCAATCTAGTAATGCCTGCCACATTGCCCATGAAAACATCTGCAAACACAGACAGCACTGGCTCTTTGGCTGTAAATGGAGATGAGCACTGCACCCTATAGTGGGACATGACTGCTTTTGAGCAAGGGCAACCTTTACCTTTTGTTAGATCCAAAGCTACCAGTCATATCTAACTCTAGGGTTCAGTGCACATCTGTTTATAGCCAAAGAGTCAGCACTGTCTGTTTGTAAATGTTTCTGTGGGCATGTGGCAGGCATGACTAGACACCAGAATGTTACCTTTCCCACCAAAGTGGTCCCTATTTATCTACTTGCGGTTGCCAGGAGCTGGGACAGAGACGGGAGCTCAAACCATCATGTCAGCCTTCCAGCTAACAAGGCGAGCTTCTTAACCACTGAGCTGCAGTGGCTCAAGTGGCCAAGGCTCTGACTGGAAGATGGCAGGTCAGCAGTTCAATACTCGAATACTGCAGGATGGAGCAAGCTCCTGTCTTTGTCCCAGCTCCTGCCAACCTAGCAGTTCAAAAGCAAGAAATTGCAAGTAGATAAATAGGGACCACATTGGTGGGAAGGTAACAGCATTCCATGTACTCCGGTGTCTAGTCATGCCTGCCACATGACCACGGAAACGTCTGCAGAAGCAGACAGCGCTGGCTCTTTGGCTTTGAAACAGAGATGAGCAACCTGAACCCTAGTGTGAGATACGACTGGCTTTCAAGCAAGGGAAACATTTACTGCTTCAATCCAAAAGTTATGACTTCAATCCTGACCAGGACCCTAGGTTGACTCAGCCTTCCATCTTTCCAAAGTCACTAAAATGATACCAAGCATGTTGGGTAAGGTAAAGGTAAAGGTTGCCCTTACTCAAAAGCCAGTTGTATCTGATTCTAGGGTTTAAAAATTAAATTAAATTCAGTGTTCATCTCTCTTTATAGCCAAAGAGGCAGCGCTGTCTGCATCTGCAGACATTTCCGTGGACATGTGGCAGGCATGACTAGACACCGGAGATGCACAGAACACTGTTTACCTTTCCACCAAAGTGGTCCCTCTTTATCAACTTGCAATTTCTTGCTTTCGAACTGCTAGGTTGGAACTTGGCAGGAGCTGACCTTGGATCAGGCCTGAGTGGGGGCTGCTCACTTAGGGAATGAATCCAGATTATTATCCCCGGAGTGCAAAAAGCCAGGCGAGTGGCAGGGATTTATTTTCAAGCAAGTCCGAGGCAAGTGGACTTGATCCAGGAAAAGCAAACAGGGAAGGCTAGCTAGGGGTCTGTTAGCAAAGTGCCTAGAAATCCATGGTGGGCGTGGAGACGGGGAGGGCGGGGCGACGAGCTGCTCTTGGTGGTGCAGCGTGAGCTTCTCCTCCCCTTCCCCCATCCTCACACTCTGCTGCCTCCACCACCACCCGAGCGGCACCCACACAGCCTCTTAGTCTTAAGGAGGCAGACGCAGTCGCCGCTCTCCCAGGAAGAGGTGGGTGGGTTGGGGATGGGAGGGGGCGTGGTCAGCCAACTTTACTACCGGTCCACCCAGACCGGGGTGGACCGGCTGATGCCCAGCACTGTATTCAACCCACATGAGTAGGGGGAGGGGAAAAGAGACAGAAGTACTTTATTTTTCTTTCTCTGTGTGGATAAAAGAACTAGCCATAATAATTATTTTATAATACAATTACTCTGGGTTGAAAAGATTTTGCTGGAGAATCTCCGCTCAGAGGACACCTGAATGAGGCTCCTTTCATGACTCCAAGTGTAGCTCTCGGGTATTGAAACCAGACCTTCCAGTCTCCAGCTCAGCATCTTAACCACTAGCTGTAGAAAACAATGGAGAGATCCTAAATTGAAATAGAGAGGTGGCTGGACTGGCCAGAAACAAAACACAGCAGAAAAGAGTTTGTGCTGTGTCTAATGAGTGCTATGTAATGTGAATATTTTTAAAATTAAAATGTTTAAAAATACAAGGTTGATCAAACTTTATGCAAATTTATGGAACAAATGGTTTCCTCATGCCGGGTTGAAGAAGGGAGAGAACAAATTATATTACTGTAATTTACTTTTGAGTTTCCCCCACATTCTTTTGATGAGTATCATGTCTGGCATGTGTGCCATAGGTTCTCCACCACTGCCCTAGGAGTTGATCCAAACAGTACTTCTGTCTAGTTCCCCACATAGGGCCATAGACAGAAAAAAGATCTTCCAGCTTTTGTCTTGTTGATCCCTAGGAAAGTTTGACTGTATCAAGCGAATTCCAGCACCCTCGGCCCCTACACCTTTTTTTAGTGAGTGGGTGGGTAGTTTTTAAAGCAGTTTTACCTATGTTTTTAATTGTGTTTTTATTATGCTGTGAACCGCCCTGAGTTGGCCTTGGCCAAGTGGGCGGTATAGATACTGAAATAAATAAATAAATAAATTGAAAATAATGAGGAGGGGGAGGGAAAGAAAATGGGAGAAAAGGAACCGAGAGTTGTTGACTTGTTCAAGATCCTAATGCTGAGGATATTACTGAAGACTGAGCTGTGGACCATGAAGTTATAGCAGCCTCTGGCTGTCCATTTTTCTGTCTTTCTGAATGAAACATGATGGTATTGGAATATTCTCCCATATCCTGTACAGTGAGGAGCTATTAATTACTAACAGGAAAGGAAACAAACACAAGAGGACGATGTTTATTTATTTATTTAATTAATTAATTAATTAATTAATTAATTAATTAATTAATTAATTAATTAATTAATTCTTAGATTTGTCTGCCGCCCACTCGGGGAAACCCAACTCAGGGCGGCGCACAACGGTAAAAACAGATAAAATACAGTAAAATATAACAAAACAGGTTAAAACCCTCACTCGACCACCCAACAACCCACCCTCCCACTCCCACCCCACTTAAAAAGACTAAAAAGGGAATAGGGAATGGAGGAACACCGCAGTACACAACACAAAAAGGAGGGACAGTTTGACTCTAGTTGGAAATAAGCAAACAGGCTGGGGCCATATTCCCATTAGGACCCCACACCTACCCTGCCAGCCAGGTTTTCAATCCTTTCCTGAAAGGCAGCAATTCTGTCTACAACCACAATTCTGTTGGCAGGAGGTTCCAGAGGGTTGGTGCGGACATGGAGAAGGCCCTTCTCTGTGTGCCAGAGAGGCGAGCCTCTCTAGCTAAAGGTATAACCAAGGATCCCCTCCGGTCCTCTGGGCAGACACTCTTGGGACGATGCGATCTCTCAGGTATCCTGGCCCACTGCCATGTAGGGCTTTAAAGGTCAAAACCAGCACCTTGAATTGCACCCGGAGGCAAACAGGTAACCAGTACAACTCCTGGAGTAGTGGGGAGGCACGGGCATAATGTCCACACCCCATCACCACCCGGGCAGCTACATTATCTGGATCTCTTTCAATCAAGTTTCAGGCCAGGATATGGTACAGAGACGGCATTGGTCGCACTGGTAGATGATCTCTGGCAGGAGCAGGACGGTGGCCATCCATCCGTCCTTGCCCTTCTTGACCTCTCAGCGGCCTTCAATACTGTCAACCACGGTATCCTTCTGCAACAGCTCAAAGGATTGGGGATCCAGGGTACTGTGTTATCTTGGTTTTCCTCATTTCTGGAGGGGCAGACCCAGTCGGTGTGGTTGGAGAGTGAGAGGTCCAGCCCTAGGCCCCTACATTATGGGGTGCCTCAGGGCTCAGTGCTCTCTCCTCTCCTATTCGTGTCATCCGTCAATTGCGTTCGCTCCTGGACCGGGACTCCCTGCTCATGGTCACACATGCTCTGGTGACCTCCAGGCTAGATTATTGCAATGCGCACTACATGGGGCTACAGCTGGTGCAGAATGCGGCAGCCCGGGTGGTAATGGGGTGCGGGCATTATGCTTGTGCCTCACCATTGCTTCGGGAGCTGCACTGGTTACCAGTTTGTCTCCGGGTGCAATTCAAGGTGCTGGTTTTGACCTTTAAAGCCGTACATGGTAGTGGGCCAGGATACGTAAGAGACCGCATCGTCCCAAGAGTGTCTGTCCGTCCAACCAGAGCGGACCAGAGGGGCTCTCTAATTGTTCCATCTGCCAGAGGGGCTCGCCTCTCTGGCACATGAAGGAGGGCCTTTTCCGTGTCTGCATCGGCCTTGTGGAACCTCCTGCCAATAGAGTTGTGGGAGCAGACGGAGCTGCTGCCTTTCAGAAGAGAATTAAAAACCTGGTTGGCGGGGCAGATGTGGTGCCCGGATGGAAGAGTGGCCCCCGCCAGTTGGCTTATAAAATGAAGCTTCCCCATCTTTTTAATGCGGGCAGTTTTAATGTGGTTAGTTTTTAATAGGTGGGTGGGTATGTTGGGGTTTTAATTGTTTTTAATGTGTATGTTTTAATCCTGCTGTGAGCCGCCCTGAGTCAGGTTCGCCTGATTGGGCGGCATAGAAATTTGAATTATAAATAAAAATATAAATAAATAAATTCTGACCCAGCTGTAGCCTCTGAATGGTCGTCAAGGGCAGCCCCATGTAAAGTGCATTACAGTAATCTAGCCTGGAGGATACCAGAGCATGAGTGACCATGAGCAAGGAGTCCCGGTCCAGGAGCAGGCGCAACTGACGAATCACTCAAAGTTGAGCAAAAGCCCTACTGGCCACGGCCGCCACCTGTTCTTGTAGCAGCAGCCGCGAGTCCAGGAGGACCCCCAAGTTGCATACTGGGTCTGTCTGGGGCAAAACTGCCCCATCCAAGACCAAAGAAGGTAACCCACTGGATAACCCCGGACCCCCAACCCATAGCCACTCAGTCTTGCTAGGGTTCAGTTGTAATCCGTTGTCCCCCATCCAGACCCCAACGGCCTCCAGGCATCCGGACAGGACTTTGACCGCATCACTGAGATCACCACGGGTCGAAATGTACACCTGAGTGTCATCCGCGTACTGATGGTGCTGCGCCCTGTGGGAACGGATGATCTCGCCCAGCGGCTTCATGTAGATGTTAAATAGGAGAAGAGAGAGCACCGAGCCCTGCGGCACCCCATATTCGAGGGGCCTAGGGCTGGACCTCTCACTCTCCAACCACACCGGGTACGGGCCTCCAGAAATGAGGAAAACCAAGACAACACCTTGCCCTGGATCCCCAATCCTTTGAGCCATTGCAGAAGGATACTGTGGTCGACGGTATTGAAAGCTGCTGAGAGGTCAAGGAGAGCAAGGACAGTCGGGTGACGGCCATCCTGCTCACGACAGAGATCATCCATCAGTGCGACCAATGCCGTCTCCGTACCATGTCCAGGCCAGAATCCTGATTGAAAGGGGTCTAGATAATCCACTTCCTCCAGAGCCCCCTGCAGCTGGCGCACCACCACCTTCTCCAGTACCTTCCCCAAGAAGGGGAGGTTGGAGACAGGCCTGTAGTTAGTTAGGACAGCTGGGTCAAGGGACGGTTTCTTCAGGAGGGGCTGAATGTGAGCATGGTATTTTACATATGGAAGTGTAACAAACAAACAAACAAACAAACAAAAAAGGCCTACTAAATCCAGCATTTGTATTCATGTGGAAAATGTTAAGGTAATTGTTTTCCCTATATTTTATTTCTGTTTCATTTTATTACAATTAAATTGGAAAGGCTAGAGCTATCACATCCAGTCAAGAAAAATACTATGTATTGTGTGAAAGTTTCCAAACATTGCTTGATTGCTTTGCAATGTGATTCAGAGGCCCATTGGATCTGCAAGCGAAGTGCAGGTGAGTATGTTTTTATATTTGCTTTTAATCCATTGCTACCTATGTTAGGAATATTTATTCAAATTATTTACCAAAATTATATAGGAAAAGTGCTTGCTCATCTCTCAGAAAAGACAGGTTGCATTAATGGCAAACGTTGTTATGTGTTTGGGCCCCTAAATTACAAAAGCTCACTGGATAGGTGACCTGGGCTTCTACCTTTGCAATTTATTTCCCCATTAAAACCATGGATTATGTATACACATTTTAATAGATGTTATCTATGTCTTTTCAAATTGAATTAATAGAGTGAAAAGCAGAGACATCACCTTGAAAACAATGGTATTCCCAGTGGTAATGTATGGGTGTGAGAGCTGGACCATTAGGAAGGCTGAGCGCAGAAGAATAGATGCCTTTGAGATGTGGTGTTGCAGGAGAGTCCTGAGAGTCCCTTGGACAGCAAAGAGAACAAATAGGTCAATATTGGAAGAAATCAATACTGACTGTTCATTGGAGGGACAAATAGTGAAGATGAAGCTAAAGTACTTTGGACATCAAATGAGAAGAGAGGACTCACTTGAGAAGGCCTTGATGCTGGGAAAGGTGGAGGGCAAGAGAAGAAGGGGGCATCTAAAGATGAGATGGATAGATGGTATTGTGGACACAATGGGCACAGAGCTGGGTGGGCTGAGGAGGGTGGTGGAGGACAGAGGTGCCTGGAGGAAAATGGTCCATGGGGTCGCAAAGGGTCGGAATCGACTGTGCGACTGAACAACAACAAAGCAATGTGTATGACATTCACTCACAAGAATGAATGCTAGCGTCACCATGCGTCAGGCAGTACAGTCAAAGAAAACGGGAGGAACACGGTCAGTGTCTGAGAAGCACAAGACCCTTTTGGAGTGGCATTTTAAATTCAATGGAGGTGTGAGAATGCAACAGAACCTCCAACACTCTGAACAATTGCATGCGTTTGTTATAAGTTTGACACTCGTGGTATTGTGTGTGATGTGCACAAGAGAAGAGCTGGGAGGTTGTGCACAGCAACAAGCCCTGCTTCTTCTGCTATGGTGTTGGAACACACATGTCATAGAAGTCTACCAAACAATGTGTGCATGAGACAGGAGTTAGCAGAACAAGCATACAACACATTCTAAAACCAGCAAAATGAAAAGTTTTTATCCCAAGATTATTACATGCACTGAATGAAGATGACCCTGCTTGAAGGGTGCATTATTGTGAGTGGTTCGAAAACATGCTATGAGAGGAGTTTGTGGGGGAAATGGTTTGGTCTGATGAAGCACAGTTTAAATTGAATGGAACAGTAAACTAACATAATTGTTTGTACTAGACTCCAGGAAATCCACACGTTCATATGCAAAAAGAAGTCAATTTACCGGGCCTCAATGTCTGATGTGGCCCATCATTATTGGGAATAATTGAACCATTCATTTTTGAAAGTACCGTTACTGGTCAAGTATACCTAGACATGTTGTGCACATCCATTTTACCTCCCAATTCATACACTTTTTGGAAATCGTTGATTTTACTTCCAATCAGATGGCGCCCCATTGTACTTCCCTCGAGATGTGAGAGCTTAGCTTGATGAGAACTTGCTAGGACAATAGATAGGATGAAGAAGTTTGAGTTTTCCCCACACTCTTCTGACTTAATACCACTTGACTTCTACCTATGGGGACCTTAAAGGATGTGGTGTACCATAGGAAACCAGCTACAATGCTGGTACTTCGGGAAGGAATTGAAATGGCATGTGCAGCGATACAAGTGGACACTTTGATCAACGTTGCTCAAGCAATAGTTCACCATAATCAGAAGTGTCTGGATGCTGATGGGGTAACCACTTTGAGCACCTCTTGTAATTGTAGAAGTCAACCATGACTTGTATTCATCTTTTGTTATTGGTATATTGGGTATTACAATTTTAATAGTTTCTTTCTCTTTCTTAAAATGTGTATACATTTTTGCACCCTCTGTATTTGGATAACTAGTCATTTATGATTAAATATACCCTGTAGTAGGGCTTCAACATAAGAAACATGAAGTTTAAATCTTCACTTATCGACAAAGCTTATCAGCAGGGCTTTGGCAAGTGACCACTATTACTTCAGCCTATTTCTTCTGAGGAAGAATGAAACAATGCCAAACATGCCACCTTGAATTATGAAGGGGGAAAAAAGGTTTATATGGGTATGAGAGAGAAAGAGAATAAGGAAGGGATCAAAGGTTTTCAATATTTATTTTTCTTTTTTCTCTGATATAGTTTAAAATGTATCTGTGGCATAGATATAATCTTGTAAATGCCTGGATAGACATCCCACTACAGTAATGGAGTAGATCATACAGCCAGCTACTCAGCGCCAAGTGTTGGGTGGCAATAAATAACCTGACTCCCTATAGGGTCCAACAGCTATGGGCAGATGAGCCCCTTTAGGTGAGGTAATGGTCTCCTTAGTGGAGGAAATGCCACTGGAAACCATCATATTGGGCCAAAAGGCAAAATGAGCGGAGAAGGAACTCTTGATTCCCATGGAGGTGGAAGAAGCCATGCCAGATAGACTGGCTGTGAAGGCGCATCTTGATAATATCCTCAAGGCTGTGGCAGTCCATTGCAGTCCCAGTGTTAAATCCTGCGTGCCTCATTTCATATAGCCACGGGAGATGGCTCTGTGATCATAGTGTGTGGGTCACTTCATGGCAAGTTGGGATCCACCTTAAACAAATTCACACCAATGCCATTTTTCCTGGTTCTGGAAAAACTGCATTCTCAGAAACGAGTTGCAGCCAATGACGACGACGATAATCTTGTGTAAGAAATTTAATATTTAATGTGGCAAATTAATATTAGCTTCCCTGTGATTCTGTGTAAAATGAGAATTACATTATTGGCCTTGATGAAGGAACTGCAGCAACATTCTGAAAATTAGTAACGTTCACGAGTCTGAAACTAACAACAGTTGTACAAAGTAGACTTGAATAACTGCTTCTCTTCCCATTTTTATTTCTGACTATTACATGTGACACAAATGGTTCTGGAGTGGAGATATATGACAAAACTTAGTTGATATATGTTTGTCACAAGGAAAACAGAAACCCAGAGTGTGATTGTGTTGTGTATGTAACATTGTCTCTTTAAGAATGTAACCTTGTAATTGAGTCTCTGTGAACAATACAACCCAATGTAACCCAGCTGCGATTACAAGCGATTCAGCTGCCAGTAGATGGCAGCTGTAATAGCTCAGCTCACATGGTCCAAATCACCCAATCACAGACTAGCGCGGGAAACATTCCCGCCACAGGTATGTAAGATATGTAGTACGTCCCAATGACATCACTGATACCACAACCAATGGGTGCTCTTGGAGCGGAATTAAAATGTACTGTACAGTATAAAAAGAGCTGTGCCTCCGCCATTACCTCATGTTCAGATTGCATACCCTGCAATAAAGATGTGTTTGGCCCCCTGACTGCAAACTACTGCATTATCAATCTGCAAACATCAAATTGGCGACGAGGATGGGATAATGGCTCCCCACAGCATCAAGCTACCTCTGTTCGACATCAAGAAGCCAGAGCAGTGGGCTCTATACGAGTGCCAATTCAAACATGCGATGGCCGCTGAGCGCATCGAGGATGAGGAACAGATGTACTCCTGCCTCCTCACCCAGATTAGCCTCCCCACGCTAGAGCTGGTGATGCACATGATGATGCCGCGGAAGATTAACGCGGTCCCACTCGACGAGATCCTGGCAGCGTTGCAGAATCACTTTCAGCTGAAAGTGTCCATTTACCTGGCCAGAGTCGCTTTCCACAGGCGAGACCAGTATCTGGGTGAGTCTGTGGCAGAAAACGCTGCTGCCCTCAGGTTAACTGCTGCCCCTTGCCGGTGGGACAACCTGGAAGAAGCCCTGAGGGACCGCCTGCTGTGCGGGTTGCGAGACGAGGAGGTCCAGTGGAAACTGATGGCCCGTGAGCACCTCACATTCAATTCCGTTCTGTGGGAGGCTCAGGCGGCTGAAATAGTGAGGTCCGGGATAAAGGCTTTCAGGGCAAAGCCTGCCACACCTGGGGGGTCTGGGCCTATGGTGCAGGCCGCCCGGTGCTCATCCCGCCATGCATCCAGCTCATCTTCCTCTTCGGAGGCCTCTGCATCCTCCGGGTCCGGTTCCAGTGATGACGACGACGTTCAGAAGGTCCTGAGGAAGGCGTCCAAGAAGCAAGCGAGTGACAAGGCCCACCGCCGATGTGATGGCTGCGGAGTGTCCCACGACCGGAAAAAGCGTCCCCATTCCGGAAGGCTGAGTGCCACCACTGCGGATGCCAAGGCCATATTGTCAAGGTTTGCAGGCGACAGCGGAGAGAGGACCAGGAGCCAGCCGAGTGCCCTCAATGGAAAGGAGGCGCCTTTGGGAAGATTTCTGTAGACAAGCCGACCGTGAGCCGTGTGTCCAACGCACACCGATGTTTCTTTGTTGAGGTACTGTTACAGGGGGTCCCGGTTAGGATGGAGGTGGATTCAAGTTCATCCTACTCCATCATGTCCCAGAAAGAGTTTCTGCGCATTCCCCCCAATGCGCGCCCAAAACTTAAGGCCCTAAAGACTACTCTGCGGGATGTGCAGGGCAACGTGATTCCTGTTTTGGGGGTGGGGGAGTTCAGAATCAAGTTCAAAAGTTTCACGGAGAAGCTGTTGCTAGTGGTCCTTAAACGGGGTTCCAGCTGCCTCCTCAGGAGCCAGTGGTTCGCTACCTTGGGTATTGAACTGTCCGGCATTAAGAGACTGATCCGGTGCGAGACGTGTGCGATGCACACCCAGCGGTTTTTGAGAAGGGGCTCGGGAAGTATAGGGGGCCCCCAGTCTCGTTCGACCTGGATCCAGCAATTCGACCCATCCAGCTCAAGCCACAACGAGTCGAGTGCCCTTCACCCTCAAAGACAAGATTGAGGCGGAACTGGACAAACTGGTGGGTCAGGGGATTTTGGTTCCAGTGGACTCCGCGGAGTGGGAGACACCAATTATGACTGCCATGAAATCTAACGGGGAAGTTAGAATTTGTGCTGATTACAAATGTACAATTAACAAGTCTATTCGCCCTAATGCATACCCGGTGCCGGTAGTTAACCATTTACTAGCCACGTTACATGGGGGTAAATGTTTCGCGAAACTAGATCTAGCGCAGGCCTATCAGCAGCTCACGGTAACCCCTGTTTCAGCAGCTGCACAGATGATAGTCACGCACAAAGGTGTCTTTAAAGTGACGCGCCTCCAGTTTGGCGTGAATGCAGCCCCCGGGATTTTCCAATCTCTCGTGGAACGCCTCCTCAAGGGTCTCCGCGGGGTGCTCCCTTATTTTGACGATGTTTTGATCACTGTGGGGAGCGAGTCAGAACTAGCAAAGAGGTTGGACAAAGTCTTAACAGTATTCGAGAAAGCGGGGTTAAGATTGAGACAGGACAAATGTGTGTTTCTAGTGAGGGAGGTAGAGTTTCTAGGGTTCAAAATAACCCCCGAAGGAGTTAAGCCCTCTGACTCAAAGGTTGCGGCTGTCCAAAATGCCCCTCGCCCAACCGCAAAACCAGAACTACAGTCCTTCTTAGGGCTCCTAAATTTTTATCATTCCTTCTTGCCAAGGAAAGCTTCCGTAGCAGAGCCTCTGCATTGTCTTTTGAAGAAAGATGCGGTTTGGTGGTGGCGGGACAGCCAGGAAAAGGCTTTCAAAGAGTTAAAACAGCTCCTCTCCTCAGAGGCAATCCTAACCCATTTCGATCCAAGGAAGCCTGTGGTGTTAGTTTGTGATGCTTCACCAGTGGGAGTGGGGGCGATGCTGTGCCACGTGTTGGAAAATGGGTGGGAAGCCCCAGTTGCTTTTTATTCAAGGTCCCTTTCAAAGGCTGAGCGCAACTACGCGCAAGCAGACAGAGAGGCTCTGGCAATAGTCGCTGGAACCAAGAAATTCCACGACTTCCTCTACGGTCAAGAGTTCACCATTGTGACCGACCACAAGCTACTCCTGGGTATTTTTACCACGTGCAAACCCACCCCCCACATTCTGTCCCCAAGAATGCTCCGGTGGGCCATATTTCTAAATGCTTACCAGTACATACTGTTCACCGCCCAGGCAAAGAGATCAGTCATGCTGATGCACTTTCCCGGTTTCCCCTACCTGAGCTGGGGGAATCCGAGTGCGAGGTAGAGCAGGATCACCAGGTATTGCTGATCAAGTCCCTCGATTTGCCCCCAATCATACCCACAGATCTCGCCAAGGCTACGGTGAAGGACAAGGTTCTGTTCCTAGTAATTTCATGGGTAAAGAAGGGGTGGCCCTCAACTCCGCCAGCGGAGTTCAAAACATGAGTTCCTCTTCTGAATCGGACCAAGGTTTCCGACATGCTGCTAACGAGTCTCGTTTTCCCATTACAGGACGAGAGCCTGCGGAACGCAGACCCCCTAGTTCTTCCAAGTTCGGCCAAGCTGCTGTACGGCCAAAACGCACATGCGGGCCACCAAGATGGTTGAGGGACTTCGTCCCATCCTAGGGGGGAGGGATGTTGTGTATGTAACATTGTCTCTTTAAGAATGTAACCTTGTAAATGAGTCTCTGTGAACAATGCAACCCAATGTAACCCAGCTGCGATTACAAGCGATTCAGCTGCCGGTAGATTGCAGCTGTAATAGCTCAGCTCACATGGTCCAAATCACCTAATCACAGACTAGCGTGGAAAACATTCCCACCTCAGGTAAACCTTTGTAAGGTATGTAGTATGTCCCAATGACGTCACTGATGCCACAACCAATGGGCGCTCTTGGAGCGGAATTCAAATGTACTGTACATTATAAAAGGAGCTGTGCCTCCGCCATTACCTCATGTTCAGATTGCATTCCCTGCAATAAAGATGTGTTTGGCCCCCTGTCTGCTGCCTACTGCGTATCAATCTGCAAACATCAAAGATTGTCTATACAGTAAATGATTTTTATTTATTAGAAAGCCAGTGATAACATAGCAATTTGTGAAAAGCTAGTGTTTTGTGGACTCTGTTTTCTCTTACAGATGTTGATCGGTATCAAGAACATGTAGGAAAGGTACTTCTATCACCCCCAGGCTCTCCATCCGAAGTCCATGCTGATTTGGTTATAGCAAAGGCAGCATGCTTGGAGCTTAGAGACCAGTGTACAGGAATCACAATCTGGAATAAAGCCTATGCACTTGCTAGGGGAACTGTTTTGCTAAGAAGTGAAGAGAGCCACTCCGCAGCATATGTCAAATCAGGTAGACCGAACATTTAAAACATTTTGTAGATTCCATCTTGCAGTATCATATTTATGCATTATGTGGCACAACAGAAAGTTCTGTGGGGTGAGATGGGTAACACTCTAAAATCTGGTGCGAATGTGAGTGTTTTATGTTTTAAATGAAAAGACTAAGGTTGCCGTATCAGGTTTCAGAGACACAGTGTTCATTTCATCTTCACGACCAAGTTGTACCCTGATTTTATCAGAAATTTCTCTGGTATCCTAACAATGTTCCTCTGACCTAGTCTTGATTGTTTTTCCCCTTTGGGTTCTGTTATCTTCTAGTTCTTTCCAAAACAAAGCTTTATTTTCTCACTATTTTGTTTTGGGAGGGTAATATTTAGTGCTATGGTGATTCTTATATGTGATGAGAAGTTTCCATGGTGGAAGCATCCAATATGAATTCTTTCTCAGGTTAGTATTATGGTACCAATCTGTGCAGGAAAGGTGGGTGAGTTGAGCTTCAGCTTTGCAGTATAGAAATGGGCAGTCATGAAATTAAGGCATCCCAAGAGGGGGAGGCAAAGTGGAAGGGAAATTGTGGGGCAGTAGGAAGGTAGAGAAAGGTGGGGGAATCAGAGACTGTGTGTCAAGTTTGGTTTTGGAAATAACAAGATAATCAATGAACGTACAGTATTACAGACTGAACAAAAATGTAACATACACTATTTGGCATTTCCAGAAGACCTATAGTTTCTCTTTGAGAGAATGAAAATATAGAAGCTGAATTATAAATGTTAAATATACGGTATATCAATTTGTTTGTATACATTGTCATTTATTTTTCCAATTTCAGTGCTGAAGATCTGTATAAAATATTTTGATGGTGTAAAAAAGATTGAGACAGTTTGGTGTAGCATGGCATGGAAAACCAATAATTCAGATATTTGGAAGAAGAAATAACTATGAAAATAGGACTTTCTACTTAACTATAGCCTGCTCATATGAGAGTTGTACTAGAAGGCAGGGTGAATAAACAAATATGGTAACTGGATTGTAACCAGGACATTTTCATATTGTTTGAGTGTTCTATCTGAGTGGTGAAACAAAAACACATGTAAAACTGCTTTTTACTTGCAAGGAGTGAGAATTGTTGGAATGGAAGATGGGATCCAAGGAACGATCTAATGCTGTTTTTCTCATATAGTTTTTACCTAACTTGGGTTTTATGCATATTGTAACCTGTCTCATAGAAGGAAGTAATCTGAGAATATTAATGATTAATTATGTGTCATTATGTCAATTCCTATTTAAGGCAACCCTATACAGGATATATAATATATTTTTTAGATACAGGGTACTCAGAAGTGATTTACATTTTCCTTCTTCTGAAGACTGAAGCTTTCCGAAGGCTATAAAAGCTGGCTCTTCTCCTGGGATACACAGGAGGAAAATAGACTTACAATCACTGGGTTGACAGCCAGATACATCACTCAAGATGGCTATGGGCATGGTTTTGATTGGTAACACAAACACGTACACAAGGGAAAAAATAATTTAAATGAAGTGATGCATCACATCAGCAATTACCTAGAAGATATTTTTAAAAATTCATTTCCCTGACCATTCGTACCTAATCAGGGAAGGTGTTTAATATCCAATATGCTGAAAGGGCTAATGAGAAAGCTTGTATTCCCTGACTTGGGATCAAATGTCATATGTTGCAGGGTGGACTGGGATCACTCCAGCATCCAGCATGTGTGGATGCCATAAAAAAGTGGACCAGCCTGCCCCCGAATCACCTTACAGAGAGGACTTAATGTCCATCTAGACCGGGGGTTCCCAACCTTTTCAAGCCGGGGCCCAGGTCACGCTCTCTCAGTCAGCTTTGAGGGCCAGATGGCCATTTTGCACTGCTTGCATGATGGGGGTGGCCATTTTGTCCCAACAACTTCAAAGGGGCAGCCATTTTGTTTCTCAAATGCCCTTGGAGGGGTGGGGGCCCACATGAAATGGCACCGCAGGCCTCAGGTTGGGAACCCCTGATCTAGACGACCCCTCACAGATTTTGAGAAGATACTGATCAGCAAATGTTAGGCTGCCGTAAAGAACAATTTTTCCTTTGTCACAAGCGTGGAAATAATAGAAAGATCTTCTGTGATCAAAGAACCTCCATGCCTATATGAGCACATAAAGTGGCTTACAGGATCAGCCTTAAAGGTCTCTAGCAGCGTTCTCTCTCTCCCCCCCACCCCACCCCCAATAGCCAGGCAGTTTCTCTTCAGGATTATAAGAGAAGCATGAACACAATTGTGTTCCCATCTTGCTTTCTTCCAGCATCTGGTTTTAAAACTTGTAAACATGAAGATTTAATGCTACGTAGCCATTAATAGTCCTATCCTCCTAAAATCGATGCAATGAGTTTCCTTCCTTTCTAAGTCCATTGTTATATATAACATTATAGTGTAGATAAGAAAGAATCTGTTAGGAATTGTTAAGAGTAGACATTAATGGCACAATTAAATTTGTATACTTTCCCATAGATTGCTCCTTAGGTTACTTCGGAAGAGACTGCTCCTCTGTTTGCAGTAGTTGCCATGGGGATGAACTGTGCAATCCTTACACTGGAGTTTGTGATAATATCCATTCATGTAGATCTCAGGATTCACCTGCTGTTTGTGAACAAGGTATCCAAAGGAGAACATAGCTGTAATGCTCTTTCTATAATGTAAAACTAAAAACAGTGGAACCTCATACAGTACAATAATCACCCTGCATCGCAACGAAATCGCATAACAATTAGTTTTTAGGGGGAAATTGTGTCCCGCATAACAATTTTCCCTATGGAAAAAAATCATTCAACAATTTTTCAATGGGAAAAACCACTTAGCGAAAAAGATCGTTGTACGATGCATCCCATAGGGAAAATCGGTATACGATGCATGCATCATATAGCAATTGTTTCGTACAAAAAGGAGCCCCGTGGAACGGATTAACATAGTTTTATGAGGTACCACTGTATAAACATTTTATGTTACTCTCACTAGAATTAATAGCAGTACCTATTTCCAGACTATTTCTTCCCAGATATTCTATGCACATCATGTATGTTACTTCAGATTTTCATACAGCAGGCCAATATCTATTTCATTTGTAGTGTTTGTATATTTCAATATTTATGTTGCATATGATCACTCCCCAATCAATTCCAAACTACTGTACTCAAGCGTATAACAATGAGATACAGTACACTGAGAGCCATTATATTTTCCTCTTTCAGGATTTAAGTGGTAGATCTTTGCTTGCTTTCAGACATTCTCAGTGACAACCCTGATGCTGCAGATGACATTATTAGGTCCTGTAATGAGTAGAGTAGATATGGGAAGAGAAGTTTAATTGGGATTACGTAGTGCAAAGTCTGCTTCCTGTGTTTGAATCCTTGCTGTGTAGCCAGAGACAGGGACTAAACGCATGATATTTATTTCTTCATATCTATTCTGGAAGCATCATTTGCTTCCTATAATGTGGCACTTGGCCTCTTCTGTCAAAAAAAAAAAAACCTTCCAGGTTGACATAGGAAAAACAGACCAATCACTATACATACTGTAGAAACACAAACCTGACATCAGAAGTGTCACCTTTAAAAAGCGGGGAGAATGCTTAGGGTTTCTAATGCACAGGTTTGCTCTTCTTAAAATAGTAACTATAGAGGGAAAACATCAGAACAAGAGAATAAAGTAAGGGAATGATTAAACTTAATAGGAGTTTTTAATATCACCAGAGATTTTAGCTCTGCAACCAGAAATTTGAATTGTGATAGAAGTGTATTTTCAAACCACCTGTTTTAGTTGGCTGACCTAGTGCCAAAGTGTTTGTGTTATCAGGATTTTGTGAATTCAGTCCCGAGAGGCTCATAGTTGACTCAATTTTCCATCCTTCTGAGGTTGGTAAAATGAGTACTTGGCTTGTTGGGGGCAAATGCTAATTACCTTGTGAACCACCCAGAGAGAGTTGTAAGTGCTATAGGTCAATATATAAATATAACCAGGCCAACAGTTGCTTTGGTGCCTGGTTTTTTTGAGCTGATTGCATATGAATTTGATCCCCTGAATTCAAATATGGCATTAGTTTTTGCCTAGGAGCACAAATTTCTAAGATATAACATTTTAGTGAAATATACGTTACACTATATTGTGATAATACACTAAATCCATGGAACAAATAAAAAAAACTAAACACAGAATTTTTATTATTATAGTATACAAATATTATATACAAATATAGAGGAAAAAGTCATTGATGAAACCAACTAGTCACTGAACACTTCGGAAGCTTCTTTTCTGTGACATTCTTGAATGTATTTTGGAACAGTCCCTTATAAAACTCTAGCAGTAATCTGCCATCATGTGCATATCCCATCTTCCTTGGTAGCAGTCCTCCATAGTTTTAATATCCTGGTGAGATCTTTCACCTTATTCCTCACTGGTGTCTCCTAATTTTTCAGGAAAACAGTCTAAGTAGCTGTGTAAATAGTACACCTTAATAATCATGTTACACCCAAGGGATTTGAAACTGTTAAGCATCTCGTTTACCAGTTCAACATAGTTTTCAGCTTTGCGTTTGCCTAGAAAATTTCCGACAACTGCAACAAATGAAGCCCAGGCTTTCTGCTCAGCCTCCTTCATCGAATGACAATAGGGCAAATATACAGGAACCAATCCTTGTATATGTGATTTAGAACTGCACAAAATGGAATTAGAACTGCTCATTTCGCGTAGAACTGCACGTTAAAAATACTGATCTAAAAAAGTAGAGCAGATAGAGAAAAACTGATTTCGTATTTGGATTCAACAACCCAAATATAGCTAAAATCAGTTCTAAAATCCTAGGCAACAACAATTTTTTTTTCTTGTAGGCCTGTGAATTGCTGTTACTAATAATGAAATTGTCACTGTAATTACTTTCCACATTTAATTTTCTTTTAACCCATTATCTATAATCTGACCTCCAGTCCTATGTACCCAGCCAGCATTTTGTAGATCTAATACAAGGATGGCCAACCTACGGGCCACGGGTTGGGTCTGGCCGGGTCTGGCCAATAGCACCATTTAATGTGGTCCACCGCTGCTACTGGAAGTGGAAGCATTTACGATAGCCATAAAACAAGCCCGCACATCAGTGGTGGGCTCAAAAAAAATTACTACCACACTGTGGACGTGGCCAGGGGAAAAGCCCTAACATTAAATGATCTTGACGTAATTTCCATTTGTCTTCTATTTTGCAAGACATTCAGGGAAGATGTTTTTTCCTATGTGTTAAACAGGCAGGATTTTTAAAACCCCTTGTGATTGGAAGGCGGAAGGTCAGCAGTTCGATTCCAGAGTACTGCAGGATGGAATGAGCTCCTGTCTTTGTCCCAGCTCCAGCCAACCTAGCAGTTCGAAAGCAAGAAATTGCAAGTAGATAAATAGGGACCACTTTGGTAAAAAGGTAACAGCGTTCCGTGCAATCCGGTGTCTAGTCATGCCTGCCACATGACCACGGAAATGTCTGCAGAAGGAAACAGTGCTGGCTCTTCGGCTTAGAAACAGATGAGCACTGAACCCTAGAGTCAGATACGACTGGCTTTTGAGCAAGGGAAACCTTTATCTTTACCTAATCAGGGCACATGAGCAGGAGATTAGCACTGAAAGTAAGATGAGAAAAATGAAAATTAAAGTGGCATAGCAGAGCTACAGAATACAAACATGTTTGCTTGGTCATATATTACTGTTAATTTGGAAATGTAATCAGGTAATTTGCAATCCTGAAGTCAGAAGAAATTTGAAGGAGTAGAATTTCTTAAGTGCTCTTTGACAAGCCTTGTGAATTATTTGCTTTTTACTTGCCACATGAATTATTTTGTTTTGGTAGTGTTGTGATGGATGCTGTGACACAGATCTAGAAAACAATAGGTGTTACAGGTATTAATGGTGGCCTATGTGGTTAGAAGAGGAAAATTCTTTAAATGCCAATTGGTTGCTCACCTGGTATAAGCTGCACACCAAATTGCTTTGTTTCATGATTGGTTTTGAAGACGTTTGCACAGGAATCCTTTGAGGTCTGATTTCTCAGACACTGAAAGCTGCTTCAGTCAGACGTCAATAATATTAAAATGTATTCAACACATAGTTTTGGGCTGTCTGTAATGCATGTCTCTGTCCTAATTTGCTCCTGGCACATTTTGAGTATAGAGTTAAAACTAACTAAAATTCAAATTGTTTTTTATTTATTTCTATTTTGTTTAGCTATGTACAGTGCATGGTGCCCACATTTCCCCGGTTGGAAATATTGGGGAACCAGTTGCTACTACTTCAGTACTGAAGCTGAAACCAACTGGGTCAATGCTCGGAAACAGTGTAGAAGATTCAGAAGTACAGACCTTCTATGGATTGACAACCAAAGTGAAATGGTATTGAAATATTTTTATTAGAGAGGACCAAGAAAGTATTTGAACATCAAGACTAGCTAGATCATTCATGAGGGCAGATTTGAGCTGTCTGTAATGTATGCATGTATAAGGGAAGGGCAGAAAGAACACCAGGCCTGGTTTTTACACTATTTGCTTTCACCTTGGGTTTTATACCATCTTTCACTAATGAAGAGCTCTGGAGAATGGAAAATTAGTTTGGTTTGTAAGTTCTTATTGCCCAGCTCTGAATTGCATTTCTGTGGATAGATCATATGGCCTATTTTTGTATTTACTGTGCTTTTTGTATTTGCTGTTTCCAAAGTGTAGCAGGAAGTCCTGTGGCAACTTATACTATTCATTCTTAAAGCACTGACAGTTACATTATTAACAGCAGCCATTCTTAAAGCACTGTATGATTTAGGATTTTTTTTTAATTAAGAGAGAGAATACAAGAGGCTCCTACATGTTTTGTCATTTAAAAACAGAATCTTGTTTGTTCCTGTTATTTGACCTGTGCTGTGGTTGATGCTGCCCTCTTGTGTTAGAAAAAGTTATTAATAACCACGTTAACTGGTGCCAACCTTTTTTTTTTTGCCATTTCCCACCCATTTAAACCAACATCTCCTATTGACAGGAGAAAAATAGTAGGGAATGCTGCTGCTGATAAATCAGCGCTTGAAACCTCAGGCATTCTGAAGTGCCTCTGTCAATCTGGAAGTTTTTAAATACTGTCATATTGCATGGTGAGAAAGGATGTTTTTGAACACCTTTGAAAAAGCATTCATTTATCAAGCTTGAGGAGTAGGAGCCTCTTGTATTCTCTCCTGCTTGTTCCAGCCTCCTACACAAGAGTAAGTATGCCTTAAAGTGGAAACAGCATGGAACAGTGGAATTCTTGTAAGGAGTTCCTCAGGCTTATAATAGCAATACAGTACTGTATAATAATATAGTAAAAGTAATATAGTTGCAGTTCATGTTTTCATTCCAAATTTCTCACCATCATTTTCTTTTCTCCACAACTGCCCCTTTTAATCAGCATGTTATTTTTCCTTCCCCCTGGGTACCAGCCATATTACCCTCATTTTGCCCACTGTCACTGTTCCTATACAACATTTGTTATAGCTAGGAAAATTAGACAATGAGGCCAGGTTATCCTGCTATGGTAATCAAGTTTTGGATTTGAAAATAAGGGAAATTTTGGCCACACTCCTCAGTGGGTGTGGCCAAATCTGTGGGCGTGGCCAAATATAGCCATGTGACTTGCTGGGCTCTAGTCATGCCTGCCACATGGCCATGAAAATGTCTGCAAACACAGACAGCACTGGCTCTTTGGCTGTAAATGGAGATGAGCACTGCACCCTAGAGTTGGATACGACTGGCAGATTTTACTTTCTTAGGATCAAAGATCTCTGCAGATAGTGATTGCAGCCCTGAAATAAAAAGGCGACTGATGCTTGGGAAACAAGCTATGAGAAACCTGGGGAACATAGTTAAAAGTAGAGGCATCACCTTGCAAACAAAAAAATTGCATAGTCAAAGCAATGGTTTTCCCAGTATGGGTGTGAGAGCTGAACCATTAGGAAAGCTGAGCGCAGAAAAATTAATGCCTTTGAAATGTGGTGTTAGAAATAGGTCAATCCTAGAAAAAAGCAACCACGACTGCTCATTAAAGGTCAAATAGTAAAGATGACGCTAAAATACTTTGGACATCAAATGAGAAAACCTTGATGCTGGGAAAGTTGGAGGACAAAAGAAGGGGGTGGCCAAAAATAAGATGGCTAAATGGTATTGTAGATGCAATGAGCACAAAGCTGTGTGGGCCAGAGAACCCTTTCCCCATCTTCTTGGGGGACTTTTGTTTTGTTTTCTTTCTTATTTACTCATTTTTAATTTTAAAAATTTTCTGGGAAGCAAAGAGCAGAATAGTAAACCAGCCCCCTAGGGTTAACAACTGCTTGTAAGCAACTTGGCTTTAATGAACTAGCCATGCACATGGCTAGACACCCACCCCTCATTAGGGTGGAGGAGCAAGGGATTAATTCCCCCAAATTAACCAATCTATTTGTTCCTCACTGCAACTAGTTGAAGCACCAACACCTGAGAATGTCGGATCCAGCTTAAGGAAGGAAATTAGTAAAGTAAAAAGCAACCTTTGTACTTTCCAAGCCTCCCAGCAGTTGAGGAGTTAATCTCCATATATGAAATATCGCTCACCTAGAGTAGACTCCCCATCCCATGGTGGCTTCAACCACCACCAGCAAAAAACGAAGCCTCCATGACCATGTGGCAGGGAAGGGAAATGAAAGAGAAACTACAGAAGGCCCCCACCACCTTCTCTCTCTCTCCTTGCACAAGCAAAAAGCCTGCCACACAGCGACTTCTGGTGGCAGGAAAAACATACTGCAGCTTCGCCTGTGAGGGCTCCGGTCAGGATTTTTTTTATTTTTAAAAAAGGGATATTAAGGGAAAATTAATAAAACGGGAGGAGGGGCGGGAAGATGGGTAAAAATAAGGGTTTTTCCTGGGGAAAATGGGGTACTTGACAGGTATGATGGTAATAAAGTAGACCATACTGCCAGTGACTCAAAGCCAAGTGTCAGGCAGTGGTTAACTAACCTGATGACTCTGAGGACTAATGACCTTGGGCAGGGCCGGATTTAAGCATAGGCTACCTAGGCTGCAGCCTATGGGCCTGCACCACAAAGGGGGCCCCTGCACCACATGATACTGTATAGGAATGTCATACGTAAATTTTCTATAATTTAATAATAAACGTTTATTTTTCTGTTTTTCATTGGATAATTGCTGAAAATGCGGTTTTTGTAGGTTAATTTTTTAAAAATACTTTCCCCGTTAGGGCCTGCGCCACAGCCTAAGGGCCCACAGATCCTAAATATGGCACTAACCTTGGGTGCCGAATTCAACAGGGAAGGGTGATGGTCCCCAAGTGGATTAAATCCCACATGAATCTATCTTAATGGAGGGCAGCAGCTTCATCAATACTGGCCTGGGGCTGACTGATAAGGACTTTGCATGCCAAAAGGGCTCAGGACCAGAAAGTGACTCATAGAACTGGATTGGTGGTACGGGGTGTGGGTGTGGGTGGGTGGGTGGGTCATGCTGCGATGCGGAAAGCAGATGAAAGGCCATTGCATTATATTCTCAGGACAGTCTTCATGGCTGATCACCATGAGGATCGGCAATATTCAGATTCAGATACAACGGAACAAGAAGAAAAAGCAAGATACCACCACCGATAAACACAAGAGAATTAGATCCCCCCCTCCATTTACTATAGTACACATGTGGTCAAAAGGGCACTTTATTTGAGAAGTTTATAATCTGTTCTCTGGCCACGGCTCCTTATACTAACTACAATGATTGTATCTGCTGTATTTGCTGCTTTGCTGTAGCTGCCCAAGATGGTTCAGGTTCTGTCAGATTAAAACGAAAAATCTCTTCCCATCACGTGTGTAAGAATAAGACTGAGGAATTCTACAAGAGTTTTCAGGTGCCCTTTTCAAGCTTGTGCTCCAGTAGTTTTTGAAAGAAAGAAACATTCATGGAAGTGGGGTACAAGTAAACTATGATGATGATGATGATGATGATGATGATGATGATGATGATGATGATGATGATGATGATGATGATGATGATGATGATGATGATGATTTCATAATCTTAAGGCTCAGTATTTTCTTTTTCATAAAAAAACCCTGAATTTATAAAATTAGGGTAAGGCTAATATAGTTATCATAAGGAAAGCTGTATCCCAAAATGTTTACTCTCTCTTTTATTTTGGCAGAACTGGATTTACTCTGCAATGCCATCTAAGATTTTTTGGACTGGATTGAATAGCAGGAAGCAAACATCTATATGGGTTTGGTCAGACATGAGATCAGCAGCTAAAGAACTACACTGGTACTTTTTGTTAAGGGTTGAAGGAATGAGAGATGAGATTTTTTTTTTCTTTTCAAAACAGTAGAAATTCAGTATTTCCAGAACTCTTTTTCTTCCCAGTTGTAGTATTTACCTTCTGGACTTCCCTCTTGAAAAAAATCTGTGATTCTCTGTTTCTGGCTCACATGTACATTGAGAAAACCGATTCCAAATTTCATATCTCATGAGAAGAGAAGTATCTGGTAGAAATAAAATGAATCCTTTGTTTGTGTTTAATCCACATATAGTTTATCTCCTATTTTTCATAGTTGCCCTGTGATTGTTTCTTCTATCCCCCAAATACGTGACCTCCATCATACACAGCACTAAGTAATATGGTGTTGATGCTTCTGATTGTTTGTTGTATATTTTGCAAACTAAAAGCTTAGGCCAAACATTCATGATTGCTTCATGATTATAGAACAATTTTACTGTTATCTACAGAGCTCTGGTTTTTAGTTCAGTTATTTTCTGACTCTTTCTGGCAGGGCAGAAGTGAGGGAAGGGCAGTATTTATACACTTTCTCAAGTTTTATCTGGGGAGGGTGGGTATCCCCCCTTCCTTTTATTCCACTGATAAGAAAATCTCTTAGACCTTAGAAATATCTGGCTCCTGATGTTTCCCAGGACACACCTGAGCCACCATCCAGGTTCTATTTTTTTAATCTATAAGGGAAAAGCATTCCTATTAAGTCATCTGAGAGAACATGATTCCGTTTAATTGCTGCCTTTTCAATCTTTCGCTCCAACATAGTCACACTAGTGTCGCCAGGTGATTATAGCTAACTAGCTGATTGCCCGGCCTTGCCGGGTGTGTGTGTGTTAATTTTTTGTAATTGTGGGAAGGTATGTCACTTCTTATGAAATGTTTATTTGGCTATTGTGTCTGTTTGTGTGTGTGTGTATTTGGGATGCAGATGCAGAGTTGTTTTTTGTCATAGATGGTTTGATGTGTGTTCCGGTGTGTAGTCATGCCTGCCACATGACCACAGAAACATCTTCTTCCTTTTTGTAAAGAATATCTTCTTCCTTTTTGTAATGTTTATATTTTTTTATATTCAATAAAAATTTATTAAAAAAGAAGAAGAAACGTCTGCAGAAGCAGACTGATCCGTGTGTTGATGGAGGCTTACTGGAATGTGGAAGGTGAGCAGTTCGATTTATGAGTATTGCAGGATGGAATTATTCCCCGTCTTTCTCCCAGCTCCTGTCAACCTTTTTGCTTGAAAGCAAGGAATTGCAAGTTGATAAAAAGGCACCATGTTGTTGGGAAGATAAAAAGCATTACGTGTGCTCCGGAATGTAGTCATGCCTGCCACATGACCACGGAAATGACCATGGCTTGGGGAAGTTTTTCCCCTTTTCCCCTTCCCCCACACTCTTTGTGATGACCCCTGGCACTCAGTAAAGGAACCTGGGCAGACTCACCCTGGCGTGATGATGAGGGAGGAATGGTAGGTATTGAGGGGGAAATTTAGGAGGAAAGGAAGACGGGAGGGTAAGAATGAGGGAGGGAAAGAAGGAAGGAAGGGAAGAAGAACAGCTGGAGGTAGGGAAGGAAGGATGAGAGCTAATTGTATTTTTAGGTTTTCGGACCCTGATATACCCCAACACACAGACTCTCTCTCTCTCACTCTCACTCTCTCATTCAGACACACACACACACACACACACACACAGACACACACAAGTGACTGATTCAGAACCCACTGTCTTGTGCATTGCCTTTCACACACACACACACAGACACACACTCCCTTCTCTTTCTGTCTCTCTCTCACACAGCATTGATGTACATTGAAAGTGTATCGTTCCAGGGCTGTAGAGGCTTAAATGGAACTAGTATATTTTGCCCGGCCTTGCCGGGGAGTTTTTTTTTTTTGTTAGGGGTAGTTTGGGTGGAGGTGACTTGTTTTTGCTTGTTCTTTTGTATTTTTTTCTGAATTTTAGATGTATTTTATTGATTTGGATATTTCTGGTTGTTCTTTTTTAAATTTTTCCATATTTATTTTTGTAATTTGTGTTATTATTGTTTTTTGAGTAAGGTATTTTCATGTTGTTATGGTGTAGATTGGTGTTTTTAGTGAGTTTTCATGATTTTTCGTTAGCCTTTGTTATTTCTGATGTGTTTTGTTGAGTTTGTTGTTTACTGTTTTGATGTTTACTTGGTTTATTTGAATTATTTGTTTATTTATTTGTGTTTTTTATTTTTGATGTGGGCGTTGTGTTAAACTGTTTTGTTTTGTTGTGGTTTTCTGGGGTGAAGAACGGCCTGTCTATTGTTTCCTCTTTTCCCCATTGCTGTTTTGAAATTAGGTTTTGAGGCAGCGATGGGGAAAAGGAAGAGCTGGCAGTCAGCTCGCTCTTTGTCCGGTAAGGTTCGTTAGGTTGGTTGGGGGAGAAGGAGGCAGAGAAGAGCTATCTGCTTCACGATGGTTCTCTCCTCTTAGCCTCCTTTTCCCCAGGCTTACCTAACGGGAGATCTGTGTTTGTGGCTGTAAAGGTGTTTTTTTGTAAAATTGTAGTGCGGCAGGCAACGATCCGTAAGGGGTGGTGCTCCATTGCCTGGGACTCTGGAGGCCAGCTGGAACAACTGCAGGCATCAGGGCAGAATTCAGCACCGGTGTCCTGAGCCCTCCCTTCCTCCTCCTCCCTATGTCTTGGCCTTGAGCAGGGGCTTAAAGGGAGGCTATGCTGGAGGGGCTTCTCCATTGCCTGGGACTCTGGAGGCCAGCTGGAACAACTGCAGGCATCAGGGCAGCCTCTAACACCGGCGTCCTGAGCCCTCCCTCCCTCCTCCTCCCTATGCCTTGGCCTTGAGCAGGGGCTTAAAGGGAGGCTATGCTGGAGGGGCTTCTCCATTGCCTGGGACTCTGGAGGCCAGCTGGAACAACAACTGCAGGCATCAGGGCAGCCTCCAACACCGGCGTCCTGAGCCCTCCCTTCCTCCTCCTCCCTATGCCTTGAGTGGAGGAGGTGGGGAGTTGAAAGTTCTACGGCCCACTGGGGGCGATGGGGGGAGATATGGGCCAAAAGGGGGGAGGAGATGGTGGAGGGAGGGAGGGAGAGTTAGAAGGATTGAGGGACTAACTTGCCTGCCAGGGAATAGCAGCAGCAGTCTGTCTGGGGCTGGCTTGGAGGTCCATGGGGATAAAATTAAGGTGACGATTCGAGATGGCTTTGAAAAGCCGGCCCACCGCCGTCGCTACTGCGGGTGGAATGTCTCACCCCAGTTGAGGGCTCAAGGTAGATTTGGAAGAATGCCCCACCACTTCCATTACCGCCGGAGCCTTGCGGAGGGTGGCGGGGGGAGTGGGAGGGGCGGTTTTATATGGGGGTGGGAGGGAGGGAGGGAGAGACTGCCCGGCCAGCCAGGAAGGAGAGGCAGCATTCTGTCCAAGGCAATCAGGGAGGCTCCGGAGGCCAATATAGAGGTTGTGATGGGCATGGGGCGATATAGCGGGTACCGAGGGGCGGGCCGCACTCGGGGAATGCGGGGCAGATACTTAGTATCTGTCCCTCGTTCCAGCCCCCCGGTTACACCTGTAGGTCCTGAGCAGCTGACCCAGGGTGACCCTGCCCTTAGGCTGCTGCTGCTGAATGCCAGGTCAGTATGTAATAAGGCCCCCCTGATACAAGATTCCATTATGGGGGAGCGGGCCGACCTGGCATGTATCACTGAGACCTGGCTGAGACCAGAGGATGGGGTTCCTCTGTCAGAAATGTGTCCAGCTGGGTTCAGTATTTGGCACCAGCCTAGGGATGAGGGTAAGGGCGGTGGCGTTGCCATCATACCCAGGGAGTCACTGGGAGTCGCCAGGGCTACCGCTCCACAAATTCTGGGTTGTGAGGCCCTGCTTCTGCGCTCTAAGGGTCAGTTGGGAGTCTTACTCCTGTACCTGCCCCCTTGCAGGGTAAGGGACTCCCTGCCTGAGCTCCTCGAGGCCATCTCAGCGTTGGCGTTGGAGTTCCTAAACTGATGGTTCTGGGGGACTTCAATTTGCCTTTGGTGGGGACTGGCTCCGAGGTGGCTCAGGAGTTCATGGCTTCCATGGCAGCTATGGACCTGATTCAGGTAATTCAGGGCCCGACCAGGGGCAGTGGCCACACACCAGATTTAATCTTTTTGTCGGAGCGGTGGCAGAGTGATCTGAGACTACGGAAATTAGACATAACACCTGTGCCATGGTCAGATCATTATTTGGTGGCTCTAGACTTCCTGGGTGCGACGCTTCATCGTAGGGAGGCAGGGCCTATTAGAATGGCCCGCCCCCGGCAACTGATGGATCCTGATGGATTCCAGAGGGAACTGGGGGATTTCCCTCTGGATCGGCAACACAATTCGCCCGAGGCGCTGGTTGACCTGTGGAACAGGATGACAACAGTGGCCTTGGATGAAATCGCACCACTACGGCCTCTCAGAGCTCATGGAGCTAGATCATCTCCGTGGTTCACAGATGAACTGCGGGAGCTCAAACGGGCAAAGAGACGCCTAGAGCGCCGCTGGGTGAAGACCCAGAGAAACTCCGATTGGATACTAGCTAGAGCCGCTATTAGGGCCTATCTAGTGGCGATGGAGGTGGTGAGGCGGCAATACTTCACCACCCTTATTGCCTCCGCTGATAATCGCCCAGCCATCCTGTTCTGGGTTACCAGGTCTCTCCTTGGTAGGGGGACCCCGGTGCCTGGTTGGCAGGGGTCGGCTGAGGACTTTGCTGACCATCTAGTGGAGAAAATCGATCGGATTCGCTCGGGGTTTAATCCTGGCGTGGATGGGGAGAGTCCGGAGGGAGCTGGAGCACAGTCTTGCCATACCATCTGGGACCAGTTTGATCCAGTTGCCCCTGATGAAGTGGGCAGGCTCCTTGCAGCTGTGCACGCCACTACCTGCCCATTGGACCCCTGTCCCACCTGGTTGGTGAAAGCCTCCAAGGCGGTGACAGGTGGCTGGGTTGGGGCTATGATCAATGCATCATTGCGGGAGGGGGTGTTTCCTGCACCTTTAAAACATGCCTTGGTGCGCCCCCTCCTGAAGAAACCTTCCCTCAACCCAGCTGTCCTAACCAACTATAGGCCTGTCTCCAACCTCCCCTTTTTAGGGAAGGTGTTGGAGAAGGCAGTGGCGCGTCGGCTGCAGGGGGTACTGGATGAAGCGGATTACCTGGACCCCTTTCAGTCAGGATTCAGGCCTGGATATGGTACCGAGACGGCATTGGTCGCACTGATGGATGATCTCTGGCGGGAGCGGGACGGTGGTCACCCATCCGTCCTTGCTCTTCTTGACCTCTCAGCGGCTTTCGATACCGTTGACCACGGTATCCTTCTGGAACGGCTCCGAGGATTGGGAATCCAGGGCACTGTGTGGTCCTGGTTTTCCTCATTTCTGAGGGGTCGGACCCAGTCGGTGTGGTTGGAGAGTGAGAGGTCCAGTCCTAGGCCCCTCAAATGGGGGGTGCCTCAGGGCTCGGTGCTCTCTCCTCTCCTATTTAACATCTACATGAAGCTGCTGGGTGAGATCATTCGTTCCCATGGGGTGCGGTACCATCAGTACGCGGATGACACTCAGTTGTACATCTCGGCCCATGGGGACCCCAGTGATGCCGTCAAAGTCCTTTCCAGGTGCCTGGAAGCTGTTGGGGTCTGGATGGGGGCTAATGGGCTACAACTGAATCCCAGCAAGACTGAGTGGCTATGGATAAGGGGTCCTGCGTTAACCCAGGAGCTACCATCTTTGGTTCTGGATGGGGCTATTTTGCCCCAGACAGACCCGGTGCGCAACTTGGGGGTCCTCCTGGATTCGCGGCTACTGCTAGAAGAACAGGCGGCGGCTGTGACCAGGAGGGCTTTCGCCCAACTTCGGGTGATTCACCAGTTGCACCCACTCCTGGACCGGGACTCCTTGCTCATGGTCACTCACGCTCTGGTCACCTCCAGACTAGATTATTGCAATGCGCTCTACATGGGGCTGCCTTTGACGACCATTTGGAGGCTACAGCTGGTCCAGAATGCAGCAGCCAGGGTGGTGATGGGGTGTGGGCGTTATGGCCATGCTTTGCCACTGCTCCGGGAGCTGCACTGGTTGCCAGTTTGTCTCCGGGTGCAATTTAAGGTGCTGGTTTTGACCTTTAAAGCCCTATATGGTAGTGGGGTGGGTTACCTAAGAGACCGCATCGCCCTGAGGACTTCTGTCCGTCCAACCAGAGTGGACCGGAGGGGCTCTCTAATTGTTCCATCAGCCAGAGGGGCTCGCCTCTCTGGCACAAGGAGGAGAGCCTTCTCCGTGTCTGCACCGGCCCTCTGGAACCTCCTGCCAACAGAGCTACGTCTCCGGACGGAATTGCTGCCTTTCAGAAAAGAACTTAAAACCTGGCTGGTGGGTCAAGTGTGGGGTGCAGGTGGAAGGGTAACCTCCATTGGGTGGTTGGTGTAGAAGAACTCCTCCCCATGGTGCCTTTGGATCCTGCACCCCTTGTTTTTAGGGGGTGGGTAGTTTTAACTGTTTTTAACATGTTTTTTTTAATTTTTATTGTGAACCACCCTGAGTTGGCTTTGGCTGAGTGAGCGGTATATAAATGTGACAATTAAATTAAATTAATTAAATTAATCTTCCTTGCGGATTGCTGGCTGCTGCTTTTCTATTACCTCCACCACTGTTTTGTGTTAGTTTTTGAAACAGTGGTGTGGGTAGTTCAAAGGCAGCAGCCAGTCATTCCCCAGGGAGGGTGTTTCCCCTGATGAAGTGCTGCCTGCTGCTGGTTTCCCCTCCCCCGGCTCAATTTACCTTGAGGCTGGCGGTGGTTTCACCGTGGTTTTTTGTGGGTTTGGGTTAGCGAGGCTGTGAGGCGCTGCGTCCACCTTCGGCAGCTTTGCGTTCCCGTTGCAGGAGGTGCTGCGTTCGCCTGCAGTGGCCTTGTGTTCCCGTTGCATGAGGCGTTATTTTATTTTATTTTTCGTGCGTCAGCTTTTTCAACGTCCTACGCGCTTGCGCCCTTCAACCTGATTGGCTGAAGTGGTCACTGCGCGGAGGATGCTGGAAGTTGTAGTTGGATTTTTTTGTCCGTGTTTGTGGGGCGGCTGCCCCACTGGTGGCTGCCGCACCCTTGCGGCGATGGTCAGTGAAAAGGCAAGTGTACGGGGTTTGGCGCAGGATAGTATGGACGGGTGCAGACATGTATACCGGATTCCAACGGTTAACGTCCCTCTTTATAGGTAAAGATGGGTTTGTTCCATCCGCATCAGGACCTTGCCCTATCAGTCATTCACTCTCAAGTTCAACCAGTTGCAGTTCAACATGCAAATCAGCTCTCTCCAACATTCTGTTTCCAGCTAGATTTTCTCCCAACCAATCACAGTCCAACATGCAAATCAGCTCTCTCCAACATTCTGTTTCCAGGCCTGGCTGTTAAACTGCCGTTTTTCTCCCATGGCACCATGGGAGTTGTAGTTTCTATTCTTCTCCCCACTTTGTGGGGCTTAGGCCCCACTCTTGGCACCTTGCAGTGATGGTCCCAGTTTGGCAAGGTATGTGTGTACGGTGCATTACAGGATAGGCTGGATGGGTGTGGACACGCATTCCGCACGCGCACGGCCAGATCCCCTTCTTATAGGTATAGATATAGTATCGGGATTGTTATGCTTCTCTGGTTGATCTGGCAGATAGATAAGTTTCAGAATTAGCATGATCAGAGGAGGAGAAAGAGGAGAACATGCATTCATTTGGACCCATCATGCCACCGCACCAGATGCAACATGCCTACCTTCCATCTGAGCTAGTGAGCCCTGGAGGTGACTGAGGATGGGTGAAAGTATGAGGACCCCCAAGTCTCTACCAGTCTGCCTACTGTATCTCCAGCATCTCCTCTTCTTACTGGTCTGAGTAACAAAGCTTTGAAATCAAAAAGGGGAAGAGAGTGGAAGGTTTTTCAAGAAAGAAGGGGACAGGGGTGATATGTTTCCCTCTGAGCTCAGAGTTCTTCTATCTGTGGCCTTGGAGGAGTCTTGATCTCAGGGCCATAGAATCAAACAGTTAGAAATTTAGAAAAACAAGCTTTTAATTGGGGCATTTTATTTGTTGGGAGTACTGCATTTTTGTTTTTGTATTCTGCAGACTTTATGTCTTGATTGTTGCTGTATGTTTTTTTTTAATGTCTTCTTTTTTGGTGTATAAGCTACCTGAAAAATGTTTATAATAACTCAGGATACAACTGTCTGTGGTGCCAAATGAACTGTATCTACAGCAGTAGAACATCTGTGTCTGTCAGAGTCATAGCTTCAAAAGCATGCATTGTAAATAGCGGCAACATCCCATTTATATTAAGGAGTTTCTAGGGTTGTATAACTGGTCCTCATCTATCATTTGAAGACACATTAGCCAATTGATCAATTCAATTTAAATGCTCTATGTCTGATGCCTGTAGTATCAGTTTAGGTGACAAACTTCTGAAAGCTGCACATAGCTTTGCAGTCAGGACAATCCAAGGTCCAGGAAATACTCTAAGGGAGATTGTTAAATAATGCCCCTCCCTTTTGCTGTTGGATAGTCCTGCCCTCTTGGACATGAGATAGGCAGGCATGTGTTGGAAGCAGTGTCATTGCAAAATGGCGTTAGGCATACCTATAAGTCACTGTGGGCTTAGCTTTGCACAAACAAGGTGGATGAAATTTATCCAACTGTGTCAGTTACATAACTTTACTTAAATACCTTGGTGTGTCAAACAAAGAACTATTCCAGGGGTCAGCAAACTTGGCTCTCCGGGTGTTTTTGGATTTCAATTCCTAGAACCCCAAGTCAGCACACCTGCTGATCAGGGCTTCTTGGAATTGAAGTCCAAGAACACCTGGAGGGGCAAGTTTGCTGACCTCTGAATTAGTCCATGTGGGTTGCCCGCATCACTAATTGGACAGCAACCTTTCCCAACCGCGGCTAGACCAAATAGCTAAGCATAGGTGCCCGGAGTTTGCAAGGTCTCTGAGATAGGGCGAGAACAATGAGTCCTGCCAAACCCGCTGATTAGTCTCACTATGGGGACCCATGTATGCAGTAACTTCTTAGAGCTGGTAAATGTAACTTGGCCAGCAATGTGCTACGCAAGCAAGCCTTCTGTGACGGGGGTCGTGCGCAGGCTGTGCGCAGGCGATTCCGAAAGAGGTCAATAAATACAGACCACCCGATTTGATCGGGACTGGCTTTCACCGCACATCCGTCTCACATGCCTTCCTTCCGTTCAGCACTCTGGCCTCCGCAAGCCAATACAACAAGTCCAACCTGTACAAAGTCGAGTATATTTGCTAGAAATATAAAAATAAGCACAACCATAATTTTAGTAATTTGTATCTGATATATTTTGGCATTCAGGTTGAAACTGGAAGGAAGCTCACTGGAACGATGTATTGGTCTTAATTCAGCAAACCAAACTGCTGTGAAGATAAAGTGTGAGGCTGAACACAGATGGATTTGTAAGAGAAAAGAAGGTATACTGTTTGATGGGCTTTACAATATAAAGAAGATAAATATCTTTTAAAATTTTTGTGCTCTTGATTTTAGCAATAGTTATGTTAGGGTGCTTTATCTTAGTCAATGGTTGTTTAATGATCATAAAGAGGAACACAGATACAACATATCCATTATCACATGCAGAAAACAGTATCTGTATCATGTACTAGCAGAGGTTGTCCGGCATTGCCGGGGTGTTTAAAATGAGTTTTTTTTAAATGGACCATTAGAAAAGCTGAGCGAAGAAAATTGCCTTTGAGATGTGGTGCTGGAGGAGAGTTTTGAGAGTCCCTTGGACAGCGAGAAGAACAAATAGGTCAATAGTAGAAGAGATTAGCCCTGAGTGCTCATTATAAGGTCAAATAGTAAAGATGAAGATGAAGTATTTTGGACATCAAATGAGAAGAGAGGATTCACTTGAGAAGGCCTTAATGCTGGGGAAGGTGGTGGGCAAAAGAAAAAGGGGATGGCCAAGGATGAGATGGCTAGATGGCATTGTAGATACAATGGGTACGGAGTTGTGTAGACTGAGGAGGATGGCGTTGCCGGGCTGTTTTAAACTGTGATCAGTTGTGTTGTGGTGTTTTTTTTGGGGGGGGGGGGGAATTAAAAAAAAGAACAAAGGATGATATAATTTTTTTTCCTTTTTTTATTTTACCAAATAATGTTTTATAATGTGTCTTTTTTCAAAAGTGTGTGTTTTTGGTTAAGGGTGGTTTTGGGTGTGCACAACCACCACCACCCATAGAATACCACTCCAATTACCAACACACATATTAAAAATTTATGGCAAGGCAGGAGAGTCGTGTGTGTGTGTGTGTGTGTGTGTGAGAGAGAGAGAGAGAGAGAGAGAGAGAGAGAGAAGCTGTGTGTGTGTTTGTGTGTGTGTGTGAGAGAGAGAGCTCATTAGGGAAAGGAGTAGAAGAGGAATATGTGTGAGTGTGTGTGAGAGAGAAAGAAAGGGAAGCTGTGTGTGAGAGAGAGAGCGAGAGAAAGAAGCTGTGTGTGTGTAAGAGAGAAAAAGAGAAGCTGTTTGTGTGTGTGTGAGAGAGAAAGAGAAGCTGTGTGTGTGTGAGAGAGAGAAAGAGAAGCTGTGTGTGTGAGAGAAAGAGAAGCTGTGTGTATGAGAGAGAGAAAGAGAAGCTGTGTGGGTGAGAGAGAGAAAGAAAGAGAAGCTGTGTGTGTGAGAGAGAGAGAAGCTGTGTGTGAGAGAGAGAAAGAGAAGCTGTGAGAGAGAGAGAGAAGCTGTTTGTGTGTGTGTGAGAGAGAAAGAGAAGCTGTGTGTGTGTGTGTGAGAGAGAGAGAGAAACTGTGTGTGTGAGAGAGAGAGAGAAAGAGAAGCTGTGAGAGAGAGAGAAAGAGAAGCTGTTTGTGTGTGTGTGAGAGAGAGAAAGAGAAGCTGTGTGTGAGTGAGAGAAAGAGAAGCTGTGTGTGTGTGAGAGAGAGAAAGAAGCTGTGTGTGTGTGAGAGAGAAAGAGAAGCTGTGTGTGTGTGAGAGAGAAAGAGCTGTGTGAGAGAGAGAGAGAGAAAAAGAAAAGCTGTATGTGTGTGAGAGAGAAAGAGAAGCTGTGTGTGTGTGTGTGTGAGAGAGAGAAAGAAGCTGTGTGTGAGAGAGAGAGAGAAAGAGAAGCTGTGTGTGTGAGAGAGAAAGAGAAGCTGTGTGTGTGTGAGAGAGAGAGAGAAAGAGAAGCTGTGTGAGAGAGAGAGAAAGAGAAGCTGTGTGTGTGTGTGAGAGAGAGAAAGAAGCTGTGTGTGTGTGTGAGAGAGAGAAAGAGATGCTGTGAGAGAGAGAGAGAGAGAGAAAGAGAAGCTGTGAGTGTGTGTGTGTGAGAGAGAGGGGCTGGCTTCCCTTGCGGGCTCGAGGTAAGGAAGCCCAGCACGGGTGTGTGTGTGTGGGCTTCCCTTACCGGGGGCTGCCTTGCGGCCCACAGTAAGGAAGCCCAGCGGCGGCGGGTGGTGGTGGTTGTGGGCTTCCCTTACTGGGGGCTGCCTTGCGGCCTGCGGTAAGGAAGCCCAGCGGCGGGGGGTGGGTGGGTTGTGGGCTTCCCTTACCGGGGGCTGCCTTGCGGCCTGCGGTAAGGAAGCCCAGCGGGTGTGTGTGTGGGCTTCCCTTACCGTGTGCTGCCTTGCAGCCCACGGTAAGGAAGCCCAGCGGCGTGTGTGTGTGTGGGCTTCCCTTACCGTGGGCTGCCTTCTGGACCGCAGTTAGGAAGCCCAGCAGCAGGCGGGGGGGGGGGGGCTTTACTTACCGGGGGCTGGCTTCCCTGGGACGTGCCGGACACTGGGGATTGTATTTTTTCATTTGTGCTTTCCCTTTGTGCTTCTTTTTTTCGTGCGGCTCGTTTTTGATTGGCCACGCTGCATTTCCCCACCTTCTTTGTGCTCCCGCCTCTCAGCCTGATTGGCTGTGGTGCAGCGCGGCGCAAAGAATGTTGGGAAATGAAGTTGTTTCCCTTTTTTCGCGTTTGTGGGGCTGTTGCCCCACTGCCGCTTTACTCAATCCTTCGTTGACCTGCGGACCCAGTCCACCCGTGTTCCCGAAGGGTGAGTGCAGGCAAGTAGGGCCAGCCGTAGGAACCTATAGCAAGTTCCAACGGTTAACCCTTGGTTTTATAGGTTAAGATACTCAAGATAATACAGGATAAACTGCAGCAGCATGTGGAGAGAGAACTGCCAGAGGTGCAGGCTGGGTTCAGAAGAGGCAGGGAGACTAGAGACCACATTGCCAACATACATTGGATCATGGAGAAAACAAAGGAATATCAGAAACAAGTCTACTTCTGTTTCATTGACTACACCAAGGCCTTTGACTGCGTGGACCACAGCAAAATGTGGCAAGTAATTAAAGAGATGGGAATACCAGAACACCTTATAAGCCTCATGAGAAATCTGTACAAGAGTCAAGAAGCAACAGTTAGGATAGAATACAGAATGACGGAGAGGTTTGGAATAGGAAAAGGAGTAAAACAAGGCTGCTGATAAACAAGCTGCTGCTTAGGTTAAAAGAAGAGAGTGCAAAAGCTGGCTTGAGACTCAACATCAAGAAAACAAAGATAATGGCAACAGGCCCTATGAGCACCTGGAAAATAGATGGGAAAGAAGTAGAAGCAGTGACAGACTTTACTTTCTTAGGATCAAAGATCACTGCAGATGGGGATTGCAGCCATGAAATAAAAAGGCGACTGATGCTTGGGAGACAAGCTATGAGAAACCTGAGGAACATAGTTAAAAGTAGAGACATCACCTTGCAAACAAATATTTGCATAGTCAAAGCAATGGTATTCCCGGTGGTAATGTATGGTTGTGAGAGCTGGACCATTAGGAAAGCTGAGCGCAGAAGAATAGATTCCTTTGAGATGTGGTGTTGGAGAGAGTGTTGAGAGTCCCCTGGACAGTAAAGAGAACAAATAGGTCAATCTTAGAAGAAATCAACCCTGACTGTTCATTGGAGGGACAAATAGTGAAGATGAAGCTAAAGTACTTTGGACATCAAATGAGAAGAGAGGATTCACTTGAGAAAGTTTTGATGCTGGGAAAGGTGGAGGGCAAAAGAAGAAGGGGGTGACCAAAAATGAGATGGCTATATGGTATTGTAGATGGAATGGGCACAAAGCTGGGCAGACTGAGAAGGATGGTAGAAGAGAGAGGTGCCTGGTGGGCAATGGTCCATAGGGTCGCAAAGGGTCAGAATCGACTGTGCGACTGAACAACCAATCATGTATACAAGTAAACATTAAAGGTATAACCGGCAGTTTCTATTTTTCTTTATAAAATAAAAGATAGAATGCTTTTAGGAATATGCAGTGGAACCTCTTACAACAATTGCCCCGTATAGCCACGAAATCACATAACAATTAGGTTTTTTGGGGGAAATGGTGTCCCGCATAACAATTTTACCAATGGAAAAAATTGTACAACAATTTTTCAATGGGAAAAACCACTTAGCAGAAAAACAACAACAACCCACGTTTTACGATGCATCTCATAGGGAAAATCGCTATATGATGCATGGTATCGCATAGCAATTGTTTCGTACAACAATGAGCCCCATGGAATGGATTAAAATTGTTGTATGAGGTACCACTGTATACATTTTTGCAAAGCAGATGCAAAGTGTATACAGAATGTTCAATTCATTCATTGCTCCTATACATCATGACTCAAATAAATTACCTGTATCCATTTTAGAGTAAGATGTTATATAGCAATAGAACATACACTTATATACTGCCCCATAGCACTTAGTGCATTAACTGGACAGTTCACAAGGTAATTAGCTATTTGCCCCCAATCCATAGTATGAAGTCTAACTAAAGTATTGGGATTAGACAGTTCCTAAAACTTAAAAAGATCTGACGTTCCAACCATAATGTAGACAACTAAGTGAATGAGAAGGCTCCTAGAGTTGAACAGATGTTTATGAACTATCTACTTAGACATCCATGTGTCCTTGAGCCCACTAAGGAGGTTTCCTATCAATTATCCATTCTTCCTTGTCTAGAATGCCAGAAAACCTTCCAGATCTAAGTGAAGTACTAGACTGCCAAACCAGAGTAGCATGGAACCTAATGGCAGAAAGTGAGGAAGACCTAAAGAGGCTCTTGCTTAGGTTGAAAGAAGAGTGTGCAAAAGCTGACTTGAGACTTAACATCACGAAAACCAAGATACTGTAATGGCAACAGGCCCTATCATTCCCTGGAAAATAGATGGGGAAGAGGTAGAAGCAGTAACAGACTTTACATTCTTAGGATCCAAGATCACTGCAGATGGTGATTGCAGCCATGAAATAAAAGGATGACTAATTCTTGGGAGACAAGCTATGAGAAACCTGGGGATCACCTTGCAAACAAAAGACTGCATAGTCAAAGCAATGATATTCCTGGTAGTAATGTATGGTTGTGAGAGATGGACCTTAAGGAAGGCTGAGCACAGAAGAATAGACACCTTTGAAATGTGGTGTTGGAGGAGAATTTTGAGAGTACCCTGGATAGCAAAGAGAACAAATAGGTCGATCTTAGAAGAAATCAACCCTGACTGCTCCTTGGAAGCTAGCTAATCAATTCCTGGCTTTTCTTTCCTCTTCATTTACCTAGCAGTTCCAACACTTGGGCAGCTAGCCTTTAAAAGGGAAAACGGGTGAAAGAAAATAGAAGAGGAAAAGACAAGGGACACAGGCAAAACCAGGCACTGGGTTTGGGGGAGAGGGGTTGGTTAAAAAGGCAGACAGTATCCTTGCTTCTTTGCCTCTCTGATTACTACTATAGACAGCTGGAATGTCTTCAAATAAGACAACTACAACCTCCTATTGCAGTAGCTCAAGCAACCATACCACCTGAATTGAAGCAAATTCAACTCCAAAATAATAAAGCTTCAGCAGCAGTGGAAAAAGTAGGTAGGATTACATTCAGGCTGTTTCATCTTGATTTTTATGTAATTTAGTCCGTGGAAAATAATGTGGACCTGATTGATCCAACCCCAGATAATTTCTCATATTATTTGCCAATGCAGTCACTCCTTCCATTGGAAACTTGGTTGTGGAACCAAGAGATCAGGAGCTCAGTTCCTCAACATGCTTCCCGCAAGAAAAGCCAGCCTGTTAAGCCTTCGGCAAGCTGCACCGTCCTAGGGCATCGCCAGAAGAAGAGAATGATAAACTAAGTACTTTGTACAGTAAAACCCCTAATTATGAAAAAAAAGTCCATTCCGTGGGCTTTTGCTTAAATGGTTTTTATTTAGCTCGAAGCATAGGAATTTTTTTTTTACGTAACTCAAAGCAAACCCATAGGAAAAAGAATCTTTATGTAACTTGAAGCAAACCCAGAGGAAATCATGTAAATTGGTACATCGTTTTAGCACAAAATTATTATGTAAGTCAAATTTTATGTAACTTGAGGCATATATAAGTCAGGGTTTTACTGTACCTAGAAAACTCTGGCAAGGTTTGTCATAAGTCAGAATCAACTGGATGGCATCTAATTAGTTAGTTAATTGATTATCTGACCACTGGAAACACCTTGTTGTAATTTAAAGAACTGATGATGATATATGAACCTCTCAGAATACACTGTGCAATCCTCTGGAACAAATGTTGAATTTTAACTATAGATATTTTTGTCCTATAATGCAAAATCAATTTGCATGCAAATTGGGAGTTAATGTGGACTCATTCTCCTAAAATCTAAAGCAAACAAAAATATATTATCTTGCAGCAGATAATTCTGTGTATTAACTCATTTATAGAAATGATTTACACTTAGCAATTATTAAATGATTATTTCTGTGAAAGATAGGAAAGCTATAGAGGGCAATTCATGGAAAGCTGCATAGCATAGTAAAAGGAACATAATACGAAATGCATCTTTTCCTTAGACTAAATATTTATTGTGTATTTTTTTTCCTTCCAATCAGTGAATGACGTTTTTGATGTCTACATCGATCAGTTTTTGTCAGGACCACTTGAACAAAAATTTTACACCTCCATTTTTAATGCTGTCATAGATTGCTTAAGGGATCCAAGCTGCACTGGAATAGTGCAAGATTATGAATACTTCAGAAGAACAAGAGGCATTAATGCTATTATTACTGATAAGGAAACTGCAACATCCTATGTAAAACGAGGTACTGTATATTCATGTGCTTGGAATTCACAAGAGAGATCTTTTCAAATATACTCCTGTTATTAAAAATTGCTAAAGTTTTCAGAAAAGATTAGGTTTATTTTAAATTGTTTCATATTCATTCTTATAATATAATCTTTAAGCCTTGAACTGTATAAAGTATTTCTACTGTATTCTTTAGACATATAGCTTTTTCTTGGTAAAACTGTTTGTCCAAGTGAAAATTTAAACTCATAAAAGTTTTAGAACATCCTTACTGGATCAGACCCTATTTGGTCTAACACACAAGAGATTTCTTGAAACCCACAAGTGGATTGGGAGTGCACCTGTTCCTACTTCGTGTCCCATAGCAACTGGTTTTGGGATGCATGCCATTACAGTAGTTACAACAATTTGATAATGCTACCCTATATTGTCTTTTCTGATTTTCTCTTATAGCTATCCAAATTAACACACTATAGCCACAACTTTGGGTAATAAATTCCATAGTTTATAGCCAGTGTGAAGCCTTCCCTTTAATTATCATCAATATCCTACCGCTCAGCACCACAGATTGATGACTGGTTTTACAGGTTATAGTATCAGACATTTATTATTATTAAAATCTGGGTTAATTCCTTTATAAACAAATCTCTGTGGGTCTTTTAAACAAAAAGAAAGTCAAGCACTGAAAATTTGAGAAGTTAATTTTTCTTCTTTCACTCATCATACGAAAACTGAGAACCAGTCAATGAAACTGCATCGTGAGCAATGTGGTGATAATGGTTTCCAGTTTCAACTGTTTTTAAAAGGAAACAGACAAACTTATGAAGAAAGTGTCCTATTCTATTTAGCTTTTCATTGCCTCCAGAATGAGATCTTGGACATATAATGCATGGCCACTTTATTAGCAGAAGGTGCCATATGGTGGCCTTTTTTTAGTAGGCTAAAATCCAAATTCTGTATGAAGATGACACTTCCGTTAGCTATTACAGAATTTGTATTCAGTAGTAACTTGTCTTTTATTGATCCAACTAGTCTAATATTGGTAACTCTGACCTTTAATAGCTCATCAAGGTTTCAGACAGGATTTTCTTCTTGCTCTCTCTGGAAATGTCTATTACTGCATATACTTGAGTATAAGCTGACCCGGGTATAAGCCAAAGGGTGGGAAATGTAGCAGCTGCTAGTGAGTTTCAATAATCAAAATACATGAAAATATGGTAAAATTAATTAAATTGTTGGCACATCTCAATCCGACATGGTCTTGGGACCCTCGTGGTCATTGACACGAGTATAAGCCGAGTCCCCTTTTTGGGGCTCATTTTTAGGGCTAAAACCCGGCTTATCCCCAGCCGGGTCAAATAGTAAAGACAAAGCTAAAGTACTTTGGACATCAAATGAGAAGGGAGGATTCACTTGAGAAGGCCTTAATGTTGGGAAAGTTGGAGGGCAAAAGAAGAATGGGGAGGCCAAAGATGAGATGGCTGGATGGTATTGTAGACACAGTGGGCACAGAACTGGGAGTGTGAGGGGGATGGTGGAGGACAGAGGCGCCTGGAGAACAATGGTCCATAGGGTCACAAAGGGTCGGAATCGACTGTGCGACTGAACAACAACAACAACAACAACATATATATAAACACCCATCTGGGAAGAATATTATGCTCCCATTCATGTACTTAGTAGGCCTCAATTGCTTCGCTCACAAAATGAGATGGCAAGTGTATCAAGGGTGATATGGTGACACAAAAATTACACAGCACTCTCTCTTAAATATGTCTGAATTTGGTTTTTCTTTTAAAACACAGAATGCTCCTTTGGTTATTATGGCTATAACTGTGCCTCAGGCTGTAAGAAATGCTATGGAGGATTCAGATGTAATTCAGTAACTGGCAAATGTCCTGAAAAGATGGAATGTATTGGTCAGTTCAGAGGTGAACTCTGTGAATTAGGTACATTATTATTATAATAAAACTCTTTATTTTTTTAAAAAAATGATTCACTTCTCTGTATGATGTAGATTGAAATAACATCTAGAATGTTTAATTTTCCAGAGGAAGAACAGTCTATTTCTTTACAGAAGACTATTAGACCCCTAAAAATATAACACATCTGATGGAGTGAAAATTGTAAAACTGTGGCAGCCAGGCAGGATGCATGAACATGCAGCTGCTGACCTTGCAAAGAAATTCAATTGATGTGCTATATCTTTATTGGTTTCAAGCAACTGGGCGCCTAGGTCCCATTACTCCAGCCTGAATCTGGCCATATACACATAATAGCCACATCCTTCTTAATAAGCTGCAATAAGCTGTTAATATAACGTTAACAAATTCAGCTCATCTTACAGTACAGACACCTTCTGCATGGCAGTGTCTCCCCCTCAAAGTTCTGTGTACTAAGCCTCAAATAACAGATCCTTGGTTGTGTTAGAGAAGCACTCATGCTTTCTTAGTGAAGTGGAGTAGAATCACAACAGAACCACACATCACCAGTCGGACCAGTTTCAAGTCTGATTGACTATTCAAGGTATGTTAAGAACACGGTGCATGCCTGAAGTCGCAATGGCTCCTAAACACTTCAATGTCTTCAGGCAGATTCCATCATCATTTCCTCAGTACTTCTCAACCACTGGGCCACAAACTGGGCCTGTGGTGAGTTGTGGCCTTTACTAAACATCACATATTTTGTGCCAGAGTGACCTGATTATATCTAAGACTGTGTTTTCCAAAGGATGGCACTTGTATAAGTAAAAGGAATGAGGAAAGCAAAAGGAATACTAGTAAATCTCTAATCGAAACCTTTCTGTAAGGTTGTGAATCAAAGTCTACCACAGGTTATTTTGTGTTTACAACCGGTAAACCATGCAATTCTGTATGTGCCTACTGAGAAACAATGTCACTGAGGTTAGGGCAGCTTACTGGGAAACAGTATGAGCCCAAGCTTCTTTCTCTTTAACCCATGCCTGCAGTCTTACTTCATCATGTGCTGCAACTGTGGTGGCAGAAGCATCTTTAGCTCAGGATGCAAGCAAACCTAGGCTTGGCCAGATCATAGCTGTGGGGAGTTTTCTCTCCTGACTCAGTAGTGTGTTCTTTACAGTACTTGTTTAAACCACTCCCCAATTTTTCTGTTCTTTCTTTTTTGGAAGTAAAACATTTTCTCCCCCCCCCCCCCCAATTTGAGAGTGCATTTTCACCTGTTTCTGCAGCCACTCCTTTTCTTTCATTTATTATCTCTTTTTGAGGTCTGCTGTACTTTGAATGCACCCAATGATAGAATTCTTTTTCTATTTAATGTTAGCTTTCTGCTCTACACTTGCACTTGTGTGTAGAAGGAGGCACTTTGCCCTAAGCCTTTCAACTAGCAAAAGGTTTAAATGTATGGCTCTTAAGTCATAATGAGTTCTGCTAAGCTTGGAGATTACAAGCCTTTAATGATGAATGTAAAATTAGTATGCTATAACAAAATATGATGAATCTCATAGAGCCTGTTAATCTTTCAAGATGTAGTTACAGATCTCAGTCAGTGACACATTGACAGCTGTGGAAGCAGTAGGCTTCTACATTTACCTCTTTGACAGAACATATTTTTGCCTACAGGTATCAGGCATCCAAAATGTCCCCACAATGCCCCATGGTGGTTCTACGATAATCATTGCTATTATTTTGAAAAGGAAATTAAGGGAGAGCATAGATGGGCAAACGTACGATGTTCCTACTATAAGGGTGGTTACCTTGCCAAGATTGACAGTGAAAAAGAAAAGGTATCGTGTTTGAATGGGAAGATGATTTTTGGCTGGGGCAAGTCATTTGAATATTTTAAATGCCAATTAGTCGCTAAATTGAAAGAAAGAACTGGAGCTATTTTGAAACACAACAACTGCTACAATCAAGTCAATGGTTACACATCTCTTTTGGCCAATGGCTAACTTGTTGTGGCCCCGACTGATTTATTATTTTTGAGCTTTCATGACCAGAGGGCTACTATCTATGAAACTAGGCTAATAAAGTTTTACATTCCTGATCCAAATGTAGCCAAATGAAGGATGATTCCCCTGTTCATTGCCAAACCTAAGGCACTCAAAGAAAGTAGGTTAGCTGCAAGCATGGTACTTATTGGTAGAGCAGTTAGGAGAATAGAAATGGGCTGTGGTAGTTACCCAATAGAGAGCTGATAAATTATATCTGTGCAGGTGAGGGCATACATGGGTTCAGTGCTATACTTACTACCACTAGGTGTTGCAATATAAAAGATACTGTTGACCATAGAGCAGTGGTGGCAAACCTATGGCATGCATGTCGGAGGTGGCACCCATGGCCTTCTCTGTGGGCACGTGCACTGTCACCCCAACACTGAGTTCACCCTGCCCAGCAGCCCAATGGGAACATTTCCTCCCTCCCCCAGCACAGTGTTTACCCTGCCTCTCTGCCCAGCAGCCCAATGGGAGTGCTTCCTCCCTCCCCCCTGCAAAGAGTTTGCCCCGTCTCTCTGTTTGGGCACTTGGTCTCTAAAAGGTTTCCCATCACTGCCATAAAGGATATTAGCATCCACATGGCTAAGTGTAATACCACTTCAAGTTACAAACCTGTTTCTTTAGTGGGAGCCCTGTTATGTCCAGAGCATCTTTTTGGTACTTATCCAACCCATTATCCATCCCACAAACCTGTCAAAGATCAAAGAGTGGGGGTTTTTTTAATTTTAAAAGTATATTTCTCTCTTTAGAAGTGGCTTGGTACTATGTTGGGGAAAGATAGCTGGATTGGGTTGTGGAAGGAAAAAACTACATGGCAATGGGTTGCTGATGGTGAAGTTTTTGATCCGACCAAATATTCCTGGTAAGCGTTAATTTTTCATTATTATAATACATAGGATATCTCATTTTCCTTTCTAATTTTATAATGCAGTATTGGTGAGGAGATTGATAAACTATAGTTAACTTTCTTTTAAACAGGTCATTGGATTTTCCGATAACAGCAAATGGATGTGCTGAGATGCTGCAAGGAGGAACGCTTCAAGTTCTACCATGCACTGAACAACATTTTTATATTTGTGAAAAAGAAATAGGTACTAATCATAGGAACTGGTTGTTATATACAATGTATGCTACTAGTCTAGTCACATCTACTGCAAAATTACTTAGGTTGTTGTTCTCTCCGATAGTTATGGAAGTGGGCTAGTTCATAATTCTTCAAGATCCTGTAAGATCTTTATTATTAGAAATTGACCTAATGAAGGTCTTTGGAAAAGAATGGTGCTAGCAAGTCAAATCAGCAGACATCTCCCCTGTCTTTGGCAGTTTGTAGTGGTATTAGCACTACTAGATGCTGTTAGTATGGATTAGAATAATTCCACTGTAGCTTTGCTTCCATTTACCTGATCTAAAATGAAACAATTTTTATAATGCAACAGTCTCAAATCAATGAACATACAGTATTTAAGCAAGCAGGAGGCAAGATCTGCTCAGTAGGTAGATAGGATTCCTTCTGATAATAAACAAACAAGCAGTGCATTATTAAAACTGTTTCTTTTAAGTAAAAGGTTTTATTTAAGTTCTGGAGAGTTGACTTTCTAAGAAAGTACTTCTCATTCTTAGCCCTGAATCAGAACACTTCTTAAGTAAATTTGTATGATGCCCCTTAATCAGGACAACGGTTAAGCGCTGCGAATACAGTTATCAACAAGACCTCTTGAATAATACACTCTACTTGATTTTGTCTAACCCATGTAGTCCCATAGCTATCATAATTGTGCTAACTATATCTCCTTGAAGTCATTTAGTTGTTAAAATATTATTTTGTTTTTTGAAAGCTGGTGTTGATCTTTTCATTGACTACCCTAACAAAATTATGCTGGCTATCCATCCTATGGCTGTGTATAAAGATCTTGATGAAGCAAAATTCCATTGTGTGCTAAGAGAGAACTGTACCGGAATAAGTAGCTTGAAAAATGAACACTTTCTTGTCACTGGAATGGAAATGGTGTCAGGTGCAGCTCATCATATATTTCGTTTAAAAACCAGTAAGGATCTACTCTATATTTACAGATGTTTTATTCAATGAAAATTATTTTCAGTAGATGATTTGGGAGCATGTAGAGTTAAAGATACTAAATCTGAAGCATAGCTAATATTCTACAGGTAAATCTAATTGATAGTTACCACTAGCGCAGAACCACTGATGAATTGTGAGTCAACATTGATCTAACTCCTATTAATTACATGGGTTTGCTTTATTTGGACCACTGATCAGATTCAGGTTGTGGTACACACCAGTACACAATTTTAATGCTGCAGAGGTCAAATTGAAATGTTTGGGCAAAGTCCTGAAAGTTTAGGAATCATGAAGGGGAAAATGTGGGCCACATTATTACTATTATTTAAAATGTGGTAAAAGAAAAAAAATCCAGATTTTATCAAGAAGAAAGAACAAAATTTATCTCTTCATATTCAGGATAAAGGTGTTTCATTATACAGTACTAAAATGCATGTCAGAAGAATTTATAAAATGATTCAGATCCTACACTTCAATCTTCAAACATCAGAATATGGAGCATGGTATCAAGTAGCTTTCTAATTAACCATTAGAATGCATAGAGATATAATTTTTCATTGTAACAGTTTCCAGAGCTGTGGCTGTGGTAGTCTTATCCAACAAAAAAGTTTTATTGGAAAAAATCTCTCAAGAGTATGGTGGCACCTGAAAGAGCAATAGGTAAATTTTAGTATGTTATGTTGTATGATTATGTACAGCCTCCATGATAAGAAGTGCTATGCTTCTGAATACCAGTCACTGAAAGGCAACAGATAGCTTTTATCATCATGATTTACTTAAGGATTTACTTTAGACATCAGGCGTCTTCTTCTTCTGTATCTTGGCCAGACGTGAAACTGCCAAAATGAAGTTCATTCTGCAGCTCCTTTCACCTGACCTAGTGTGAGAAAGATTAGCTACCAACACAGAGTTGCCATGATCAGGATATGCCCAATTGTGGTTAAAAAATTTTTTACCACAATCTTTGAGGAGGCTCTTTCTGTGTACACCAGACATCAGGCTGGCCAGTTTGATGTGGCAGTTATTTTCATAAAGTCCTAACATTGCAAGGATAACCATTGAGAGCAACTGGTCAACAATTTAGTTCATGCGACAGTCCAGCTTGCCTAGCAATATGGAGACACTTGCCTGGAATTCTTTTTTGTCAAACCCCACTTCTAAATTTATTTTGATTCACTAAACTTTAGGTTGTTCAGTAGGACATCATGGTCATCTGTGTAGTGAGAAATGCCCAAGGTGTAGAGACAACTTACTTTGTAACATGTTGACTGGCTATTGTGATGAGAAAAGCAGCTGTATGGACCAGACCTCTATAGAGGGTTGTTCAAGAAGTAAGTTTATAAATAACACCATACTATATGGATGCTACTGAATTCTCTCTCTTTCTCTGAAATGACTCTTTTTAACATTCTTCAATGCCAATCGGTATTTAGACTTTAATAAAACTGAAACAAAAAACATTGTTCAGGTATATATTCTGGGACAAAGCTTTATCTTGTGGTTCAGACATTTAGACCCACAATAACATTTAAATGAAGAAGAATAGGAAGATAGGATAAGATAGGCTGCATATAGCATTACAAAAGAATCAATTAATTCCTTTATAGGGAATTACATGCATTGGGCAAATTTTGTACAACAAATTGTGACAGCAGCCCACCATCAGAATAAAATCTTCTGTTATTATGGTGTAGATCTGCTAGTGCAGGGGTTGGCAACCTATGGCTTGTGGGCCGGATCCAATCTGTGGTGCCAAATCATCCAGCCCAGAAACTAGTAGAAACTAGTAGAAACTGAGAATCACATTTCCCACCTCTCTTTGAATAAATGTTCTCCTCGTGTTTGGAGTTTGGGTTAGCTCTAATCCAGTGTTTCCCAACCTTTGGTTTTTTTGAATTTCAATTCCCAGAAACCTAAGTCAATTCCCCAAAGCATTGATCAACCAATGTACTGACATAGGCTTCTGGGAATTGAAGTTCGTCTGTGGGGCAGGTGCTCCATGGGGAACCTCTGCACTAGTCCAAAGAACATAGGAAAATGTAACTCCTTCTTAGATGTTTATAGTGTATATTTTTGAGGAAGTGGGTGGGTAAGAGAGAAGCAACAATGAAGTTGTGTGCATGGAAGGAGTTGTTTTTGCTTTTTGTTTTATTTTAGACAACATGTTGACTATTCAGCCGAGGGAGAGAGAGATGGAATTAACTGTTTAGGGCTTATGTTATGAATAAAAAACCCACAATTGAAGAGCCATCACTTCTATCATTCTTGTTCAACCAAGTCATATGAACATTTAATTTTTAATGTTTTTTAAATTCTAATTTAATTTTCATGCTTATATGCTGCCTACTCAGGAAACCCAACTCAGGGCGGCTCACATAGAAGTTAAAAAAAATACACAATAAATACATAGTCACAAACTAAACACAAACAACTAAAAGCATAAAAAATATAAAAACAGATAAAAACCTTCCTATTAAAACTCACCCACCCCATTCATAAAAGAGAGGGAGATCTTGATTATGGTACAAGCCAGCAGGCGAGGGCCACATTTCCATCAGGGCCCCACACCTGCCCCACCAGCCAGGTTTTAAGATCTTTCCTAAAGGGCAGCAATTCCATCTGCAACCATAGATTGAACATGTGTCATCCCGTTGTCACATACTGTAATGGAAGCAGTTTGACCACAGACAATTTTAGTATTCCATAGATTCCATTGTTGATGTCAAAGATGTGTTTAGTATATTTATACTTTGGGGGTTGACATGAAGAGAGTGAATGATTTGAGAACTTTTCTGTCTACAAACAGTAAATATCTATCATTTCTATTTTAAGATCCATATTAAGTGAGTTAATGAGTGTTTGTATTTAAAGGCACTGTCAGTGAGAGATGCCCAGATAGGACAAAATGGCGCTACTGGAACAAGTACTGTTACTATTTCTCAAGCAGTTTTCCAATGAACTGGAAAGATGCAAATTCTTCTTGCAATCAATTTAGAACTGCTGAACTTCTATGGATTGAAAAGGAAGCTGATCTGGTATGATTACTATTGTTTCCCTCTCCCATAAGTGTTATTAGCTTCAGTAGCCAGCACCACATCAGTATGGTTCACTTCAGCAAGCAAAGTGAAAAGTCACTGTTTTCATAGTAGGGCTGGAATTGCTCAGGATTCAGATTGCGTGTGCTGTGGAAAATCAGGCCATCTATACTTGTTTCCTTTGTTCTCATGTCTATCAAGGATTAGGATGGCCATCAGTAGAATTAATCTCAGGTCATTCTAATCATCCCTTAGTACCCCCAGTAGGCTCTGTTTTTGAACTATTTTACATCTCCCATTGTCATTATCTCCACCTGCCCTTGTAGTGCAATGGAGCCATTTGACATCCGGACTTCCTCTCTCAATATCTAATAGCATAGTCCAGTGATGGCACAGGAGGAGTGCTGACTCTGGAGTTCTGGCAATTGAAGTCCAAGAACATCTGGAGTGCCAAGGTTCACCATAATGGGCGTAGACAATTTAGACATCCTTGCTTCTTCCAAATATTATGTCTATTTTCACTGCTTCCCTTCACTTACTCTGCCTTTTAAATTCTTGCTATGACTTCTGTTTGAAGAACTCCTGAGCCATATGTGTGATGTTTGGACATTTTTGATTTCCACAAAGATGAAGCATTAAAGAGGCCAAGTTTGCACACTGAAATTCACTATTTTTTTCTGTTTTCCTTTGCCTGGAACTTTTCCAGCAAAGCATGCATACACAATCATCCATTCTAAAAACACAATCAGTTTCCCCTCCTGGCGCCTCATTTTTAAAATCTCCAGAGTTTTGGGTAAGGCTCTTTACCTTGGAAACCCTTCTCAAATGGAGAAGTGCCCACTGGGTTTTGTCAGAAAACGGCACTCCTTCCCTCCCACTCTCTTTCAGCTGTTAGGTCCCGTACATTTCCTCAGCCTTGATTTGCCTTTCCTTACTAAGGAACTGCAGTGACTCAAGTGGTTAAGACACTGAACTCGCTAACTGGAAGGTCAGAGTTCGATTCCCAGGTACTGCATGACAGAGTGAGCTCCCGTTTCTGTCCCAGCTCCTGCCAACCTAGCAGTTTGAAAGCAAGAAATTGCAAGTAGATAATTAGGGACCACTTTGGTGAGAAGGTAAACAATGTTCCATGCACCTGGTGTTGAGGCATGCCTGCCACATGTCCACAGAAATAGACACAGACAGCACTGGCTTTTTGGCTGTAAACAGATGAGCACTGAACCCTAGAGTCTGATATGACTGGCTTTCAAGCAATGGCAACCTTACTAAGGTTGTTCCAGCCTTCCATTTAAGATGTTGTTCCACCTCCCTTTAATCAGAGCCAGACCTCTTCATTAGAATGGGCCTTTCATACTGGGGATATCCTTGTTATGCTTTGGCATTTGACATTACAGGGATGTCTCCTCTCTCCACACTGTTTCCTTTGCTGTGCATAGAGCTTAGGATGGCCTAGAAAACCTCCCAGGGCTCTCAGGTGCAGTTTAGCAGCTGCAGCAGGCTGAGGGTCCAATCCTGCAGGATTTGGAGCAGCTGCTTCCAGGCTGAGAGCACCAGTCCTGCAGAACTAAAAGCAGCAGGGGAAATCCTGACAGCTCTTCCATTGAAGGTACTCCAGGCTCACTCCCCCGAGGCTTTTAGGAAACTTGTGAAAGCTGAGCTCTACAAAGAGCCCTTTAAATATCTTCTTCCCCAGGGCAATCTTTTGTGACCCATAGTCTTTGTGCTAATCTATTTGTTCTCTTTCGTGTCGTTTGTGAATGCACACTTATGGGTTCCGCGCTTGCATGGGAAGCATTATTGGAGCTGTAAAGCTAATTGGGTGAAAGGTTTAAAGTTAGGACCGCCCACCATCTCCACCCACCCTCGGCGCCATTTCACACCTCTCCTCATTTCTCTTTTTTCTGCTGTAGCAGCAGGAGCTAAAATCGAGAGCTCATCTATTTTTTTCTTAGCAATTTAAATTATTTGAAAAGCTTTAACAAACAATTTTTTTGGACCAGAAAGGGTCTCCCTTTTTCATCCCCAACGTCCGTGAAGGGTTTTTCTCTCACGGCCGTGTAACAGTCTGCTTACTCCCAGGGAGAACCCGGTAGTCCTCCGGCCTCCTGGCGATGGGATTGCGCCTGATCCTGCTTCCCTGGCCCAGGTTGGACTCAGCAGTTCAGAGCTTTTCCTATCAGTGTGCCTAGTCACTCCTGACCTAAATCTAGGTAGTGAACAAAGGGTGCATGTGCAACTAGTGTAGATTCAGGTAACGTGTGCCAAGTAATCACTCCAGTCTCTTCAGGCATTTTAGAAATATATGGAAAACATAGCAAGATTCAGGATACAGTTGATTTCAAAGAAGAAATAAAGTAAGCTGCATGTTCCAGGGAGAGCCCATAAGCGTATAAGCCCCCCTTTCTCTCAAGCCTCTACATTTTGCCGGCTGGCAAAGCACATTCCAGAGAGTGTTTGTGAGAGAGAGAGAGAGAGAGTGTGTGTGCGCGCGTGCACATGTGTGCGTGATATACCTCCCCCCCCCAGGGTCCATCTGTGGCCCTACCCCTCAGGGATTCCAACCAATGATCTTGCAGTAAGACATATCAATCACACATTAGGTTTCAGTTCTCCAAAGCCATGAGGTGCAGATTGTTTACATACTTTCTAACTCCCACTTATATGAAATCGCCATTTTGCAGAAGCTAAAGAACAAGGCATGAAAAAGCACAGGGTATAGTTAAGTCCATCACAGGCTGAACCAAAAATAACAACAACACATACACACAATTTTTCTTCGTCTCTGTGAGACACCAGAATTTTTCCAGCCCCAAAGGGAGTTTTTGCCTCTTTGGGTCTTCTTGTCTAGCGGTCCTGCCATTGGATGGCCTCAGCCGCTGCATTAAAGAGGCGCCTCTCCTGTAATGGCAAGATCCCAAACACAGACAACCACGATAAGTGCCTGATCTGCTTAGGGGAAGACCATCCTGTCCACACGTGTTTGGCCTGCAAGATGTTTTCCCGGGTAGCTTTGAAGAATCGAAAGATCCACTTTTAGGCTCATCTGATGGAGGCTGCTTTAGCATTGCAGACCCAAAGTCGTCCTCAGTCGGCTCCGGAATCGCAGCCTACAGCCTCTTCGTCTACCACCAGCCAACTAGAGAAGATAACAACAGCCGAGCTTTTCCTGAAGAAAAAGAAAAAGAGGAGAAAAAGAAGCATAAGAAGCATCACTCCTCTTTACCTCCGAGACCAAGATCAACCAGGCCCTTGCTTCCAGCTTCGCCTGCTTCGGCCATTTTCTTAACGGCATTTCCTCATACTCCTTGGCCCCTCTGTCTCCAGCAAAATCAGGAAGCATTCCACCTCATCAGAACACTCCGTCAACGCCTCCGCCAAGAGTGGCCTTACTGCAACGACAAGTTGAAGCCCCCTCGGCAACGGCTCAACCATACTTGTCAACCTTCCCGATTTGGCCGGGATTACCCCGTAATCCTGCGCCGATTGACATCATTTCCCGACCCGCGCTGCCAAAACCCCGTAATTTGGCAGCGGGGGAAAGGAAGTACTTCTGTGCAAGTCGCCTTCCACGCATGCGTAGAAGGGTTTTACACTCATGTAGAAACCTTCCACGCATGCGTGGAAGCCTATGTCATTTGCGTAGGGGGCTGCGCAAGCGGCGTAGCCTTCCATGCATGCATGGAAGCCTTCCACGCATGCGTGGAAGGTGACCTGCGCGGAACCGCTCTGCGCAGGTCCCATTTTTCCCCAGAGCTGCGGGTTGACAGGTATGGGCTCCACCCTCCATTCCGGTGGACATGCTGGCTCCTCTCTTCCAGGCAATGGCAAGGGAGATAACGGACCAAGTCCATGCCATTATTCCGGTGGCCTCAGATCCGTCCTCGGTTGCCAGGAAACAGAGGTCGGATGACCAATCTGTAGGCACCAAACGGCGCCATTTGGACTTGGTGTAGACAAGACCTCTTCCACCACCACCACCGCCTATTCCTGGGACCCGAGTTCAGCCAGGCCTTACTGGTCTGATTTGGACTCCGAGGCCTTCTTGCCACCTCCCTCTACCTCAGAGAGGTTGGAATGCTCAGACGATTCTGATGATGATGATGATGAGGTGCCACAGGTTGAGGCCAACAAGGCTCCGGATGACCAAACTGGCAGCAAGGACAGGTCCCAACCAGAGGCTCAGAGGACCTTCATGGTGCTTCTAACTCGTATGGGCACCACTCTGAACATCAGAGCTGAAAACCCTCCACCACCCTTTGTGGATGAGGTCTGTGGCCTTATGGACACAAAAAAGATCCTCCCCATGCACCTTCCTCTTCTTCTGGCAGTGTCCCATGCCGCAAAAGTGGTCTGGAAGAAATCTGTTTCTTCGCATTCTATCTCTACCAGACTGGATGGCATCTACAAACTGCTGGGTGAAGACGGGGAGTTTTTTCACATACATCTTACTCCGAATTCAAGAGTGGTCAAGGCATTGCAACACTGCACAGCAATCAACAGGGTTCCCATTCCTTCCTCGAAGGAAGTTAAGAAGCTTGACGCCCTAGGGCAGTGATGGCGAACCTTTTAGAGGCCGAGTGCCCAAACAGCAACCCAAACCCCACTTATTTATCGCAAAGTGCCAACACAGCAACATGGGAGGAAGGAAACACTCCCATTTGGTCTGCTGGGCAGAGGATCAGGGTGAACTCTGTAGTGTGAGGAGGGAGGAAGTACTTCTATTGGGCTGCTGGACAGAGGGGTGGGGTGAACTCTGTGTGGGGGAGGGAGGAAGCACTCCCATTGGGCTGCTGGGCAGAGGGTCGGGCAAACTCTATGCTGGGGTGATTGCATGGGTGCCCACAGAGAGGACTCTGAGTGCCACCTCTGGCATGTGTGCCATAGGTTCACTACCACTGCCTTAGGGTGATGGGTCTATGCTACTGTTTCCCTCTCCTTGAGAGCCGCTAACTACGCTGCGGCCATGGGTGGTTATAATGTGATACTATGGGGAAAAGTCGAGTCATTCCTGGATAAACTGCCTACCGAGCTCCATTCAGAGTTTTAGACTTTATCCAAAGAGGGCATCCATCTTGGCCAACAGCAGATATGGACCTCTCATCACATTTGTTACTTGGAGGCCAAAACATTGCTGTGGCCATCCAAATCGGCCACCATTCCTGGTTCATATCTGCCAACTTCCAAGAGGACACTAAGAAACTCGTTGAGGCGCTTCCATTCGATAGCCAAGGGCTGTTTGCGGCCAAAACGGACAATACCCTCAGTGAACTACATAGAGATATTACAACATCTAATAATCTTTGCCTTGGAAATTCCAATTCCTATTGGCAAAGGACAGGTTTACCTTTTGAGAATCAAGACTACCAGCGCCATCAACAATTCTGACTGCAAAAATCGATGAGGCAACCCTTCTCCAAGCCTCACAAACAATACAACAGACTGCGTTTCCAACCACATCAACAATCCAACAAATGTACAAATCAGAGACAGAAACTGCAAGATTGACTCCGTCCAGATCATAGATCTTCCTCCACACCACTTGCCATACCTACCACTCTGGAACTTCCTCACTGTATGGGACTCCATCACCACCGACAGGTGGGTTCTGCAAATCTTAAACTCTGGCTACACACTAGAGTTCAAGAAATGGCCCACCATTGGTCGAATCCGCACCACGAAACCGTCACCTCAACTTCAAGAAGAACTATCATCACTTCTTCAGAAAGGGGCAATAGAAACTGCCGCATCCTCGGAATTGTCCGACGGTTTCTATTCCAGATATTTCATAGTAGACAAAAAGGACGGTGGCCTCAGACCCATTCTAGACCTCCATTGTCTCAACAGACACATACAGACAAGGAAGTTCCACATGATAACACTGCAAACCGTTCTCCCCCTCATTAACATGGGAGACTGGTTCGCAGTGATCGACCTCAAGGATTCCTACTTTCACATTTCCATCTGAAAGAATCATCGCAGGTTCCTCTGATTCTAAATAGGAAAACAAATTTTCCAGTACACTTGTCTCCCGTTTGGTCTGTCCACTGCACCGAGAGTTTTCACAAAGTGTATGGCCCCGGTTGTAGCACATCTCTGCACACAAGGCATCCAGGTATTCCCTTACATAGACGATTGGTTAATCTGTTCTCACCCAAGGGATCAAGCCTTAAAGGACATATGGTTTACTCTTCGAACCATGGAGGATCTTAGCCTTGGGATAAATTTCAAAAAGTCAAGATGAACCGTCAAGGAGAATAGACTATATAGGAGCTATTGTGGACTCTACTCTCACCAGAGCCTATGCTCCACCTCAGAGACTTTTACACCTCTTCCATGTCCGCGACAAAATCAAAGCCAGATGTGCTCAGAGACTGCTCGCCCTTATGGCCTCCACCACGACCATCATTCCATTCACAAAGTTGAAGATGAGGTCCCTACAGGCATGGTTTCTCCGCCACTTCAATCCCTTCTGGGACAGTCCCGGAAAACTGCTGACATCAACCCCCGAGTTATGAGACCAATTGCATTATGTCACCATGGGAAAACTATTTTACCCTCCGACAACTTTGATTCAAATTACCACGGATGCGAGCACCCTCAGCTGGGGGGCATGCTGCAGTCTCCTCAGGATCAGTGGACTGTGGACTCAAATGGAACAGTCATATCACATAAATTTTCTGGATCTGCTCGCAGCTTGGAAAGCCATGAAAACCTTTTGCTCCTCCATATCAGGAAAAGTGGTTCAAGTGGTGTCAGACAATACCACAGCGCTAGTGTATATGAACAGACAAGGGGGAACAAAGTCAAAAACTCCTATACCTAACAGTTCAAGTTTAGAAGCGGTATCTCCAATTCCATGTCTTCCCAATTAGTGTCCACATCTGGGGGACGCAGAATACAGTGGCGGACAGTCTGAGTCAGAAGACGACTGCCATACACAAATGGGAACTGAATGACAAGGTATTCTCCTGCCTTTGCCAGAGATGGGGATCTCTGAATGTGGATCTCTTCGCATCCGTGGCCAATGTGAAGTGCGATCGCTTCAGCTCAAGAGTGGGAATGGGCAATGGATCCGAAGGGAGATGCGTTCATGGTGCCTTGGAACAGGGACATCCTCTACATTTACCCGCCGATGCCACTCATTCAGAGGGTACTGGTTCGGCTCAAGCAGCAGAGAGCCCAGGCCATACTCATCACCCCAGCATGGCCAAGACAACAGTGGTTTCCTTTACTCAGAAGACTATCGTCGGATTCGATGAGACTACCCAATGATCCAAACCTCCTCCAAATGGAAAACGGACAACTTCTCCATGCAGATCTACCGAGCATACACTTGACAGCTAGGCTCATAACCCCAGGATAGCCCAGATTTTGAACAACAGCAGAAAGCCTTCTACTTCGAAATCGTACCATGCTAAGTTTAGGAAATTCTCGACTTTCCTTCACGATATCAACAAGAGCGTACATGATGCCTCGCTAGAAGACCTCATGAATTATCTTTTCCATTTAGCTGAATCCGGTCTTTCATGCTCCTCCATTCAGGTGTAACTGGCAGCGATCGTGGCACATGCACCAATGCATTTGGTGTTATCACTGGCTTTTCACGACAGGATCTTCAAGTGTTTCCTCCAAGGACTGAAAAATGTCTTTCCACCAGACAAGAGACCTACACCTCAACGGTCCCTTACAACAGTCCTTGATGCTCTGATGCGGGCACCTTTTGAACCTATGGGCACATTGATATCCGTCTCTTCTCTTGGAAGACTGCATTTTTAGTGGCCATCACTTCTGCTCAAAGAGTGAGGGAGATAGCAGTCCTCCAGGCTGACCCCCCTTTTCTCAAATTTTATAATGACAGAGTAGTTCTACATCCTGACTTGACATTCCTGCTTAAAGTAGTGACAGAATTCCACTTGTCCCAGGTCATAATGCTGCCCACTTTTTCCCTGAGCCTTCTACCAGACAGGAAAGGTTGTGGCACTCCCTAGATGTTAGCACTACTTTTCTACACTAGGAGTACTACTGAAATTAGGAAATTGAACAGACTGTTTATAGCCTATGGGGGCAAGTTGAAAGGGCTACCTCTCTGCCCAGAGGTTGTCCAAATAGATTTGTGAGACCATTCACCTGGCTTATCACCTGTCTTCAAAGGCCCCTCCTCCACATGTCAGGGCTCATTCCACAAGGTCTATGGCAATTTCTACTGCATTTCTGGAAGTGATTCCCATGGAAGATGTTTGTAAGGCCACATGGTCCACACCATCAACCTTTGTCAGTCATTACCAACCAGATACCAGAGCCATCTCTGACTCTAGGAATGGCAGCTCTGTATTGACGGCGGGTCTCTGAGCATCTTCATCGTTGATGAACCCCCCTCCATAGACCATCTCCTCACACCGCATCTTCTTCACATCTCTTCATTGCATCGCCTGCCCACCATCCAAGTAAGTGAGCTTGCTAGTCTCCCATAAGTGTGCATTCACAAACAACACGAATGAGAAAGACAGGTTGTACTTACCAGTAACTGTCGTTCTTCGAGTATGTTGTTTGTGTATTCACACTATCCACCCGTCCTCCCCTCATACTGCTGCACTGACGAGATGTCATTCTATTTTTGTCCAGTGTACAGCTTTAGTATGAACTGAGGAGAGAGGCATGAAATGGCGCTGAGGGTTGGTGGAGATAATGGATGGTCCTAACTTTAAACCTTTCATCCAATTAGCTTTACAGCTCCGATAATGGCTCCCGCGCAAGTGCAGAACCCATAAGTGTGAATTCACAAACAACATACTCGAAGAATGACAGTTACTGGTAAGTACAACCTGTCTTTAATCCATGTTTCATGTCACCGTGTAGGTTGTTTGTGATTTTTGAAAGTTAAAATTCTTGCTATTGCTTTTGGTTGAGGGTGGTGGTTTATAGAGATTCAGTGTTATGTTTTGCTTTTTATCTCTATCTTTTATGTAAACCACCCAGGGTAGTGGGTTTCCACTATGTTGGGCGGCATACAAATCCATAAACAAATAAACAGGCATCGGTACCAACACTTTTTAAGGGCCTGGAAATAGCTAGTGCTATTGATGAAGCACTGGGGCGCTTAAATGCCCAAACCTAGTGAGCAGCTTTGCTATTTGTTCTGCACTAAAAAAGATTCCAGACTATTTTCAGACCAAGCATCATATATAGTGCATTGCAATGAAACAGGGAGAAGGACGTCACCACATAGATAACTGTAGCCAGGTTATCTCTGTCCATACAATTGTGTAGTTGGAGTATCAAATGAAGTTGATATAATGCACTGAGTGGGCCTCAAATAACAAGAGATTGATTGAGGAACATTCCCAAACTGTGAACCTATTCTTTCTTAAGTTGAGTAACAGCATTTAGAGCAGGTTGAACACCACTAACATGAACTATCTAGTCATGTAACCTCCAGATGAGTTTGCACTCAGTCTCAGTTTATTGACCTTTGTGCAGCACTTTTACTGACTCAGGCAACAACAATTTAGAACAGCTACCTGTATTTGACAAAAAGGAATGGTAAACTAAATAATCTGCTTAGTGATAGCACATGAAGCTATCACTCTGGATAGCCTCTTCTTGAGTTTTTTTTTGTAGTTGTTAAAGAGGAAAGGGACAAAATAGACTCCTGAGGGATATTGCAGTGGATTTACCATCGACAGGATGAAATTACTTTTTGTAATCATCAAGAACACTGGTATATATTATTAAAATGAAATTGTAATTTTTAATTCAACAGCATAACCTTTAGCAAAATGTTTTTCTTTCAAGTATTTGTGAAAACATTTTTCTTTCAAGTATTTGTGAAAACATTTTCACATGTTATTTTCTAACTCAATTCTACCTTGTAACTTTTATTTTGCTTTTCATCTTGATCTTATTTATAGAAATGGTTAGCAATGTTCTTTCATGGCCGAATATGGTTAGGACTGAATGATATTGACAATAATAATATCTGGACTTGGTCACATGGAGATTCTGCAACAAGTTTCTTGGAGTGGTATGTGTTAGAATTTGTAAACATCTTTGTAAGTATAGAATGTTAAAATACTTAAAGCTGAGGGGTTTCTTTTAAAAAGAAAAACAGTCCTAAGTATGAAATTATTTTAAAAGTGTACTCTAGCCAGAAATCAGAACAAGGTAACATCTTAACCTATAAAACAAAGGGTTAACCATTGGAAGTTCGTATAGGTTCCTAAGCCTGGCCCTACTAACCTGCACCCACCATTCGTGCACACGGGCGAACTGGGTCAGCAGGTCAACGAAGGATTGAGAAAACTGGCAGTGGGGCAACAGCCCCACAAACACGAAAAAGGGAAACAACTTCATTTCCCAATGTTCTTTGCGCCGCGCCACAACCAATAAGGCTGAGAGGCGCGACCACAAAGAACATTGAGAAACGCACCACAGCCAATCAAAATCAAGCCTCAGGGGAAAAAAACCGCATCACAACCACAAATCACAAAACTATAACTGCAAGCCCCAGAGTCCTGCGTGACATGAGCGCGCAGAACGCTGAGGAAGCCAGCGGCCAATTTTTTTTTTAAAAAAAATCACCACCTCACAGCCACGCAAACACCAACCACCCTTCTTTCCCTCACCAATGGCGCCTGAAGGTCCCGATTGGAGTTTCCCCTTTAATATCAGTAAGTGGGTGGGTGGGGATCCCCATCTCCGCTGGCTCACCTGGGTTTGGGAGGTTTGTGGGGACAAAAGGGATCTGTCCCCCTAACCCTTCTGGACCCAGGAGACCAGGGAGAGTGGATCGATTCCCCCCCTCCTAAAAAAAACCTCTGTCTTTAAAGAGAAGAAACCAAGTGGTTTCTTCTCTTTAAAAATGGAGTTTTTTTTAGGAGGGGGAAATCGATCCACTCTCCCTGGTCTCCTGGATCCAGAAGGGTTGGGGGGGACATACCCCTTTTGTCCCCCCCAACCCTCAAGAACCCATGGAACCCGAGAGAGGAGATCAATTCCAACCCAACCCCCTGATATTAAAAGGGAAAATCCGATCAGAGTTTCCACTTTAATATCAGTAAGTGGGGGGTGGCGATCCCCATCTCCGCTGGCTCACCTGGGGTTGGGAGGTTTGTGGGGACTAAAGGGATCTGTCCCCCAACCCTTCTGGACTCAGTAGAACAGGGAGAGGGGATCGAATCCACCACCACCCCCAAAAAACTTCCGTCTTTAAAGAGAAGAAACCAAGCGTTTTCTTCTCTTTAAAAACGGAGGGTTTTTTTAGGAGGGGGGAATCGATCCACTCTCCCTGGTCTCCTGGGTCCAGAAGGGTTGGGGAGACATACCCCTTTTGTCCTCACAAACCTCCCAACCCCCTGGGATCACCACCCCCACCCACTGATATTAAAGGGGAAACCCCCGATCTACTTTCACAACTCCACACAATCAAAGCACCATAACACAATAAAGTTCCCCTCCCCAATGCCTGTGGTCTGGCCAGTGAAGCCGGCCCGCGGAAATAACCCCCCCAACGCAGCATAAAGCGGTGTTGGAATTCCTGCGGTCCGGCCAAACCCCCCAAAGCCACAACAAAATATATATAAAAATAAATAAATAATTTACAAAAAATACCTTAAAACACAATCAAAAACATCCAAAAAAACACAAAAACAAAAACAACACCAAAAGGCAATACAAAGTAAACAAAAACAATCAAAAACAAAACAAAGTCAAAAAATACAAAACCCAACACCCCCCCACACACACACACACTCACACACAATACAGAAAACAAGCCAACTCACCAACACATGTCCTACCTGCACGACGACTGGAAACGAAATGAATAAAGAAAGACTACTTACCGGAAGAAGCTCCACCCAGAGGCCAGGAGAGGAAAAAAAAGTCAAAATACAAGAAAACCCCTACCAGCACCACCTGCTGGCCACAATAGTAAAAACAATTCAAAACACACAACAGCCCCAAACAAAAGGCCACAACAGTAAAAACAAATCAAAACAATAACACAAAATCACAATTTTACACAAAAGGTCACAATAATAACAAGTCAAAAAAATTACACGGAAAACACAATTTAACACAAATCACAAAGATATGTCAATAAAATAAAGTAAAAAATTGATTAAAATCCTGTGCTGAGTTCTAGCTCAAATAAAAACCCAAAACAACTAAACACATTTTAAAAACATTGAATGTAAAAAACCTTTACTTTCACATTATTAAAATTATTACCTACGGTACAACTATTTTTTTTAAAAAACAAAAAACTAAAACATTATTCAGTTACATAAAACAGCCAGCCAACACAAAAAAATTGTATAAATAAACATTTTAAAAATTACAGACTAAGCAATTTTTAACAAGCATTAATACAATTTAACCTTCCAACACAATTTAAAAGAGCCCGGCAATGTCGGGCAACTTCTGCTAGTCTACTATAAACGACAAGCTGTATCATAAACAATTTGACAACTGAAATTTCCCGAAACTTAACAGGTATGCTTTTCAGGGCTGTTTTTTTTATACTTCTATTGATTATTTTAGCACTTTATATACATAAATTTTTGCACCTTGATATACAGACCTAAAAAGATGAATACAGGTCTTCCTTTTAATTGATTCTCTTAATTTATCTTATCAGGATAAGTTTCCCAAAAGGGCGAAGATGGCGAAGATGTTCTGATATATCAAATAAAGGTGATATCTATAAAATTTCCTGTAAGAGTATCAGAGACTGGATATGCAAAAGACCAGCTGAACGAGGTTTGGATATTGCTTATTTGTATTGTCATGTGTAAGTTGCTCATGTTTGGAGCGCAGAAAAAAGGATTAAGCAGCATTGAATGAAAAGCCCTGAGTTGTATGCTACACATATCTATTGCAACACAGTGGCTAAATTCCTGGGGCTTAGTGTAGTGAATCTCAACTAGAGTAGGCCCACTGAATCAATGGATTAGATCAGGGGTTCCCAACCTAAGGCCCACAGGCCAGATCCAGCCCCTGGAGCCATTTCATGTACCCCCTCTCCAAGGGTATTCAAGAAACAAAATGGCCACCCCTTTTGAAGATCTTGGGACAAAATGTGGGGAGTTTCACAGCGCGATCGCTGTGACTCATTGGCCATAAATCGTGGATGATAGTTCTCCTTACCTCATCTGTTTTTAACACAGCAACCTAGAGGCCCACGTTGGGGCCTCTAACTCGCTCTTGCCCTCCCCATTCCCTTTAATTAGCAAAAGTGTGCACGAGGCAGACATGCCGATAGTTAACCAATTAAGAAGCCCTTATGTTATCGCAGGTAACCAATGAGAATATATTGCATGCTCTCTCTGGAATTTTCTTTGTCTGTTATTCCTAATAAACACCAACTGGACTGTGGCTTGCCGTTGGCTGCTTCTGCCTTGCGCTGCTGCCTTGCCCGGTTGCTCTTTGCTTCAAGATGAATCAAGCCTCTCCGCTGTCTCCTTGATCCCACAAACACTACATCTGGTGACCCGCGCCGTGATTACCGGATCCCAACTCCCCTACTCACCGGCTGGAATAGCCCCCTGGCATGCTACAGCCTTTCTAGGCTCCCTCAGCTTTCTCGAGCTCCCGATTGTGAGTATGGGGGGGGGAAGTTTCTTCAGGGCAAAAGGCCCATGCAAATGAATTGCAGAGATCCATCAAGGAGAGCGGATGTCCAGACATCACGCTTGATAGTACAGAAGGCTTCACTAAGGAAGTCAAATGCCAATGTCCCTGGCACCCAGAAATTGGATCACTCAAATGGGATGATGGGCAAAGAGCAGAAACAAAAGAAGGGCAAGACTTTACTCCAAAGAATCTTTTGTTCTCCCAGAAGTTTACTTTACAATTGCCACAGATTTTGCCCCCAGCCAAGGGGTGGAGTCTGACTGTCTCTCCATCATATGGGACACAACAGCAGGAGCCCTCATATGGAGATGGGGGTGGAAATGGAGATGGGACATTAAATCCTGCCTTGCAGCAATCAAGTGCTTTTAGCCCTACAAAAGACCTGTTCTCTGCTGCAATATTGCCAGCCGAGCCTAGAAAACCACTAGTGCCAGCTGATGAGGAACAGATGGTGGGGACCTCATCACAGATTGAACCTGTTGATGCATGCAGAGTGGCAGGAAGCAAGGAGTGTGTTTCAAAGAGCAGCATAGAAGATCTCAGCCCCCCCCTGAAGCAACCCTCTTCACAGAAGCAGGAGAAGCTGAGGGGTAAACTTGATACCTCACGTGTGGCCAAGAATTGGAAGGATGGCCCAGAGGAGGAAGGCAGGAAACCCAAGCCCAAAAAGGGGTCTTCTTACAAGTACCAACTAACAGATGCAGCTTGTCATAAAGTTGAGAATCAGATACTAAAGATGAGGAGAAGGGGGGTGAATCCTGCCGCGAACGACAGCAGGCTGCTGCAAAAATACAAGGAGTTTTTGGCTGATTTTGAATTGCCCAACCCTCCAACAAAGAGATCCGAATGGGCAAACTTCAAGCATAAGGATGGCCGGAGCATGAAGGAATGTGTGTTTGCCTGAAAAGCTGAGAAGGGGGGTTGTGTGGGATTGTCTTGTGAAGTCAGTGAGAAGTAATTTATGGCTTACTTTCAACTTGCCATTCCAAGAACTGAGAACTGGAGAGGAAATAGTGTTTTGTGTTTAAATTGTCTTCAATCAACGTTTGGTCTTTTAATTTGGAAGAATTGGCTTTGTTTGCATTATAAAACCAGAAAACCTTTTTAAATTGGATAAATAGTTCAACTGTATGATCATGCTATTTTCTGTTTTATATTCAAATGCCTTTAAATGCTCTGCTGATATTAGTACCTGTTTTATGAGTGTGAAATGCTTTAATGATATTTGTGCTGATTTACCGTGCTATGCTAGTAAAAGTTATTAATGCCTCTCTCACTTTTACACCAGTGAGAGAAGAAAAGATATAATGCCTTAAATGCTTTCTAGAATGCTTCCTTCATGTAAGGAAGAAGAGGAATGTTCATATTTTGTTAATGCTTAAATATTCTGCTTATTCTCTTGCTTAGGGAAAGACCTATTTTTGCTTATGTAACTGCATATCTCAAGGTACCTTAAAAGTTTTCAGTACCCTACACATGTAAATGAGTTTTGATGCCCTGTCTCTCTATGCTCCTATTGTAGCTGTTAGCAATGCTAGAAAATGTGTCAGGGTTGTGAACTGTAAGTCAGAGCCTCACTGTTTCCCTCCCGGGGTCGACACCGGGAGAGAAACGGAGGACCTTCATTTGTTTCTTTCAGCACATTCTGTTGCCTTAACTATATTCCTGCTAACCTCTCTACAACCACTTGTTGCCTTAAAGCTTGTTTGTGCATTTGTAAATTCTGATAACTGCCTGTTGCTTTATTCAATGCATACCTTCGTTGCTAGCCTGCAAGGATTTCGCTTCCGGCTCGCAAACGCAAGGACCACATTTATTATGCTTATAAGCTTCTTAAAAACAGAAGGGGGAAGATGTGGGGAGTTTCACAGCGCGATCGCTGTGACTCATTGGCCATAAATCGTGGATGATAGTTCTCCTTACCTCATCTGTTTTTAACACAGCAACCTAGAGGCCCACGTTGGGGCCTCTAACTCGCTCTTGCCCTCCCCATTCCCTTTAATTAGCAAAAGTGTGCACGAGGCAGACATGCCGATAGTTAACCAATTAAGAAGCCCTTATGTTATCGCAGGTAACCAATGAGAATATATTGCATGCTCTCTCTGGAATTTTCTTTGTCCTGTGTATTCTTTAATAAAGTCCAGCCGGACTGCTTTTTTGCTATGATGCCTTTGGGTGAAATCAAGCCTCCGTTGTCTCCTTGATCCCACAAACACTTCAACAAAATGGCTGCCCCCATCGTGCAGGCAGGCCAAAATGGCCATCTAGCCCTTGAAGCTGACTAAGAGAGCATGACCCAGCCCCAGGCTTGAAAAGATTAAGAACCCCTGGATTAGAGGAATTGAATTTGCCAAATCCCTACTGATTCAATGGGCCTGCTCCAGTTATGACTTACTAAGTTAAACAACAAGATTTCAGCCAGTATTTCACAGGTTCTTAACTCTCAGGGCTTGGCTACATGGCTCATTTGGGTCAGTCTGGGATGGGCTAATAAGATCACTTTAAGTCAGGTAGAGGTCCAGCATACGGTGTGGTGCAGTCTTTGCATCTACGTAGCATACTCACCTCAAGCAGCCCTATTTGTTCCCTCTCCTTAAAATAAAATAAAAACCTGTCTTCACTTTGCACTTCTACTTACCTCCTATTGTGGCTCTTCTCACTTCCTGTTCCCCAGCAGCTCAAGTTCCCTTTGACTTTCAGCACAAGGAAACACCCTCCAGACACACCAAAAGCAGTCTCTAGCCACCACACTTTGGATGTCCCTGTGCAAGAAAATCTCCTTCTTGTACCCTCCTACACTTTGGAGGAAGTGTTCAGGTTTTAATTTTCTCTAAAAGGTGCAGCACATCAACTTTGCCCTAATGGCATTTTAAAAAAATTGCTTCCCCCCCTTGCTCTACATAGGAAAAGAGGAAGGAAATTTTTAATTTCCTAATTTTAAATAACAGTAAGTGGTTAAGCTGTTTGCTTAAGCTCCTAATGATACTGTATTGGAAAATTGAAACCAGCTAGGAAATTAAAAGCAGGAAGGTCGACTTTGGTTCATTATCAGCAGTTGCACATACTGGGAATAAAGCAAAACAAAATGATCCTACCACACATAAAAAGGAGTAGCCTTTGATAGGGAACCTAAAAGATGTATGCAGGAACACCTGGGGGCAGGCTGGTTCACTCTAGCAGTTATGCCTTCTGGTTGCCAACAAAAGGAGTGAACCAGCTCAATTCCAGAGAGGGTGAAAGTGGGTTAAATGCCTGTGTAGTAACCTTGTCTATGTTTGATAGACCTTCAGTTTATTTTGCAAACAAACAGCTTCTATAGAACACCTTTAGGCTTTACTGGCTTCAGAATGAAGGCTTTTAATAGGAAAGAACTACTTAGAACTTCCTATATTTGTTTGTTAATTTATTTGGTTATGGGCCTCACAGTTTTCTGTTATCTAAACTGGCAAAGTTGAACACATCAACTCTATAGAGAAAGACATGGGCCTTTAGCACCTGTAGATGCTGACTGAAAATTTCTGCCATGAAGACCTAAGCAGGTCTATTGATGATAGGAGTTTTAGAGGTCAACAATTTATATGATCTTCTAATGTCAGAAGCAAGTTGACAACAGCAGTTTGTCACTAGCTTCTCTAATGAAGATTTCTGCCATGAAGGATTTTCATTCAGAGAATTGGATATTAATTATTATGTAGCTCTCTGAATGCATAAGTATATTGCATTACCTTATGCAAGCTTATACCAACTTTCTTGTTGGAAATTTTACAGTGCAGTTTCATTCTCAATATTTCTTGCAAAACATTTCATTCATTTAATTCAGGGATGACCAACCTTTTTATGCCATGGGATTCTGCACATCCCTTTTTATAGGCTACACAGCAGTGGTTCCCAATTTTGGTTCCTCAGATGTTCTTGGACTAAATCTCCCAGAAGCCTCCCAGAAGGCAAGACTTTTGGGAACTGAAGTCCAAAAACATCTGAGGAACCAAGATTGGGAAACTCTAGGCTACAGTATTCCATTAGGAATTGAACAGAAAGAACAAGATGCATGCATTTTGACAGCATAGAGACACTTGAGAAACCATAGTTACAGACACAGAACTGTTTCTTTGAACCATTCTTAGAGCTGCCATATGTCACGGAAAACCGTGAGTTTCACATTTTGTAGCTGACCCGCCCAGTTCCTTAAAAAACATTGAAAATTCACGGTTTTCAAACCACTTGATGGGGGGGGGGGGAGGGAAATCACACATTTTTCTTGCACTTCTATTGGAACCACCAGTAGGTGGCGGCAGCAGCAGCAGCAGCTTGGTAAACAAGGAAGAAAGAGGGGGCAAAATGCACCTTTTTCTTGTGGTGTCTGTAGCAGCAGCTGTTAAATGAATACTGCAGGATGGAATGAGCTCCCGTCTTTGTCCCAGCTCCTGCAAACCTAGCAGTTCGAAAGCAAGAAATGCCAAATAGATAAATAGGGGCCACTTTGGGGGGAAGGCTTCTGCAGACGTTTCTGTGGTCATGTGGGAGGCATGACTAGACACGGAATGCTGTTTAGCAGTTTGAAAGCAGGAAATGCCAAATAGATAAATAGGGACCACTTCGGGGGGAAGGTAAACAGCATTCCGTGTGCTCCGGTGTCTAGTCATGCCTCCCACATGACCACGGAAACGTCTGCAGAAGCAGACAGCGCTGGCTCTTTGGCTTTGAAACAGAGATGAGCACTGAACCCTAGAGTCGGCTACGACTGGCTTTCGAGCAAGGGAAAGCTTACTTCTGTCCCGTTTTTGTGGGAGAGAATTATGGTAACCCTAACCATGCTCAGATTTTGTGATACAAGGAATCATTTCATGCATGGGAGTTATAAAATGAAATTAATACAAGGAAAGAATCAGTCAAGTGAATTGGCTGAAATCCTGTTGTTCAGTGTAATAAATTGTACTAGAGTAGACCCTCTGCATCAATGAAGATTTTGTTTTTTCAATTCCTCTGTAAAGTCCATTTATTCAAATTAGCTACTTTAATTGTTACTTACTGTTCTGCACTGGATCAATGTAACTTGTGAAGGAGTTGATTCACCAACTCCTCCAACTTTTCTTTAGCAATTGCAATTCATATTGAGAATCACTGTAATTGTTGTAAACATTGTGAATTAACAAGTAAACCAACTTCCAACCCATATTATTTACTGTATTCATCTGTTCATTGGCCAACACTCCTTCAAAACAGCAACAAAAATGGGATGGTCAGATATCTGACAAAGCCCAATACATAGCTGTGTTCCTGTTTCCCATTTGTTGTGAGAATCTGTTGTTAAATATCATGTTGGTTCTGAATGTTAAAGGATAAAATTGAGTGTACCCTAGCTTAATGTTTCTTTCCATCTCCAGATCTTGATGTATATACCGGCTTTTGGGACTCAGTAGTAATTTCACCTTTGCCAAGTTCATCGGCCAATATGACTTACAGGGTAGCAAGGGATGAATGTATTAAGGGCACAACTGAATGTACTGGCTTTGGATTGTGGCAGTCTGGATATTTCATGTTCAACGGCGATGAGCTGGTCGGTGGCAACTTTGGTCCAAGTGTGACTTTTTTAAAATCAGGTAGTCATAACCAAGTTCTTTCTCAAGTGTCCTTGATCACTCAGTGAATGCTGAATTTCATCAAACTTTTAAATATGTATCTATGTAGTGGATTTTAACATGCTGATACTTCAAATGGTTTCTGTATCCAAAATCTAGTGTAACCTACTCTTTCCATTCTTCAATAAAAATTTAAATGTCTTGCAGCTTGTTTAAACAAGTTGTTTCTTACAGTTGTTTCTTTGTACAGATGTTATTGGAAAATAGCAATAGAGTAGCCAGTGTGATGTACTGGATAGTGTTATACTAGCACCCATGACATTGAGCTCCAATTCTCACTTGACCATGCAAACTCGGCATGGGATGCCAGTGTTAAACCATATTTAGCTTCCATATTCTTCCCAACTCTGTTCACTCTCAGAGTTGTAATGTGTGGCATACCTAGGAAACCCTAAAAAGTTCACCATAAATCAAAATTAACTTGACAGCATGTCACATGGCACTCCAGAAAACAAGAATTAGTGCAATATTTTATTGCTTTGTACTGTAAAAGTTCTATTCCTTCCTTTGTACAATTCTTGATCTGAATTCTGAGTGCTTCCTCTTTTCTCACTTTTCAGGTGAGTGTGTGTCCTATTTTTTTTAAATGAAAAAAGAAATCCTGTAGGAAGCATATTCATACTCACTTGAATGCATTTTCTTTGACATATGGTTCTCTATTTGTGCTTTAGAATCAGGTGGGGGTGGGGGTGGAGGGTGAGATAAAGACAAGAATCTTCTTAGAGATTATTCGATTTGATTTGATTCGATTTATTATTTACATACCATTTTCCTTGCCCTAAGGCAACTCAAGGCAGTTTACAAATCACAAAATTAGTGTACAATAATACAGAAGATATAAATAATATAGGAGTGAAGTTTCAAGACACAATCCACTGGACTGTCACTGCTGTATACATTCGCTTCTGTTAAAAGCTAGCAGAAACTTTTTCTTCTAAGTTTGATGTAGCTGAGAAAGATATTCATCCAACAAAAATATGCAACTATAAAACAGGGTTGGTTGGATTCCATAGCAATGGCATCATTTTAATTTTCTCCTTCCTGAAAAGCTAGTCGTCACCCAGTTTAAATCTCAGCTTTTCCATGAATCTTCTGGGTGCTCTCGGTTAAACTTTTGTGCCAGTTTCACTGTGGGTACTGACCGGCTGTCTAAGCCCGTTATACGTATTGCAAGAAGAACTTTTACAGGAAGCATTCTAAAATGATGTGAAATTTCTAAGAATTATTATTTTATTTGAAAGGGTGTGATTATGGATATTTTGGCAAAGAATGTGAATTTCAATGTCCACGCTGCCATTGGGAGAAGTCTTGCCATCCCTTAACTGGAGCATGTGAAGGTCATATTGTTTGTGCTGCACCTAGAAGTGTTGGCACCTGTGATCATGGTGAGTGTGATTCCTTTCCTTATTAAAAAAAGGCATGTCACAATATTTTAATTTTTATTCTGGAGGTTTTTTTAATGATGTGTGGCATTTTTAGCAGCCCAGCAGCATTAAACCTCGGTAATAATAAGCATCTGGATGTTTTTATGAAGCTAAGCAAGATCTGCCTAGGTCCATGATGGCAAACCTTGGCACACCAGGTATCCTTGGACTTCAGTTACCAAAAGCCTAAGTCAGCACTCCTGCTGTTCAGGGCTTCTGGGAATTGACATTCAAGAACACCTAGAGTGCCAAGGTTTGCCATCACTGGCCTAGGTTAACAATCTGGGTGGGTGCCTTTGTTCTCTTCACGAGTGGCTGTGTAGGACTATAGTGGTTAGAAAGTTGGATCCAGATAGGGATCAAGGTTGCCTCAGCCTTCCAGCCTTCCAAGGTTGGTAAAATGAGTGCCCAGCATGTTTGGGGCAAAATGCTTATTACCTTGTGAACTGCCCAGAGAGTGCACTAAGAGCTATGGGATGGTATATATGTGTAATTGGCATTGCTTTTGCTATTTTGGCCCAGGGATAGGCCAGAAGCTAAAGAGGACTGTTGAGGACAGGACGTTTTAGAAATTTGTCATTCACAGAATCACCATAAATTGGAGGCAACATGGTGGCACATAGCAGCAGCAAACAGGACCTATTCCAGGTGGTGGAGATGCTTCCTGGGGGATGGAAGCCATAGTGTGTTGTTTAATTCTTCCTGGCAGTTCCTGATTCTGAGTGGAGGAGACCTTTGACAGTTGAATTCTGGCATTGTCCAAGTGTTCTTTGGTGATACAAATAGGCACTTGCTAACATCGGGTGCTTCCTGTACTATATTAATAAAAGTTAAATCCATAAGGTTGGGGGCGGGGTGTTCAAAGTAAATGAGAACTTAGATGAAAACACCCTAAATCAAATAAATATAAATAAACAAAAATAATATAAATTAATAACAGTAATAATAATACTATAACCAGTGCTCTAGAGCTAGATTGACTATGATTAACTCCCATAAGATGGCAAGTCTCCAACGCAGTGGAATATCATAATCAAAGAAAGCAGCAAATCATAGCAGCCTGTTCATGATTAGTCCACAACATTGCAACATTTACACTTTGCTCTTTCTCTAGCCAGGAAACTCAAAATGAAACTTTCACCCTTGTAATTGTCTAGAACAGTTGTGCCCAAACTGCGGCCTGGGGACCAGATCCAGCCCCCAGGCCACAGTGACCAGCCCCCTGAACCACATGACCGGCCCGTGGCCTGAAAAGTTTGGAAATCCCTGATCTAGAACTAACACACACAGTCAACCATTGCACTGTGTAGTAGTATTACTTTTTAATAGTCTGTGCTACCAGAGCAACAATTATTATAGTTTAAAAGTTTGTATGTTTATACTAATGGGATAAAATCAGTCTCATAGATTTGCAGACTCTCAGAGATGGGGTAAAAATCCCGTCTAAAGACAAGGAATTTTTTGGAGACTTTCTTATTCAGTGTACAGGGACAAACCAGATCACAGTGTATATCTCTGTGTTCGGCATACTAATCCATGTATCAGAAAGTTTTATTTACAGCTTACTTTTCTCTTCTGGAGACATCAGGCTTGTACAGTTTGAAGTGCTCTCTTGGTGCTGGTTGGTGGTACTGGAAAAATAAATGTTATTTGATAGAAAAAAGTAGAAAAGTGACATGGAATGAAGCTCAGCAGCTATGCAAACAGTTCAAAGACACAAGACTTCTTCATCTAGATTCACCTGATGCAAAGGTTGGAAACTTTCCTCGCTAGTGTATAAGTTAACTTTTAAAGATATATTAAATATAGTCTGTTGCCCTCTTTCTGCTATCCTTAAGCATGGTTTTTTAGCTAAAATGTTTTGGGCCATCATTTTGAAAGCGATTGAGTGGATACATTCATAAAAATGTCCCCTGGTTTTCTCTTCCACCTGATAAGTGCTGCACTATAAGTGATACCTTTCCTCTTTGGGGGCTTTTTGAGGAGAGGCACCTTGCACTGTATGCCTGTCCCTTCCAGTGGATGCAGTTGCAATTGTGCTTCTGTATTTTGATAGTGTGTGTTATATGTCCATACCCGTCAAGCGCGGCTCTGCAAAATACGGGAAATTACTGCCCATGCGTGGACGCGTATGCCCAGTAACCTGTTTGTGCATGCGCACCATGGTCACGCATGTGCAGTAGCCCATGCACACCGTGGCCATGTTTGTGCAGTAAGCCCTTTCCCCGTCGTTCAAATATGGGATGGCGGCAGGAAAGGGGAGGAACGAGCGCTGAAAAACAGGAAGTCCCGGCCAATACGGGATACTTGACAGGTATGTATATGTCTGATTCTAAAGGGTTTCATTGCAGGCGCACCCCCCAATAAAGGACTCAGACACTGGTGAAAGTGGATAACGGCATTGGGCCACATTTATTGATTCATGCCCTAGTCCGAATTATAAATTTCCATTGGTATTCAACCAATTATAATTCTTAAGGCAAGCAGGCCGGAGTAACACTGGTAAGGTTCCACCCAAAATTGCCAACGGCAATAACCTAACTACTGACCCCACCCTCTGACGCGTATCCGTAAAATAACGGGGTGATGCCTGCTGCCTAGCACGTGCCATCTCCCCATTGCCTGGTTTGTCGTTGACCGGACAACGTTAAACAACTTATGCCTATCTAGTGTTGTCCAGTCACTTGCGAACCTGCCGGATACCTGTGGGTCATAAATGTTTACCTTACCAGTGCTACCCGCCACACGGGGAGGCTTCAATAAAGACTCACGCCCCCCCCCAAGACCGTCAGCTCGGTCGCCAGGCCTGCTCACCGCACTCCAAGAACGAGGTACATACCTCTGGCCGACAGGTGGACCCCTTCATCCGCTTACAAGTGAAATTTATGTAAAAAGTCTGAACAAGGGAGATCCGCATCTCCCCTGAATTGGTGTCTCGGCACAATGTTAGACCATGCAACCGTATGTAGGCCATACGTAATTTAAACTCCAGGAGCTGTTGAGCATCCCTGGCAGACAGCAGGAATGGCCTCGGTCCCCGCCCCCATGTGCCACTCATACCATACCATAGCCTTCGTGCGGATGCACACAGCCCGGCCGGGGTCCACGCACTGTCGCTGCAGCCCGCACCGCTGCCCAGTGTACATAGCTGCGGCCCACCAGCCCCCTGCCACCGGCGTGTTTAGACCCCTAGGATCTGTAAAAGATGAGACAAAAGGTGAAGGGCATAACGGGCACTCCTACTATGAGGGGACGTACCTATCTGAAATTGCGCGTAGACGCATATCCACCTCGGAGTACCCCAAACGTAGCCGCGATAAGCGCGATGCCTACATTAAGTAAAAGGTGCCAAAACGGGCCCTGTACCGCTGAACCCGGCACCGGGCACCCTCAGGGACTGTACTATGGTAAGGGTAGACCCATCCAGGTGGCAGAAAACAGGCTGGGGCATGCAGCAGGCACTGTCAAAAACCGTGTAGGGCACCAACCGGACAGATGTCTCAAATGTCTTGTAGCAGTATACACCACTGCCTGAAAAACCCGTGAGGACCGCATCCCCACTCGAGCCCACTCATGTGCCAGAGACATCGTCGAGTTCCAGTGCCCTACAAGACACTTCCGCCTTACACATGTGGTACCAACTCTGGGACCCTCTCAATGATGCGGAGCGCTCCCCAAGGCTACCATAGTAGCTGCATGGCTAAGAGCCACCTCCTACCTATCTGTACATGAGTATGCCACCTCGTACGAGGTGTGTCAAAATGCTGGGCAGAAAAGTGACGCGTGCAGGGGCAGCGGGCACGTTCTCGCGTCCACCCGTCCCTGACACGACACATGAACTCATAGTGATACGCCTTACGCGTGCGATGCGCCAATGACATGTCCGGTCCCCTTCAGCTCGCCTAACTTCCAGCTATTGGCCAAAGTGGCAAGTGGAATTCCTCCGCTCCTGGATAAAAGCACGGGAACGAGCGATCCGCTGGTGGGGAAAAGCCACAGTAAGGTCATTATTCACACCCAGGACATGTCTGGCCTGGAACAGCACATTGCGGCGTAGGCTTGCAAATGAATAGACAAACTACAGTCAGGGCCCGGGGATTAGCATTTCAGGGCGTTGACAATGCGCACCACTGCCGCATTGCCACGCAGCAACTGGACCACTGAGTAGGCCCACCCATTGCACCATAGGCGCAGTGCTCCCCAAAACAGGGGAAAAAACACCATCACTGTGATCGCGGGGGCAATCCGGGCACCCACCATTAGAGCAAACCCCATAAGTGAGAGGCCGGCGGTATCCGACCGCGCCAGATATCTTAAGGCAGACCACTAGGTCTGATCCCCACTAAGTGACCCCCGAATAAGAAGGCAATACATGAACTACAATCCCGAAGGGCATACTATATGTTTGGCAATCAATGCCAAAGGCAGAAATGAGAGGTTAGAAGATGGGGCCTCGGTCTATTCAGGCGCCAAGGGGACACCCAGGTCCCACCTGAGTGTCTGAATTGTGATGAGGAGACGCGCACGCGTGTCCAAGCCCCGTTTAACCCCGGACCCCAAGTAGTCGAGGCGGTGGGCTGGAGACTGAGACCCCAACCCGTGAGCAGATGCCCACTGAACGAAAGTCCCATATCGGTCGGGTACTGAACCTGAATGAACACTGGCAGAAGGGGGGTAAGGCTTATCTAATTAAATTCCCGCTCGCACCTAAAACCCAATAAGGCTAAATCGTGGGATGCACTGGCAAAAGCTGAAGGCTGAGTGAATATCACACTGTGCCAAAACAGCACCAAAATTGTGTAGGCACGCCCACCCATAGCAGCAGAGGCAACTACGAGTACCTGACTGAACAAGGCCATCAGGAAGGGCATCCCAGCCCGGAGCACCCCCAGGGTAAGCTGAATGGAGGATAATGATATGCACCCTTTGACCAGCTCAGTACGAGCTTCATGGGGACTAAGGAAAGGTGGTTCCAAGACGTGCCCCCGCCACTCTCGTAGGCCCCAGCTTCCTAGGGACAGTGGAGACCCCTCCCCGTTACCCTGGAAGGGAATCAGGTCAGTAACATCCTGGGGCCCCCAACACCCCGAATGGATACAAAAACCCCATTGAAAACCCCCCAGCAGGTTTCCCGCCCCCTCGCTTCTTGGGAGACAGAGTGACATCCCCCCAGGCTGACTATAATAGGGGCGGGGGGGCTAACAACAAGAATATTTGGTTCAGACGGAGCTCTGATCGCCCCTGCGCACTAGTCGGTCACGACCGTGATGCTTAGAACACACATCGTCAGCTGAGCAGGCCGAACACAGTTTGCTTGGGGCCAGTGTCTGAACAGCCCGCAGCTCAGCATGACCACCATGGTGCCCATCACCAGGCACCGTTCAGTGGTACTGATGTACATGAGCACCCTTGGTGACAGAACTCGTCCCTCTTCTCTCGGGATATCTATAGCCACCCTCTTCCACATCCCCCACGATGAGCCAACTGTAATGGGCCCATCCGATCGACCAGGATAGTGGGCCCCCAAGGTGCACGGTGGCTAACGACAGTGGGACATCTCTTTGCCTCAGCCGTCCCATCCGTCTCTCTCTTGCCAGTGGGCTCACGGTTCAACAGGGAGAACTCCCACATGTCCCCCTACGGCCTTTGCCCCCGATGGCCTGCGGCCAATAATCAACCGGGGCCAGTAGTAGCCGATCATCGGCCAGGCCCTCGACGGGACGTCCTGTGTAACGGGGCCTACGCAGCAGGATCCATACAGCCCCCACGATGCCCAACACTGTTCCAAGGGCGGACGCCTCAGTGCATGGTGGCTTACTACGGGGGACCACACGCTGTCTCTATCGTCCTGCCCGTACCCCCTATCCCCATTCGGGTCTCAGTTCATAGGGCTAATATATATCCATGTACTCCCCCCCACCAAATCTGCCCCCTCACGATCTGGAGCAGATGATCACTAGGGGGGGGCATGAATAACCAGTCGACGGCAGTGCCCTTGCTGGAGCATGATGTACAGCAGACATGCACAGCGGGACCTGGACAGCCCCTGTGATGCCACGTACCGCCCCGGGAGCGTAAACCCCCACCCCCAAACGTCGTGCCAGAATGCGACCAAGGGGCACTGGTATAGGATGGCAAGCGATGCCCCCCAGCCTCAAATCGGCAAGGCCAAGAGCACTGCCCCCACCGGGAATGGACTGTGATGTGTGTGTATTCAACTTGAACGTAATACTCACAAGTTGCACCCCCGTGAGCCGCCCCCACCGGGGGTTCCGGCCCACGGTGGGCGTCGGAGCTCGCGACCGAAATCGAGCTCTGGGGCGACCTCCAATACGCTCCCGCCGCAGATCCAGAGAAACGGGGAGCCGCAAGACAGCGGCAGACACAGGCCGGCGTGTCATGAGAAGCACGATCCAGCTGGCCGCCTTCTGGATAGTGGCCGCGATCAAAGTAGCCGGCAGACACAAAGGGGCTCTGTCGTTAGGAAAGGGGCCTGCCACGAAAAACCCTTAGTAGGTGGGCCAGGTGGGCCGGACGGCCCGCTCGGTATAGCGCCAGAGGCCCCCATTTTGGGAACCTGGGCCAGAATAGGGCCCTGTCCGAAACCCGGCCCCTAACGGGCAAAAAACGCTGTGAGCCAGCGCCAGGCTCTCCTCCCAATTGTTCCGGCCCGTAGCCGGCAGGCGTGTGCCGAATCCTCTGAATGGCCAATCCCTAGGGGTGCCTCTAGCGCCACCATGTGGGCCAGTAATGCATGCCAACCCCCTGCATCAGTGGGACCAGGTGGGCCGGACGGCCCACCTGGCAACGGTCCAGGGTCCCTACTTGATTGCCAGGCCCTAAAACGGCCATGCCCAAACTCCGGCCCATGAAGGGCCGGGGAAGCCCTGCTGTGCAACCGCGCCAGGCCCTCCCCCCCTGCTCCACACCCATGGCCAGGGATTGAGGGCCGAGGGCCGAAGCCCCTGTAGGGCCGGTCTGAGGGCAGAGGGCCGCGGGCTGCAGCCTGAGCTGCCCCATCCCACCAATTCCGGTGGGAGCCTCCGGTTGGAGGTCCAATCGAGGGGGTGCAGTCGCGGTCCTCCGACCCGACCACTGCCCGCCTAAGCCTTCTTACAAGAAGGCATAAATGAGAGGCCAAAGACCTACCTTTCTGGCCGCAGCCAAGGTATCAGACTGCTGACTTAATTAAGCCCCTCGCAAAGATGCAAAGGAAAAGTGGGGAATCGAACTCCCAACCTTTGTCTTCAAAGCCGAAGACTTAAACCGCTGAGCTAGCCAGCAGCTTGCAGAAAGGGAGCCTCAACAGAGGCTAACAAAGGAAGAAGCGACAGAGCAAATTCCTCTGCCCCGTCGCTTCTAAGCTGATCTTGCAAGGAGGAAGCTACGGAGCGAATTCCTCTGCTCCTACGCTTCTAAAGGTCTTGCCTCTAAGAAGGAGAGAGAGCGACGGAGCAATTGGGGAAAAACTTCTCCTCTCCGTCGCTTCGCAATAATGGCAGCTCGGCTGCCTCGTGGCCACCCCTTTTAAAGGGTGCTGGCCACGCCCCCCTGACTACCCGGATGTCCAAGTCCGGTGGGAGGGGCCCGCAAAGAGCGCGGCTGCCATTTTGGCGCCGCGCTTGCATTTGCATTCTATGGTAATGTATTGTGTTTCAAATATTTTATACTGGTAACTCATATACTGGATGAGAACTATGGATAATGAGTGATTTTTAAACACAGGAAATAAAGATACACTTGTCTGCCCTGTAGATATGGCTGAGGAAGATGATAAGTGAACAAATGTGGATAGGAATGCGATGGAGTTCACGGAAAAGAGAGTGGCAGTGGCAAGATGGTGGAAAAGCGAACACTGATTTACCCTGGTAAGGTTTAGAGCTTTAACTTGTTTGTTAATGAAAAACTAAGGAACAGACTGCTCACTTGTGATGGTGAAACGTCTTAGCAGTTGACAGCATTTGGGTAATTTCTGTTCAACACCATTTTAGGAATTTTAACACCATGAATTTTTAATACTTTTCTAAAAGTATTAGAGTGGAAATGAACAGATTGGAAAAAAGATTGTGTATGCTTGGGATTAGTAAAGAATGAATCAAAAGGAAGCAATTATTAGAAGTTTTGTAGAAGTTTATGGATCTTTAGCTTGGAAGAAACAGGTTTGATGTGCTCAAGTGGTTAAGAGGCTGACTGGGAGACAGAAGGTCAGCAGTTCAAAACCCAAGTGCTGCATGACGGAATGAGCACCCGTCTCTGTCCCAGCTCCTGCCAACCTAGCAGTTCTTCTTCGAGTTGTCTATGAATCCACACAAGTGGGTTCTGCGCTTGTGCAGAACTCCGATTGGACTGTACCAGAGCTTTGAAACAAAAAAGGAGGGAAAGTTCGTTAGGACGGAGGCCCCGCCCACTCCCTATATAAGCCTGGCATCGGTACTTCCTCCCCAGTCTTTTTCTTTCTGCTGCGTCAGCTATCTGATCGCTCCAGAGCTCTCTGTTTTCGCTGTCTTGTTATTACATGTCCCAGGCGGGCCTTTTCAAATTTTGTGCTTCTTGCTCCGCTAAGATCCCCTTCACCGATCATCACTCTTTGTGTCTTCGCTGCCTTGGGGAAGCACACAGAGTACAGTCCTGTGGGCTCTGTAAAAACCTCTCTAAATCGGCACGAAGAGCCAGAAAGTTGTGCCTTGATACTTACCTTTGGGAGAAAGCTCTCTCTCCGATGGAGGCTCCAACCCCCGATGTTCTGGCTCAGGTTCCCGCAGAAACTGCTCGGTCGGACGCACACTCTCCTTCTCCTCAGCCTTCGCAGGCACCTAAGAGGGACAAGAAACAGAAGAATAAGGAAGCTGGCCCTAAGAAGGATTCTGACGCAGAGGGCATCAAAAAGCCTAAAAAGTCAGTAAAAAAGACCCCAGTTGCACCCACTCCCATTGAGGACAGTGCTCCCTGCTTGTCTCCTGTCATCTCCGTGAGGAGTGACAGTGACGCCATCTTGCCTCCGAGCCAGGCCCAGGCAGTCAGCAACAGGCCTGCGCGCTGCTCTCCCTCCTCCGAGGGCCCTTCTATCCCAGATATCCGCAGGAACCAATGTTCTGTGTCTCCCGGATCTGAGGTGTCTGAGGGCCAGGCGAGACACTGTCCTCGGCCCTCTTTTCACCATCCAGATGGGGCAGGAGATTGGTCTTATTACAATGACCATAGAGACTGCAATGACCATTGTTTAGAGGGGATGACTTGGTTCTCCCCCAGGCCTTTTGGGTACCCGCCAGCGGACCCACGTTACCAGCTTTGGGGAAAGATACCCGCACGCCCCACACTGTGCATTTCGTCATCGTTCGCATCCAGAAAGGAACGCAATGGCACACAGTGATGCCCCTGCTCCTAAACGGGCCAGGCTGGAGAAGGGCTCAGCCCGCCGAGATGCATTTGCTACGGCTGCCCCTCCGATTGCCCCTAAATCACCTGCATCGATCTCTCACAGTGTGCAGAGCGACCGCAGTGCCCGCAGTCTCAGTCAGGATTCTAAGTCCGGAAGGGGAGCCTCTCCTTCTCCCTCCCGCACCTCTGTACGGTCTGTTTCGTCACATGGCTCAGAGTCTGACAGGGCTTCTTCAGTCAGCGCTATGCCAGCCTCTGACTCCCAGGCCCCAAAGGTGGTTCACCCCCCCGGAAGATGCCAGGACCTATTCCAGTCTTGTCTCCAGGATAGCCTTAGCATTAGATCTTGAGTTCCAACAACCGCTCGCACCTTGCTCAGACAAGTTTTTCCAGAGGTTGCAGAAGGATGCGGTTCACCCTACCTCAGTGGGCATGCTCCCCTCTCTGATAGATCAGGGCAAGGACATATGGCAAAAACCCTCTACGGCACAGAATGTGTCCAGATGGATTGAGGGGTTCTACAAGGTGCTCGACCAGCTCCTCAAGAACCCAGCTTCTAATTCTATTGTTGTTGAGACTGCCCAAGGTAAATCGGGCTCTCGTGAGTTTGCCTCCCCTGTTTCCAAGGAGGGCAAGAAACTAGATTCCATGGGGAGGCGTATTTTCTCTTCATCCTCTCTGTCTAAACACATCACCAGGCGATGATGGGTGCCTATCAGGCCCACCTTTGGGACAAGTTTGAGTCCCTACTGGACTCGGTCCCTGAAGATGTCAAGGCCCCAAGTTATTCAAGAGGGTGCTCTCCTAGCCTCCCAGCAAATATGCTCCGCAAGTCATGCCATGGATGCTGCTTCAAGGAGCTTGGCTTCAGCAGTCGTCCTTCGTTGATACTCATGGTTACGTTCGGCAGGCTTGACCGATGATGCCACACGACGTATAGAGGACTTACCCTTTGATGGGGATGGCCTCTTCAACCAAGGCATGGATGACATTATGAAGAATCTGCAAAAGAAGAATACGGCTAAACGGCTGGGCTTGAACCAGCCCACTTTCAATAGGCAGCCATACCAGCCTCGCCAGTTCCCATCCTATCAGCAGTCTGCCCAGCAGTCTCCTTCCCATACATCAGTGGTTCCTAAAGTGGGCCCTACTCCCCACAGGGGACTTCAATTCCCAGAAGCCTAAGTCAGTATATTGGCTGATCAGTGCTTTGAGGAATTGACTTAGGCTTCTGGGAAATTGAGTCCAAGAACCAAGGTTTGGGAAACACTGCCATACATCAACGACTGGCTCCTGGCCGCCAAGTCCCAGGAACAGGCCAGGGACAATGTGGCTTACACCATCAGGCTCATGTCCAAGCTAGGACTCAACGTCAACTGGGAAAAGTCTATCTTGGTCCCACGGCAGGTGATACCTTACATAGGAGCAGTACTGGACTTGAGGTCTGCAAGAGCCTACCTGCCTCAAGCCAGAATCACAAAGATAAAAGTGGTACAAATTGGAAGAGCTTAATAGATTAAACTATGATAGTTTGAAAATTGATATTAGGAACAAGATACAAAGTTTTCAAAAGTTGAAATTGTCCTGGTTTGGAAGAATTGCACTTGCTAAAATGACACTGTTACCTAAAATAATTTTTTTATTTGATGCGATAGCAATTCAATTGAAGGATAAGGAAATTAAGGTGTTTCAAAATTTGATCAATAACTTTTGTAATGGTGGAAAGAAATCTAGGTTATCAAAAAAGCTGTGGTATTTATCGCAGAAAAAAGGAGGGTTGGGAATGCCGAATTTGATGGCATATTATCGAGCGTTTCAAATCAAGAATGTTGTGAAGATCCCGGCAAGGCAAAAGGTAATATGGGAGGAAATTGAGATGAGGGACTATAAAAATTTGGGTAAAATGGTCTTTTTAGGAGACAAATTGGGAAAGGTAGCGACTAAGAATATTATGATGAAAGGCTTAATGAATGTATGGAAGAGGGTAAAAAAGGATTTGGTCCCAAATGTCTCTCCAATATTGGAAATTTTAGATATGGCGAATTTTCCTAATATAAATGAGGAGATAAAGGAGATTTTGAAAGAGAATCTTGTTGAAGGACTGGTTTCGGATATGCAGAAATGAAGGTAGTAGGACAAAATTGTTTGAGCAATTAAAAATTAATTGGTTCCAAAGATTGAGGATTATTAAATGGAATAGTAAATACATGAGTGAATATGATTTGGAAAGAGAAAAGACGGAATTTGAAGAGCTGATTCTAAAAGTTAGAAAAGGTGATATAAATACTAAGGGATTAGTTAGTAAATTGTATGTAATATTAAATAGGGATGGTGATCCACAAGAGGATTTGAAATTAAGGTGGGAACAAGATTTGAATATAAAGATAGGAAAGGATTTATGGAGAAATAAATGGAAAAAGAGGATTATGAGGACTATGTTGGTTAGAATAAAAGAGCATAATTTTAAAATGTTGTGGAGATGGTATCAGTGAGGTTACATCAAATGGATAAAAAGTGAGGTTACATCAAATAAAAAAACCAGTGAGGTTACATCAAATGGATAATAAAAAAGATAATATGTGTTGGAGATGTTAGGACACTATTGGAACGTATGAACACATATGGTGGAGTTGTAAAGTGGTTAAAGATTTCTGGATTTCTGAGAAAGAAATTGGAGAAATTTTGGGTAAGATGGTAAAACTGGGATCAGGTATCACTCTGTTGACAAACGTGGAAGATATTAATTTAAACAAGGATAAGAAAGAGCTACTAGAAATAATGATTACAATGGCTAGACATTGTATAGCTAGACATTGGAAAAATGATGTAATTATACAAATGGAAGAGTGGTATAAAGAAATGTGGAATTTAACCTTGAATGACAAATTGACATGGGAGATAAAGAAAAAGAGAGATAATTTGAAAGAAAATAGATTCTGGGATATTTGGAAACCTTTTGTGGATCACTCCCTCAAGGGTGATGAGAGAAATAGACCTGTACCTGAACAAAAGGGATTTTGGGATTAATGCTAATGAGATACTCTGAGCTCTCCAGGGCAATGTAAATAAACACTGGGTGATTTATTATTTGCATTTACATTTTTGTGTAACTATCCATATTGGTATTAAATGTTTTACTTGAAAACGAGTTTTAGAGTGGGGAATCAAGATTAGAGAATAAATTGAAAGTAATAAATTAAGAGATTGTATCTATAAAGATGGGTGTTAATTACCAGGATAGCTGTAGACATTTTTTTGGTATTTTTTGGTATTATTATTATTTTTTAGTTGTTTTTTGTATTTTGTACATGAATTATTACTTTTTCCCCAAGTATTATGTTGTACAATTTTGTATTTGTGTTTTGTATTTTATATGATAAAATTCAATAAAATTTAATTTTAAATTCAAAGTTTGATCTTGGGAAAAAAAAGCGCTACTCCACAAGTTCCGCCCGAACTACAGGGTAACGCCCCATCTGGCCTCTTTGCATCCACCATATCCACAGTCCAGTATGCCCGCCTCCGTCTATGGCCGCTACAGAGTTGGCTCCTCCGGCACTTCTCCCCACTGCGGGACTCCAATTACAAAAAGCTGACGGTCCCGTTCACTCTGGCCCGTCAACTTCGTTGGTGGGGCCAGGACCGAAATCTGACTGACGGTCTCCCATTCCAGAGATTGGGCCCGTCGATCCAGGTAATCTCCGATGCGAGTCTCCACGGTTGGGGCGCCCACTGCGGCCCACTCCAGGTCCACGATGTTTGGTCCCCCTCGAAGTGCTATTTGCACATAAACGTTCTCGAACTATTAGCAATCTGGAATGCACTGAAAGCCTTTGCCCTCAATCTCAGGGGCCGAGTGGTGCAAGTCGCCACGGACAACACAACTGCGGTGGCTTATGTCGCACCAGGTCACGCCAATTTCTTCGGACAGTGCTTGACCTCTGGGAGTGGTGCATTCATCACCAGATATTCCCTGTCGCCATCCACATACAGGGAGTCTCCAACGTTCTGGCAGACAGCCTCAGCCGTCAAATGGCCAGGATGCATGAGTGGGAATTTCATCCACGAGTTTTCCATCTCCGCTGCAGCAGATGGGGCACACCCCAGATCGACTTGTTTGCCACAGCATCCAACTCGAAATGCAAACGATACTGCTCACGAGCCGGAGTAGGCTGCCTCTCCGAAGGGGACACCTACATGACCCAGTGGAGGGGGTCCCTGATGTACCTCTTTCCCCCTCTTCCACTCATCGCTCACAGTATTGTAAAAATCAGACAGGATCTCTCCAACATGATCCTCATAAACCCGTGGTGGCCACGGCAACCATGGTTTCCTGTTCTTCTGGAGTTGGCGCTGGACTGGCTGAAGCTCCCACTACAACCGGACCTCATTCTTCAGGACAGGGGCAAGGTCTTGCATCCAGACCTTCCCTCCCTTCATCTAACAGTCTGGAGGATGACCCTCTGATTGCCCGGGTCTTAGCAGCTAGCAGGAAACAGTCTACTAATAGACTTTATTCTTATAAGTATAAGGCCTTTCAACAGTACCTCGCCACCGAGGGCTCAGACCCTCAGGACTGTTCTACTCCTGCAGTTCTCTCTTACCTGCTATACCTGGCGGACTCAGGCCAAGCTCATTCTTCCATCAAAGTTGCCCTGGCGGCTATCGTCGCTCACCAGCCGCAGAACTCTGTGGGTGCTACCCTTTTCCGCAACCCAGTAGTAAAACATTTCCTTAAGGGCCTGCGGAACATGTACACTCGCCCAAAGAAACCTGTGCTCCAATTGGTTCTCAGGCGCCTCAGATATCCACCCTTTGAGCTTATGGCCTCTGCCAACATCCGGATGGTCACGCTCAAAACTGCCTTCCTCCTCGTTATTACGTCCGCCCGCAGGGCCTCTGAGTTGACCACCCTGCGCGCTGACCAACCATTTCTCCAGTTCTTCCGGGACAAAGTTGTTCTCTACCCGGATTTGGCTTTTTTGCCCAAAGTTGTTTCCAGTTTTCATGTTTCACAGCCTCTATGTCTCCCCACTTTTTACCCGGAGCCTTCCACCCAAGCGGAACAGTCTCTACTCACCTTGGACGTCCGCAGGGCCCTCCTGTTTTACCTGGACAGGACAAAACCTTTCCGTTTCTCACCGAAGCTCTTCATAGCTTATGGAGGTCATAAGAAGGGTGCTCCCATCTCTTCCCAGCGCTTCTTGAAATGGATCGCTGCCACTGTGGTTCTTGCCTGTGAACTCTCCTCTACGGCGTTGCCTCAGGGGATTGTTCGGGCCCATTCCACATGAGCTGTGGCTTCCTCGATAGCTTTCCTCACCTGCATGCCATTAGAGGACATCTGTCGGGCGGCTACCGGGTCACAACCTCTCACTTTTATTCGCCACTACAGGCTGGATACGAGGTTGGCTAGGGACACCTGCTTCGGGAGGGCATTTCTGTCATCAGCCCTGTGACTGCACATGAGTGGAGGCCAGATGCGGACCCACCTTCTGGTAAGCAGCTTGCTACTCACCCACTTGTGTGGATTCATAGACAACTCGAAGAAGAAGAACAGGTTACTTACCTGTAATGGTGGTTCTTCGAGTGTATGTCTATGAATACACACAACACCCGCCCAGCTCCCCTCATGATCTGGCTGGTACCTGGCGTCAGCTTGTGGATTAGACTGGGGAGGGAGTACCGATGCCAGGCTTATATAGGGAGTGGGCGGGGCCTCCATCCTAATGAACTTTCCCTCCTTTTTTGTTTCAAAGCTCTGGTACAGTCCGATCAGAGTCCTGCGCAAGCGCAGATCCACTTGTGTGTATTCATAGACATATACTCGAAGAACCACCGTTACAGGTAATTAACCTGTTCTTCTCCATCGTTGACTGTGAGCATCCATACTCTGGGATACTTCCGCGTATGCACGGATGGTCAGTTTTTTGAAGCTTATGCAAAAGAGCCCTTTTCCCAGTGTGCCTAGCACCAGCGTCCCACCCCCTTTTCCCCAGTTTCAATTTTTCCACTGCTTAGATCGGTCGCGTTCTTCGGAGCTCCCAGTGTGCTACCGTTTATTCAAGCTTGTTCTTTCCATTATCTGTATTTAGTTCACTTTAAATAGTGTTGAATTTTCCTGTTTACTTTTAACTTACCTGTATTTAGTTTCTAATCAGCTCCAGAGAGCCCACTCTTGCCCTCCAGGCCACCCTCATGGGGCGGGCTCAGTTGTTGGATTTCTTTTTAAAAAGAGGGGGAGAGAGAACAGAAAGAGAGTAGCATTAGTTCTATTTTTTGGACTTGCTAATATTTTACAGTACTTGCGATTTGTTTTTTTCACTGTATCAGACTGAAAAAGTTTACAGGTATGGTTGTTAATACTTTTAAAAATTGTTCTCTTTGTGGGGGAAGGTTCCCTGATTCCGACGGCCATTCCCTGTGCCTAATCTGCTTGGGGGAGGCCCATTTAGCCCTTAAGAACACTTGTCCTCACTGTAAAAAGTTTTCGAGGGCAATTTTAAGGCATAGAGTGGCCTTTCTAACTGACTTATTGACTCCCTTTCCCTGCCCAAAGAAAATGCACCAAAAATGCAGGTGGCCATTTTGGATTCATCAGTGCCTTCTAAAAAGAAGAGGCCTGACGCTGCCAAGCAGCCCAAAAAGACTAAGTCCTCCAGTAAATCGACCAAGGAGAAGGGTTTTGTTACAAAAACAGTCCAATTTCTCAGAGTCCTGCTATGTCTCAGCATTCCCAACTTAATATTGCGGAGTTAGACTCGGACCCTCTGCCATCTAAACAGCTTCCCCCTGCTGTTCCTCCAACTCTGCCTAATCAAATTGCTGATGATGTCTCCTTACAGGATAGGCAACATGGATCTTTTTCTTCGCTTGACTCGCCTCCCACCTTGCAGAGGCTGGAGCGCCCTGATGCTATGGCTAACAAAGTGCAGCATTCTCTTATGCAGGACAAGGGACATAGGGCTGCCCGTGCCCTTCCATCTGAACCTCACTCACCTCCTCATGGTTGGGATAGGTCACATGTCCCGCGACTTGAAAAACCACTGGCTCCAACGTACACGATTCCTGAAGCTAGGGTTGATTTTACTTCAGAATTTGAGCCAGTCTCTGAGCATCTTGGGAGCCATGCTGCATGCGCTCAACTCACCCCTCTGGGTCAGCTTGTCCCTTGTCACAGTGCTGCATGCCATGGGTTGGAGGCAGCTTCTCTGGATCAGCCTACCCCTTGTTGTAGTGCTGCATACCATGAGCAACGTTCTCTGACGGCCCACCATGTGGTGCGGCCCAGGAGGTTTACCATCACTCCGGAGCATCGTCTGTTACACATCTGATTTTTGTGCTGCTTCCTCAATGTACTGATTCTGCCTGCCCTGGCTATCAGGCTGCCCTCGTCCAGCCTAAGGTACGCAGTGTTACTTCCTTGCATCATCGCAGTCATGGTTTGCGGTTGAATTGCACAGGCCATCAGGCCACACCATGCACCTATGTTCAGCTTGCCCCCTGTCAGGGCCCCTGCTGTTCTATAGTACTACAGCCCATGCTTCAGCTTCATCATAGCATAAGGAGATCACGCTCTCCACCATCCTATGTCTCAAGTGCTGCAGATCCTCTACCCTCACAGCATGGTGACTTCGACCACAATTTGCCATTGCCTCCCTTGCCGCCCAAGCGTAGGCATTTGCAAGAGACGCACCCCCAGGATTGGCAGTTGGCACAGGACGAGGTTGAATCCGTTGTGTCCTCTGCCTATGCACCTGATTTAGAGCCCTTACAGGCACCTTTGTCTAGTTTTGCCATCTCAGAGCAGGCAAACTATTTTGACATGGTTTGGAGAATGGTCGCTGATATTGAACTAGAGATACCTACGCCAGATACCCAAGCTCAGAGCAAATGGGATAGGGCTATGGGTGATGGAGCTGCCAGGTTCATCCAGTTACCCTTGATACCTACCATGCTTGAGAAGGTGCAAGCGGTATGGGAACACCCAGTAATCGGCCAGGCTATACCACGTAAGGTGAACAATATGTACAGGGTTCAGGAGCCGTCCACACCCTTTCTTTCTACGCAGTCTCAACTAAACTCGGTGGTGGTAGAGACCAACCAACCAAAATTTAGGTTTTCTGCTATTACCACCCCTTTGGGTAAAGAGCAGAAAAAGACTGAGACTTTGGCCAGGAGACTTTATGCTAATGCCTCCCTAGGCATTCAAATCTCAAATTACTAGGGGGCATTAGGCATGTATCAGCAATACCTCTGGAATAGACTTGCATCCCTCCCTTCCACCCCAGCTGACGCTGTAGCAGCGGAAACATCAAGAATCCACCAGGAAGCATTGCTAGTGACTGACCACATTGTGTTGGCAGCTTCTAAGTTTTTTTCTTGAAACATGGTTGCAGCAGTTGTTTTCTGCAGGCAATCTTGGCTGCAAGCAGCCATCCTAGATGATGACACCAAGAACAAATTGGAAAATATGCCCTTTGATGGCTCAGGCCTCTTCCACAGCACGGCAGACGACTCTATTGATGATTTCACAAAAAAGAGACTGACTGCCAAACGCGTGTACAATGGGCCCCAGCAGCCACAGGGTGCCCGTGCTCAGCAGTCCTATCATAGGCAACATTAGAGGTGGCCTTTCCAGTATCACCAACCACCTTAACAACCCTGCCAACCCCCTGCCACCTACCAGGCCCCTTCCTTCCAGCCTCAGCCCAGGCAGGCAGGCTGGTACCAACGTAACTCTTCCCAAAGGTCTAGATCCAGGCAGTCTTCCTTTCGCCAGGACAGATCACAGGCTCGGAGATTCTGAATCTCCTGACCCAGGGGTTAGGCAACCTCTACTCTTTCCGTCCACCACTCTGGCACCATTTTACCAGAAGTGGCAAAGAATTACCTCTGACTCCTGGGTGTTAAACATAGTTTTACATGTCTATGCCATCGAGTAGAGGAGAGGTAAAAGTTACAGGTTCCAACCCCACTTTGTTTCAGGAGGTTCGCACCTTGTTACACAAGGGAGCAATTCAGCTGGTCCACCTACAGACCACCGACCTAGGGTTTTACTCCCATTACTTTACGGTACCCAAAAAGGATGGGGGACTTTGCCCCATTATGGATTTGAGAAACCTAAACTCCTTTCTCATTTATAAGAAATTCAGGATGGTCACACTCCAGACCATTCTGCCCTTTCTCTTTCCAGGTGCAAGGTTTACCACCATTGACCTGACGGATGCAACTTCCTTGTTGCGATCAGGGAACAGGACAGGAGGTACCTCCGTTTCGTATTGTCCAGCCGGACCTACGAGTACACGAGGCTCCCATTTGGTATTTCCTCCGCCCTATGGGTGTTTACCAAGGTGGTGGCACCAGTGGTGGTGCATCTGCGCACTATGGGCCTGCACGTTTATCCATACATAGACAACTGGCTCATATTATGCAGATCTGAGAGGAATGCGTCTTCAAATATCACCAAGGTCCTGTTCCTCCTTCAGAGTCTAGGATTCACAGTAAACGCCAAAAATTTGTGCCTTACTCCTTGTCAAACTATTAAGTTCATAGAAGTAATACTCAATTCCAGCGATCAGAAAGTCTATCTGACCCCAGAGAGAAAGCGGGACATTTACCTAGCAGTCCAGCGTGTGACTGTCCCCAACCACAAAGCACTGAATGTACAGATCCTCCTGGGATTGATGGCTTCCACCGTACTTGTCCTGAGGTTTGTGTGGCTGTGCTTTCGCCTCTTCCAAATGTGGTTTCTCTCGGCCTACGACGGACTCACAGAGCCCCAACACAAATGGTTGGCCCTACCACAATGCATTGCAGCCTCTTTGCGCTGGTGGGCAGACAACCACAATCTCAACAAGGACCTTTCAGGACACCCCTGTCCCTGAGCTCAGCTGACCACGGATGCCAGCAATATCGGCTGGGGCACCCATTCAGGCCCACCAAGCATAAATGGCATCTGGCTTCCCTCAGAAAGGAATCTACACATCAACCAGTTAGAATTTCTGGCTGTTTTCAAAGCTCTCAAGTCCTTCCAGTCTTCTCTGGCAGGCAAGATGGTCCAGGTTGTCACAGACAACACGACCACCATGTGTTATATCAACAAGCAGGGAGGGACTTGCTCATGACAGCTTCCATCCCTTGCCCTGAAGCTCTGGGAGTGGTGCATTCCGAGGTCAGTATTTCCCATCGTAATCCACCTGTCAGGCGAACACAACCTTCTGGTGGACTCCTTGAGCCACACTCACACTCAGTCCCACGAGTGAGAACTGAATCAGGAGATCTTCCTCCAGCTGACTCAACTGTGTGGAACCCCTTCGGTCGACCTTTTTGCTACTCATATCAACAGGAAGCTACCTGCCTTTGCCTCCAGGGTGGGGCATGACCCGCACTCCATCGATGATGCGTTCCTGCTGGACTAAAACCAGGGGGAAATCTACTTGTTTCCCCCTCTCCCCCTACTCCACAGGGTGGTAGCCCTTCTTGCCCGCCATCTCAAAGATGCCATTCTGATTGCCCCTTGGTGGCCCAGACAGTCTGGTTCACAGCACTATGCGATACTGTGGTACAGTATCGCCATCTACCCAGATGCCAGGACCTCCTGTCCTTGCGCAGGGGGGAGATTTTCCATCCAGACTTAGAAGCTCTTCACCTGACAGCATGGAGGATTCTCCATCGCGAATGCGCATCATTACAGATTCCGCCAAACTTTCTACCCGTAAATCCTATTCAGGCAAGTGGACCAGATTTCAACAATTCGCACTGTCATTGGACAAGGCGGCAATTTCCCCTAGCCTCTCCACTGTGCTCAAGTTTCTCCTTCATCTAAAACAGTCTGGCCTGGCTATCTCCACCCTTTGGGTTTACTCCTAGGCTATAGTTGCACACCAACCTTCTACATCTGAGGCCATGCACCTCTTCCACAATCCTAAGGTTAAGAGGTTTCTGAAGGGTCTAGCTAATTCTTACCCGGATGTGAAACAGCCACCTTCTCAGTGGTCCCTGCAACTTGTACTCGATCAACTTACCAAAAGGCCGTTCGAACCTATGGCCACAACTCCCCTACACTTGCTGTACTTTAAGACTGCCTTTCTCTTAGCCATAACATTAGGCCACAGAGTCAGCAAACTGTCAGCTTTATGGGCGGATCCTCCATATACCAAATTATTTCCTGACAAGGTAGTACTGCATCAGGATGTCACATTCTTACCGAATGTAGGTTCCGCCTTTTATCTGCAACAGCCTATAGTTCTTCCAACCTTCTTTCCTACCACCTTCTCAGACATAGAAAGAATGCTGCACTCTCTCAATGGCCTTCTACTTAAACAGGACTAAGGACTTTAGACAATCACAACGGCTAGTAGTTTGTTCTGGAGATCGCAACAAGGGACTGCCAGTATCCTCTCAGCATCTCTCCAAGTGGGTGGCACAGGCCTTCACTCTTGCCTACCACTTGGCTCACCAAGACCTGCCCGTGGTTCCTAGAGCACACTCTATGAGGGCTATATCTACATTGGCTGCCTTCGCTAGAGGTATCTCTCTACAGGACATCTGCCAAACTGCCACCTGGGCTCAACCTTCCACGTTTATGCGTTACTACAGACTGGACGTGAGGCAGGCTCACGAGGCAGCCTTTGGGAGACGAGTTCTATCAGTGGCTCTCCAATGATGCTCCCTCCTTCCTGGTAAGTGGTACCTGGGAATCACCCAAAGTATGGATGCTCACAGTCCACAATGGAGAAGGATAGGTTACCTACCGTAAACGTAGTTCTCTGAGTGGTACTGTGAGCATTCATATGTCCCACCATACCTCTGCTCTCTCGTTGGAAGCCGCCCTCACTACGCAGTGGTAATAGTGAAACTGGGGGAAAGGGGTTGGATGCTGGTGCTAGGCACACTGGGAAAAGGGTTCTTTTGCATAAGCTCCAAAGAACTGGCCATCCGCGCATGCGCGGAAGCATCCCAGAGTATGAATGCTCACAGTACCACTTGGAGAACTACGTTTATAGTAGGTAACCTACCCTCCAAAAGCAGGAAATTGCAATAGGGACCACTTCAGTGGGAAGGTAAATAGTGTTTCCTGTACTTTGGTGTCTAAGTATGCCACGGAAATGTCTGCAAACGCAGACAGCGCTGGCTCTTTGGATATGAAACAGAGATGAGCACCAAACCGTAGAGTCGGATGCAACTGGCTTTTGAGCAAGGGTGACCTCTACCTTTAAAAAAACTACTTTTGATAAAGTTTCTCAATTTATGCATGCAACTACAGTAAAACCATGACTTACAAACACCTTGAGATATGAACTTTTTGAGTTATGAAATGTTTTTTTCATAAACCGGGGTCTCGACTTATGAAAAAACCCAATTTATGAAATACCCCGGGTTATGAAAAACATTCATAACTCGAAAATTCAGTTTTTTAGCATCCAAAATGGTGCCGGCACCACTTTGTGCACTAAAAATCACTCCCAGCCATGCCAGAAGTGTAAGAAAAGGAAGCAGCAGCAGCCAGAAGGGAGGAAATCTCTCCATTTGTAATTTTTTTTAATGCATGCCTCGAGTTACGAAAAAATAGAGTTACGAAATAGGCCAGGGAACCGATTTTTTTCATAACTCGGGTTTTACTGTACTTTAAACATTCCTTGAAAGCACAGAACAGATTAAAGAGATAAGATATATGTTAACTTTGTAAGGAAATTTTAGTGTGTCAGGGAAGCTGAAAGCAATGCTATCAGAAGGCTAGGTGCACTAGTAGTCTGGACTCCTACCAGTGTCATACAAGACAAAATAGTCAAAGCTGAGGTGCTAAACTTAGATGCATTCACCTTCTTCTGGCTCAATGGTCACATAAGCAGAAGAGAAGTGATTGTTTCAGTGGATAAGGATGCCAACTTGATGGCACTGTACGGGAAGGAGCCAGGCAACCAGAGGATCTTTCATAGATAGCTACAATAATTTTAAGCTAACTTCTGTTAGTATAGGACAGGGGTTATCAATTTATGGCCCATGGGCTGGATCTGGCCCATGGCACCAACTCATCTGACCTTGCTCCAACTGCCGCTTCTGCTGCCGCTGCCCCAATCCTTGTCTCCTCCACTTGGAGTGTCCCTAACAACACTCCATAGCAGGGTGGATGTTGTAAGGCATACAATATCTGCCCTGCTACAGAGCGCCATTAGGACATACCAAGCCAAACTGAGGAAATAAGAATTGAGGCGGTGGCAGTGTAAGCAGAAGCGGTGGCTGGAGCAAGGTTGTGGGCCGGATGAGTTGGTGCCATGCAGCTTCTCTGGGCTGGTAAGCAGGGAAGCTACATGGGGTAGAGTGGTGGGTGGCTTGGACTGATCAATGGTGGTGTGATGTAGAATGGTGGGAGGCTCGGCGAGGTCCTGCTGCTGGCCATGGCAGCTGGAGAGTGGTGGGGACTTGGGTGGTCCAAAGTGGAGGCAGTGGCACCTATCTGGCCCGCCAACAGCCTGAGGAGGTGTGATCCAACCCCTGGCTTAAAAAGGTTGAGGACCCTTGGTATAGGAGAAAGTAATGGTAATCTAGTTTTGAATGTTTCCTACATTGCAAAACCTATGATGAGGCAATTCTAAATTAAACAAGAAATAATGCTGGAGAGTTCCGAGTTAGAAAGAAGACTACTTAGGAGTAACAAAGAAACAAGTATGAGTTTGTCGCTGACAAAGGAAAGCGGTATATAAGTTTAAATATAACAACAACAACAACAACAACAGTATACCTGCCAAGCTGCCAAAATGAAGGCAACATTAGGCTAGTTAATTGAATAGTTCCTTTCACCTGACGTAGTGTGAGAAAGATTAGCTGGCACAAGGTGGCCATTGCCCAGGGTATGCCCCATTGTAGTTCAAAAATATCACAATCTTTGAGGAGGCACTTTCTGTGTACTCCAAGGCAGCATAGTGGCTGATGTGCACAGAGGCGAAAAGTTTCCTCAATTTTAGCTGCCATCTAGGAGGTTGTTGACCATGAAGTGGATAGCTTTTTTGCTGTATTACCTTATTTCTTTCATTATTTGCTAGCAAAAGCAGTTAGGAATAACGCCTGACAGAATAATATCAATCATACTTCTTGGAAAACTTGTCAGTGTAACAAGGTAGAAGTAGTAAATGAAGAAAGCTACTTTCTGTCTGCCAAAATAACCAGGGCAGACTATGGTACTGATCACTAATTGTTAACATCGAAAGTTAGAGTAATATTGAAAAAGAACATTGTGCTAAAATATAATTTAAATAGCAATTCTTATGAATTTAAAGTCCATATAGAGAATAGATTTGCATTTCTAAAGTCAAATAACCATAAAAACTGTAGCTTTAAATCATAGATTTTTAGCGGGGAAAGAATTAAAAAATAAAACTGCTATAGCCAAAAGAAAATAAAGGCCTAGAGCATGCTTCCTCTACGTTTTCAGGTCATGGGTCGGTTCATTCCTCCTCCGTGTGATTTCTCATATGCATATTCTCACATAGTTTTGGCAAATTCTCGTGCATTTTGGGTGCGTTTTCAAACATTTTTTTGATTTCTTGTGCAAAAAGGAGCATTTTTGCCGCATTTTCTACATGTTTTTAGTGCTTCCACCACTGACGGCGTTGGGGATGAGGGCGGATGGCCACATGAAATGCTCTATGGGCTGCATCTGGCCCATGGGCTGTAGGTTGCGAATGCCTGTCCTAGAGGATGTCAGAAGAAGCACTTAAAGTTGTTACAGAGGAAACGGAAAAGCGAACAGAGATTGAATCTGCCAATCTTAGTAAAAGTATGTTAAGAAATATTGGGGGGAAATGGCCCCCAAACTAGAAATGTTCAATATACATTTCAGTCCTGAGAAAAGAGGTGCCAAGAAGTGCAGTAACTACAGGGTTTGCATTAATTTCCCATACAAGCAATGTGATGCTCAAGGTGCTGCAGCATATGCTTCTACCTTATCTGAAGACCATTGTTGTGTACCTCACACTGCCAGAAAGACAAATACAGTGATACCTCATACAACATCCAAATTTGGTTCCACAAGTTTGGACTTTATACGGATTTGGACTTTGTATGAGGCATGCAAAATCCTAGCCACAATGCCTCATACAACGTCCAAATCCTTGCCATGATGCCTCATACAACGTCATTTCCATAGAGATACATTGTACTGTAACAGCAAAGACTTCAGGGCAAAGTCAAGGAAACAGACAGGAAACTGATAGAACTTTAAGAAATCATTGTCTAAAGGCTAAAAACATTTCAAAAACATGTCAAACAACCCAGATTGTCCAAGAACCTGAAGAATGCTGCAAAAATCCCAGGAATGCTTCTAAAAATTCTGACGAAAAAATCAAAAAATTCCAAAATCGTGCTCAAAACCACTCCTAAACACTCTTTGCCTCATGCAAAACCCACAAGAGCAATGTACGCATGTGTCCTGCCTTTTATACTGCCCAGGCACAATGCAACCTGGGGAAAATCCCCAGTGCCTCATACAAAGTCGCACGACTTTGTATGAGGCAACTTTTTTCAAGGAATTAGGCGATGTTGTATGAATCCGATGTTGTGTGAAGCGGACTTTGTATGAGGTATTACTGTAGATGGTTCCTAGATTAAACCAGGCCTGGGGTGCACAGAATGTCCCTCCTTGATGATTGTGGTATTTTTAATCACAATCGGGAGTACTTCGGGCAACGGCCACCTTGTGCCGGCTAATCTTTCCCACACAACGTCAGGCAATAGGAAATACAGAATGAATTCTCTAAAAGGTGTCTTCATTTTGGCAAATGCAGAACGGAGGTGATACCTCCGTTCTGCATTTCATATTGGCAGTTTCACGTCTGGCATAGACATGGAAGAAGAAGAAGAAGAAGAAGAACTTGGCCTGAAAATGACAAAACAGAAGGCTGCTGTACTTTGTGCACATTGGGACAAGACAAAACTCAAAGAAAAGGCAATATTGCTAGGAAAAGTTGAAGGCTGCAAAAAAGGAGGATGGCCTTGAGTTTGTAAGATTAAGTCTGTAGACATTATGTGGTGACTCATTCATAAGGTCACTGTAAATGGGAAGCAACTTGATGATAAAAGAAGGAGGTTGATGAAAGCTCTGTGGCATATTTGCTGTCCAGAACAAGGTCTCAGGGCCTGAAGGACACTCTCCTTCCCTGAGCCCTGCCTGCTCGGGAAGGATAAAAGGCCGACCCAGCCTTGGCACAGAGACGCTCTGCCGCTAACCGCCAGCCCCGACATTGCTGGTGGTGAGGGAATGCGGCGACAGCTGTGAGGCCGGGCGGTGGAGAGTTGCTCCTGCCCTCTTCCCCTCCCCTCCAGAATTTGCCTCGAACTAGAGCTCTGGAAGCTGTTGAAATGTCGGCACTTCTGTTTCTCTTTTGGACTGCCTGGGGTTGGGGTGATTGTATTCTGTTTTTACATTGTACTAGCAGAGGTTGCCCGGCGTTGGCGGGCTGTTTTAAATTGTGTTGTAAGGGATAATTTTTTTGGTAATTTATGTGTTGGTGATTAGGGGTGGTTTTGGGTGTGCACAACCACCACCACCCATACAATATTGCTCCAACCACCAAGACACACATTAAAAATTCCTGGCAAGGCAGGAGTGTTGTGTGTGTGTGTGTGTGTGTGTGTGTGTGTGTGTGTGTGTGTGTGTGTGTGTGTGTGTGTGTGTGTGTGTGTGTGTGTTGTCCCCCCAAACCCAGGGGAACCTGCAGAGAGGGGATCCCCCCGCTGGACACCCCGTTATTAAAGAGAAGAAACCAAGCGGTTTCTTTTCTTTAAAAATGGAGTGTTTGGGGTGGTGGTGGATTTGGTCCCCTGGGTTTGGTAGGGTTGGGGGGACAAAAGGGGTCTGTCCCCCCAACCCTTCCAGAGCTAGGGGACCAAGCAGAGAAGGGATCATTCCCCCCCCCCCAAAAAAAGCACTCCGTTTTTAAAGAGAAGAAACCAAGCGGTTTTGTCTCTTTAAAAACGGAGTGTTTGGGGGTGTGTGGATTCGATCCCCTGTCCCTGGTCCCCTGGGTTTGGTATGGTTGGGGGGACAAAAGGGGTCTGTCCCCCCAACCCTTCCAGAGTTAGGGGACCTGGCAGAGAGGGGATTGTTCCCCCCCAAAAAAAAACCCCACTCCGTTTTTAAAGAGAAGAAACCAAGCAGTTTCTTCTCTTAAAAATGGAGTGTTTGGGTGTGTGTGTGGATTTGTTCCCCTCTCCTGGGTCTCCTGGGTCCAAAAGGATTGGGGGGACAAAAGGGGTCTGTCCCCCCAACCCTTCTGGACCAAGCACCTTTCATTGCCTCCCTCACCCACTCCCTAACCCCCACCGGCTGCACTTACCTTTTCCTGGCTCCCTCCAGTTGGGTCTTTCAAAGTCTTTCCCTCCGGCTCCCAGCGGGTTTTTTTCAGTCAGCGCGCACGTTCCCAGCCTCCTCTGCACTCGTATACCTCAGCCTGATTGGCTGAGGGGTTGCACAGCGCAAAGGACGCTGGGAACTGCAGTCCTTTTTCTTTGTTCACGTTTGTGGGTCTCCTGCCCCACTGGCGCATTTCTAAAATATTTGTTGACCTCCGAACCCATTTCGGGCAAGTGCACGAATGCTCAGTACGGGCTAGTATGGCCGGGTGTGGGATCCTTTGTCAAGTTCCAACAGTTAACGCTTGGATTTATAGGTAAACTAGCATATTTTGCCCGGCGATGCCAGGCTTTGTAAAATTGTGTTGGATTGTAAAGGTTTTTTTTTTCTTGAACCAATGGTGCTGAGCTGTTTTAAATGGTGTTGAAAGGTTTTATGATTTTGTGGCTTCAAGGCACTGTGTCCGCCTGTGGCGGACTTGTGCTCCCAGTGTGTGTGTGTGTGGTTTTTTTTTTTTGTGCGCCGACTTCCTCAGTGCCGGGCTCTTTAAATTGGTTTTCGAAGGTTTTTGTTTTATGTTTATGCAAATTTTATTTTAATTTAATTTATTTAATGTTAATTAATTTTTTTACTTTAAAATTTATTTTTGGTTTTTTAAATCTTTATTTTTATGCATTTTTAATATTTTTGTTTTGTTTTTTGAGTGAAAAGTGATTTCTTTTTGTTTTTTTTGCATTTTTTGAGATTAGTGTGAATATTTTTGAATTTTTTTATAATTTATTTGATTAATTTGGGAATTAATCTTATAAATTTCAATATTTTTTGAATGTTTTTTCTCTTGTGGCCTCTGGGTAGGGGTGGTGAGCTTTTCTTCCTCTCTAAAATTTTTCTCTTTTGTCCTCTGGGTGTCGCTTACGGTAATTATTTTCATTATTTTCTCATTTGAGTTCCGGCCGTCGTGGAGTGAAGTCGTCTCCATGTAAGCTCTCTGGGTTGTTGGTTTTTTTTTTTGGGGGGGGTGTCTTTGTGATGTTTTTGTTGTTACTTTTTGAATGTTTTTGTGTTTCTTTTTTACTGTTTTTGTGGCTGGTTTTGCATGTTTTTGTGACTGTTTTTGAATGTTTTTTTGTGTACTTTGTTTTTTTGGGGGTGTTTTTTTTTCTTCGTGGGCCAGGCTGGATCCCTGGCCCATTGAAAGAAAAGGGTGGGTGGTCTTTTTTTTTTTGGGGGGGGGGGGTTCGTGGGCCAGGCTCGATCCCTGGCCCGTGGGCAGAAAAGGGCAGGGGTCGTCTTTTTTTGGGGGGTTCACGGGCCAGGCTCGATCCCTGGCCCATGGGCAGAAAAGGGTGGGGAGTGGTCTTTTTGGGGGGTTCATGGGCCAGGCTCGATCCCTAGCCCGTGGGCAGAAAAGGGTGGGGGTGGTCTTTTTTGGGGGGGGTTGTGGGCCAGGCTCGCTCCCTGGCCCATGGGCAGAAAAGGGCGGGGTGTGTGTGTCTTTTTTTCACGGGCCAGGCTCGATGGCTGGCCCGTCGACAGTAAGGGCAGCAGTGGCGGGTTTTTCCCCGCACGCCGGCTGGCCCATCAAAAGGAAGTGCAGCGGTGGCCGGGGGTTTCTTTTTTTTCGTGCGCCGGCTGGCTCGTCGAAAGGAAGGGCAGTGGTGGCGGGGGGGGCTTTTTCCCACGGGCCATGCTTGCTGGCCCGTGGGAAGGGCAGCTGCGGCAGGTTTTTTTTACTTTTATTTTTCACGCACCGGCTGCCTCAGCGTTCTGCACGCTAATGGCGTGCAGGATGCTGGGGCTTGTAGTTTTGCCTGCGCGTGTTTGCTTACTGCAGCAGGGTTTTTTTCTACGGCTTCTTTTTTGATTGGCCGAGGCGTGTTTCCGAACGTTCCTTTTGCTGCGCCGCTCATCCTGATTGGCTCTGGTGCAGCGCAGCGCAAGGAACGTTGGGAATTGAAATTCTCTTATTTTGTTTGCGTCCGGGGGGGCTCATGCTCCCCGGCTGAAAATTTCAACCCGACAGTTACCTGCGAACCCCGTTCGGGCGAGTGCACGGAGGCTCGGACGGGGCTAGTGGGGCCTGGTGCAACATCCTTTCTCACATTCCAACGGTTAACACACCATTTTATAGGGGTAGATACTAGCAAATTTTGCCCCGCGGTGCCGGACTTTTTAAAATCGTGTTGGAAGGTTTTTGTTTTGTTAATGTTTGTACAAATGAGGTTAGTCTGTAATTGTGATTTTAAAAATGTTTATTTATACACACGGGCTGTTATAAACTGTGATCAGCTTTTTTGGGTTTGTTTTGGTGGATTAAAAAAAGAGGAAAGGATGATATAATTTTTACAATTATTTTATTTAACCAAATAATGTTTTAGTATGTGAATTTTTTTTAATAGTTGTACCTTGGATAATAATTTTAAAAATGTGAAAGTACATGTTTTTTTTATATTCAAAGTTTTTAAACTGTGTTTAGATGTTTTGGTTTTTTTTGAGTGAAAACTACACAGGATTTTAGAAATGTTTTTATTTTATTATTTTGTGATTTGTTTGTGATTTGTGTGAATGTGTGATGTAATGTTATGTTTTTGACTGTTTTATCTCTTGTGGCCTCTGGGTGGGGCTGTTGAGTATTTCTTTTACTTTGTTTTTTCTCTACTGGCTTCTGGATGGCGCTTCTTCTGGTAAGAAGTCTCTTTCTTTCCTCATTTCAGTTCCGGCCGTCATGGAGGTAGGACATGCTGGTAAGTTGGCTGGTTTAATTTCTTTTGTGGGTTTGTTTTGTTTTTCTTTTTTGGTGTTTTTCTGTGTGTTTTTTCTGTTTGTTATTTTTGTTTTTGGTTAATTTTGGATGTTTTTGTTTTTGTGTTTTTGTTTTTTTAATTAATTGTTTATTTATTTTAATTATTTTGGTGTTTGTTTGTGTTTTTTAGTTTTGTTTCTCTTTCAAGGGGGGAAGGCACTGGTGCCTTGGCCCCCTCTTGAAAGTGAAACACTTTTAAGGAAAGGAAAGTCAGCAGGCGGAGCGCCGTCCACTGGCTTTGCTTCCCTGGGAATGGGTTCACTTTCAAGGGGGGGCCAAGGCACCAGTGCCATGGCCCCCTCTTGAAAGCGAAACACTTACTCGTAAAGTAAAGGCAGCGGCCGGAGCGCCGTTCGCTGCCTTTACTTTCTAGAGGAATTGTTTCACTTTCAAGGGGGGGAGGCACTTATGCCTTCGCCCTCCTTTGAAAGCGAAACACTTACTCAGAAAGTAAAGGCAGCGGTCGGAGCGCCATTCGCTGCCTTTCCTTTCCAGAAGATTTGTTTTGCTTTCAAGGGGGTCGAAGGCATCAGTACCTTTTCCCCCCTTGGGACCCCCCCCCCCCCCATTTTGTGGTTTTTTTCACCCTGGCTCAACTTTTCTTGGGACCGGTGGTCTTGCCTTGTCTTCAGTGGGGTAGTGTGGAGGAGAGGGAGTCCCTCTCCTCCCCATTGCTCTGTGAAAGAAGGCCGGCTGGTGTTTGCGTGGCTGTGAGGCGCTGGGTCCGCCTGCAGCGGACTTGCGTTCCCGTTGTGTTTTTTATTTTTATTTTTCGCGCGCCGGCTTTCTCAGCGTTCTGCGCGTTCATGGCGCGCAGGACTCTGGGGCTTGTAGTTTTGTGTTTGTGGTTTCTGTTTGTGCGGCAGATTTTTTTCTGTGGCTTGTTTTTGATTGGCCGCGGCGCATTTCCCAACGTTCTTTTTGATCGCGCCTCTCAAACTGATTAAGAACATAAGAACATAAGAACATAAGAACAGCCTTGCTGGAACAGGCCACAGCCCATCCAGTCCAGCATTCTGTCTCACACAGTGGCTCACCATTTCCTTCAGGGTATTCCCAAGGAGATGCCTTCACCTGCTTAGGATTCCCTGGAAATGGCATTGAGAGATATCCTGCCTATCTCTCCAACCCGGAGGTTGTCCTTAGGTAGCCATAATTATAGCCATTGATAGCCTTGTCCTCCATGAACTTGTCTAATCCTTTCTTAAAGCTGTGAAGACTGACAGCTGTCACCACTTCTTCTGGCAGGGAGTTCCATAGACCAGTAATCCTCTGGGTGAAAAAGTACTTTCTCTTATTTGTTTGAGAACTAGTACCCAAAAGTTTCATGGAGTGTCCCCTAGTTCTAGTGTTGTGCGATAGGGAAAACAGTTTTTCCTTATCTACCTTGTCCACACCGTGCATGATTTTATAAACTTCAATCAGGTCACCTCTTAGACGCCGTCGTTCAAGAGTGAAAAGGCCCAAACGTTGCAGCCTCAGATGGTAAGGAAGGTGTTCCAGTCCCCTAATCATTCTGGTTGCCCTCCTCTGTACTTTCTCCAACTCCATAATATCCTTCTGGAGGTATGGCGACCAGAACTGTACACAATATTCCAGATGGGGCCTCACCATAGATTTATAAAGAGGCAAAATGACACTTGCTGACTTATTTTCTATACCCTTCCTAATGATCCCTAACATTGAGTTTGCTTTTTTCACTGCTGAGGCACACTGGGTTGACACCTTCATTGAGCTGTCCACCAGGACACCAAGGTCCCTTTCCTGGTTTGTCGCAGAGAGTTCAGACCCCATCAGTTTATAAATGTAATTGGGGTTTTTTGCCCCAACATGCATCACTCTGCACTTACTGATGTTGAAGCTCATTTGCCACTGTTTTGCCCACTCCCCCAGTGTCAAGAGATCCCTCTGGAGCTCTTCACAATCTCTCACAGTTTTCACTACCCTGTATAATTTAGTGTCGTCAGCAAATTTGGCTACCTTGCTTTTTACTCCTACCTCTAGATCATTTATGAAGAGGTTGAAAAGCAGGGGTCCCAGTACTGAACCTTGGGGAACCCCACTCTTTACTTCCCTCCACTTGGAGAAGTGTCCATTTAGTGCTACCCTCTGTTTCCTGTCCCTTAGCCAGTTGCTGATCCAGGACAAGACCTGTCCCTTTATTCCATGACTGGTAAGTTTATTCAAGAGCCTTTGGTGTGGGACCTTGTCAAAAGCCTTCTGAAAGTCCAGATAAACAATGTCAACTGGATCCCCCTTATCCACATGCTTGTTGACACTCTCAAAAAATTCCAACAGATTAGTGAGGCATGATTTGCCCTTGCAAAAGCCATGTTGGCTCTCCTTTAGCAGCGCCTTCTCTTCTATGTAACTATTAATTCTATCTTTTAGGGTGGTTTCCATCACTTTACCTGGGACACATGTCAAACTGACAGGCCGGTAATTTCCTGGATCACCCCTGGATCCTTTTTTGAAAATTGGTGTTACATTCGCTACCTTCCAGTCATCAGGCACAAAGCCTGATTTGAGGGAAAGATTATATATTTTGGCTAGGATATCAGCAATTTCATCTTTAAGTTCCCTGAGAACTCGTGGATGGATGCCATCTGGTCCTGGGGATTTGTTAGTGTTTAGCTTAACAAGACATGCAAGGACCTCCTCCCTGGTTATTTCTATCTTGCTTAATTCTTCGGTTTCCCTCCCTACGAAGATAGGCTCTGTTTTGGGCATGTGGTCTCTGTCTTCTTCAGTGAATACTGAAGCAAAGAATTCATTGAGTCTCTCTGCAATCTCTGTTTCCTCTTTAATAACCCCTTGCCTTCCATTGTCATCTAATGGTCCAATGGCCTTCCTAGTTGGGTTCTTACTTCTAATGTACTTAAAGAAGTCTTTGTTATTTCTCTGAGTATTTTTAGCTATACGCTCCTCAAAGTCTTGCTTTGCTTTCCTGATTGTTGCCTTGCATTTGTTCTGCCAGAATTTATGTTTCTGCCTGCTGTCCTCATTTGGACAAGCCTTCCATCTTCTAAATGAGCTTTTCTTGCTCTTGATCACTTCCCGAACAGCTCCTGTAAGCCACATCGGAGTCCTCTTGGACCTGGCAGTGCCTTTTTTCCTTTTGGGTATGCATTCCAATTGAGCCTCTGTTATTGTTTTTGTAAACAGCCTCCATGCCTCTTGGAGTGTTTGGACTCTCTCAATTTTCCCTTTCAGTTTCTTTTTTACTAGTTTCCTCATCTTTGGGAAATTTCCTTTTTGAAAATTTAAGGTCTCTGTGTTAGATTTTATCAGTGACTTGCGGTCTATGATCAAGTTAAACATAATTGAGTTGTGGTCACTGTTCCCTATTGGATCAGTCACATTAACATCTTGCACCAGATCCTGAGTATTACTCAGAATCAAGTCAAGGATTCTTGAACCTCTAGTTGGGTCTTCAACCATCTGTCCCAGGGAACAATCATTGAGCATATCTAGGAACTTTATCTCTTTATCATGTGCTGAACAACAGTTCACCCAGTCTATGTGAGGGTAATTGAAGTCCCCCATTATAACCAGGCTTCCCTTCCTGGATGCCTCCTTTACAACATTCTCCAACTGCCAGTCTCCCTCAAGAGTTTGGGTCGGAGGCCGATAGTATATGCCTACTGTTAGACCATCCTTGTGGCCTGGTACTCTTACCCACAGAGCTTCTAATGGTGACTCCAAATCACCTAGATATTCCAATTCATACGATTTTATCACTTCTTTGACATACAAGGCTACACCACCTCCTGTTTGGCTGTGGCATGGCTGCGGCGCAAGGAATGTTGGAAATTGAAGTTCTTTTTGTTGGCATTCATGGGTCTCCTGCCCCACTAGCGCATTTCTCAACCCCCAGTTACCTCTGTACCCAGTTCGGGCGAGTGCACGAATGCTTGGTACGGGATAGTATAGCCCGATGCGGGATCCTTTGTCAAATTATAACGGTTAACGCACAGATTTATAGGTATAGATTTATGCAATTTTGTATCTTTGCCTTTTGTTTTATTGTATTTTTGGATATTTTTGGACTCTCGGGCTCTCTCCGGAGCCACACCAACACTCCGGAGATGGGAGCCAGGTGCGCTCGCTGCTGCCGCCGCACCTGTAAACTCTCTGTTTCCCCCCGTAGCCACCCATTGGTCCATGGGAGTGCACTATGTGCTGGTTTTTGAATTGAATTGTTTATTATGTAATTCTTCTTTTGTATTTATTGTTTTTGCATTGTGATATATTGTATTTTCTGTGATTTTTCTGTATTATGATTGAGTCACCCACTGGGTTAGGAAAGTGGGATATAAATTAAATGATGATGATGATGATGATGATTTATTCAGATGGATTAAGATTCAGCTCACACATTAAAGTAAGAGTACCTTTCCTTATCATATGTGTGACTTCCACAAAATTCAAAATTTGATGATGTCACACAAATAAGATTTAAAAAAAATACTTTTAGCAACAAAAAGAAATGCACATTCTGTAGGTTTGGAATTGCAGTCCCTAGGCCAGATCCATACTTAGAAGATGGCTAGAAGCAGTGTTGGGGAGAGGAAACAATACACGAGGAAACAAAAATAATAAAAGTACTAATTCACAAAAATAAATTTAGTGGCTTACAGCTTTTTGAAGATTTTTTTCCCTTTTGGATAGTTACACATATAGTACTGCACCCTAAATCTCATTCTGTGACCAAAAACAAAACAAAAACAAACTACAGAATGATGCAATTAACAGTGTTGGGCTAGAACTGTCAGATATAATATTGCACACTTACGATCTCCTTATATCATAATGCAATGCTCTACTGTGTCATGATACTGTTGCCCTATAACCCATGACCCGGTGACATCACCAACCCTATTAAAGGACACTAACCTTTCCCACCTTTCCCCATTACCTTACTGACCCTAGAGATGACCACTGACCACCATGTGGGCAGTGGAAATAAAGACTGTTAAAAGACGATAGTAGTCTCTGGAGTTATTGGGCCGATTCATCAGCATCTCTCTAACAAGAACAAAAGAAATGTTGAACTGTGTGCTTCTGATAGTGGAATTTTTTAGAAAGCCGTTAGACAGCATTCTTCTTCAAGTGCCCTATCTGTTCCGGATATTGGCTTTCATCATGGTGATAGTCTTCCTGTTCTTAACTCCTCGGAACAATTCCTCCGAAGACCAGTCTCTCAGGTTCTTCAGCCACGAAGTCCGTCTACATCCAGGGCTTCTCTTCCCCGGGATCTTTCCTTGCAGAGCAAGTTGGATAACATTACCTACCTCAATTACTGCTACCTCAACCTGTCTTCAGAATAGTCTTTTGAAAAGCAAATTACTGACCTGGGGTATAATTGTTATATTTCAATTAAAATTTCTGTCTTTTTTAGGTCACATATAAAAGGGGATAGATTTGGTAGCTGTGGCACTCTTCTCAAAAACCAGTCAGATCTGCTTGCAACAAAGTGCAAGAAAAAGTTATATTTCATATGTGAAAGACAAGAAGGTACGTAGCAGTAATTTTATTGGAGTTTTTCTCCTTGCTCTGTATGCTATTTTTATAAGGCAAGCAAGGCATTTCCTTGAAGATTTTTCTACTCAATTAATGTGTCCATGGCTTTTAAAAAAATTTATATTGTTGAATCTCAGATATTTTGTGCATCCCAGCATGAGACAGGAACATGCAGGAAAAACACATCAGATTATCAGCTAGCATATCTCTGTCATAAGTATTTATGTCATTTTTGTGATGTTCACCTGATGGTAGCTTCTCAGTGCTAGCTTCTCAGCCCACAGCTTGCATCCAGCTCCATTGTCAGTTCTATTATATGCAGAGTGAGTAATTAATAGGTAGGTAGACTGTGCAAATTATTCACACATTCCTAACCCATAAAACATTTATTTTCTCCTCCAGGGAAGGAAAATTATTGGGCTCTCAATGATTGGCAATAGGGAAAAAGAGGATGGTAAATCCTCCTATATTAGAAATAAGTGAGAGACTCACTTGAAGAACAGGGATTAATGGGCACACCGTGCATACTCTGGTTGCACACTGTGGTGAGAGAACATAAAAATATAAAGAGAATGCACTCGCTAATTTCACCCTCCAAAAGCTAGAAGCTATATGTGGATTTCATAGTTGGGATGAATTTATTTTATTCTTTACTATGTTCATTTAAAGTTTAATATTCCTATGTTATTATTCTGCTTTCATTTTGCTAGTTTGCTTAACTTTGCTTAGCCCAAATGGGTCCATTTTGGAAGGCTACAGTACGCAGAAACTGACTTCTGACCAATTAAAAGCAGCAGGTCAGGTCGACCTCCATTCACAGACAGTGAAGCTGGGAAAGTGTCTGTACTCAGGCTGATTACCCGGGAAGAGCACGATTCTCAGATGAGACACCTGTTGGTAGATGTGAAACGTACGTCTTTTAGATGGGAACTTAGATTAGATGTTCTGGTCTCACATTGGACATCAAAAAGAGTTGTCTGTCACTCAAGATAACTCTACACGCGTTCTCACCGGAGAACTGTATAAATATCGAGGCTCCAAGCCCTGTTGTTAAGAAGCTGAACAACTATCTTGATTTCATCTCAATATGCTGTCCATTTGCCTCCAGACTGGATCCGCACCCTGAACCCATATGGGCGGCTTTTAGCCGCACTCCTTATTTTTAGATATGTACTAGCAGATTTTGCCCGGCGGTGCCGGGCTGTTTAAAGTGGTTTTGGAAGGTTTTTGTTTATGGAAATGAGGTTAGTCTGTTATTTGTGTTTGTGAAAATGTTTATTTATACACATGGACTGTTTTAAACTGTGTTGTTGTTTTTGTTTTTTTTGGGATTTTAAAAAGAGGACAGGTTGTTATTTTTTAAATTATTGTATTTAAAAAAAGAATGTGTTACTTTGTGAATTTTTGTAAATAGTTGTACTTTGGATAATAATTTTAAAAATGTGTACATATATGTTTTATTAAATTCAAGGTTTTTTTACTGTGTTTATATGTTTTCTTTTTTTGATTGAAAACTTATTTATTTATTTGTGAATTATTTTTGAGTTTTTGAATATTTTTGAATGTTTTTGGAATTGATTACCCTAATTTTTGGGATTAATTGAATTTTTGGAAATATTTTGGATGTTTTTTCTCCTTTGGCCACTGGGTGGTGGTGTTGAGCAATTTTTTGTGTATTGCTTCTTCCGGTGAGTCTCTTTCTATCTTCATTTCAGTTCCGGTTGTCGTTGAGGCAAGACGTCTAATAGTAAGTTCTCTCCGGTTTTTTAAGGGGGGGGTTGTTTTGGGTTTGGGGGGGCGTTCTGTGTGTGTTTAGGGTTTTGGGTGGGGGTTTTTGTGTGTGTGTTTTTGAACATTTTAAAAAATGTTTTTGCATTTTTACGTGTCTGTTTTTGACTTGTGTTTTGGGTATTTTCGTGGGCCAGTCTTGATGGCTGGCCCGCGGAAATACCATTGCCGCTTCATGTGGCGTTTGGGGGGGTATTGCCGTGGCCCGGGCTGGGTTTGTGGGGTGGGGGTTTGCTTCCCCGCTTCATGCGGCATTTGGGGGAGGGTATTGCCGTGGCCCGGGCTGGGTTGGGGTTTGTGTGTTTGGGGGTGGGGGTGGGGGTTTGCTTGCTGGCCTTTTTTTGTTTTGTTTTTGGTTGCCACCGCCACGGCAATTTTTGCAGCGGTTGGGGGGGTGTTTGGATTTTTTCCAGCGAGTTCATCTCGCTGGGCTCACCGTGTCTTCGGTGGGGCAGCGTGGGGGAGAGGGTGTCCCTCTCTTCCCCGTTGCTCCATGCAAGAAGGCCGGCGGGTTTGCATGGTTTAGTGGTGTCGGGGTTTGGGTGTTTTCGGGGTTTGGGTGTTTTCAGGGCGCTGCGTCCACCTGCAGCGGACTTGCGCTCACGGTGTGGGTTTGTGTTTTTATTTTTTGCGCACCGGCTTCTTCAGCACTCATGGCGCACAGGACGCTGGGGATTGTAGTTTGGCGTTTGTGTTTTCAGTTTGTGCGGCGGTTTTTTCCTGCGGCTTCATTTTGATTGGCTGCACCACGTTTTTGAATGTTCCATTTGCTCGTGCCGCTCAGCTTGATTGGCTCTGGCGCGGCGCAGCAAAAGGAACGTTGGGAATTGAAGTTACCTTTTTTTTACGACTGGGGGGCTCCTGCCCCCAGGTCAAAAATTTCAACCCGACAGTTACCTGTGAACCCCATTTGGGCGAGTGAACAGAGGCCCATTACGGGCTAGTGGGGCCTGGTGCAATATCCTTTGTCACATTCGAACAGTTAACGCACCATTTTATAGGTATAGGTTTCTTTATTGAAACACTACTTTTCTTTCTTAGAGAAATGTATTTTTCGTAGATTAGCTTAGATAGGATTTTATTCTATATTTTGGAATTCTCCTTTTATTCCAATTAAATCTTTAAACAGACTTATTTTGTCAAGAGCGGTTTTTCTAACTCTTCTCAGCCAGGAGAGAGTTGAAAGGGCATTTTTCAGATAAGGCCTTGTGACTTTGCAAAACGAAAGTTTTGTTATTCAGCCAGTGCAGCTAGGCCAAATAAACAAGTAAGGTAGAGAGGGAGAGAGATTTCAGAGTCTCGCCTTCCCAGGACTGAGCTTTCCTCCCCCTCACCTAGCGCAACATCAAAGGCCAAATTCCCATAAGAAAGCTGTGATAAGGGTGGAGATGTTCTAATGGGGGAAGCTGCTACCAGTCCCAGAGGACTTTGCAGAAACCGTCTATCTGCAACATTTTATAAATCAATGCCATTACCCATTAGAACCACATTTTCTTTGCCAGTTTTCCCTGCTTCTTAACCACTGAGCTGCAGTGGCTCAAGTGGCCAAGGCTCTGACTGGAAGGTGGCAGGTCAGCAGTTCAATACTCGAATACTGCAGGATGGAGCAAGCTCCTGTCTTTGTCCCAGCTCCTGCCAACCTAGCAGTTCAAAAGCAAGAAATTGCAAGTAGATAAATAGGGACCACATTGGTGGGAAGGTAATAGCATTCCGTGCACCTCCGGTGTCTAGTCATGCCTGCCACATGACCATGGAAACGTCTGCAGAAGCAGACAGCGTTGGCTCTTTGGCTTTGAAACAGATGAGCACTGAACCCTAGGGTCGGATACGACTGGCTTTCGAGCAAGGGAAACCTTTACTTTATTATTATTATTATTATTATTGTTGTTGTTGTTGTTGTTGTTGTTAAAATTTAAATTTATATCCCGCTCTACTCAACCCACGGCCAACTCAGAGTGGCTAACAACATATTAAGATACATACGGTTACAATATAATGATGCAAAAACACAATAATTAATCAGTACAATTACAGAGAAACAATAATCACAATGATACAATATCAACCCTCCAATAGCAAGCATCAAGACAAAAGGGAAAAAAACTCTTTTCAGAAGCCCCACATGTCCAGGTACAACAAGGCCACCACAAAAATAATCAAAGTCAAAGCTATCCGCCCTAGTCAACCTCCAGGTTGAACAAAGGGCCAGGAGGGCACGATGCCTCGCAGCAGTGGCGTCCTTCGGAGCCTCCCGGGCCACGGGAAGGCTCCCTTTATCTCCCCACCGACATTTACTTTATAATGTCTAGGACTGCAGTGGCTCAACTGGTTAAGATGCTGAACTCCCTGCCTGGAAGTTCAGAGTTTGATTCCCGGGTACTGCATGACTGAGTGAGCTCCCGTCTCTGCCCCAGCTCCTGCCAACCTAGCAGTTCGAAAGCAAGAAATTGGAAGTAGATAAATAGGGACCACATTGCTGGGATGGTAACAGCATTCCGTGCACTCCGGTATCTAGTCATGCCTGCCACATGACCATGGAAACGTCTGCAGAAGCTCTTTGGCTTTGAAACAGAGATGAGCAACCTGAACCCTAGTGTGGGATAACAACTAGCTTTCGAGCAAGGGAAACCTTTACTGCTTCAATGCAAAGGTTATGAATTCAATCTTGACCAGGACTCTAGGTTGACTCAGCCTTCCATCCTTCCAAAGTCACTAAAATGATTACGAAGCATGTTGGGTAAGGTAAAGGTTGCCCTTACTCAAAAGCCAGTTGTATCTGATTCTAGGGTTTAAAAATTAAATTAAATTCAGTGCTCATTTCTGTTTATAGCCAAAGACGCAGCGCTGGATTGAAGCAGTAAATGTTTCCCTTGCTCGAAAGCCAGTCGTATCCCACACTAGGTTCAGGTTGCTCATCTCTGTTTCAAAGCCAAAGAGCCAGCGCTGTCTGCTTCTGCAGACATTTCCGTGGACATCTGGCAGGCATGACTAGACACCGGAGATGCACGGAACACTGTTTACCTTCCCACCAAAGTGGTCCCTCTTTATCAACTTGGAATTTCCTTCTTTCGAACTGCTAGGTTCAGGAGCCGGGGCAGACGACTGGCGCTCAGGAATCTAGTCATGCCTGGAAATCCATGGTTGGCATGCAGACGCTGTCTCCCCCCACCCCCACCCATTTACACCCCCCCAACACACTCACACAGAGGCGGAGACTCATGACCACGTTGTCATCGTGATCGTCTCCTCTCCTTCATCCTCCTCCAGTGGGTGCTGCTGCCTCCCCTCCCCACCCCGCCCACCTCCTCCCGGGAGAGCGGCTCTTCCTCCTCCTCCTCCTCCTGCTAGTGCCCACAACCCAGGGAGGAGAGGAAGAGAGGGGGTGGAGAGGATTCTTTGTTTGCCCGCCCGATGCTGAAGCTCCTCTGCTGCTTGCCTCCTCCGCTCCTCTGGCCACAGCTCTGCCCTGTCTCTGATGAGGAGGGGCTGCAAAGGGCCTCTGGTGCAAGGCTGCCGCCGCTGCCGCCCTCAGCCACGAGGCCTCCTCCTCTCCGCCACCATGCAGTCAGCAACAGAGCTGAGGGCCAGGTCTACTGAAGCGTGGCGGCAGCGGAGAGGCAGAGGAGGAAGCCTCGTGGCTGAGGCCCTCAGCGGTCTCACCGGCGGCCTTGCGCCAGAGGCCCTTTGCAGCTCCTCCTCATCAGAGACAGGGCGGCATTGGGTAGAGCCGTGGCCAGAGCAGCAGAGGAGGTGAACGGCAGAGGAACTTCGGCATCGGGTGGGCAGACAAAGAAGCGCGTGGTGGGTTTGAGCCGGGGCTATGCTACAGCCATGCTTGCCTTGGCCCCATCCCAGGGGGGCGGGGGGAGGAAGAGGCTCTTGGTCCTGCCGCCTCCCCACCCACCCCCAACCAAGTGAAAACTGTGACTGCCCGACAGCTGGCCTGGGGTGAGGGGGGAGAAGGGGCTCCTGCCACCTCTCCCCCCCACCCCCGACCAAGCAAAAACCGCGACCGCCCAACACGGCCTCCCTGCCCAATACCTCCACTCTGCTGCTGCCTCCAAGCTCAAAGCAGGAAATGTCAGCTTGGCTTGGCGGCGCAGCAAGTGGGGAAGTGGGCATGGCCACTAGAAATTTTTACTACCCCCCTCCCAGACTGTTGCGTACCGGTAGCTGCCCACCACTGTCCTGCACCCTAATTGGGGGGGGGGGTTGTTGCTTGATCACTATATGAGAGAGAGGGGGAGGGGAAATTAATCCCTTGCTTCTGCACCCTAATTGCAGGGGGTGGGGTGTTACCTGATCACTATATGATCACTATATGAGAGACGGGGGGGAAATTAATCCCTTGCTCCTGCACCCTAATTGGGTGTGTGTGTGTTGCTTGATCACTATATGAGAGAGAAGGGGGAATTAATCCCTTGCTCCTCCACCCTAATTGGGGGGTGGTGGTTTGCCTAATCACTATATGAGAGAGGGGGGGGTTTCCCTTGCTTGAAAGCCAGTCGTATCCAACTCTAGGGTTCAGTGCTCATCTCTGTTTTAAAGCCGAAGAGCCAGCGTTGTCTGTGTCTGCAGACATTTCCGTGGTCATGTGGCAGGCATGACTAGACACCAGAGTGCACGGAACGCTGTTACCTTCCCACCAGAGTGGTCCCTATTTATCTACTTGCAATTTCTTGCTTTCAAACTGCTAGGATGGCAGGAGCTGGGACAAAGACGGCAGCTCATTCCGTCCTGCAGTACTCGTTAATCGAACTGCTGACCTTCTGCCTCCCAGTCAGCATCTTAGTCACTTAAGCCACTGAGTAAACAAGAAAAAAAAACAAAACAAAAGTCCCCCAAGAAAATGGGGAAAAGGTTCTTTGGCCCACACAGCTTTGTGCCCATTGCATCTACAATACCATCTAGCCATCTTATTTTGGCCACCCCCTTCTTTTGTCCTCCACCTTTTCCAGCATCAAGGCTTTCTCAAGTGAATCCTCTCTTCTCATTTGATGTCCAAAGTACTTTAGCGTCATCTTTACTATTTGACCTTTAATGAGCAGTCATGGTTGATTTCTTCTAGGATCGACCTATTTCTAACACCACATTTCAAAGGAATCTGTTCTTCTGCGTTCAGCTTTCCTAATGGTCCAGCTCTCACACCCATACATTATCACCGGGAATACCATTGCTTTGACTATGCAATTTTTTGTTTGCAAGGTGATGCCTCTACTTTTAACTATGTTCCCCAGGTTTCTCATAGCATGTTTCCCAAGCATCAGTCGCCTTTTTATTTCATGGCTGCAATCACCATCTGCAGAGATCTTTAATCCTAAGAAAGTAAAATCTGCCAGTCGTATCCAACTCTAGGGTGCAGTGCTCATCTCCATTTACAGCCAAAGAGCCAGTGCTGTCTGTGTTTGCAGACATTTTCATGGCCATGTGGCAGGCATGACTAGAGCCCAGCAAGTCACATGGCTATATTTGGCCACACCCACAAATTTGGCCACACCCACAGAGGGGTGTGGCCAAAATGTCCCTTATTTTCAAATCCAAAAGTTTACATGTATGACTTCACAGTTAAACTTAATTTACAGAGTTGTTTTTGGATTTAATGAGGAGAGAAGAACCAATAAAGTAACAACTGACATAATAGTCTATTCTCCTAATCCTGGGCTATTTTAAAAACACTCTTTTATTAAAAAATATTTTTATAATGATTTTTATTAAATTTTTTGACAGACATACAAAAAAAAAGAAAACAGTAACAATACAATACAATAATAACTCAAAAATAACATCAATGCAATATTAACTCACATTCATAGAGGCTAGCACATAACAGTACTTAAGCTAATTGTTTACCGTATAACCACCAATGTTAGATACCACAATATAGAATATTACACAATCAAACAATAAGAGCTTTCTGTGCTACCTCTATTATAATTTTGTAATAATTACAAATCACCCTGTGAATATATACAATGCCCGGAGAGTTTAGTTTCTATTTCAACTCCAAAAACCTCTTTGAGATGGTACAGGTCCTGAGCTATCATTTACCATAAGAGAGTGCTCCACAAACGGTTTCCATATATTCCAAAACCTATTCTCTTTTAAATTATCTCGTTTCACTTTAATCTCCCATGTCAATTTGTCATTCAATGCTAGACTCCACATTTCCTTATACCATTCTCCGATCTGTATATCTACATCATTTTTCCAATTTCTAGCTATGCATTGTCTACCTGTAGTTAATACAATTTCCAATAATTCTTTTTCCTCCTTATTCAAATCCAAACCTTCCACATTTGTTAAAAGAATGGTACCTGACACCAACTTAACATTTTTACCCAATATTTCACCAAACTCCCCTTCTATTCTTCCCCAAAAATCCCTTATTTTTTTACAACTCCACCACATATGTTCATATGTTCCATCAGTTTCTTTGCATCTCCAACATAACTTATCTCTTTTATTATCCATCTGATAAAGCCTTAGTGGTGTCAAGTACCATTGCCACAACATTTTAAAATTATGTTCTTTAATTCTTACAGACATTGTTCTCATGATCCTCTTTTTCCATTTATTTCTCCATTCAACCTCCCCAATTTTTATATTCAAATTTTGTTCCCACTTCTGTTTCAGGTCTTCCTGTGGATCTTTACCCTTATTCAATATAATATAAAGTTTGCTTACAAGACCCTTAATACCTCTTTCCCCTTTTCTGATCTTTATTACCAATTCCTCAAATTCCATCTTAATTCTATCTATCCCTACTTCTCTTTTATATTTTTTATTCCAATTATCCACCCTTAATTTCTGAAACCAGTCCAAATTTAACTTCTCAAATATTTTTTTCCTCAGTATCATCATCACAAGCTTTCAACCAGTCCTTCAGTAAAAACATCCCATTTTTAACCAATATTTCCTTTTTTTCCTTATCTAATTTTATTGGGAAACACACCATATCAGTCAATTCCAAAATTGGAGAAAGATTTGGGACCATATCTATCTTTACCTTTTTCCACACTTCCATGAGACCTCTCATCATAGTATTATTTGGCCTTTTCAGCTTATCCTTTATTCCCAAAAAAATCATATTGCCAATATTTCTATATTCTTTCATCTCCAGTTGCTCCCAAATTGTCTTTTCTCTTGCCAAAATTTTCACAACATTCTTAATTTGAAATGCACGATAATATGCTAACAAATTTGGCATGCCCAGACCCCCTTCTTTCTGAGACAGATACCAGAGCTTCTTTGAAAGTCTAGATCTTTTACCTCTATTACAGAAACAATTAAACATCTTTTGAAACTCATTAATCTCCTTCTCCTTCAAATGGATCGCTAATGCATCAAATAAAAAATTAATCTTTGTTAGCAATATCATTTTACAAATTGCAATCCTTCCGAACCATGACAGCTTCAACTTCTGAAACTCTTGTATTTTATTCTTGAATTCAGCTCTCAAGCTGTCATAGTTCAATCGTTTAAGTTCTTCTAATTTATTTGAAATAGTTATCCCCAAATATTTCAGTTTATCTTTAATTTGTATATTAAATGCTTCCACTATCTTGTCCATCTCACCTACCCCCAAATTACACAACATCAATTCTGATTTATCCCAGTTTATCATTAATCCAGTTATAGCTTCAAATACCTGTAGATGATCTTTAATCCTGTCCATTACCAACTCCGGATGTTTCACCGTAAGCAATGTATCATCCGCATACATACTCACTTTATTACCCATAATCCCTTCTATATTTAAATCATCCCTTATATTTTAGCTAATATCTCCATTGCCATAATAAACAGGATAGGAGATAATGGACAGCCCTGCCTAGTACCTGCCTCTAGATTTACCACATCAGTAAGCTCCTCATTTACCCTAATCCTAGCGTTCCCTTTTTGATATAATAAGTCTATTACCCTATTAAATCTATCCCCAAACCCATAATTTTTAACTATTTCCTTGATTGAAGACCACTGTAATGAATCAAATGCCTTAAAAATATCTAATGATAATAAACCCACCTTTTCCTTTGTTTGATTAACATTATCAATTAAATCTAATACCCTTCTAGTCAAGTCCGCCATATGCCGACCCTTTAAAAACCCAACTTGATCAACATTTATATATTCCCCCATAAAACTATTTAGACGATTAGCCAGAATTGCTGTGAATATCTTGGCATCCTGATTTATAAGAGAAATTGGTCTGTACGATTCCACTCTTTCCAGAATCTTACCAGGCTTTGGCAGTAGAACGATTGTAGTGTTATACCATGAAGTTGGGATTGATCCTCAATCTAAAATGTAATTATATAGCTTCACCAATTTTGGAACCACTACTTCTTTGAATTCTTTATAAAACTCTGTCGATAATCCATCATCCCCCGGAGCTTTCCCCATCTTCAACCCACTAATTACCTCCTTAACCTCTTTATCACTGATCCTTTCCTCCATTTTCTCTCTATGTTCTTGTTTTATTCCATTCCCTAACTGTCTCTCCAATATCTTTTTGAGCCTCTCCAAATCTACTTCCTTTTTTGCATATAATACTTGATAAAATTCCCTAACGATTTTACATTTATCTCTATTCTTATTACACCTTAAACCTTGTTTATTAACCAATACCCCTATTTCTCTTTTTTCCCTTTTAGCCTTGGCTGCTCTTGCTAATAATTTTGAGCTTCTGTTGCTAAATTCAAAGTATTCTCTATTTAAGTAAATCAAATCTCGTTTAACTTTATCAATATCCTTACCCATTAATTCTGCTTTAAGTCTTTGTAATTTCGTGAGGATTTTTTTATCTTTACTTTTCACATTATCTTCCTGTAACTGCTTTATTTCTCTTTCTATCTGTTCTACTTTATATCTTTTATATTTAAAACTCGCCAACTTTATGCTTTCCCCCCTAAAAACCGACTTCATGGTATCCCATACAACATTAAAATTAACCTCATTATTGTCGTTCCACTGCCAGCTTTCTTTCCAACTTTCCATAATCTGCTTTTTACACTTCTGATCTTTAAACAAATTAGGATCGTACCTCCAACTTCTTCCTCTTCGAATATCTTTTTGTATTTTCAATTCCAAATATACTTTGGCATGATCTGATTCCTTAATGATCCCAATTTCCATTCCTTCTATATCTTTGATCAAATTTTCCGTAAGAAAAACATAATCTATTCTTGAGTAGGTCCCATGAACATGTGAAAAACATGCCCTTTCTGAGCCCTTAAACTCTCTCCAAGAATCCTTCAAACCCATTGCATCCATCCATTTATCCAAAACCTTCCCTTTCAAACCAATTCCACTTCTTGCTATGTTTGTACAATTTAGCCCCGACCTTATCAAATTAAAATCTCCCGCCACAATAATTTTTGGAACATTCTCTAATTCCACTATTTTCCAAACCTTTTCTAAGAATTCCGCTTGATGATCATTTGGAGCATAAATATTTACCAACATGATTTCCTCATCCTCTATTTTTCCTCTCACAATCAAATATCTGCCCTCTTGATCAGCAATACTTTTTGTAATCTCAAATCCTAGTTTTTTAGAAATCATGATTGCTACCCCTCTTGCTTTTGAAGTTCCAAACGCCATCTCATAATGTTGCATCCATCCCAGAAAAAGTTTATTCGTGTCTTTTGACTTCTGATGCGTTTCCTGTAAGAACAATATATCGGGTCTATCTTTCTTCAGCGCCAATTCCAGTCTCCGTCTCTTAAGAACAGAACCTGTACCCTTCACGTTCCATGATATTATTTTGATACTACCCATAACCTATCTCCTTTCTAAGCTCTAAACTCTCCATTGGGCGTGCCACCAACAACCCCTTACCCCTATACCACATAAAGCTACATACAACACACAATATCTCTCTCCCCACCTTCTTACAAAAAAAAAAGCCGCCTTTGACCACCAAAGAGGGGAGAGGGGGGACATGCAAGATGTGCCTACCTACCGGTACTATGCGCTATTCACCTTTCTATATCGATTAAATGCTTTAAATTGTTATAATCTAAATCTCATTGCTCCTTACTTGTCTCCTCCTCCACCATGATCAACGACAGCTCCTCCTCCTCTTCCCTTCGCTGCGGTGTTCCACCTGTTGCCCCACCAGCTTCCTCCCTCTCATACTTCCTCCCCAGAGCTCCCGATTCCATCAATTCCTTCTTAAGATTTATCCATTCTTCCGAATCTATTTTTACCAGTTCCAACAAGCTCAAGTACTCCAATGGATTGGCCCCTTCATCAATTACTTGCATTCTTTTGTCATAAAAAAAGCGCAGTTGCTGTGGAAATCTCCAATTATACCTTATATTTTTACTCATCAACAATTTAGTTACAGGCCTCATCTTATATCTCCACATTCTTTCTTTCAATGAGATATCATTATAAACTTCTACGTCAGAACCATCAAATTTCAGGGCATCAGGACCAGCTCGTTTCAAATGGGCCATTACTCTTAGCTTATCGGCCCAATTTGCAAATTTTACCAACACATTTCTTTGAACCACCCTCCCTCTTCTTGGGCCCACCCGAAATACACTTACAAAATCTTCCTGGACAAATTCTTTTCCCATATTCAAACCATTTAACCACTGAACCACTCTTTCTCTTAACAAGTCCGGTGTCCGTTCCACGACCTGACGGATCACAATGTTCTGCTTTCTCATCATATCTTCCACAGCATCAATCCTTCTCTCTTGTTCATCCAATATCAGCTTATTCTCCCGCACCACCTCCTGAGTCCCTTTCATTTCCTTTTTTATGGCAATTACCTGAGTTTGAACCAGTTTCACATTTCCCTCTATTTTTTTCAAACTTAAATCCACCTTTTTTGAAAAATCTGCAACAGATGATACCACCTTATCTTGCTTTTTCATCATTTCATTTCTATCTTTCACCCTTGAATCCTCATTCTTCTCCAATTTCTGAAACAACTTGCCAATTTCCACCATAATTTGGGTTTGATCATAGGGCACTGTAGGGGGAGATGAAGACTGAGAGGTTTCCTCCATTGGTACTTTTTCTTTCTTCTTAGGCTTCACAACTGGCTCTTCTTCCTTTGCTTTCCCTCTTGTACCTTTATCCATAATAATACAGTATATCAAAGTCCAATGTTGCAGAACATTGTGGAAATTAGTCAATCAGATAAAACCTGTAACACTGCAACCCCTGGTTCCACAAGTGCAGAAGGAAAACTTGTATGTAGGAAGAAATCCAATTTAAATACTGTACTCCACAAAAAAGGCAGAAGGAATCAAAATGTACTCCCAACAGGCAGCAGAATCCACAACAAATCCGTTTCCCCAAGGCAAGCAATCCAACTGATTGTTTTCCAAACTACAAAAATAAAGGCTCCAAGGAAACAGTCACCCAAAACTTCTCGTTTAAGTCCGAGCCGCCAAAAAAAAAAGGGAGGGGGAGATGAAAGGAAAAAGAAGCCCAAAATCCAAGCAGGAAAGGAAAAAGGCGTGAGAAGCAATATACTCCAGAAGAAAAAAAAAGTATTTGTAATACACACGGTGAAGGGGCAAAAAAAAGCCCTATTAAACCTTCTCTTGAGGCGGACAAATCAAGACGCCATTATTCAGCGGCTTCCTTAACTTCGGGGTTAAAGCCCCCCTTCTTCTTCTGTGGAACCGCAAACTTTTCCCACACGCTTCAAGCTGGGAAACACACTGCTACCTTCCAATATTATAGCCCAGACAATAACTTTTTAATCCACTTTGTTATCGCCAAAACGTGCCGCGGTTCTCCTGGGGTGCGAAGAAACCAAAAACCCAAACACGATCACTTTCGTTTTCCAGGACCGCCGCCATTAATGAAACAGCCACTCGGTTTCATCTACTTCCACCCATTTCCATTTCAGAGTCCAGGCTCTTCTAAACAAAGTCCCCAGCCAACTTTAAGCTTTAATATTCCATATGTCCTTTCATGCACTTACATGCAGTTATTTTCATGCCAAACAGTTTCTTGCCAATTCCAGTACTCCTCCGCAGTCTCGCTGGTCCCGTTCTCGGCTCCTCGGCAGAAAAGCCGCAACTGCCGTCGCAGGCCTCACCCTCCAAGGAAAACCTCCCGAACTTCGACCATCCAACCTCAAAACTTCCCGAAATTTTCCAAAAAGGCAAGCAAGAGTCTTAGCCACAGAAATTACCACTTAAAAATTTTTCCATTTCACTCCATCCCATTAATTACCCCTTTGATAAGCGCGAGCGTCCGGATCAAGATGTTACTCGTCGGCCATCTTAGCCACGCCACTCTTAATATGTGTGTTGAAATATTGATATAAAATTTCGTATCTCAAAGTGCAGTTTCCCATAGGAATGCATTGAAAACGAAATAATCCACTCCAGAGGTGGGGATTTTTTAAAAAAGTATTTTATATTTTATCCCCCGACCACCTCCTCACCACCTGAACCCCAGCTGGGGAGACTGAGGTGAGAGAAGAAGGGAGGATTCTTCAAAGAATCCTCTCTTCTATCCACCACCTAATCACCACCCAGGTGGCAGGGAGAAGAAGGGAGGATTCTTCAAATCCCTTTTTCCCACCACGCAACCACCAGTTGGGAAATTGGGGTGGGGGAAAAACAAAGCCGCCAACAGTCAGGTGTTTGGCAGTGCAGTCTCACTACCACCACCACACCACCACTTTTAAGCTGCCAAAACACAGCAAAAAAACAAACAAACAGTGAAAATTCAAAAAACAGAGCGGAAATGGTCTTCCTGCCCTCCCATGGTGGCAGGAGGGTATGAAGAACATTTCCACTAAATTTTTGGAATTTTTCGCCACTTTTAGGTTGCCGAAACCCTAGGGAATTTTTTTTGTATCTTGAAAAAATTCTTATCTTGAAGCTGATTTCCCCCAAGATTTCCATTCATATTGCGGGTTTTTCATAACTCGAGGTTTCACTGTAATAACATTTTCTCATACATAAGCTTCTAGTTATAAGATGATTGGTTTTTTTTTTAACCATCAGATTTTATGGCTGGCAACCCAAATAGTTTGAAAACTAAAATATAGAATATATCCAACAATAGCAGATGCTGGCTTTGTAATGAAAAGAATGAAACAGTAACTCATATGATCAGCGGATGTAGCATAATTTCACAGAGTGGTTTTTGCAACCATGTTGTTGTTGTTGTTGTTCAGTTGCACAGTCGATTCCGACTCTTTGCGACCCCATGGACCATGCAACCATGACAGGGTTGCAAAAAGTATTAATTAGAAACTTTGCCAGAAATTTAGATTTGAATATAGTAAAAAATATTGTGAACATCAGGAGAGAAAGTTTTGAAAAATAGACAAGTCAAGATCCTGTGGGACTTTAAAATTCAAACAGACACATACCTGATATAACTGTTGTGCAAAAGAAGGTCTGATTTATTGACATTGCTATACCATGAACTGAAGATAAACAACTAGGAAAAAAGTCACAAAATATTGTGATTTGCAAATTGAAATTGAGTGTCTATGGAGGAAGAAATCTGTTGTTGTACCCATAGCGATTGGAGCCCTTGGAGCAATACGTAAAGGACTCCCTATGTTTGGAAATTTTGGATCTACTGAACATCCTAACTCTTTAAAAAAACTCTACTAGGAACTGCATATATACTTAGATGTTACTTTAACAGTTCTTAGATCCTTGGTTGGGGCTTGAACTGTTAGTTTCATATCTTCCCTTGACTATGAATTGAATGATAGATTTGTATATTAATAATATCCTATACTGAGCTGAACATGTATCTTCTTAATGTTGCATCTTTGGACAGATGATTTCTGATTCTTCTCTCTGTATAGATAAGAACATATTCCAGCAGTACAGTGGCCACATTATACCACAAAGAGACCAGACGCTGCCGATTATTTACTATACATTACAATCTGCTCAAGAAGATTGCATCTTTGAGCGAACTACTTGTACCGGTGTGGTCTTTACACATGGCCAATACCATATGGTCAGTGGAAATACCATATTCCAAAGCTTCAATTCTGAAGATGTACTATATTTGAAATCTGGTGAGTTACTCAAAGGCAATTGAGCTGTATGCAATAGCCTAGTTTGAACATAACAGGAGACCAAGACCCAGCAGACAGTTCTTGATAGTTCCTGTTGCAAATAGAGCAGTTAAGCAAACCAGCAGCTTTTTTTCTACAGTTTATTGTTGTAAGTGAATTAGGAGTTCAGACCTGTACCTTGTTAGGAAAGGGGCAACTTAGTATTTCTGGTTCAAATGTAATGATAAGCAAACAATGACTGCAAGGTCCACAATTTATTTAGCCACTCAAACTTTCAGGGGGGAAATAAAGAAAGTTAAGTTGCACTTACGCGGGGAGGAAGGGTGGGAAAGTTCGAATTCACAGACTACATACTCAAAGAACGAAAGTTATCACTGGTAAGTGCAACTTAACTTTCTCCTTCGGGTAGTCTGTGAATTCCCAATTATGGGAGAATAGCAAACTGACACTTATTTGGTAGGCGGGCAGCCGGATGAGATGAATCCACAGTCACATACATGGTCACATCAGGAAGGCAGGATGGACCATCACAGGCGTGAGGCCTGAAGCCTTCTGGCAAGGACTACACAACCCAGTCTGGCATCTGCTGTGGCTCTGGTGTCCATCCAGTAGTGTTTGACAAATGTAGAATGTCTGGACCAAGTGGCAGCCTTACAAATGCCTTTAAGTGGTGTGCCCTCCAAAAAGGCAATGGAGGTGGCGATGGCTCTTGTAGAATGCACTCTGATGTGAGGAGGAGGAGGCAGAGACAAAATTTCATAGGCAAAATGAATGACAGATGAAACACATTTTGAGAACCTCTGTGCTGTGATGGGGTCTCCTTTGGACTTTCTTCCATAAGCCACAAAGAGGTGCTGTGTCTTTCTGAACTCCCTTGTTCTGCTGATGTAAAACAATGAAGTCCTTTTTACATAAAGTGTGTGCCATGCTTTCTTGGTCTGTGGTTGGATTTGGAAAGAAAATTGGCAGGGAGATAGATTGTCCCAGGTGAAACTTGGAAATCACCTTAGGCAGAAAAGTGTGTCAGCATAGAGGGCCACTCTGTCATTAAAGAATTTCGTGAAGGGAGAATCAGAGCAAAGAGCTGTAAGCTCGCTTGCCCTCCAAGCTGACATAATAATGACAAGGTCAAGAGACGTACGTCAGTGGTAGCTAAAGGTTCAAAATGGTACAGTAGACAAAGACCACTGTGGGGCTGGAGTTTTGACAGGTGGGGAAGCATTACGGAGGCCCTTCAGAAATCTTTTGCTTGTCTGGTCTCTGAATGCTGTTGAGGCCACAGAACAGTTGAGTGTGCCACAATGGCCACCAAATGGACCCTAATGGACGCAATGCTTAGTCCGGTCTCTGCCAAATGCAACAAATACTCCATGATGTCATGGAGATCACAGTGACACGGTGTTCTCCCCCCCCCCCCTCTTCAGAAGCCCCGGCAAACAATGAACAGGCACAACCAGCAAGGATTAAGTTTGTAAGTCTCTGTATTGTTTCCAGACTCCGGCAATGGAATGCAAACAGCCTGCCGAGGGGAGGGGGCTTATCTCTAGTGTCCGTGAGTTAACAGCTGGGCTCAAGTCCATAGGGGATATCCAAAGGGGTGTCAGTCCAGTCCAGGGTCAGTCCAAGAGATTCCAAACACAGTTTCCAAACAACGGTGACGAGAGTCCACATGAGAGACAGGTGAGTGTTGAACTTTGTTCATCACGAAGCCTGACAAACTGTTCTGGCCATTTATAGCCCTTCCTGGGGTGTGGCTCAAAGCTTCCTCTACTCCCTGCCCCTCCTTCTCCTTCTTTGCTGTTGACAGCATTTTTCTTTGCTACGATGTCTGGGATCAAGCCAAGATTCATCATCAGAGCCCTCTATCTGCTGCAGCTGTGGCCCTGAAGCGTTCCTTTCCTGGCCACTCTCGGGTTGCTCTTGCTGGTCTTCTAATGGGGGCTGGGATAATGTCAGGGAGGAAACTCCTGGGGAGGGAGGTTCTTGCCAGCTCCTCATCCTCATGGGGAGCAGGCTCTGGGGCTGAAGCCACAACACACGGCGTCAAAGACCTCAAGACAAGGAAGCCACAAAACTGCCTGTATTTGGAGGCATATGATTTCCGTGTGCAAGGCCTCCTGCTCATGTCCATTATTCTTGACAGTCTGGGTTTATTCTCCATGCTGTGAGATGCAGACTTGGCAGATTGGATTGGAGTAAATGGCCTCTCTCCATTTGGAGCAGCGATGGATACTCTGGAAGAGTGAGCGATTGTGAAGACAGCTGCAGTAGAAGTGGAAACCATGGCTGCCTTGGCTATGCTGGGGCAATCAGGATTGCTTGAGCTCGATGGTGAAGCATCCGTTTGAGGACCCTCTGGATGAGAGGAAAAGGTGGGAACGCATAGAGGTAGTCCATGTCCCACTGTACCATGAAGCTCCTTTCAATCCCTGCTCTGGAGCAATACCTCAGACACTTTCTGTTCATCTCCGATGCAAAAAGATTGAGGTCTGGAACTCCCCATTGTCTGCAAATTGACTGGAACACCACCTCGTGCAGTTCCCATTTGTGGGTCATTGAGCCCATTCTGCTCAGGCCATCTGCCAGGACATTCAGGTTCCCTAGAATGTGGACAGCGATGGGAAAAATGTGCCTCTTGAGACTCCATTCCCATAGTTGAAAAACCAGGTAAAGGAGAGTCATCAGTTTTGTGCCACCTTGCTTGTTGACATAAGTGATTGTTGTTGTGTTGTCTGATGCGATCTGGAGAGCTTTGCCTGACAGCACAGTTTTGAAGGACCTCAGTGCCTTCCAAACAGCAAGCAGTTTGAGATGGTTGATGTGAAATCGAGCCTCCTCTGTTCACTGTCAGAGACCTGCAAGCAGCGTCCCATCCACGGTTGCTTGCATCAGTCAGAATCTGTATTTTTTATTGCAGGGAGTAGAAATGCTTCCCCATCACAACGTTCAGAGGTGAGGTCCACCAGGTCAACTGGTTCAAGAGTTCTGGACTCGGTGTTAGCCGCTTGGTTGGTTGATCTGTCAGCGGGTTGAAACTGTGAAGAAGCCAGGACTGAAGGGAGTGTAGCTACAGTTTGGTGTGCTGGATCACTGCCGTAGTTGAAGCCATTAGTCAAAGAAGCCTCTGAGCCTTCTTTGCCCGTATCTGCTGGAAAAAATTGATCACCTTGGTGATGTTTTGTAGGTGCTTTGGAGGGACGTAGGTTCTCACTTGGGTTGAGTCGAGTATCGCTCCAATGTACTCGATGCACTGAGAGGGGACCGACCTTGACTTTTCGAAGTTGATCCTGAGACCGAGACTGTCCATGAGTCTGACCATGTACTCGATGTCTTGTGTAGCCTTCGATTTCATAGGCGATTCAATGAGCCAGTTGTCGATATAGGGAAAAACCTGTATACCTTTTTGACAGAGATAGGCTGCTACCAGTGCCATGCATTTCGTGAAGATCCAGGGTGCCATGGAAAGGCCGGAGAGAAGACAACGTTACTGGCAAACTTGGTTCCCGATTTGGAAATGGAGGAACCTCCTGTGCTCCTTGCAGATGTTGACATGAAAGTAGGCGTCTTTGAGGTCTTAGACTGCAAACCTGTCCCCTTTGTTGATGAGTGGAAGAACGGTGTGGAACATGACCATCCAGAATTTTCTCATGTGGATGTGTTTGTTGAAGCATCGCAAATCTAAGATAGGATTGAGGCCTCCATCCTTCTTCTCCACCATGAAGTACCTCGAATAGAAACCATTGCCTCAGCTCGAAGCAGTACGGTTTCTCCCCCCCCCCACATTTTCTTTTTCTATAAAAATTTTTATTAAATTTTTAACAATAATACAACTTAAAAAGAACAACTATAAATGAAAATGCAAACATCATACTTACAAATACAATATATATAACAAAAATATATAAAAGAAAAAAACATAAAAATATAATTAAACTACAACTCAATAATATACTACCTTCCTCTTTCTTCCATACATCTTTAGTTATATTTCCAAAATTTTTAGTACATTATAATACTCTTCTAACTATCCTAATATACATATTCAAACTCTATTCTTAAACTCATCAATTTGATACAACTATTAAGTCACAGTAAAAATACAATAGTTAAAATACAATTTTCACACAATACACCCAATGTTATTTACAATGCCCTGGAGAAAACGGAGTGTCACAGTTGTTTTCTAACCCCAGAAACTCATTTGTTCCGGTAATGGTCTATTCCCTTCATCCCCCTTCAATGAGTAATCCACGAATAGTTACCTTATTTTCCAGAATCTATTTTCTTTAACTATACCCTTTTTTAAATTCATTTCCCATGTTAGCTTATCATTCAACACAAGATCCCACATCTCCTTATACAATTCTTCTATTTTCAGAGTTGCTTCATTTTTCCAATTCCTGGCTATCCACTGTCTGCCCATTGTCAACATTATCGACAATAGGTCTTTTTTTATCCTTATTTAAATCCATATTTTCCACATTTGTCAACAAAAGAGCACTTGGCCCCAATTTAAGTCTCATACCCATAACAGCACAAATCTCTTTCTCAATTTCCCCCAAAAACCCTTTACCACATTACAACCCCACCACATGTGTTCATATGTTCCCAGTGTATCCTTACATCTCCAACACATTTTATCTTTATTTTTATCTATTTGATGTAACCTCACTGGGGTCAAATACCATTTCCACAACATTTTATAATTATGTTCTTTCACTCTAACAGACATTGTTCTCATGATACTTTTTCCCCATTTATTTCTCTAAACCTCGTCTACTATCTTTATTTTCAATTCTTGTTCCCAATTTATATACTTACTAAGCCCTTAATACCCCTTTCTCCCTTTCTTATCTTTGATATCAATTCTTCAAACTCAGTCATACCTCTTTCCAAACTGACTTCCGTCAAATACTTACTATTCCATTTATTTACCAACGCAATCTGGAGCCAGTTCAACCTCAATTGTGCAAACATATCTGCTTTTCTCTCTCCATGTTTACAAACCCGTATCCAGTCTTTCAACAGGAAAACATCATTTCTAAATAAAACTTCTTTCACCCTTTTATCAATTTGTATTGGAAAATTTTTGATATCCTCTATTTCTATTATAGGAGATGTATCTAGAGCCAATTCCATCTTCAACTTTTCCCATACTCCTAATATTGTCTTCATCATTTTATTTTTTGTAACTATTTCCCCCATATTACTATCTAAAAAGACCATTTTCCCCATTTGATTTAGATCCCTCATCTTGATTTCTTCCCATATTGCCTTTTTCCTCACTAAAATTTTCACAATATTTTTAATTTGAAAAGCTCTGTAATAATTCCTCAAATTTGGCAATCCTAGTCCTCCTTCTTTCTGAGATAAGTACCACAGTTTTTTTTTACAATTCTAGGTTTCTTTCCATCATTACAAAAAATTATTCAACAAATTTTGAAATTCCTTAATTTCCTTATCACTTAATTGGATCGGCAGGGCATCAAACAAAAAATTAGTTCTCAGTAGCAACATCATTTTACATAACACAATACTGCCGAACCAAGACAACTTCAACTTTTGATATTGCTATATTTTATCTTTAATTTCCACTTTCTGTTTTCCATAATTCGATTTCTTAAGGTCCTCAGATTTATTTGAAATATTTATTCCCAGATACTTCAAATTATTTTTAACCTGTAATTTAAATTTACCCCTTATTTTCTGCTGTTCCTCCTTATCAATATTACACAATATCATTTCCGACTTATCCCAATTTATTCTCAAACCTGTCATCTCTTCAAAATCTTTTAACTGCTCTTGTATTCTTTCTAACACCTTCCTAGGATACTTCATTGTTATCAAAGTATCATCAGCATACAAACATCTTATTTCCTAGTATTCCTTCAATATCCTTATCTTCTCTTATAGCCTTTGCCAACAACTCCATTGCCATAATAAACAAAATTGGTGATAATGGACAACCCTGCCTTGTTTCAGCTTCTAATTTTACTTCTTCTGTAACATCATCATTTACCCTAACAATGGCAGCACCATATTGATATAATTGTTCAATCGTCCTTCTGAATTTATCTATGGCTCCTTTTCTCAGTAGTGTCGATACTTCTTCCAGTAAATGAATAGAGGGAGGTGTATGGTGAAGTCTTCCAACTTGAGGAATCCTGTCAAACTTGATGGTGTAACCAGTGGACAAGATCTTCAAAATTCATTGGTCATTTGTCCATGACTGCAGAAAATTCCAGAGGTGGATGTAAGGAAATCAAAGGGATGAAGCTTGGAGCAATGGCTTAATCTATTATTTGCGCACCAGGGCACCAGAGGCTAGGGTGTACCAGGATGAATCCCCCTGTCCTGGTGGCCCAGCCCATGCCTGGTTTGGTCCAATATTGACAGTAGGAATGTTGAGGAAATGATAATTTCAGCATCACAGTATGACATGATGATTTTGCACAGCTTGTATTTTTCAGAGAAAGTGCTGTTTTTGTTATGTAAACTATATTATGCTACATTTGCAGCTGAGTAGCTGGTATATAATAATAGAACCCTAGATCTGCAATGTAAACTCAAAGGCCATTTAGCCTAGCTCCCTGCCAGAGCAGTAAACTGAGAACATGGAATCCGAAGCCTAGTATGACACAGTAGTTAAAAGGTTACAAAGTTTCCTGTTTATATCTCATTATGTGGCATAGGCAAACCATTCTCTATTTACTTTATCATTATTTTTCATTGTCTAGATGTAGCACTGATGGCAAACCTTGGCATTCCAGCTGTTCTTGAACTTCAATTCCCATAAGCCTTGATCAGCAGAATTGCTGACTTGGGCTTCTGGTAATTGAAGTCCAAAAACCACCTGGAGTGCCAAGGTTCGCCATCAAGGTATGAGATAATAAGATAGGTCTTTCTTCTGTGCTTTCATAAAATAATTAAAATCACACATGCGAAGCTGTTCAAGCATTAAGGAACAAGTACTAAGTCTGTAATCCTCAACATGTAATTGCAGTTTGGATTCTTATCTCTTAACAATGCACTTGTATCTACTTTCTGAGTGAAGGATGCATCCGATATTTGTATTATTACTCATTAAAGATCTATGCATGAAGCAATATACAGGAGGTGTCTAGGAGACAATGTAGAAAGCCCTTGTTACCAGCTTTCTATCATTGCTGTTTTAATTCTGACTTTTTCTTCTAGTTTGTAAACCTGGATTTCATGGCACAAATTGTCAATTCCGTTGCCAGCCGTGTGCCAGTAAATTTCCTTGCCATGCTGTTACTGGAGAATGTGTAGACACTAGCCTCACCAAGTGTACCTTAGATTCTCCAGATCCCAAATGTATACAAAAAGGTAAAAAAAAAAAGGGGGGGGAGAAGTGCCCTGCTATCAATTTTCTGTTTTATTTTCCTATGTTGGATGTGTTTTTTTTGCCTTTTTTATCGTAGTATTTCTCAGCTTTTATTTATAACCCGTCGTTGTCATGATATTCATTAGAGATCTTGTCATAATTTGATGTATTTCATAATTATGTAGTGATCGGAGTCATATAGTTAGATTTTGTAGATGAGAAAGCTGTTTTTCCAAATGGAAAAGTACATTGTCTCTATATTGTCAGACCTTTGTTGCACAGTTTAATTTCCTTATCTCAAGATGCATATCAGAGATTCTTTTGGGAGGGGGAAGACACTAATGCCAGTAGTTTTCCTTCAGTCCTATCAGTGCACCTGCACCCAGAAGCTTCCAGGAGGTTTCCATATAAGGGCCTTCCTGGATTACTTAATCTGAGGTAATGCCTGAAGTAATGTATTCCAACGGGGTGGTTTAACACTCCTTGCCAATATAAGCAGGCCACTTTGAGCCTTCGAGGTTAATCACCTGAAGGAGGGCAATGCTATGGCAGACTGAAGATCCACCATGGGGGCAGAAGCCCCACTCCAGCAGAAGTATGCCTACTTAGTGAGTTAGCGTATTATTGCTTTACTTCGTTATTTACATAGATTGTGTTCAGTGTAGTTAGATTAAGTCTACGATTTGTATCCTGTTTATTTATGAACTGTAATTCTCCTTGAAATAAAATCCTGAAAAAGCATCTTCAAATCTAATCTCTGAAGCTACCAGGAGAAGGAGAATTGAGCAGAACAGAAGCAAGATCTGTGGTTAGCTATAAAACCACATCTCTCATCGCCTCTAACACTGGAAGCCTTCCAGGAGGGGTGAGATAAGCTCTGTCTGTTTATAAGGGAGCTGGAAGTGGCAATTTATAAACGAGGTGCAGTAGACATCCGTATTAATAAGCCAAGCAACCATTGTCTGTCAAGACACCATTACCTGCTTTAATTAAACAGAAAGCCACTTTCCCTTGTCCCACGATGAGCATGATTGGGGAGACAGGTGTTCACTTAGGCAAGGCTGGATGCAGAACCATGGAGTTCGCCTGGCATAAATGGATGCTCAAACTCAGAGATCCTTCTGTTGCCTCTGTGAGCCCATCCCCTGGTTGTGACAGCCCTAAGCCTCCTACATGAATGACCTTTCACTGCAATCTCCCAGTGTCATCCTCTGTTCACCTCTTAAATGTGCAATTTCTCTCATCTCTAGATAAAGTTTTGGGGAAAAGGTAACAGAAACCGATGCACAATGCAGTAGCTTAGAATTCGAGCAAAGGTGAGCTCTATAGCTCAGTGGGTTCGAGCTCTTGGCTGCAAAGTCAGAGACCAAGAGTTCAAAACCCCATTGTGCCTCTTGGGAGAGAAACAAGCTGAGATCACTTGGAGCATTTGTGGCTGCTAACTGTGATTTTCAATAATTTGTTTTTCATGTAGGCAGGAATACTGATAAGTGTCAGTCCCCTCTGGATGAGCTCCAGCAACTATGCTCATTTGCTCCACAACTTCTGCCTATCTGTTCAAATTCAAATCCTAAAGTTAACATGTCTTGTAGTGAATGTCATTGAAATAATATATATGAAACACCTTGACATTTTTGAAGTGCTTTATGATTTTTTTAATTTCATTCATTAGGACTTATTTTGAAGTTCATGTCTATATGTGGTGTTATTTTTATATTACAAGTTATTATTTTGATTTTTCAGTAGGCATAGACCCTTGTCCAAAGAAGCCTGAATGGTACTACTTTTCAAAGTCATGCTACTATGTTCAGAACTCAAAACAAGACACATGGGCTAATGCCAGGATTGCCTGTCAAGGATTTAAGGGAACAGATCTAGTTAAAATAACGAACAGTCATGAAAAGGTATTTAATATATATTATATAGTTGTCTATGGCTATGGTTCATTGGTGTCTTGCACGGAAGACAAGAAGGAGCCGCAGTAAGGGCTAAAACACAACTTTATTGCATGGTAGTCAGAGTGAACATGAGGTAATGGTGGACCGAACAGCTCTGTTTATAGCACACTGTACATTTTGAATAGCCCGGGTGATAGTTCATTGGTCACTGTCCGCGTGACGTCATGGTTCGTCACGCCCATCTTCTCCAGGTGCGGTGCAGGGGAATCTGTATCAAGTGAGCTGGATACTGCTACTGGCACAAACAGTATTGTCCTTAAAAGCTTGCTACAATGTGTCATTGATTACTTACAATAGATACAATTGTCGGATACAATCAGTTAACAGGGTACTTGTCACATTCTATTCAGTACATAACAGGTTCTATAACTGCATAATTGTATATTGTATTGGAAATTTACTTGTTGTATGCCACACAGAGTGGGAGAAGATTCCAGGTGTTCAGGACAAACAAACTGAAAGACACCTGGGGAACAGAATATTTTTACCAGAGAAACTAAAGAAGATGGAAGCCAAGATGTTTGTATCATTGTTTTTACACACATACTGTACTTTACTTTTTGTACTAGTTGTTGTTGTTACATGCCATCAAGTAACTTCTGAAACATGGTGACCATATGAATGATCTCCAAAATATCCTGTCCTCAACAGCACTGCTCAGCTTTTGTAAACACAAGGTTGTGGCTATCTTTAGGGATTCAATTCATCTCATAGGCCTTTTTTTCTACTATCTTCAAATTTTTGTCTTTTCCAGCAAACCTCACCTTCTCATGATGTGTACTGTTACCCTGGATGGTGGAATGCTTTTTGGCAAGAAATAGCAGATCAAGGCGGGGAATCTTAATAGCAGATCAATAGCAGATTCCAGGAGGGGTGGGGGTGGGGGTCCAGAACGCTTAGGGAGAGAGGTCCTGCTGAACTCTCTCCTGCTGCAGGTGTTTTGCGGGCAGCAGAGAGAGTTCATCCCTGGTTGCCTGCCTTTTGAGTCCCAGGACGTGGGGTGGGCGAGCCTGGATCTTACTTAGAAGTCATTGATTCTAGAGAGTGCATTCCACACTCCTAAGACTACACTGTTAAACATGACTTATTATTTGAATTGTGAATGAGGTGATTTGACTATTGCATTAAGCAATAACTGGTCCTTCTTACTGGATTTTAAGATGTTAACTATAGCCAATCCACTCCTTTTGTTCTGCTGAGAGAGAGAGAGCCCCATACAGACAGGAATCAAGTTTGCTCTCTGCAACATTTTAGGGAGGACTGATCCTCCTTTTCTTCTTTGTGACAGAGGGGAGGTGGGGTGGTTTTGTGATTCACAGTAGACCACTTGAAGAACAAACATTACAGGTAAATAACTCATTTTTCTTCTTTGTGGTCACTGTGAATCACATAAATGGGTTTTTCACATGCCCAAATCAAAGCAATTGTGATGGTTGTTTTTCAACAAGTTCTCTAAATATATATTGCCTGGCACACAAAATCAGCACTTCAAGAGTACTTGTGTAACCTCTCCAGATTTGGCACAGAGCAAGCCCATACTGCACAATTTTATTTTCAACTTTAATTTATACACTGCCCCACTCAGCATTACAACAAATTAAAGGTACAATATACAAAACAATATAATAAACAATCCCCATGTCCATAGAAAATAAGTACAATATAAGTACAATAAACAGTGTAATACAAAAATAATAATCCATACACAATATAATGAAGTCAGTAAAAATACAATATCTTACAATAGCAAAAAAAACCCACCCTTAATCCCACCACATAAGGAGCAGGACAACACCCCAAGGAGAACACCCAAATTATCTGTTGGCATAACATCGGCAATGTTGCCTGTAGCCCCCCTCTATGGCACCCATCCCCGCCATGTCCTCGACCACCAACTATGCAATCACCTCCTAAGGCCGGCCGGGCCAGAGGAGGAGCTGAGAAGGTGGCCATTGGTACGGCGTTGGTGGTAAGCTTCGCACAACCAGGTGAAAGGGTCTGGTGAGAGCTGACACCAGGGCTCCCATCACTTGAAGACTAAGCCCAGCCGGAGGTGTAGCTTGATGATGGCGACGGCAGTATGGTGGTATTTCCTCCCTCCTGGCAGAAACCAAGGGAGAGGGTCCGGGGGGGAATAGGTGGGGAGAGTCCAGGATGGCAGAGAGAGTCCATCCCCAGTCACCTGCCTTTTGAGTCCCAGGAGGTGGGCAGGAGCCTGGAACACTGAGGTCCTGGCGAACTCCCTCCTGCCGCAGGTGTTTCACGGGCAGCAGAGAGAAACCATCCCCAGTCGCCTGCCTTTTGAATTCCAGGAGGGGGGTGGGGGTCCGGAACGCTGAGGGAGAGAGGTCTTGGTGAACTCCCTGCTGCCGCAGGTGTTTTGTAGGCAGCAGAGAGAGTTCATCCACGGTTGCCTGCCTTTTGAGTCCCAGGATGTGGGCGGGAGCCTGGATCTTACTTAGAAGTAATAGGTTTTTGTTTGTGTTGCCTCTCCTATCAGTAGTACCTTAGAAAATGTTGTTTTGGTTAGTCAACCAATAATATTCTAATGCTGCTGTTAATGGAAATGATTTTGCAGTATAGAAATATTACTAGAATGATTAAGTCTTTTTGTCTGAACTTAAAGCTTGTGCTCCTTTTTTTAACCCTGGTGCTTTCACATTCTTAATACAGTAATACCTTCATACAACATCAAATTCATACAACATCGCCTAATTTCTTGGAAAAAGTTACCTCATACAAAGTCGAGCGACTTTGTATGAGGCATTCAGTTTTTCTCAGGTTGTATTGTGCCTGGGCAGTATAAAAGACAGGACACATGCATGCGTTGCTCTTGTGGGTTTTGCACAAGGCAAAGGGTTTTTAGCAGTGGTTTTGAGCGTGATTTTGGATTTTTTTGAATCTTTCATCAGAATTTTTAGAAGCATTCCTGGGATTTTTGCAGCATTCTTCAGGTTCTTGGACAATCAGGGTTGTTTGACATGTTTTCTAATGTATTTAGCCTTTAGACAATGTTTTCTTAAAGTTCTGTCAGTTTCCTGTCTGTTTCCTTGACTTTGTCCTGGTCTGTGCTGTTACAGTACAATGTATCTCTATGGAAATGATGTTGTATGAGGCATCGTAGCAAGGATTTGGACGTTGTATGAGGCATCGCGGCTAGGATTTTGCATGCCTCATACAAAGTCCAAATCCGTATAAAGTCCAAACTTGTGGAACCAAGTTTGGACGTTGTATGAGGTATCACTGTATAAGCTATGGTTTAAGACATGTCCCTTGCTGCATGCTATTAGTATTTTTTTTAAAAAAATAGTTTGAACATTCTGTTTCAAGCCTACATTGAATAACTGTTTCTCTGCTTTCAGATGTGGGTACAGTATAAAGGACATGATAGCTGGATCGGATTGACCTTCAACAAGCAGTTATATCAGTATTTATCGATTGATAAAACATCATCCGTCTTTCTAAATGCATGGTGAGTCTAATTTTTAAAATACTCTGGTATTAGGAGAGACTATTACAGTAAGTTGGTTTTCAATACCTAAGAAGAGGGTGCATGCTTTCTATAGTTTCCAAAGAGGTAATTGTGATATTCTTTATGTTGTCTGAGAAACTGGAGTTTGAACCATGAAAGTACATGTGGAAAGAAATCTGTGGGTCTTTAATGTGCACAGTATTTTGTCCCCCCTCCCATGTTTGTTTATTTGTTGCCTAACATGACCCTCCAAGAATTAACTAACTGATCTTACACTCTTTCTCTTTTTGTTTCTCCTCCTTTACCATTTCCTGCTCTGTGCACAATATACTTGTACAGTAAAACCTATACATACTAATTTTTTCATACTAATTTCCGTTCCACAAGGTTATTTGTATGTCAAAAAAATGTGTATGTTGAAAATACGTTGCATTACCAGAAGAGGCCACTAGATGTCAGTGATTTTTTTTTTGTATGTCAAATTATTCCTATTAAAAATTTGTATGTTAAAACATTTTTTTAGCCAAGATTTCTATTTGTATGTTGAGTTTTTTGTAAGTAGAAGCATTTGTATGTTGGGGTTCCACTGTATCTTGCTTTTGCATTTGCCGTTTCTATTTAATTCTTGTTTTGTCCAAATGGGATAGCTGATTATTCAGAACAAGCCAGGACTTAAAATGGCTTCAAACAACGTTATAATATTCTGGTTTGTTCCAAAATTGATAAGCAGTGTTTCTCAATGAAACTGTGTTAACATTTTACATTCATGGTCTAATGTAGTAGCAAAGTTCATTTGTATCAATATTTATTAAGACCAACTATTTTTTAAAAGATCAAATGTCATATTCAGGGTGCCAAGGCATTTTGCAAAGCTCCAGAAAATTTGAATTTTGTATGAAAGCTTTCAGCAAATTATCTTATATGTAAGAGTAATGGTATTTTTCATCAGTTCAAACTCATCTAAAATCTATTAATTATGTTTAGATTGCTGTTTTCAGCTTAAAGTTTGTCCCCAATCTCGTTGTTCTGTGCAGGACAATGACAATAAAGATCTATCTATCTATCTATCTATCTAAGATTGTTGGCCACAACTTTGTTGTCTTGGTAATTGCATTGAGTAATATTAAAATACATAAGGTCTTTATTATTCTCTTCAGTTTTACCTCCACTTAACTATTGCAGGGTGATTCGACAAAAGAGCCGCTTAACAAGATCTCATTTTGATTGTGGAGTTGCTTTCAAAAAATATCTCTCAGTAACAGATTGTTCCCACCAAAGAAACTGGATTTGCAAGAGAAAAGAAGGTAAAATAAGTAGCCAAATATTCATTCATTTGTTTGTTTGTTTCTTCATTTATTATTATTATTATTATTCCATATCTAGGCCAGATGTGAAACTGCCAAAATATGCCAAAATGAAGGCACCCTTTGGTGAGTTCATTCTGCAGTCCCCTTCGCCTGACCTACTGTGAAAAAGATTAGCCGGCAACACAAGTTTGCCTTTACCAGGGTATGCCTGATTGTGGTTCATGAATACCACAATCTTCGAGGAGGTTCTTTCTGTGTACCCCTGTTCATTTATTAATTTATTTCATACTGCTAGGGCAGTACTGTATGGGTATTGTATAGGATACATGCCTCTTTAAGGTGTAGTTGACTACTGCACTCAGCTGATTTCAACCAGGGGATGACTTTGCTGATTTACACCATAAAACTAGCATCCCTACAGCCTGTTTTTTGTCTGCTGCCTATGGAGTGTTTAACCACCTCTGAGGTGCATGACAACATCACTAACTGGAAGGCTGCACCCTGTCACCAGAACTACTGAACAGCAAAGAGTACAAGCCTGGGTACTCACGACCTACCTTCTGCCGAGGATTGCTGGACTCACTTGACTTGCTCTACAGTTTGGGCTGGAGCATTGCCAAGCAAGTGACCACGGAGGAGGCTGGAGCTCTTTACTTCTGCTGTGCTTGCCAAGGTCTGAGGCTGTGTATATATTTGTATTGTTATCCATTACTGACTATGCTTGCCAAGTGCGGGGCTGCACTGCACATAATTTGACTTTGCTAAACTGATTAAAAGACTCTGCCATGAGAGAGCCAGCTTTTGCTGTTTGTTGCTTTAAGTTATGAGACGTATCTACTGTTTTGCTTTGTATCACAAGCTGTTAATACAAGTGCTGGAGTAAAGCTTACTTTCTGTTTCTCTTGAACTCATGAGTGGCTCTTTGTCTGAGTGTCGGTAAGAAACTGTCTGGCCACCCTCTGCTGTGGCATTAGCTCACCGCTATACTCTACTGTAGGATTTGCACTCAGACCATGCCTCATCATATACTGCCCACTGGCAAGCTCCTCTGGGTGGAGTACAAAACATGATTAAAGCTGAAAACAACATTACACAAAATGAACCACATTAAAACATACAAAACCCTTAAGATGACAATAGGTAAGATGTGATTTACAAAGGCAATACCATCAAATATTAAATAGAATTATAAATTTCAGAATAGATGGCTCTAAGATAAAATAAACTCATTTATAAACAAATCCCCAAATACTTCCCTAAAGAACGCCATTTCAGCTGTTTTATTAAAGCCATGAAGAGTCAGGCCCAACCAAATATCTTTATTGTTGTGTCCAAATGTTATATTGCTTTAAATCTGCAATCGACATTAAGTCGTTGCTGTAACAGCGCACCCTTTTCTGTAAGGTGCCTGTTGTGTTTGGAGTAATGTGCCTTTAAGTAATGTAACACTCGAATGAGTAGATGTAACAATCACCAGCTGTAACACTGTAACCTTCTGCATGAGGACGTGAGCTAGTGACCGCTAGGGGCAATAGCGAGCGCCCAGCTCACATGGTTCCAATTCCCCAAATACCTACAGCCGCGGGAAGATTCCCGCCACTACCTCACCTGGACAAGAAGGGTGTGACGGAGAGTGACGTCACGCACACAGTAGCCAATGAGCTACCGAGGAGCCGCATTCAAATGTATAGCCACTGTATATATTGAGCTGTTCGTCCGCCATTACCACATGTTCCCCCTGACCATCATGCAATAAAGATGCGTTAAGCCAGGCTTTCGGCTGTCTCCATTGTCTTGGTTCTGAAACACTAAAGTGCCACTTTCATATTTTATCAATGTACGCCAATTGGTTTAACATAGTTTTCCTGTGTTAGCAAAAGTCTGGGCAAATGTATCACTGTAACTGCCATTAGCTGTGTATATAAGTTGCTACCTCGTCCCCTATTTCCCCAGTCCGAATTATCCCTGCAGCAGTATATGAGCTGGCAATAAACACTGATGTTAAGCTGAACTTGTAGTTGTGTTGCTATTTACCTTTGGACTCAACATTGGTGACGAAGGTGGGATCATCTGATGCCGCAACGCCATTCGGAGGTTTTGCCGTGTCCAAGGTGGACACCCGGCAAAGGTGGAGAAGAGCAGCTTCAAGCGAGATCTGCTGCGCCGATCCAGAGGGGGTCGACGAGCTATCACCATGGTCTGTGCGGTGTGCCAGCATCATCAAGCAGTACCACGGCGGGGAGCGACTTCGGCAACGTCCAAGACAGGCACGCCGTTTCATCCCAGCGCACCATTGCATCGTGCCCAGGCTGAGGGAGAAGATGTCTCCACACTCAGCGCTGCTCAGAAGTTGCGGAACCAGGGTGGCCATCAGCATGCCGAGAGGCTCTCCCAAGACAGAGATTGTCAAGGGAAGGTGCACCCGAATGTGTAAGCTTTGAATCTCCAAGGTCAATGTAGGTCAAGGTAAAGGCTCCAATTCCAGTGTCCGTGCGATCACAGGTCAGTTCTTCGTGGACGTCCCTCCAGGGTCATCACTGCCATATGGAGGTCGACTCGGGATCGTCGTACTCAATCCTCGCTCAGCATGAGTTCTCCTTCGTGTTGTTTGTGGAGCCACATCTATGGGTTTTGCGCTTGTGCAGAAGCCAGTTCGGAGCTATAGAGCTGATTGGATAAGATTTATTGTTAGGACCACCCACCATCTCCACCTGCCCTCAGAGCCATTTTGCGCCTCTCTCCTCAGTTCTCTTTTTTCCGCTGCGCTAGCAGAAGCTAATTGAGAGCTCTCCCTTAATTTTTTTGAGCTTTTGACTTTTGAAGGCTATTTCAAAAATAAAAATAAAAATAAAACACTCATCAAACACAATGGCTTCTAGGCCTGATGGCTTCCACCACAGCAGCCATCTCCCATGCCAAGCTGAAACTCAGGTCCTTACATTCATGGCTTCTAAAGTCCTTCAACCCATTACGGATCGACCAACGAATGCGTCTCTACCCAACTCCAGAGTTGAAAGCACAGCTTCTGTAGTGGACGAATCCATCTTTTGTCACCATGGGAAGACCCTTCGATCGTCTTTCCCCAGCTTTTCAGATCACCACGGATGCGAGCAACCTCAGATGGGGAACACACCTGGGATCCCTTCACATCAACGGCATATGGTCCCCCAACGAGAGGTCCCATCATATCAATTACCTCGAACTGCTGGCAATTTGGAAGTCTCTCAAGTCTTTCTAGCCTCTGATCTCTGGGTCTGTTGTCCAGGTGGCATCAGACAGCACGACAGCCCTAGCATACTTGAACAAGCAAGAGGGGACCCGCTCCCAGTCTCTGCTGTACCTCTCCATTCTTCTCTGGGAATGGTGTCTCCAGGCCCATGTGCACATGGTTGGGGTGCACATCAAGGGCACGCTCAACACGGTAGCAGACAGTCTCAGCAGGGGGGCGACGTCCAGCCACGAATGGGAGCTCCACGATTCCATGTTCCGTCAGCTATGCCGCAGGTGGGGCAACCTAACGATGGACCTCTTTGCTTCGCACCTCAACAAGGAATGCCACCGGTTCTGCTCCAGGGCCGGGGCAGGGGAGGGGTCGTCAGGGGACACGTTCATGTACCTGTGGACAGGACACTACTTCTACCTGTTTCCTCCACTTCCACATGTGCAGAGGGCGTTGCTTCACCTCCAGATGTATGGGACTCATGCCATTCTCATAACTCCTTCCTGGCTGCTCTATGGGTACAGTTTTGGCACAGTTACAGGGTAACACCACAGTACCCCCTTTTGCCATGGAACAGACCAGAGCCTGGTGAGAGGAAGGGAAGGGGAATCTGCCGAGGTGCAGTTTCCCTTTAAAATATGGGCTTTGAGCAGAGGTGCGTGGTCGCCCGTCCCAGTAAATTCTTTCCCCAGCATGGGGCTGGTTTAATTATGTATTTTTAGAATAGCTGAACACATTGGGTGCCTGCATGACAGCCAGATGTTAGGAATTTTGTTCTATACAGGGCTGGTTGGGAGAAGAGTCAGTCAGTGTAGCCTTGGACAACTTTCATAATCCCATAGTATCTATAGAAGAAGAGATACACCTACATTTTGCTTCCTAGGAGCTATTGTCTTGCTGCCCTTTAGGCTGTATTTTGCTCTCTATAACGCCTAATGGGCAGTGAAACTACACCACCCAAGAAACCTAGGAACCCCTAGGACAGAAAGGTAGGATGGTGCTAAGCATTAGAGACTTTGAGCTATGCTTTTCTTCAGGTGATCAAATTAGGCATGTCTGAAAGTGCTAGCAGGTGTGACTCTGCAAGCTGGATCTCCCAGAATGTTGCCTAGAAAACTCTTGTAGGATTCTGGGGAGTTGGAGTTCAGAAAATCTAAATGGCAAATTCTGATTAGAAAGGTAAATTGAAATTATTTTTCACAGTGGAAATCACTCTCTGTTTCTGTCAAATCCTACTAGAGTCCCCCCCCCCCCCAAAGTATGATTCAGCAGCAACAGATATGTTGTTGTGCTACTGGTTTTCTGCTTAGAAATGAAGTCATATCCTGTCCAGGATAATCTTCTATCCCGCACAGGAACAAGAGTGAAGTTTTTTAATGTGCCAATCTTTCCTTTCTATCCCATGTAATAATCCTGTAGAATGTTCTGTGTAGTGCTTCATTTTTCAGAGGCAAAATAAAGTAATTTTCTGTAAAGAAATTAAGCAAAAAAAAATGGAACCTCTTTGCCATGTCCCATAAGACCTAATAAAGTCACTTTATTCTGTTAAATCCAGGAGGGTAGGAATTGTTGTAGATGCAGATTTTAAGAATGAATATGGAAAGCTCTCTGTGTATTTGGTGTCTTGCACTGAAGACAAAGAAGGAGTCGCAGTAAGGACTAACACAGCTTTATTGGTTGATGATCAGGATGAACATGTGGTAATGGCGGAGATACATCACATTATATACAGTAGCACAATGCATTTGAATCTTGCTGCACGGTAGCTCATTGGCTGCTACCGGCGTGACGTCGTCCCAAGTCACGCCCCTCTTCTGTAGTTGTTTGATCGTGCGGAAGAGTTCCCGCGGCTGCCGGTGATTTGAGGAATGAGAACCATGTGAGTTGAACGCTCGCAGCTGCCCTCTATGGGCAGCTAACTCGCGTTCCTTTAACAGCTGGGTTACAATGTAATTGTGGTCAGGTTACATTCATACATTTCTTAAAGCAACATTGTACATACATAACAGTGTAGAACACCCTAGCTTCAGAATTCACACCAACAACATCTTTCCCATTTTCTCTTGCTTTATAGAGGTGGGCTTGCCTAGATGGTATTGGGGGAAATTTGAATTTTGGTTAATTTATTTAGCTCAACAGAGGATAATGTAGTAAAAAACATCTGCAGCACCAGGAAACATGTGAAGAAGACTAGCCAAAAAAACCAGCTTCCCCTCAATTTTTTCTGGGGTCTCACAGCCCTTATCACTTTATATAGGGGAAAAAATCACTCTTGAAGCATTTCAAATAGAAAAAGTATATTTACTTAAAATTACAATGTTCAGTTACATTCAAAAGAATAAAAAAATAAATAAAGATTTCAGTCTCCCAATAGGTGGGAGAAATGTGCCTCCATGCAGCCACATGGTCAATCACATGGCCAGAAGATCAGGAGCAAAAAAGACAAAGCAAGCAAGACAAACAGGAAGATAGGAGGAGAAAGCAAGATGCACAAAAAAGAACCTTGTTAATTAGTTAATGGAAAAGAAGAATTCCTTTCGGTCCAAACCCCCCTCCCCCTTACTAATACCTAGTGTTAGTTGCATGCAAGATTGTTATTCTCCCAAGATCCCTTCTCAGGCTTGCTTGCATCTTGATCCACAGGTTCTCAGAATGGTAGAGGGGGTAGACACAAAGAGCCTCCTTGAAGATTTTGATATTTTTGAACCATAATCAGACATATTTGAACAATGGCCACCTTGTGCTAGCTAATCTTTCTCACTCTAGGTCAGATGAAAGGAACTGCAGAATGAACTCACCAAAAAGTGGCTTCATTTTGGCAGTTTAATGTCAGGGAAGGAGGAGGCAGGAGGCAGGAGCAGCTTTCTCAGGATATCTATCAACTCTGTAGTTTACCTGAATTGGTAGTTTAGCTGAATGGGCAGTGAAACTACCCCTTTTCTATCAGTCCAGGTATTAGTTGATAGTTCACACCAATATATCCTAAAGTCCTTAAGCACCTTCTCCAGCCAAAGTAGTTCTCTGTATGCTTCCAATTGTCACAGTGAACTCTAACTCTGTGGAAGACAAATCTACAACATCTTGTTTATGAGTGATCCCTGAAATAGGCCTATCGGTATACAAAATCTATAATTCCTATCAGATATCTAGCTAACATTTTGACAGCTGTCCAGTCATTCTGTGTTAATGAATTAACTATTCTCTTCAGTCTTCCTGCAGCTGTTACTATGCATGGTCTGATAGAGACTGTTAAAAGCTTTCCTATAGCTGTTCTGTACTTACTGTTGTTTGGTACAGATTTAGTTTCCTCCCTGCCTTTCAAAAAATCTGTTGACGTGGACATTGCAACAATGGGGGCATCATGGATACCTAGTATATCCATATAAGCCATTTACCTCTTTCATTCTGAATGCCCAGATAATATGTTCCATCACCTAACTCTATTTTTTTAACTTATCTGTTATGATGGTATACAATCTCTTTTCACTCTTTTTCTCTGTCTGCAATTTTCTCATCTAATGAACAAGAATAAAGGTTAAATGTTTCTGGTATATCAGCACTGATCTGCAACACCTTGCTTGAAATCTTGTTGTTGTTGTTGTTCTTCTATTTCTCAGCCCATACAGGGCTTCTTTCAGCCCATATAGGCTTTTCTTTAGTTGTAATCTCTCTGTGTAAAAATACAATCTTGGCATTAGGTGTTTGACTTGCATCTGTTCAGAGGCTGTCACCCTTGAGAGCATTCTTATACTGCTGTAATTGTCAACAGGAGCAAAGGTTTCATCAACATCAACATCATATTTCTGCAGAAACCCTTTGGTAATCAGCTGTGCCTTTTAGCATTCCACTTTTCCTTCTGCACTCTACTTCACCTTCAAGACTCAATTGCACCCAATGGCTTTATTACCTGGTGGTAATTTGTGCAGGACCTGTAAGGATAACAAAGCCACTACCATAGGACTGGTTACACCTGACAAAGACCTGCACCCATTAAGGATGCCAGCAAAATAGTCCACTTTCAGTCATTGGGGACCTCATTTACTCTTCCAGAGATAATAGAGAGAGGTTCTGAGTTGGCACCTGCCACTTTCTTTGATACAGTTGTCTGCTGTTAATCTGTGACCGGAGATCTGAATACATTTAAAGAGAAAGAGGATAGGATAGGGAAAAAAAGAACAAAGGATGATATAATTGTTTCAAATTGTTTTATTTAACCAAATAATGTTTTAGTTTGTGGTTTTTTGTTTGTTTGTTAATAGTTGTACTGTAGGTAATTTTTTTTAAAATGTGAAAGTACATGTTTTTTACATTCAATGTTTTTAAACTGTGTTTAGATGTTTTGGGTTTTTATTTGAGTTAAAACTCAACACAGTGTTATAAATCTTTTTATTTTATTTATTTAACATATGTTTGTGATTTGTGTAAACTTTTGATTTATTGTTATGTTTTTGACTTGTTTTTACTCTTCTGGCCTCTAGGTGGGGCTGTTATGTGTTTTTGAGTTGTTTTTACTATTCTGCCCTGCAGGTGGGGCTGCTAGTGGTTTTGGTTTCGTTTCACGTGTTTTTTCTCTCCTGGCCTCTGGGTGGGGCTTCTTCTAGTAAGTCGTCTTTGTTTCTTCATTTCTGTTCCGGTCGTCGTGGAGGGAGGATGTGCTGGTGAGTTCTCTGGTTTTCTTTCTTCTGGGGTTTTTCTTTGTTTTGTTTTTGTGGTGTTGGGCTGGGAGGTGTTTCTGTTTGTTCTTTTTTGTTTTGGTTGAGTTTTAGGTTTGTTTAATTGGTTTGGTTATTTCTGGTTTTGTTTAATTTCTCTTATTTCGTTGTTGTTTATTTGTGTAATTAGTTGTTTATTTGTGTAATTTGTGATATTTTCATGTTGTAGTTAGGTGTTTTGTATGTGGTTTGGTGGTATTGTGGATGTTTTTGTTTGTGTATTTTATGGTTTACTTTTTTTTTACAACAAAGCTAGTGGAGATGATGGTATCCCAGTTGAATTTTTCAAAGCGCTAAAAGATGATGCCGTCAAATTACTGCATTCGATATGCCAGCAGATTTGGAAAACAAAACAGTGGCCACAGGATTGGAAAAGATCAGTATACGTCCCAATCCCAAAAAAGGGCAATGCCAAAGAATGTTCAAATTATCGAACAATCGCGCTCATCCCACATGCAAGCAAGGTGATGCTCAAGATAATACAGGACAGACTTCAGCAGCATGTGGAGAGAGAACTACCAGAGGTGCAGGCTGGTTTCAGAAGAGGCAGGGGGACTAGAGACCACATCGCCAACATACGCTGGATCATGGAGAAAACAAAGGAATACCAGAAACAAGTTTACTTTTGTTTTATTGACTACACTAAGGCATTTGACTGTGTGGACCACAACAAGATGTGGCAAGTAATTAAAGAGATGGGAATACCAGAGCACCTCATATGCCTCCTGAGAAATCTGTACATGAACCAAGAAGCAACAGTTAGGACAGAACATGGAATAACAGAGTGGTTTGGAATAGGAAAAGGAGTAAGACAAGGCTGCATTTTGTCACCATGCTTATTCAACCTATACACAGAGCACATAATGTGCAGTGCAGGGATGGAGGAATCACAATATGGGATTAAAATCGCTGGGAGAAACATCAATAATCTGAGATATGCAGACGATACCACCCTAATGGCAGAAAGTGAGGAAGACCTAAAGAATCTCTTGATTGGGCTGAAGGAGGAGAGTGCAAAAGCTGGCTTGAGACTCAATATCAAGAAAACCAAGATAATGGCAACAGGCCCCATCAGTTCCTGGAAAATAGACGGGGAAGAAGTAGAAGCAGTGACAGATTTTACTTTCTTAGGATCAAAGATCACTGCAGATGGGGATTGCAGCCATGAAATAAAAAGGCGACTGATTCTTGGGAGACAAGCGATGAGAAACCTGGGGAACATAGTGAAAAGCAGAGACATTACATTGCAAACAAAAATTAGAATAGTCAAAGCAATGGTTTTCCCAGTAGTAATGTATGGATGTGAGAGCTGGACAATTAGGAAGGCTGAACGCAGAAGAATAGATGCCTTTGAAACGTGGTGTTGGAGGAGGGTTTTGAGAGTCCCCTGGACAGCGAGGAGAACAAATAGGTCAATCTTAGAAGAAATTAACCCTGACTGCTCATTGGAAGGTCAAATAGTAAAGATGAAGCTAAAATACTTTGGACATCAAATGAGAAGGGAGGATTCACTTGAGAAGGCATTGATGTTGGGAAAGGTGGAGGGCAAAAGAAGAAGGGGGAGGCCAAGGATGAGATGGCTAGATGGTATTATAGACACAATGGGCACAGAGCTGGGAGGGCTGAGGGGGATGGTAGAGGACAGAGGCGCCTGGAGGAAAATGGTCCATGGGGTTGCAAAGGGTCGGAGTCGACTGTGCGACTGAACAACAAAATTATTGATTTATTTTTGTTTTATTATTTTTATTAATTTTGGTGTTTGTTTTTGGTGTTTACTTTAGCGTGAAGAACAGGCTGCCTGTCGGTTCCTCTTTTCCCCATTGCTGCTTTGAATTTTGGTTTCGATGCAGTAATGGGGGAAAGGAGGAGGAGGCAGTCAGCCCGTTTTTACCCTGACTGGTAAAGTTCGTTAGGTAGGTCGCGGGAGAAGGAGGAGGCAGAGAAGAGCTATCTCTGCCTAATGATGGTTCTCTCCTCTCTGTCTCCTTTTTCTCCTGGCTTACCTAACCAGAGATCGGCAGGCAGCGATCCTTAAGGGGTGGGGCTCTTCCTTGCGGATTGCTGGCTGTTGCTTTTGTATTACCTCTGTCGGAAGTACAAAGGCATCAGTCAGTCATTCGCCAGGGAGGGTGCTTCCCCTGATGGACTGCTGCCTGTTTTGGGGTTTTTTCCACCCCGGCTCAACTTTACTTGAGGCCGGCGGTGGTCTCGCTGTGACTTCGGCAGGGTAGCGTGGAGGAGAGGGAGTACCTCTTTTCCCCATTGCTCCGGGAAAGAAGGCCGTCGGGTGTCTCGTGGTTTTTTGTTGCTTGTTTGTTTTGCGAGGCTGTGAGACGCTTAATCCGCCTGTGGCAGACTTGCGGTCCCGTTGCATTTTGTAATTTTATTTTTCACGCTCCGTCTTTCTCAGCGTTCTGCGCCCTCATGGCGTGCAGGATGCTGGGACTTGTAGTTTTGCGTTTGTGGTTTGCATTTGTGCGGTGTTTTTTACCTGCGGCTCGATTTTAATTGGCCGCACCACGTTTCCCAACGTTCTTTTTGCTTGCACCTCTCAGCCTGATTGGCTGTGGCGCGGTGCGCTGCAAAGAACATTGGGAATTGAAGTTCTTTTCCTTTGTTTGCATTCGTGGGGCTCTTGTCCCACTGGCGCGTTTCTCAAACCTTCAGTAACCTTCGTACTGGGTTCAGGCGAGTGCAGGAGGCTCGGTACGGGATAGGATGGACGGGTGCAGAAACGTATAGCAAGTTCCAACGGTTAACCCTTGGATTTATAGGTATAGATACTTCTTCCTACTAATCTGAAGCAAGCCATGTTGCCTCTTCTAGTTTATTCTGCTTTGCATCTGTCCCTTACTTAAGCTCTCTGCCTACACCAGACTGCTGCCTGCACACCTGTTTTATTTTTAACTTGAGATGCTTCTAGAGTGATTTTGTCATATTACCTGGTGGAGTGACTTTCCCAAATAAATACCTCCCATGTGCTGAGATCATTGCAGACCATACTATTGAAGGTGGCCACCTCAAAAGAGGCTCGAAGGTTGGATACATGTAAGAAAGCCTATTCGGTAATGGCTCCCTCGATGAATGGACTACCAGTGGAGATTCGTCAAGCAGCCTTCCTTCTTTATAAAACAGTTAAATAGCTATTTGTTTAAGGAGGTTTTTGCTGGCTTTCTCCCATGATGGGGGGTGGGCAGAGTATGTCTCAATTTTGGTTCTAGCCCCCACATACCATAAAGGTTCTAGAATCAGAATCCTGGATTTTGCCATACAAAAACTACAATTTATATATGTTATAAGCAAATATAAATGCTTTATTTATTAATTTTTTTGTTGTGACTTCTTTTTAGATAGTTGTAAGTGACTATTTTGAGTTTCTTGTAAACTGCCTTTGGTGCTGATATGCACTAAATTGGTGCATAAATAAATGAATAAAAATGTGCTAATTACCGTGAAAGGGAGCGCCATAGTATTGAGTACTTGTGCTGTTCTTCTAATGTTTTTCTCCATACAAGTGTTGTTTAGTGCCTATAACTCTATTAACTAAAAGCAAACAACCACATTCTATTACTGTACAGTATTATATACCCCAACAGATAATTCAGTGACAGTTCTTACTGATTATGTAAATTACAAGAAAGTTAAATCCTTATCATGTCAGTCACCTGGTATTTATCAATGGCTGATGAGATCTTTTAAAAACATGTTTATTTTACTAAGAATTAAACAGTTTGGCAACCTCAAATCAGATTACACTCATCTGCTGGCTAGATATGACCATAGCTCATTTGGCAAGTTGCACATTAGGCCTCTGATATAGGTTATGAACTTAAATAAGGAAGGATGGGTAATAAATCTCATCATCATCTGCATATTTAATATAATTAATATTTTATTGATTTCCATTCAATTGATTTTTAATGTTTCTTTCAAACAGCTGTTGACCTCTATACTGAGCTTGTGGGAAGAGGCTTTTTTTTGCCGTATGGAAAGGTTCCTAAGTATTCCACCTTAGAACAAGCAAAGCAAGCCTGCTTATTGTTTAAGACATGTATTGGAGTGTTAGAGGCAGAGAAAGATTTCACAATACACAGTGGTATGGAAATATATAACACTAGGGATAAAAAAATGAAAATCTGGATTAAGTCAGGTATGTTATAGAAATGTATATATAGTTCTTTACTTTCTTTGCAGAGATTTGTATTGTTCAACCCCAAAATCATTTTAATTATAGAAAATGTGGGTGATTTTGTGGGCCATTTTATCAATTTTAATATGAAGGGTGATAACAGCTAAATAAAACTATGGCTTTTATATACCCACGGGTTGGGACTTCCTAGTTATATTGAAGCATCATATCTGTCAACTATCCTGTTTTTCCTGGGGAAACCCCTTAATTTTACCCCTCTTCCCGCCCCCGCCCCGTTTTATTAATTTCCCCGTATTTTCTAAAAAATATCCTGACCGGAGCCCTAACAGGCGAAGATGCAGTATTTTTTCCGGCCACCAGAGGTCGCTGTGTGGCAGGCTTTTCGCTTGTGGAAGGATAGAGAGAGAAGGGGGAGGGCTTCTGTAGTTTTCCCTTTCTCTTTCCCTTTCCTGCCAGCCACATGGTCCTGGAGGCTTCGTTTTGGCTGCTGGGAGCAAGGAGTCTACTCTAGGTGAGCGATATATTTCATATATGCAGGGGCAACCTCATGCTTTATTGAGCTGTTTCTGCCCTGCCTCCTGGCTGGAGGATTTCGGTTCTAGAGTTCTAGAGTTAACTTGGGAGGGGGGTTGCTTGATCACTATATGAGAGAGAGAGAGGGGGGAAATTAATCCCTTGCTCTTGCACCCTAATTGGGGGGGGGGTGTTGCTTGATCACTATATGAGAGAGGGAGGGAGGGATTAATCCCTTGCTCCTGCACCCTAATGGGTGGGGGGTGTTGCCTGATCACTATATGAGAGAGAGGGGGGGAATTAATCCCTTGCTCCTGCACCCTAATTGGTGGGGGGTGTTGCTTGATCACTATATGAGAGAGGAGGGGGAATTAATCCCTTGCTCCTGCACCCTAATGGGGGGGGTGTTGCTTGATCACTATATGAGAGAGAGGGGGGATTAATCCCCTGCTCCTGCACCCTAATTGGGGGTGTCTGTTGCCTGATCACTGAATGAGAGAGGGGGGGAATTAATCCCTTGCTCCTGCACCCTAATGGGGGGGGGGGGTTGTTGTCTGATCACTATATGAGAGAGAGAGGGGGATTTCCCTTGCTCGAAAGCCAGTCGTATCCAACTCTAGGGTTCAGTGCTCATCTCTGTTTCAAAGCTGAAGAGCCAGCGTTGTCTGTGTCTGCAGACATTTCCGTGGCCATGTGGCAGGCATGACTAGACACCAGAGCACACGGAACGCTGTTACCTTCCCACCAAAGTGGTCCCTATTTATCTACTTGCAATTTCTTGCTTTCAAACTGCTAGGATGGCAGGAGCTGGGACAAAGACGGGAGCTCATTCCGTCCTGCAGTACTCGGGAATCGAACTGCTGACTTTCTGCCTCCCAGTCAGCATCTTAGTCACTTAAGCCACTGAGTAAACAAGAAAGAAAACAAAACAAAAGTCCCCCAAGAAAATGGGGAAAGGGTTCTTTGGCCCACACAGCTTTGTGCCCATTGCATCTACAATCTCATCTAGCCATCTTATTTTTGGCCACCCCCTTCTTTTGTCCTCCACCTTTCCCAGCATCAAGGCTTTCTCAAGTGAATCCTCTCTTCTCATTTGATGTCCAAAGTACTTTAGCATCATCTTTACTATTTGACCTTTAGTGAGCAGTCGTGGTTGATTTCTTCTAGGATCGACCTGTTTCTAACACCACATTTCAAAGGCATCAATTTTTATGCGCTCAGCTTTCCTAATGGTTCAACTCTCACACCCATACATTATCACCGGGAATACCATTGCTTTGAATATGCATTTTTTTGTTTGCAAGGTGATGCCTCTACTTTTAACTATGTTCCCCAGGTTTCTCATAGCTTGTTTCCCAAGCATCAGTCGCCTTTTTATTTCATGGCTGCAATCACCATCTGCAGAGATCTTTGATCCTAAGAAAGTAAAATCTGCCAGTCGTATCCAACTCTAGGGTGCAGTGCTCATCTCCATTTACAGCCAAAGAGCCAGTGCTGTCTGTGTTTGCAGACATTTTCATGGCCATGTGGCAGGCATGTCTAGAGCCCAGCAAGTCACATGGCTATATTTGGCCACGCCCACAGATTTGGCCACACCCACAGAGGGGTGTGGCCAAAATTTCCCTTATTTTCAAATCCAAAAGTTGACAGGTACGTGAAGTATACACATTGTGAATTAAATTAGTTTGAAAACCAAAAAGCTGTGTCTTCATCCAAAGGAGTTTACTATGTAAATATTTGCAGAAAGAAAAGACAACAGAGTGATTAGAGACACTGACTAGATGTTGTTTTCTCCTTAATGGTTTTTCCACAGTAAGAAGAAATATGGTGAACATGGTTAAAAAAAAGTAGGGGATGGTTATCAGTGAAAGATGACATTATTTGAAAGTCCCACAATAGTTAGTGATTGAGGTGGGACAACTTTATAAAAGTCCCATCTGAAACTTTTTTTAAATGGTGAAGGTAACAAATGTTTTTAAAAATGAGCATAATGAACATTAGACTATAATTTTTCATTAATTTATAATTGATGAAACCTTTTTCATTTATTCAACATATGCCCTAAATTGCATAACTGAGGGGCACATTTATTCTGCCTGTCTGTCATGCATTCAGAGTTGCTCAGGTCACAAACTTGGTTCCATGTGGTCACATATGACAGATGGCCAGAAAGTTGTAAAAACTAACCCTGTATTTCCCATTTTATGTGTTGCTGCTGCTGCTGCAATAAAAATCTTGCCAGTATCTCCAGGATTCCTTTCTTCTCACAGATATTGAATCACATGCCAGAATTATAACTCAACCAAACTTCATGAGAATTATGTCTTGAAGACCAATATTTAGTATGTTTGTATTCATAGAACCTATGCAGTTGTATATAGATTCTTCAACAGAGGAGGCCTTTAGCTGGCATTCTGAATGATTTTTAGCATGTGAATTTACAGAAGCAATCTTTACATTTTATTCTAATTTCACATTCCCTCCCCCCCCCCTTCCTTGATAGAATGTGCTGCTGGCAGATTTGGGCAAATGTGTGAAAAAATATGTCCCAAGTGTGATGATGATGTACCATGCAACCCACATACAGGATTGTGTGGCAACAGCATATTTTGCAACATAATTGACCCTACTTTCACTTGTGAAAAAGGTGAGCTGCTGGCTTGTGTTCTCATCATTTCTCTCTCTCTCTGTTTTGTTTTGTACTGTGCCTACAAGAGTTATGATTACAGTGAAACTTCAGTTAACAAACAGCTCGCTTAACATAAAAATTGCATAACAAAAGGAAATCCGTAGAAAATAGTGGTTCAGTTTATGGTTCCCCCCCCCCAACGGATTAATTGGTTTTCAATGCATTCCTGTGGGAAACTGCAGGAACATACATTTGGTTAATGTATTTTGGTTTTTAATGCATTCCTATGGGAATTTGCATTCAATACATTCGATTCAACTTGATTCGATTTTTAATTTGTACTCCGCCCTACTCAGTTTGTAGGCCGACTCAGGGCGGCTTCCAACATAATTAAAAATACAATATAACAAAACCAAAATATAGAAAAATATACAGAATATCAATAAGAAAAAAAATCAATCACCTCAGAAAAGTACAATATATATCATACAATCAATTCAAAAAATGCAATAAACACAATTCATATGAAAAACAACATATCAACAGAATATTTTAAAAAAACTGATAACATCCCGGATAATGCATTAATTACGTTAACCAAAGCTATAGCATAGTTGTGGGTTACCTGCATTCATAATTGGTCAAACCTTTCCCGATGGGTTCGCTCAGCTAGCACACGGGCCGAGAACCAACCGTGCTTTGCTGGAAAGGCAATTGGGGTTTGGGCTAATATTGATAGTTGGGGGCAATTCATAAGGCCTTGGCTGATGGTCCTGAAAGAAGTAGGGCAAGAGTCAAAAGGTGATGACTCTAAGGTGATACATAATTTCCTACTGCTGGCAGCGGATTAACTTGGGCAAATACAAGCTGCGCCAGACAGGTTGATTAAGTCTAGTTCCCGGAGTCAACAGACCCAAAGATTCCGAGATAGGACAAGTACAATGGGTTTCACCAACCCTCAGTTAATAAGTTAATTAACTTCCCAGCGGGGTCCAGGATACTCAGCAACTTCCGAGTAACTCCTGTCAATGTAACTTGGCCAGCAAAATGCCACGTATGCAAGCCTTCTGTGATGGGGTCACGCACAGCCTTTGCTCGCAAACACCCTGAGGCAGCGTAATAAATACAGACCACCCGACTTGATCGGGACTGGACTTTCACCGCATATTCATCTCACGTGCCTTCCTTGTGGCCAGTCACTCCTACCTCCGTGGGCCATTGCAACATCTGGTGACCCAGACGTGATTCTTCCCGAAGGCCATGACGTGATTCTTTCCGAAGGCCACGGAGCAGATCTGATTGGAATGCTACCCCGATCGGAACTCAGCACGATCTCAAGGCCGGTGCGGTCCCCCAGCGGAGACCGCGACCATCCAGAAGCAAGGAAGGCAACAGAACCGTAAGCCCAGCAGCCCCCACTCATCAGAACGGACGCGTTCCAATGCCAGGGGAGAGCCATGAATCCTGAGAAACATCAGAGGCAGCAGAAGCCCACGGCAGCCAAGGCCGCGATCCCGACCCAGACCCAAAGGAGACCACATGCTGTGTATCATTCACCTCAACTTACTACCTAAGGCGCGCCGACTCGTCCCGCAGAGGAGACTCTAGGGAAATCTCTAGTATGGGGGCATGCTTGGAGGGGCAAGAATCATCCGTTAGGCGAAGAGCTCAGGTAGAGGAGCTCAAGCGCCTGGCCAGGCTACACCACATTAGCATTTATAGACAAAGCCTGACAGATCTTATGGTGCATCTGAGGGAGCATTGTTTGTTCTACCCAGAAGCAGGCACGCTGGATCCGGTGACTTGGGATAGAGTAGGGAACTGTTTTAAGAAGGAACCCCGAGCACCCGCCAAAATCATAGGGACTTGGAGCAAATGTAGACAGTTAGTCCAGCCCGGATAGAGACCAAGAAACCTCCCGCGTACATAGAGCCATCAGCCCCAGCGTGTCTCTATCCGACAATTCAGTTTAGACATGGGGGCATGAGGTACTCCCCTTCCGCGGCAACTGCAGAAGCCGCGGGGGCAGACGGAAGCCTAAGGATCACAGGCGCTTCTCAGGTCACCAAGAGTCCTTTCCAGTTAATGGCAGAGGAGGAAACACGCAAGGGGGAATTGCCAGCCGAAGAACTGGCCGAGCTTCAATAGCTATGTCCAGTCCGCTTAGAGATGGACACCCTCACGGGCAATCAGCAGTATATACGCCTATTCCATACAAATTGCTTGCCGAAATCTGCAAAGCCATCACAGATACAGGGCTCCAAAGCAGATTCACAAGGGGCACGCTCCAGCAGCTGTGGGAATCCACCACGCCCATCACTCATGACTGGAAGGTCACGATACAGATGATGTTGAACCCCAGCCAGTACCTATTGTGGGACAGCGAGTACAGGCTAGAAGCACAGGCTAGGGCTGCCAGGATGGGAGGAGCTGTAATTCCCGAGCAGCTATATGGCTCGGGGAGTTCGATACCATCCAAACGCAGTCCGTCCTGCCAGCAGCCACACTCCAGCTGGCATCTGAGGTCACCTTCAAGGCATACCTCAAGGTACCCATTACTGACAAGGGAGCTAAGAACTCTACATCCATCAAGCAGGGAGTGCAAGAGCCCTACATGGATTTCATAAACCGATTAGAGGAAGCAATTAGCAAACAGACAGACATCAGGAGGCACAAGAGGAGCTTATGATGAAGCTGGCAAAAGACAATGCCAACCTTGACTGCCGCAAAGTCTTGCAGGCAATGGGTCACCGCACTGATCTGGCGCTTACTGACATGATCAGAGCTTGTACTGACGTTGGGACAGAAGCCTACAAAATGGGGCTGTTAGCAGCAGCAGTGCAAGGGGAAAAACGACCCAAGGGAGCTTGCCACCTGTGCAGCAAGATAAGGCACTTTGGCAAAGAGTGTAGGTCGAGACAACCCCACAAAAAGGGGGGCGGCCAGCCAGTGGGCCGCCCAGCCACACCATCCACTCCACGCCCGAGATGCCACAACAGCTTTCATTGGTCTAGGAACTGTCCGAATTCAGGAAACCGGATCACGGGCATGTCTCTAGCCCCATTCCAAATAGAGACCTCAGCAGCCCTGAAGCTCCAGAGCAGGCATTCCCATAATCACACCCAGCATTTCACCCAGCATTTCCGAGGCAAGGCAGAAACCAAGGGCAGCACGGGACTAGACTTAGAATGCCAGGAGGACGTTACATGTGACCTGCCAGGCACAGTCCATCTTGTTAACTCCCAGGGTAGGGTTAGTTTTGCCTCGAAGCAGTGCAGGGAAAAAAGGGATCTTCGTGATCCCGGGAGTCATAGACTCCGATTACGCAGGTGTCATCAAAGTCCAGCTGTGGACACACCTACCCCAGACAATTAGCAAAGGAGATTCAGTAGTGCAATTGATCATGGTTCCTTGTCATCTGCCAGGTAGGGACAAGAAAGAGAGTAGAGGAGGCTCAGGATTCAGGTCAACAGATCACCCGAGAGAGGAAGGGGCAGTAGAAGGATACCAGATCATAGCGACAGTGGAAAAGAACATAGAGTGGAAACAGCAACCTGTCATTAAGGCATTTTTGAACAAAAGCCCTTTTGACGGTCTGTTAGACACCGGAGCTGACATCACTGTGATTAGTAAGAAATTGTGGCCCCACAAGTGGGCCCTTGAGCCAGTGTCAGATGTGTGGGGGGTAGGAGGAGTTCAGGAAGCATACAGAGGCCGAGACTGGGTAGAAGTCACTATCCCGGGGGCAGACGGCACAGCTGTAATACGGCCGCATGTCTTAAACATGCCCGTCAATCTTTGGGGAAGAGACATTTTGCAACAGTATCACACCACCCTAACTTTCAGGTAATGGCCCTACCGCTCAAATAGCTAACTGACAAGCCAGTATGGGTGGAACAGTAGTCGATAGTTGGGGAAAAGTTAGAAGCTTTGAAGCAGCTCGTTAAAGAGCAGCTTGATGCGGGACACATAGAATCATCAACCAGTCCCTGGAATTCACCGATCTTTGTCATCAAAAAGAAGTCTGGAAAGTGGCGACTTCTTCACAATTTAAGGGAAATCAATAAATGTATTCAGCCCATAGGACCGCTTCAATGCAGCATTCCCAATCTGAACATGATCCCCGAAGGATGGGAGATCCTGATCGTAGACTTAAAAGACTGTTTTTACACCATCCCTTTAGATCCTAGGGGTAGGGAGAGGTTCGCTTTTACGGTGCCAGTCACCAACCATAGGGAGCCAACCCAAAGGTTCGCGTGGAGGTATTTGCCACAGGGAATGCTCAACTCACCAACCCTGTGCCAAATTTATGTCCACAAGGCATTGGAAAAGTTCTGGAACCTGCACCCCAAAGTCTTAGTCTGCCATTTCATGGACGACATATTGATAGCAGCGCCAAAACTAGGCAGCGACACATTGTGTGACCTTCAGACTACTCTGGGGGGAAAAGGTTTAGTGATAGCTCCTGAGAAAGTGCAGAGAGCCGAACCCTATTCATATCTGGGACATCAGCTGCTCCGATCTTTTGTAGCACCAGCGCTGAGTAAGATCAATATCAAGGACTCAGTCACGTTAGTAGAACTCCAGCAAATTTTAGGAAACATTAATTGGGCTAGACCGTACTTCAAATTAGACACAGAGCTCTTGAAGCCGCTTTTTCACTGCTAACCCAAGGAAAGCAGCCAGCTGATCAGATCCACATTCCGAGAGAGGCCAAATTAACTCTCCAGGAAGTAAACCGCATTCTCAGCTACCAATGGGTAGACAGGGTCAGCCAGGGGCCACATGCTCCTGTCCTGAACCTGTACATAGTCAGAACTGGGACCATGTTCACCGGAGCACTAGGTATAGACTCCGACCGGGGGGCGAAAATAGTGGAATGGGTGTATTTACCGAACACCACTTCCAGAAATATCATTCCTCTGCAAGAACTGGTAGCCATAGTAATCCATAAGGTGAGGCTGAGAGCCAGGGATATTTCCGGATACGACTTAGCCAAAATAGTCATGGTGTTCACCAAAGAGCAAACGCAACAGCTAATGTAGCTGAGGGATACCCTCCCAATTACGTTAGAAGGTTTCACGGGAAATTTTGCATACCACTTGCCAAAGCACCCCAGACTAGTCTCGCTTCAGATGCAGACAATCAAATTGCAAGTAATGCTGTCCTTGATTCCACTTCAGGGGGCCAAGATAGTATTCACCGATGGGAGAAGGATATATAGAGTTCTCACGTGGCACGAGGGACAGGCTTGGAAAATGCTACTGACACTTCCTCAGAAATCAGCACAGAGAGCAGAACTGACAGCAGCGAATTTAGCCTTACGAACATTTGCCTGGGAGCCACTGAATATCATCACGGATAGTCAGTATGTTAGGAATTTGATTGACAGTCTACCGGGGGCTTACATCACTCCCGCGATAGACAAAAATTTGTTAAGTCTATTCTTGACCATGCAATTTCATTTGCGAAACCGTAGAGAAGCGCTGTATGTAGCCCACATTAGGAGCCACCAGGATTTGCCTGGTCCCATCTCCGAGGGCAATAGCAGAGCTGATGCGCCGCAAAGGAAATGCACCAAAAATTAGTTTTGGGAGTCTTTACGACTCCAATTCAAAGCCACACATTTTTTCATCAGAATGCTAAGGCACTGACTGGCAAGGCAGTTCAATTTGCCGTTGTCACAAGCACAGGGAATAGTTCGTTCATGCCCACAATGCGCAGGAGCACCAGGGGGCCCTCGTAGGGGGTAAACCCATGAGGGAAGAAGCTAACCAGATTTGGCAAATGGACGTCACGCACGTTCCACAATTTGGGAGATGGCAGTATATGCACGTCTCCATTGACACTTTCTCGCAGTTCGTGTAGGCTACGGCTCAGAAGGGGGAAGCTGTAACTCATGTAGAGCAACATCTCTTGTCATGCTTCGCGACCATGGGCAAACCAGGTCACGTGAAGACCAACAACGCACCAGCTTATAGTTTCAAACAGCTAGCCACATTTCTAGCCACTTGGGATGTTAAGCACACGTTCGGCATTCCATACAATCCCCAAGGACAAGCCATTGTCGAACGGGTGAACTGGATGCTAAAGTCTTACATCAAAAAACAAACAGAAAGGAAGGAGATAGTCCCCCTGAAAAGCCAGGGTCAAGCACAGCAACGCTTGCACAAAATTTTGTTCACCTATAACCATCTTAACATTTTTGCTGCCTGCACGCTGCAGGAGAAGCATTTCCGACACCAGGAAATCCTCCCGCGCCCCATGGTTCTTTACAGAGTGCCGCTGGATCTTTCCTGGAAGGGCCCTGTGCCCCTGATAACATGGGGGAGAGGGTATGCAGCGATTATGTCTCCTACAGGTACCGTTTGGATCCCGGCCCATTGCGTGAAACCACATCTCGAGCCACATGGCATGGAACCGAGCATTCCCAGATCCCCTGCCCGAGATGGAGGGAATGAAGTTGACAAGAGGACCCCGATGGAGGAGGCAACACCAACCGAGACCAGACCCGAGAATAACCTGGGGGATGGTCAAGACCTTGTGTGACGACGCCATGTCCATCCTGAGAGAGCAAAACACTGAGCCCACTCCGCAAAACATGGTGGCTGCAGTGTTAGCTCAAATCACCTATAATTCCCTGATGGTCGTTTTGATCCTTTCCTTACTTATGGGGGGAGAGGTTCAAGCTTCTTACGGGGACTTGACACCTGGCGGGGACCTAACTGCCAGGCTCCACTACAACATTTGGGAGAGATTGCCGGACTTGTCAATCAATCGGATTTTTGCTTGAAGCAGACCACGGACACTGCTTCTTTGTTAAGTACATGCCTCATCCCGGTTTGCCGCGCTCCAGGCGAGCAAGCTGGGGACATTGAATGGTTACGTGCATTTGGACACCATCACCGAATCACATATGCGACTTACGCGAACTGGGAGACTCAGGTAACAAAGACTTTGCCCGCTGATGCAGTCACTCTTTACACACCCTGAGTGGCAATCAGCCCCAGCATGCCCTGTGTCAAGATGACCGGCTGCTCCACAGCCAAAGGGCTGCACCATCGTTGCTTGCGCCCCGGGAAAGAGACTTGGAAATGTAACCAACCAGAATCAATCAGTTATGTGTACGCTAACATTATTTTGCCCACAGGATGGTTTTTCACTTGTAACCAACGGACCTGGAACTACATACCCGCTAATATGTCTGATTCATATTGTTGTATTAGTTGCTTAAGACTGGTACTCCCCGAAAGGGATGTGGTGACCTTGAACCCAGTCACCCCAAGGCCAGCACGGCACATACGAGCAGTCCAGCTAGATGAGACATGCGACAGTGCTATCACAGTGCTTAGCAAGGCAGAGTACGTCTCTTTAGCGGTCAGCATTGTGGGGGTGCCCGGACTCTCAGTAGGTAACGCACGTAGGATCAGCTAGCTGGCGTGCGCACTAGCTAAAGCCATCAATCATACTTCGTCAGCCATTGCCATGCTTAACCGAGAGCAGGCTGAACTTAGACATGCAGTTTTGGATAACCGGGCGGCGATTGACTATTTGCTGCTCTTACACCATTTGGGCTGTGAAGCTGTTCATGACATGTGTTGTTTTAACATCACAGACAACTCTCGCAAAATCCAGAGTCAAGTCACTGATTTTGACACCATAGTTACACATATCAGAGAAAATGCCAATTGGGGGTGGTGGGACGAGCTTTGGTCCTGGGTGCCGTGGGGATGGCTACAAACAATGCTCAAAGCTATTGCTGGCATTGTGGTAGTGGGGATTATGCTTTGCTGTTTCACACAATGTATTCCCTCACTCCTGTCAATGTGCACCTCATGGCGGAGACCCTGAGACACCATTATACCCCAACAAATTATGCCTTACATTTACCGGACCCTCAGCCAGGCTGATTTAAATAATAAAACGGGGGACTGTGGGTTGCCCGCGTTCATAATTGGCCAAACCTTTCCCGATGGGTTTGCTCAGCTAGCACACGGGCCGAGAACCAACCGTGCTTTGCTGGAAAGGCAATTGGGGTTTGGGCTAATATTGATAGTTGGGGGGGGCAGTTCATAAGGCCTTGGCTGATGGTCCTGAAAGAAGTAGGGCAAGAGTCAAAAGGTGATGACTCTAAGGTGATACATGATTTCCTACTGCTGGCAGCGGATTAACTTGGGCAAATACAAGCCGCGCCAGACAGGTTGATTAAGTTTAGTTCCCGGAGTCAACAGACCCAAAGATTCCAAGATAGGGCAAGAACAATGGGTTTCACCAACCCTCAGTTAATCAGTTAATTAATTTCCCAGCGGGGTCCAGGATACTCAGCAACTTCCGAGTATCTTCTGTCAGTGTAACTTGGCCAGCAAAATGCAGCCTATGCGCGCAAACACCCTGAGGCAGGGTAATAAATACAGACCACCCAACTTGATTGGGACTGGACTTTCACAGCATATTCGTCTTACGTGTCTTCCTTGCGGCCAATCAATCCTACCTCCGTGGGCCATCGCAACACTTAGTGGAATAAAATGGACCATATGGCCTTCTGAATGTCTCAAATGCTGATGCAACAGATCTCATCAGCAGTTACATCATGGACTATAACTCCCATTGGCTAATGCTGTTAGACTGCAACCGAGCTGGTATATGGAAATAGAGGCTTCTTTGGTTGCCTTGATAGGTTACCTGTGCTGAGGACAGCATATTACACTGTGAAATGCAAGTCCCCTCATGGCTACAATGTTGCTGCTTTTAATATGGGTGCAAAGTTATATTTCATTAACCTTGCCATTTAAACTATTTCATTGCTTGTCAGTTACTGTGATCATTACAACATTTCTGTTAATTTATTTTTGGGCCTCTTATCCACCTTGGGCACTATGGAGGTTTCTTTTTTTTTGGAAGAAAGGAGGATAAATATTTAATAAATAAGTAAATCGTCCCTCACCATTGGCTATGATGGCCAGTCATGCCCAACTCTAGGGGTGGTGCTCATCTTTGTTTATAGCCAAAGAGCCAGCACTGTCTGCATTTGCAGATGTTTCCATGGTTATGTGGCAGGCATGACTAGATGCTGGAGTGCACACAATGCTGTTACCTTTCCTGCCAAAGTGGTACCTATTTATTTATAATTTCTTGATTTTGAAGTGCTAGGTAGGAAGGAGCTAAGACAGATGACAGGAGCTCACTCTGTCGTGCAGCACTTAGGGCTCGAACTGCTGACTTGCCAACCTTCTGGTCGTCAAGCTCAGTGTCTTAAGCACCACCCCTAGAGTTGGGCATGACTGGCTTCCAAGCAAGGGAGACTTTTACCTTTACTATTAACTTAATTGTTGTCCTCAGAAAATATTTTCAGCTGAAACTTGAAAGGTTCATAGTTACTTTTTAGAAAAATCAATATACATGTACAAAAGAGAGGAACCAGTGATTCAAATATTGTATAGCAACTCCCATGAGCTCTAGCCATCATAGCCAATGGTGAGGGACGATTTACTTATTTATTAAATATTTATCCTCCTTTCTGCCAAAAAAAGAAACCTCCATAGTGCCCAAGGTGACTAAGAGGTACCACTAAAAATAAATTAACAGAAATGTTGTAATGTTCACAGTAACTGATAAGCAATGAAATAGTTTAAATGACAAGTCTAATGAAATATAACTTTGCAACCCTATTAAAAGCAGCAACATTGTAGTAATGAAGGGACTTGCATTAATTTACTTTGCTACTACCAAAATGCATTTTGATCTGGTTTTAGATTTCTTATTAACTTAACTGGGTTGCAGTGTCTTAGTGCTTAAGATCAAAATGCAGATCAAAATGCAATTTGGTAGTAGCAAAGTAAATTAATAAGCCTTGTCCTTAAAGACTGAGAAGTGTATAGCCTCCCATGAAGAGATGGATCCCCCCCGTATTTGAATGACTGCAAAAATCAGATGAAAACACTATTGGCAACCTAACTGGTAGAAGTTACTTATGTGCCATCAAGTTGGAACCAACTTATTGCGACCCTACTGGGGCTTTCAAAGTAAGGTAGATATTTATGCAGTGGTTTTACCAGTTCACCAGTGAGTTTCCATGGTCAAATGGGGATTCAGATTCTGCTCTCTAGAGTCGTATCCCATCATTTTACCCACTATACAACACTGGGTACTATGTAGTACTTTTGTACCTAGTGTGGTGTAAAGAGCAGAGTGATGGACTAGGTCTCAGGAGGCTTGGGTCTGAATCTCCACTCAGCCATGGAAGCTCATTGGAGGTATGAAACTGGTAAAACCACTCCTTAAATCACTTAGTTTGAAAGTCCTGTTAGGGTCACTATAAATACTATATGTCCCAACTTGATGGCACAAAACAACAGCAACAACACAGTAAGACATATCCGAACAGGGTCTGATTCTGATTCTGCTTATGTTTCTGTTTAAATTTCAGGGGCCATGATTGGTGGGAGGTGTCCTGTTGAAGATGGCTGGATATATTGGCGTGGCAGCTGTTATTACATCAACAGGGATGAAAAGGAAGTCTGGCCAAATGCAAGAAATAGGTGTAGATATTACAGGGGCACAGATCTTCTCTGGATAAATAGTGCAGATGAGAAGGTATAGTTGTATATTTTCAAACTTACTATATATATTTTTGCATGACTTGATTTATCATGAAGACGCATTGCTGGAAAAATTGCAATTTTTAAGCATTGTGATTTAGATTAGATTTAAATAACTGGAATACAGGTTTGCAGACTAATGTTTCTGGGCTGCAACTTTCAACATTCTGCTTGGGGAATCTTAGAGTCTTCTTCATTGTCTCTGTGTATCTCAAAACATACAACACTGTTTTCAACCCTTACTATTTATAAAGATTTTCTAAATTGTAAATACTTTTGACGCTGACCTCTACAATGAAAAGGGGGAAAGGCAGTAGACCTTGAAAGTAACAAAGTCAAAAAATTGAAAGCAAAGCTGAAATCACACTTGCCAAAACAACCCCAGATTTCTGCTGCTACTCTGCTGAAAAGTAAAGAACAAAATGACTTGGTCTGATTGGGATCAGCTTCAGAGGATTTGGAGATATCTCAAAATCACATTTACTCTCCAATTCTTATTTCCTGACTGGATTTGAGCCACTTGATAGCATAGCAAGCCCTTGAGAAGCTCTTCCCAGTATATGCTGGTTTTGACCTTTAAAGCCCTACATGACAGTGGGCCAGGATACCTAAGAGACCGCATCGCCCTAAGGACATCTGTCTGTCCAACCAGGGCAGACCAGAGGGGCTCTTATTGTACCATCCGCTAGAGGGGCTCGCCTCTCTAGCACAAGGAGGAGGGCCTTCTCCGTGTCCGCACCGGCTCTCTGGAACCTGTTACCAACAGAGCTACGTCTCCAGATGGAATTGCTGCCCTTCAGAAAAGAACTTAAAACCTGGCTGGCAGGCCAAGTATGGGGTGCAGGTGGAAGGGTGACTTCCGTTGGGTGGCTGGTATAGTGGAACTCCGGCCCCCTTGGTTCCTGCACCCTTTTTAGTGGGAGGGTAGTTTTAAGCAGTTTTTAATCATGTTTTTATTATGTCTGTGAACCGCCATGAGTTGGCCTTGGCCAAGTGGGTGGTATAGAAATTGAAATAAATAAATAAATAAAAATATGAGAACCAGGATGATACACAACCAAATGGAAGAATTTGCAGGTGACTTGACCACTATCACATTGATCTTAATTGGAAGCAGTATCTACAGAACAGGAGAAAAGTCCTTCACCTCGAAAGAGGCAGCAAAATTCACATCATTCCTATGTGTTTCTACTGTATTATCACAACAGTAACCTCAGTCTGGCCAAAAACAGAGGTTCAGATGCCCTAGCAGGTTAAAGAGACAAAAGAGGAAGTCCAAGCAATATATTTGACTTTTATTCTCTACTTCCCTCCTCCAAAGATCTGCAACCCCTACGAGTTCCTCTACATACAGCAACACTCCTCCTTCAGTGCTGTATTTTATATGAAAGATTGTTTGATTTCATTCTGGCTTTATTCCCTTATTGAAAAAAATGCCAGCTGTGATAAACACAGATTTTTCCCTAGAGGTCTGTAAAATTCTAGAGGGCTCTTGGAGCACTGATCAGTCGTCATATTTTCTGACCTGAGAGGGCAACCGCTTGAGCAGATAGAAAACACAGACACAGAAATGGAAATTGGCTCACATAGCATTCAAGATAATATACAAGCTTTGGGGTCACTCGGAGCTGGAGGGTACTTGTGACGAGGAAAAAAACCCACCAAGAAATGCAAGAAATATTGCTCATGGACAGGTCAAGAAAAAGTATTCTCTCAGGGATGCATTCATGACGCAGTGGTTGCATGGTCTTCTCCCCCCCCCTCCCCCAATTCTCCTGTTACACAAAGTGATAGTATATGAAGCTAGGAAACTGTCCACCAGATGAAATTATAAGTACAAATGGAGAGAATTTGTTACTTTTGCTAAATTCAAAGAGATGTGTCTCATCTCCCACCTACACTGCACATCATGTTCTGTTTTCTTTTGCAACTGAAAGAGCAAGGCCTAATCCAGTAATGGCTAACCTTGGCACTCCAAGTATTCTTGAACTTTAGTTCCCAGATCAGCAGGAGTGCTAACTTGGGCTTTTGGGAATTGAAGTCCAAGAACACCTGGCGTGCTAAGGTTAGCCATCACTAAATGTATATCTGTCTGCAGTAATTGTACATCAGCCCCAAGTCTCCCTAGCATCTAGTTATTTTTGACATCCAAACCGTAAGAAAGTTTTGAAAGATTTGAAGGACATTTATGCCAATGGGCAGGCCCCTCTGCCTCAGTGGTCACTCACATTAGTATTTGACTAGCAGAGAGTCATCCTAATGGGTTTTTTAGGCTTTGGAATGTTCTGAGGGTGTTTTGCACAGAAGAAAACCATGTGTGAATTCTCAGATGACGACTTAAAGAACTATACTTATAGGTAAACAACCTGTCCTTTTAAAGATTAAAACATATATTAAAATTTCATTTGTGTGTCTCAAGTTTTCTACTCTCCCCCTCCCCTCAATGTTAAAGGAATCACTTCTTTCTGTTCTGCCAAGAGGATCCTACTGGAGTGGTCTTCATGGGAATTTCTTTTGTAGTCATTTGCATTGGTCATATCCGAATGCTTCATATGGGAATTCAGATTGGTGAGTTGAGTGAGACCAGTGGTGGGCATCAGCAGGTTTGCACCAGTTCGCCGGAACAGGTAGCAGAAATTCTGGCTGGCCCCGCCCATCCAAGTTTTGAAATAAAGTACTGTGGTCTTAATCTGGGTGTGACGCAGGGCTTTCCGCCTAGCCACGCTCACCAAAGCATGCCCACAGTGTGGTAGTAAATTTTTTTGGAGCCCACCACTGGTGAGACCTGCTGCTGTCAATAATGATAAGCTTTCAAACTCTAAATTTTACAAGATTATTTTGAATGTGCAAGTCTAGGATAATATAAATTGCAATGCCACAGTCTGTCATGACTTTGCCTATTTATGTCTAATTCCTTGAAAGCTTAATCTGAAACAAAGAAATAGGTTGTGGCATACTGTGAGCAAGGCAGGAGAGGCACTACCCTTACCAAATTTGGAATGAGGCATTCTCCTTCTCAATCTCAATGCTGCTTAGTCTCACATTTTGGGTGCAGGAGAAGCAAATAAGGCAACTGCACACAATCAGATTTAAATGTCGTAGGATCCAGGTAGCTGGACAAACCTTTACCTATAAGAATGCCCGTTAACCGTTCATGTCCGGCATGCACACCCGCACCCATTATTATTATTATTATTTTCACATTTATATGCTGCCCACTCGACTATGCGACTCAGGGCGGCTAACAAAAATGCAAATCATAACAGCGAATAAATCACATAACAGTAAATAAATCAAATAACAGCAAATAAATTACAATATAAATCACCACATCATAAAACATCATAAATGTCCATATTCATAAATTTTCATTTGAAGTCCTGTAGCAGCACAAATAACACGTCCTCATCTGTCCACAGGAGCCACAGCAGCTCCTATCTGTCATCTGCATAAATTAAGGTCCAAGACCCATCCCTACTATCCCGTACCGAGCTGCCTACACTTACCTGACCACCCTTGGAGCATCGCCGCAAGGGTCCACCAGCTGCGAGTGGGGCAACTACCCCACAAATGCGACCAAAAAAACTACAAGGCCAAGCGTCCTCCACACCCCGCCATCCCTCAGCCAATGAGGCTGAAGGGTGCAAGTGCGGAGAAGGAAGGGAAGCCGGCGCACGGGGTTTAAAAACCCTGCCAACACACTGACAACCAACTTTTGCTGCCCTCCGCCTCACCGGCAAAAATGAGCACCACTCCCCCCCCCGCAGATTCAGTGAGGTAGTAGGGAGATAAGATCGGCCTTACCATAGCTTCGGGGGGGACAGGAGACCCTCCTCTTCCTCCCCCATGGCATCAGCGAAGGACGCGCCAGGGAAAGGCACATCTGGCAAAAGGTAAGTGGAGCGGGGGAGAGGGGCAGGGTGGTGGTGGGTGGAACAGGCCCGGGAACCACGCCGCCCACCCGCCCCACCCTCTTTCCCCCTGTCCCTGTCTCCCACCCCACTTACCTTTTGCCGACTGGGCCTTTCCCTGACTCAGCCTTCAGCGCTGGGACGCACACCGGCCTGTCCTCCACCCCTGCCGGCATCAAGGCCTCGAGGCCGGCAGGGACAGAGGACAGGCCAGTGAACATCCCTGCTCAGAAGGCCGCACTGGGGAAAGCCCCAGCAGACAAAAGGAAAGTGGGGCGGGGAAGAGGCCAGGGGGTGGGTGGAACGGGCCTGGGAACCACACCGCCCACCTGCCCTACCCCCTTGCCGCCCCAGTCCCTGTCCCCCACCCCACTTACCTTTTGTCTGCTGGGGCTTTCCCCGATGTGGCCTCCTGGGAATAGCCCCTCCTTCCCCTGCACAGCTTCGGCAAATGTGTGTGTGTGTGTGTGTGGTCACCGAGGCTTCGGGGGGGAGCACCCCCTCTCCTCACGGAGCTACGGCGTGTGTGTGTGTGTGTGATTGTGTTGTGTGTTTGGTTGTGTGTGCGTGTGTGTGTGTGTGTATTGAGTGTGTGTGTGTTTGAGTTGTGTGTGTGGTTGTGTAGTGTGTGTGATTGTGCGTGTGTGTGTGTTGAGTATAAACACACACACACACACACACACACACACACACACACACACACACACACACACACCCCTCTGCTGGGCTGCACAATACAGGGCCGGGCAAAAAAATGCTTGTATCTTCTATTTTATTCAGACTCTGTTCAGGATCCTTTTTTCAGATGTTCTCACTGCCATCTAAAGAGAAGTGGGTGTCTCCTGAGAAAAGGTCTTCCTCCTGGCAATAATGTCCTGTTTGTAGATTTTTCTCCCATAGAGGATTGCCTGGCACTAATGCTGATATATTTTGGCCACCAAGCAAAAATCTTTGTTAAACTTCCAGACTTTTAATCACCAACATGTTTAAAAAATTATGTTTGGATTGTTTTAGTATTTCCTTGGGGTGCACAGAAAGAGCCTCTTCAAAGCTTGTGGTATTTTTTGAACCACAATCAGGCACACCCTGGGCAACAGCAACCTTGTGCCAGCTAATCTTTCTCACACTAGGCAAAATGAACTGTGGAATGAATTCACCAAAATTTGGCTTCATTTTGGCAGTTTCACGTCTCGCCTGGACACAGAAGAAGAAGTAGTATTGCCTTTAACTTATTTTAATTATTATTTTTGCTGTTTTATTGTCTATTTATTTTTATGACAGTACTATAAACTTAAGGACTGTGGTGGTTTAGTGGTGAATACACTGAACTTGACAACTGAAAGGTTGGCAGGTCAGCAGTTCAAGACCCAAATGCTGCATGGTGGAGCGAGCGCCGTTGTCTGTTCCAGCTCCTGTCAACCTAGCAGTTTGAAAGTAAGAAATTGCAAGTAGATAAATAGGTACCACTTCATGTGCTCCGGTGTCTGGTCATGCCTGCCACATGACCACAGAAATGTCTGCAGACGCAGACTGTGCTGGCTCTTTGGCTATAAACGGAGATATAGCACCATACTCTAGTGTCATATAAAACCGGCTTTCCAGCAAAGGTGACCAACTGTAAACTTTCCAGGAAATAGTTAATGCGTGCAAAAAAAATTGACAAATACCGTATTTTCCGGCATATAAGACGACTGGGCGTATAAGACGACCCCCAACTTTTCCAGTTAAAATATAGAGTTTGGAATATACTTGCCGTATAAGACTACCTCTCTTCCAATGCACACCAAATAAAAATTAACCCACACTCAACCCGAAGATGCGCAGCCCTCCGAGTCGAATGGGAAGGTTCTGGTGGGGAGCCAATCCACGCTCACATTTTCCTCCTCGAGGTACAGGAAGATGTGTGCAGCTTGCTTCCCCTTGCTTCATACTCCCCGCACAGAGCAGGGACTCGGCCGCGGCACCCCCCACCATATGCGCCGGACATATAAAGCAAGGGGAAATAAGCTGCAGTTAAGTACCTATCCTCCAAGACGACCCCCGACTTTGGCACAGATTTTTCGGGGTTAAAAAGTAGTCTTATACGCCAGAAGATACAGTACTGCTGCCTGTGGCTATTCCTTCCTGCAGAGTGTAACATTTGCCCTTAAGCATTTTTCAGCAACCTTTTACTGCTGTGTACTTTATTTCTAATATTCATTCTGGCGATAAATATAAAGATTGTTCTATAACAGGGATTCTTAACCTGTTACTCATGGACCGGATGCGACCCACGGCACCATTTCATGTGGCTCCTCCACCACACCAGGAAGTGCCATGTGATGGAGGAAGGGCAAACTGGCTGTCCAGTCCCTGAATCTGTCTAAGGGAGTATGACTTGGCCCCAGCTTTAAAAGGTTGAGAACTCCTGTTCTACATGATGAATAAGATGAGATTTTCTTTCTAGTCCTTACTTCCCAGCATGTCTATGTGCCATACATAGGTTCCCAAATATTTATTTCCTATGAGTATGTATGGCACTGTTTTCATATGCATGTAAAATATGTGGGTTGCGCCCCCCTTTTAAAATATAATGTCTGAAGTAATCTAACAAAATAGGAATATTCAATAGTTACTCCTTTAGTACAACTAAAACCAGATTTTTCCTTGTTTTACTAAGATCATTTTTTTAAAATCTGAAAGAACACTTTGTTTGTAAATTTAGGCTACGTGAGAATTCAGGAACAATCACTTGGAATTGTTGTGTGGAACTGCTTGTACCTGACGGTTCAATGCCAGGAATAAGATGCAACACGAGAAAACCATGGGTTTGCAAGAAAGAAGAAGAGGGTAATGTGACTGAATACTGAAAATGTTTGTTAAACATTAGCATTATAAGATGATTCTGCATTGTTAATGATTTCACTGATCAAAATTGTTAAGATCATGACTACTTCAGTTTTGTATTAGAATATTGTTAAAACCACTATTCCTGAATTAAACATATAACTCTTACTAGGTTATCTCCAAACCTGAGATCATGTTTCTGCAAAATATATTTTCACTGTAGATTTTCTGCATCAGCAAGAATTTGAACTAGATAACTGTTGAGTTCCCTCCAGCTCCACACCTTTTATGATTCTATAATGAGAATGAGCTAGAATCTAAGAAAAATCACTTTCCTTATAGTACAAACTTTTTTCTGGTATTTTACTGGTCCAGGTGAAAATATTACCCAACTATGCAATTTTTACGTGGAGTTTGAATGATTTTATTAGCTACCCGTATATACTTGAGTATAAGCCAACCCGAATATAAGCTGAGGTACCTAATTTTGACCCCCAAACCCAGGAAAATAGATCACCCCGAGTATAAACCAAGGGTGGGAAATGCAGCAGCTGCTAGTGAGTTTCTATAATCAAAATATATAAAAATATGGTAAAATTAATTTAATTGTTGGGGCATCTCAATCTGGCATGGTTCTGGGACCATCGTAGTCATTGACCCGAGTATAAGCCGTCCCCTTTTTGGGGCTCATTTTTCTAGCTAAAAATCTCGGTTTATACTCGGTGTATACGGTATTTACAAAGCATCCTTGGTTGTGACTGTGTTAAGCTGGTATTTTCTGCTAAAGCATTTTGATTTTTTCATTTTTACTGTCTCATCTTTCTGACTTTTCAACCAACTTGCCTCTTTCCTGACGGTGCTTAGCTTGATGGTAAAGTGGTATTTCTATTTTGGTTGCCTCTCTTTCACTGCTGCCTCTTCTTTGTTGCCTCTTTTATTCTTTCCATATTATTTCCGTGGTGACCAACTTTCATTTATGTTTTGCTCTAAGTGTCCATTTTTGGCACTGATATCATAAGGTGGGAATGAATATGCTTTGTATGAGGTGTTTCTTTGTGCTGGTCGGTATTTCCTTATGTTATGTTTACTGCCCCAATATTTGATTTACTTCACTGCACTATATGTTAAACTCTTCGTCCATTTTGCCATCTTCAGTAAATGTTGTTCCTAAGTATTTGAACTCTGCCACTTGTTTTATACTTGTTCCCTCTATTTTGATATTTAAAGTATGCTGTTTCCTTCCAATTGTCATTACCTCAGTCTTCTTTTTATTGATTTCCACATTTTTTCTTGCATTCTTGGCTCATGGACATAAGGTGTGGCTGTAATTCCTTAGCTGTATTTGCTATCAATGCCTGATCAACTGCAAAAAGTAGTTCATTGCTATTGTTTTCATTCATGGGTTTAGCTTTTTTTGCTTATGCTGTTTATGTAGGTGATGAATAATAGTGGCAATAGTACGCATCCCTGCTCACTCCAGATGTTACTGCAAAGTGTTCTGATATTCCTTGACTCATTATAATTACACTTCTGCAGTCACTATATAAGCTATTAAAAAATCTGATAAGATGTTCACTTACTCCATATTGAGCCGATGTTTGCCATAGCAGATTCCTGTCAACTCTATCAAATTCCTTCTTTTGGTGTACAAATTCCACATAAAGATTCTTGTTGTGTTCTATATTTTTCTCTTTTGCTTAAACATAAAAATTGAATCTGTACAGTTTCTGGTTTTTCTGAAACCCATCTGTTCTTCTGCAAGTTGTGGTTCTATAACTGGTCTAAATCGTGTTTATATTATTTTGGAATATGTTTCCCCGGCATAGCTTAAGAGTGAGATGCCTCAGTACTGTATGAATTCTCATTTGCTTCCTTTGTTTTTTTTTACAGTGGCACTATTATTACTTGTTGCCAATCAGTGAGTGCAGTTAATTGTGTCCGTACTGCATTGAAGATTCTGTGTAGCCATTTCCCTGCTGCTTGCATTATTTCCATTGGTAATCCATCTTTTCATGGTGCTTTATGTTTAGGTGATTATTTAATGACTCTTACTACTTCAATTAATATGTCCAGTTCTAGTGCTATCATTTTGAAGTCTTGTGTTGCTTCACTGTGGCACTGTCTTATGGAGTTGGGGATTTATCTCCACCTTTCTTTAACTTCTCAGGGTTCTATTAATGGTCTTCCATTATTGTCATTATCTATGTCAGACGGGTTATAATTCTCTTATCTTTTCCATACATTTTTAATTACCTTGGAAAATTGTTTGAGGGGCTGTTCTCTTATCTGCTAATGATTTTCCATTCCCACGATTCTAGTTTTGCTAATGATTTTCCATTCCCACGATTCTAGTTTTGCTTTTTTGGTTCATATCTGTCAGCTATCCCGTTTTTCCTGGGAAAACCCCTTATTTTTACCCCTCTTCCCGCCCCCTCCCGTTTTATTAATTTCCCTGTATTTTCCCTTATTTTTTAAAAAATTTCCTGACCGGAGCCCTCACAGGCGAAGCTGCAGTATTTTTTTCTGGCCACCAGAGGTCGCTGTGTGGCAGGCTTTTTGCTTGTGGAAAGAGAGAGAGAGAGAGAAGTGGGGGGGGGGGCGTTCTGAGTTTCTCTTTCATTTTCCTCCTGCCACATGGCCAATATGGAGGCTGGTCGGAGCTACCATGCTAGGAGTTGTCTACTCTAGAGGTGAGCAATTTTTCATATATGCAGGGGCAAATCAGCTCTTGGTCTGGGGGCAGAGAGAGACTTCTCTCTCACTCTCATGCTTTATTGAGCTGTTTCTGCCCTGCCTCCTGGCTGGAGGGAGGCTTCTGTTTCTAGAGTTCTAGAGTTAACTTGGGAGGGGTGGGGGTTGGGGTTGGGGGATGGTGCTTGATCACTATATGAGAGGGGGGTTCCGTTTCTGTTCTAGAGTTAACTTGGGAAGGGTGGGGGATGTTGCTTGATTACTATATGCTAAAGGTAAAGGTTTCCCTTGCTCGAAAGCCAGTCATATCTAGAGTGCCAAGGTTCACCATCACAGTCATAGATTCCTACAGCGACCAATTTTTAGAGCAAGAAGCTGCTTTTTGTACGAGAGAGCAGAACCAAAATACACGGGGAGAATTATCAGAGCTCATAGATCCAGTGTGCTTGCACGGTTGTGTAAGGGGATCTGAGTTAGGTAAAGGAAAAGGGTCGCCTTTGCTCAAAAGCCAATCGTATCCAACTCTAGGGTTCAGTGTTCATCTCTGTTTCAAAACTGAAGAGCCAGCATTGTCTGCGTCTGCAGACATTTCCGTGGTCATGTGGCAGGCATGATTAGACACCAGAGTGCACAGAACGCTGTTACCTTCCCACCAGAGTGGTCCCTATTATCTACTTGCAATTTCTTGCTTTCAAACTGCTAGGATGGCAGGAGCTGGGACAAAGACGGCAGCTCATTCAGTCCTGCAGTACTCGGGAATCGAACTGCTGACCTTCTGCCTCCCAGTCAGCATCTTAGTCACTTAAGCCACTGAGTAAACAAGAAAGAAAACAAAACAAAAGTCCCCCAAGAAAATGGGGAAAAGGTTCTTTGGCCCACACAGCTTTGTGCCCATTGCATCTACAATACCATCTAGCCATCTTATTTTGGCCACCCCCTTCTTTTGTCCTCCACCTTTTCCAGCATCAAGGCTTTCTCAAGTGAATCCTCTCTTCTCATTTGATGTCCAAAGTACTTTAGCGTCATCTTTACTATTTGACCTTTAATGAGCAGTCATGGTTGATTTCTTCTAGGATCGACCTATTTCTAACACCACATTTCAAAGGAATCTGTTCTTCTGCGTTCAGCTTTCCTAATGGTCCAGCTCTCACACCCATACATTATCACCGGGAATACCATTGCTTTGACTATGCAATTTTTTGTTTGCAAGGTGATGCCTCTACTTTTAACTATGTTCCCCAGGTTTCTCATAGCATGTTTCCCAAGCATCAGTCGCCTTTTTATTTCATGGCTGCAATCACCATCTGCAGAGATCTTTGATCCTAAGAAAGTAAAATCTGCCAGTCGTATCCAACTCTAGGGTGCAGTGCTCATCTCCATTTACAGCCAAAGAGCCAGTGCTGTCTGTGTTTGCAGACATTTTCATGGCCATGTGGCAGGCATGACTAGAGCCCAGCAAGTCACATGGCTATATTTGGCCATGCCCACAGATTTGGCCACACCCACAGAGGGGTGTGGCCAAAGTTTCCCTGATTTTCAAATCCAAAAGTTGACAGGTATGTTTTGGTTATCCTGTTGGTATCTCTATGTTGCAATCTATAGTTTATAAAGTCTTCTTCCTTCATTGATTTTATAATTCTTTTTTCAGCTTTACTGCTTCTTTGACTGTTCATACCACTATACAGTGTGTCTGGACCCACATTATCTTTGCCCATGTTTCCTTTTTCCACATAGTTCTTCTGCACTGTTGAGCAGGATAGCTTTGTAACCCTTCCATTCATCCACATTCTTCACCTCTGGTGGCAGTTGGATGAATGCTGTCTCTACCTTTCAGAGTACTCCTTGTTTGAGTCTTGCTATCTTAATTAATTCTATGTTTTTGTTCGATCCTCTTCTTTTAATATTGGAGATATCATTTCTTGCTGTTAACTCCACAATTTTATGATCTGTTGGTCAATTGGGAATTGCTTTTGCATTGAGTATTCTAAATCTTCTTTTAACTTTTGTTGCTATGCAATCATGTCTTTAAATGGTGATATCATTCCATTTATACCATGTATAGCATTTTGAATTGTGATGTTTAAAAAAATGTTGGTAATAAAAAGCTGGTGTTGGCTACATAAATCCAGTATCCTTTGTCCATTCTTATTCCTTTCGCTGTTCTCAACAGCATGTGGGTCAATGTACTATTCATACACTCTTCTGTTCGTACCCACTTTAGTGTATGGGACCAAGGACAATGAACAGCCGAAGTGGTTGGCTTAACACAGGTTTATTGCATGATGATCCGGGGGGAACATGGGGGTAATGGTGGTGGTACATCTCATTATATACTGAGGACTATACATTTGAATCTTGTAGCACGGTAGCTCATTGGCTACTGTTGGCGTGGCCTCGCCCAGGCACGCCTTACTCTCGCAGTTGTATCTTCTTCCTGCTGAATGCGAGTATCTTCATTCTGCTGAATGCGGAGGCATTTCCCGCGGCTGTCCGTGATTGAGCAATGTGAACCATGTGAGGCTGAACGCTCGCAGCTGCCCCAAGGGGTTGCTTGCTCGCGTTCCTTTCAGCTGAGATACATTGTAATTGTGATGGATACATTTTTATCTTGATAGCTTTACAGTACATTGATATGCATACATAACACCCCTCCCCCCTAGGATGGGACGAAGTCCCGCAACCATTGTGGCTTGCTGCACGTACGCTTGGGGTGTGCGGGCGCCTGACCTAGTTCGGGGGAGCCTGTGATCCCTGACTCCGTGGAGGCTTGTCCTGCAACGGGAAATGGGGATTCGTTAGCGGCTCTGTGGGGTGTCTGTGCCTGCTTTGCGCTGGGGGACGGAAATGGAATGAACAGTTGGGAGGTGAACCCCTGCCTGTTGCCCTCGGATCCCGGGGACCCTCTTATCGTGAACCGCGGAACCGATGAGGATGCCCTCGTGGTTCTGCCGCCTTCTGTTATCCGCTCGGGGGACCTTGCGACTGTGGTGGGCGGACTCGCCGTCGCCTTCTGTCTTGGGGGTGTCAGTCTCCGGGACATTGGCGCTATGTTGCATTCTAACTCACAGGGGCTACTGGGACTGGAAGTACCAGGGGCTGAACTGAAACCCCTCTTCTCGCTAGGACGGGTGGGGGACCACTCCGCTAACTCCCCCTGGTACTGTAAATCAAAATCTAAACTTCTTGGGGAATCTGTGTTTTGGGGAAGCTTCCGAGGGATATGTGTGAGATCGGGGCTCTTCCTTTCTGCTGCAAATTCCCGCAAAACATCTCTGAGGATCGATTCCCTTTCCTCCCCCCTTGGTGGGGACCCCTGGCCCCCTTTTTCTCCCCCTTGGGCTAAGCGGGTGGGGGAGTACCCTAACGCTGATTCGTGGCTATTTTCGTCTTCGTCCTGCTCTCCGTAAATCCTGCGCCTGAGTTGATCCGTGTGCCGCCTCCACAGGAGGCCTGTGTTAGTTTCCACGCGGTACGAGACGGGGCCGGTTTGTTCTATTACAACGCCCGGCACCCAGGCTGGTCCTGCGCTGGCGTAGTTCCTGCAGTGCACGGGGGTGCATACGCTGAAATTCTTGGTGGGCTCTATCCCTACGTTCCGCCCTTTGTCTTCTACCCTGGTGGGGTCTAGTCTGGTGATTACGTTGGCCAGCTTCCTACGCATTAACAGCTCCGCGGGGGAGTACCCTGACGCTAATGGGGTGACCCTGTACCTTAGCAGGAACTGGCACACTTGTAATTCTAGATCTCCGGGACCCATGCGCCGCAGCGCGTCTTTTGTGGTGCGCACGAGGCGTTCTACTTGGCCGTTGGTGGCCGGGTGGAAAGGGGCGGAGGTGACGTGCCGAATGGCGTTGAGGTCCATGAACGTCCTGAACTCGGTGGACGTGAAACAACTAGCGTTGTCACTCACGAGGGTGTCGGGTAAACCGAACGTGGTAAAGACCCTCCGTAGATGCTTAATTGTTGTGGCCGAGGATGTGCTCGAAACTGGGATTACCTCCAACCACTTGGAGTACGCATCCACAACAAGGAGGAAGAGCGCTCCTCTGAACGGGCCAGCAAAATCTACGTGTACCCGGGACCAGGGCCCCCTTGCTGCGTCCCATTCTCTATGTGGCAAACGAGCCTCTTCTGGCCTTGAGCTCTGGCACGCTTCGCAAGTGCCGACCATGTGCTCGATGTCGGCGTCTAGCTGGGGCCACCAAAAGTAACTACGGGCCAGTGCCTTGGAACGGACGATCCCCGGGTGGCTGACATGCAGCAGTTTAAGCACCCTCGGCCGGAGAGACGTGGGGATCACTACCCGCTGTCCCCACAAAAGGCAACCCCTCTCTAGGGACAATTCTACTTTTTTCTTGAAAAATGTGTCGAATTCCGCTGCTGGGGACGATACCGGCCACCCTTTCTGCACCCAGGAGCTAACTGTCGCTAACGTTTTGTCCTTGCCGGTCGCTTTGGCGATGTCGGCCGGTACTACCGGGGGCGAATCTAGGACCTCTATCATTAAGACCTGGTGGTCCCTCTCTTCCTCGCTCACGTGGTTGCAGTCCTGGGGAAGGGGAGACCTTGACAGGGCGTCCGCGTGACTGATCTCCTTCCCTGGCCGGTACACCAACGCGTGCTGATACGCGTTGAGAAAAATGGCCCACCTGAGCATTCTCGGGGACAGGATTTGTGGCGTGGGCTTATCTGCGGTGAAAATGCCTAGCAAGGGCTTATGGTCGGTCACTATGGTGAAGGGACGGCCATACACAAAATCATGAAATTTTTTGGTTCCCGCAATGATCGCTAACGCTTCCCTGTCTGTCTGGGCATAGTTTCTCTCTGCTTGGGACAGGGACCTGGAGTAGAATGCTATTGGGGCCTCCCTCCCGTTTTCTAGCACGTGGCATAACACCGCCCCCACTCCCACTGGGGATGCATCGCATATCAGGACCACCGGGCGTTTGGGGTTGAAGTGGGTTAGTACGGCATCGGACGCCAGGAGTCGTTTTAGGTCGTTAAATGCCCGCTCATGGTCGTCGCCCCACTTCCATGCCTCGTCCTTTTTTAACAACTTGTGTAGCGGTTCCGCCACAGCTGCCTTGCGCGGAAGGAAGGAGTGGTAGAAGTTGAGCAGTCCGAGGAACGACTGCAGCTCGGGCTTGGATTTGGGGCGAGGGGCCTTTTTGATGGCGTCCACCTTGGATTGGGACGGCCGTATACCCTCAGGAGTTACTCGGAAACCCAGGAACTCTACCTCGGTCGCGAAGAAGACGCATTTGTCTTTCCGCAACCTCAACCCCGCCTTTTTGAATATTGTTAGGACCTTTCCCAACCTCTTTGCCAATTCCGCCCGGCTCCCCCCCGTTATCAATACGTCATCAAAGTAGGGTAACACCCCCTCTAATCCCTTTAGGAGGCGTTCCACGAGTGACTGGAAAATCCCGGGCGCCGAATTTACGCCGAACTGAAGGCACGTCACCTGGAACGCCCCTTTGCGGATGACTATGGTTTGTGCCGCAGCTGAGGCGGGGGCCACCGGGAGCTGCTGGTAGGCTTGGGCTAGGTCAAGCTTTGCGAAACACCTCCCCCCGTGTAACCTGGCCAGCAAGTGGCTGACTACCGGCACCGGATATGCATTAGGGCGAATTGCCTTGTTGATGGTGCACTTGTAATCAGCGCATATGCGGACCTCCCCGTTGGCCTTTAGTGCTGTTACAATCGGAGTTTCCCACTCCGCAGAATCCACGGGCACAAGAATCCCCTGACCCACCAATTTGTCCAGTTCCGCCTCTATCTTGTCCTTGAGTGCAAAAGGCACCCTGCGCGGTTTTAGCCTGATTGGTCGTATTTCAGGGTCCAAGTCAAAAGTCACTGGGGGGCCCTTGAATTTCCCAAGTCCCTTTTTGAAGACCTCGGGATGCGCGTCGCACACGTCCTGTATTGGATCAGTCCCGGTGGCGTGTACTCCCACGGCGTGCACCCCCCCCGATGAACAAACCCAGGGGTTGAAACCATTGAGTCCCGAGGAGGCTGCAGTTACCTCCCTTGAGGACAACTAGGGGGATCGTTGCGGCGTGCCTTTTAAAACGGACTTGGAATTTCCCAACCCCCAACACTGGGATGCGGTTCCCCTGCACGTCTTTCAGTGTGGCCCTCAATGCTTTGAGCTTAGGCCGCACGTGGGGGGCGATTTTCAGGAACTCCCCCTGAGAAATGATAGAGTATGAAGAACCCGAGTCCACCTCCATCCTAACAGAGGCCCCTTGAATTACTACCTCAACGAAGTATCGGGGATGTCCGACGGACACGCTGAGCACCGGGGCGTCGTCCTCTCTGTCATCGGAGATGCGCCCCACGCCGTCCTGCTTCCTCGTGGCCCGGTTGCCGTCCGGAGGCCGAGCGGTCTGGCGAACTCCTCCTGGTCTCGCGCCGTTTTCTGCAGACTTTGGCGATGTGCCCGCGCTGGCCGCAGTTATGGCACTCGGCCTTCCTGAAGGGGCATTTGGCGCGAGCGTGGGTGGCGCTGCAGCCGTTGCAACGCCGGCCTTCCTTCTGGACCCTCCGCACGTCCTCGTCGTCTCCGCTCTCCGCGGACGAGTTTGAGGCTCGCCGGGCTGCACGCACCGAGCTCTCAGCCTTGGCCGTCTTCGGTCGCCAGTCCTGGAGCTCCTGCACTCCGGCCATCATGGCTTCCGCAGCCTGCGCCGCGTCTAGGACCTCTTGTAGTGTGGGGGGCGGCTCTTGTTTCATCAGCGTGCACTGAGTCTCGGTGTCCCTCAGGCCGCACAGCAGGCAGTCCCGGAGGGTGACTTCTGGGTTCTCCCACTTACATGGGCCGGCGGCCAGTCGCAGGGCCGCTGCAAAATCGGCGACCGACTCCCCGGGCGCTTGGACTCGCCTCCAAAACGCGCTTCGAGCGGGGAACATTGCTATCGCGGGCCGGAGGTGGGCGCGTAGCACCGCCAGGAGCTCCTTAGCTTTGAAGTCGCTCACCCTCCTCGGCGCGATCAGGTCCACCAACGTCCGCTTGGTCTCGTGCCCGAGCAGCCTGACAAAAATGGCCCTCTTTTTGGCCTCGTCCGTGACTTCGAGCTCGACGAGCGCCCCATTGAAGTCTATCTCGAACAGCTCCAAATCTCCCGGCTTCTTGATCTCGTAGCCGGCGCATGTCTTGGTCCCGTGGGCTGCCATATCCCACCTTCGTCGCCAGTTTAGTGTATGTTGTTAAAATCTCCCATTACACACAGCTGTTAGCTTCCACTTCCACTTCCACTATCAGCTCAGATAGTTTGTCACAAAACAGATCATTTTGTTCTCCTTTGTGTTGTTTGTGGATCCACACTTATGGGTTTCGCGCTTGCACAGAAGCCATCTCGAAGCTGTAGAGCTGATCGGATAAGATTTAGTGTTAGGACCACCCACCATCTCCACCCGCCCTTGGTGCCATTTTGCACCTCTACCCTCAGTTCTCTTTTTTCCGCTGGGCTAGCAGGAGCTAATTGAGAGCTCTCCTTAAATTTTTGTGAGTTTTTGGTTTTCGAAGGGTATTTTTCCACAATTTTTCTTAGCCGGAAAGGGCACCCCCATCCCACTTTTCTTCATTCATTCAAAGAATATTTTTTGTCTGTACAGAGTTAGAAAAGCTCAATTTTTCGTACTGAGGGCCCTCCCCTCTCAGACCTCCTTCACGCTTTTTTTCTTGGGCGCCTCGTTGAATGGCCACCACTGCTGCATTCAAGAGGTATCTGTCCTGCAGCTCCTAAATTCCTCATATGGACAGCCACGACAAGTGTCTCATCTGCTTGGGCGGAATCATCCCATCCACAACTGTCCGGCGTGTAAGAAGTTCTCTAAAGTTGCCCAAAATAACAGAAAGAACAGACTGCAGGCTCACCTCATTGCGACTGCGCTGACTCCTCAACCATCGGGTTCCTGTCAGGAAACCCAGCCTCCTCCCACATCTTCTTCGACTTCCTCTGCCTGTAAGCCAACCACGGCTGAGTTGTTCCTGAAGAAGAAGAAAAAAGACGAGAAAAAGAAGTCAAAGAAACACCACAAAGAAAGACCATTGCCTTCCCCTTTTCCGGCACTGGCCATTTTCCTGATGGCGATGTCCACTCAATCCTTGCCGGTGCTGGAGTCCACAATGGAGTCAGGCAACCTGCCGCCACATCAGGACACTCCGCCGACTCCCCCACGCCACCCTAATTCTCCTTCTCTACCACCGTCTCAGTACTCGTGTGTGTCAGCCTCCCAGGCTCTTGTTCCAGTTGATGCTCTGGCGCTGCTCTTTCACGACATGGCAAAGGAAATCACTACCCAGGTGACTACCCAAGTCTGGGCGCTTATTCCTATTGCTGATCCACCCACGTCCCTTCCACCTCCGTCGGATCAGCAGGCTCTACCATCGAAACGGAAGGCCACCGCCCAGCCTTCTGGTTCCAAGAGGCACCGAGTAGAACAGGTTGCGACTGCCTCCCCTCCACCTTCACTAATGTCCGAGGGCGATCCGAGCTCAGCCAGGCCATACTGGTCTGACTCAGACCGCGAGGCCTTCCTCCCACCTCCCACTGTTTCGGAGACGTCGGAAGGCTCTGATGACCAGTCGGATTCAGATGAGGAACAGCTGCCACTGGTGGATGCGACCAAGTCACCCGATGATCAGATCGGAAGCAAGGACCAGTCCCAACTGGAGGACCATCAGACCTTGACTGGGCTTCTCACATGGATGGGAACCACCCTTAACATTAAGGCTAAGACCCCACCATCCCCTTTCACTGATGAGGGCTGGCGGACACCAAGAAAATTCTTCCTGTCCATCTCCCCTTTCTGCCGCGGTTGCCCATGCGGCCAAGGCAGTATGCAAGAAACCAGTTTCAGCCCATACCGTCTCCACCAGGGTTGATGGTATCTATAAATTGCTGGGGGAGGACGGTGACTTTACACACACACACCCCGCCAAATTCCCATGTGGTCCGTGCTTCCCAGCACCACACTGCCATTAATAGTGTGCCAGTTCTGTCTACCAAGGAGGGCAAGAAGCTTGATGCCCTTGGTTGCCATGTTTATGCCCATTCTTCATTGTTGCTCAGGGCAGCAAACTACAGTACTCAGCCGCCATGGAAGGCTATAATATCAAGTTTTGGATGAAGCTGGAATCCTTCATGGATAAGCTGCCAGCCGAGCTGCACCCTGAATTGGAGCACCTGGGGCAGCAACAGATCAGGACCTCCAGACACATTTGTGATTCTGAGGCCAAGAGCATTGCTGCAGCAATTCAGAGTCACTCGTGGCTCCGATCCGTCAACTTTGCTGATGATACTAAGAAGCTCATATAGGAAATGCCTTTTGATGGCCAAGGACTTTTTCCTGCTGAAACTGATAACACACTCAATGAGCTCCACCAGGATATCACCACCTCCAACAAGCTTCGGTTGGGCGGTACTGGTTTCTACTCTAGGCGCTCATCCCAGCCATTTGGCCAGAAACAGGACCAGCAGGCATGCCAGCAGTTCCGTTCTATGGATCCACCTAGGCAGCAGTTCTATAAGCTCAGGAAGCCTTACAAACAGGCGTGCTACCAGGCACAAAGCCAGCAGTCAGGCAAGCGCACTGATCAGAGGCAGAAGCAACAGGTTTGATCTGTCCCCAGCTGCAGACTCTCCCACTCATCACCTCCCCTACCTTCCGATTTGAAACTTCCTTACGGTTTGGACCGCCATCACATCAGACAGCTGGATCCGTCAAATACTAGGCCACGATTACAAATTGGAACTCAAGAGGCACCCTCCGTTAGGGCGCATCCATCCCACGAATCCATCCCTGCAACTCAAGGAAGAGCTGTCTCTCTTACAGAAGGGCGCAATCGAACTGGTGCCATTAACAGACTCTGCCAATGGTTTTTATTCGCGCTACTTCCTTGTGGACAAGAAGGATGGCGGCCTCCGCCCGATCCTCGATCTTTGCCGGTTCAACCGGTACATCTTGGTGAAGAAGTTTCAAATGGTAACCCTTCTGTCTATCCTTCCCTTCATCAACGAAGGGGATTGGTTCACCACCATCGACCTGAAAGATGCATACTTTCATGTCCCCATACATCGGTCCCATCAAAAGTTCCTCCGTTTCTGCATAGGGGAAGAGATCTTCCAGTACACGTGCCTTTCATTTGGCCTGTCCACCACACTGAGAGTATTCACAAAGTGTATGGCCCTGGTGGTGGCCCACCTTCGTCTACAGGGGATCACAGTTTATCCATATATAGACGATTGGTTGGTCTCTTCTTCTTCCCATGGCCAGAAAACAAGAGACATCCAAATTTCTCCAGTGCTTAGCTTTCAACAGAACTGAGGGTAGAGGCGTAAAATGGCGCCAAGGGTGGGTGGAGATGGTGGGCAGTCCTAACACTAAATCTTATCCAATCTACTCTACAGCTCTGAGATGGCTTCCGCACAAGCACGAAACCCATAGGTGTGAATCCACAAACAACATACTCGAAGAACAACAGTTACTGGTAAGTACAACCTGTCTTCTGTATAGCTGTATTTACATGGAGCATATATTTGTACATATGTTTCAATCTGCTATCTTTTCTTAAGTTTCATTATTATTATTCTGTCTGAATAGTTGTTAATGTCTAGTATGCATTTTTTTGACTGCTCATTCCATGCAGAGAGGCCCACAGGGGAGGTGAGTAAAGGATCCAGCCCCTCCCTCCCCATCCAAAGACCTGGGCCTAGAGAGGAAGAAAAGGAATCAGCAAGGCCCAGCTCTACTGCTCATTCGATGCAGAGAGGCCCACAGGGGAGGTGAGTAAAGGATCCAGCCCCTCCCTCCCCATCCAAAGACCTGGGCCTGGAGAGGAAGAAAAGGAATCAGCAAGGCCCAGCTCTACTGCTCATTCCATGCAGAGAGGCCCACAGGGGAGGGGAGTAAAGGATCCAGCCCCTCCCTCCCCATCCAAAGACCTGGGCCTAGAGAGGAAGAAAAGGAATCAGCAAGGCCCAGCTCTACTGCTCATTCCATGCAGAGAGGCCCACAGGGGAGGGGAGTAAAGGATCCAGCCCCTCCCTCCCCATCCAAAGACCTGGGCCTAGAGAGGAAGAAAAGGAATCAGCAAGGCCCAGCTCTACTGCTCATTCCATGCAGAGGCCCACAGGGGAGGTGAGTAAAGGATCCAGCCCCTCCCTCCCCATCCAAAGACCTGGGCCTAGAGAGGAAGAAAAGGAACCAGCAAGGTCCAGCTCTACTGCTCATTCCATGCAGAGAGGCCCACAGGGGAGGTGAGTAAAGGATCCTGCCCCTCCCTCCCCATCCAAAGACCTGAGCCTGGAGAGGAAGAAAAGGCTTCAGGAAGGCCCAGCTCTACTGCCCATTTGCCATCCAGAGAGGCCCAAAGGGGAGGTGAGTAAAGGATCTTGCCCCTCCCTCCCCATCCAAAGACCTGGGGCCAGAGAGAAGGACACTTCCGAAGACCCCCGACCACCCCCAGGAGATACCATCCACAACCACCATCACAGCGAGGCCCGAGCCGGCGCCTTTGACCGACTCCATGCGGCCGAAGAGAGGCAAGAGCTGCTGTGTGCATGCAAAGGATAAGTAATCGAACTGAAATAATATAGTTGACTAAACATAGATGGCTTATGGCAACTGACATAGTGACTGTACAAGAAACTGACTTACATAGAGACTTGATATAGTGGACTTTTTCTTTCTTTCTTTCTTTCTTTCTTTCCCTTTCATTAATTAGTTCAACTTTTACTTTGATACTATGTGATAAACTGTGATATTGTGCATGATAATACTTTGTTTTAAAACTGTTTAAACTGTGATAACATGTGTGATGGGAAAAGACTGGCGTAGAGACCGGCAAGGCACGCCACAAAGTTTGCCAAGAGAACCCTATGGACCAAAACAAAAGGCAAAACAAGGGGATGCTCAGCACAGCAGATCTGAAAAGGGGGAGGGATACGAAAGGGGGAGGAGAAATACAGTGTTGCAGGGAACAATACTGCATAGGGACATGGAATGTGAGGTCTATGAATCAAGGAAAACTGGAAGTGGTAAAAAATGAGATGGAAAGAATAAGCATTGACATCTTGGGCATCAGTGAGCTAAAATGGACAGGGATGGGTGAATTCAGCTCTGGAAACCATCATATCTACTACTGCGGGCAAGAAAACCTTAGAAGAAATAGAGTAGCCATAATTGTCAATAAAAGAGTGAGAAAAGCAGTAATGGGATACAATCTCAAAAATGACAGAATGATGTCAGTCAGATTCCAAGGCAAACCTTTCAATGTCACTGTGATCCAAATATACACACCAACCACTGGTGCAGATGAAGCCACAATGGACCAGTTCTATGAGGACTTACAACACCTCATAGAACAGACACCAAGAAATGATGTCCAAATTATGTTAGGAGACTGGAATGCCAAAGTAGGAAATCAAAAAGTGGAGGGAATAACAGGCAAATTTGGTCTTGGAACACAGAATGAAGCCGGGCAAAGATTGATAGAGTTCTGCCAAGAGAACGCACTGGTCATAGCAAACACTCTCTTCCAGCAACACAAGAGGCGACTTTACACATGGTCATCACCAGATGGCCAAAACCGAAACCAGATTGACTACATACTTTGCAGCCAAAGATGGAGAACCTCCATACAGTCAGCAAAAACAAGACCTGGAGCAGACTGTGGCTCAGATCACAACCTACTGATCGCAAAATTCAGGCTTAGACTAAAGAAAATAGGGAAAACACGGAGACCAGAAAGATATCACCTAGACAGCATCCCTAAAGAATACACGGTGGAGGTGATGAACAGATTTAATGGCTTAGACTCGGTAGACAGAGTACCGGAAGAATTATGGACGGAGATGAGGGACATCATGCAGGAAGCAGCAAAGAAAACCATACCAAAAGAAAAGAAGAGTAAGAAAGCAAAGTGGTTGTCTGATGAGGCTCTTAAAATAGCAGAGGAAAGAAGGAATGCAAAAGTCAAAGGAGAAAGGAAAAACTACAACCATTTGAACACAGAATTTCAAAGAAAAGCAAGGAGAGATAAGGAAAACTACCTAAAAGAACAGTGCAGAGAAATGGAGGAAAACAACAAAAGAGGCAGAACCAGAGATCTTTTCAAAAAAATTGGGGAAATCAAGGGAACATTTAAAGCAAAAATGACCATGATAAGGGACAAAGACGGAAAGGAGCTAGCTGATGCAGAAGAGATTAAGAAAAGATGGAAAGAGTACACAGAGGAACTTTACAAAAAGGGCCTCAACACTCCTGATAATCACAATGATGAAGAAATTGAACTTGAGCCAGACATCCTGGAGAGCGAAGTCATAAAGGCCCTAAAGAGCACTGCAAACAACAAAGCTAGTGGAGATAGTGAAAAGCAGAGACATCACCTTGAAAACAAAAATTAGAATAGTCAAAGCAATGGTTTTCCCAGTGGTAATGTATGGATGTGAGAGCTGGACAATTAGGAAAGCTGAACGCAGAAGAATAGATGCCTTTGAAATGTGGTGTTGGAGGAGAGTTTTGAGGGTACCTTGGACAGCGAGGAGAACAAATAGGTCAATCTTAGAAGAAATCAACACTGACTGCTCATTGGAAGGGCAAATAGTAAAGATGAGGCTAAAGTACTTTGGGCATCAAATGAGAAGGGAGGATTCACTTGAGAAGGCCGTGATGTTGGGAAAGGTGGAGGGCAAAAGAAGAAGGGGGAGGCCAAGGATGAGATGGATAGATGGTATTGTAGACACAATGGGCACAGAACTGGGAGGACTGAGGGGGATGGTGGAGAACAGAGGCGCCTGGAGAACGATGGTCCATAGGGTCGCAAAGGGTCGGAATCGACTGTGCGACTCAACAACAAAAGTGGAGATGATGGTATCCCAGTTGAATTTTTCAAAGCGCTAAAAGATGATGGCGTCAAATTACTGCATTCAATATGCCAGCAGATTTGGAAAACAAAACAGTGGCCACAGGATTGGAAAAGATCAGTATACGTCCCAATCCCAAAAAAGGGCAATGCCAAAGAATGTTCAAATTATTGAACAATTGCGCTCATCCCACATGCAAGCAAGGTGATGCTCAAGATAATACAGGACAGACTTCAGCAGCATGTGGAGAGAGAATTACCAGAGGTGCAGGCTGGTTTCAGAAGAGGCAGGGGGACTAGAGACCACATCGCCAACATACGCTGGATCATGGAGAAAACAAAGGAATACCAGAAACAAGTTTACTTTTGTTTTATTGACTACACTAAGGCATTTGACTGTGTGGACCACAACAAGATGTGGCAAGTAATTAAAGAGATGGGAATACCAGAGCACCTCATATGCCTCCTGAGAAATCTGTACATGAACCAAGAAGCAACAGTTAGGACAGAACATGGAATAACAGAGTGGTTTGGAATAGGAAAAGGAGTAAGACAAGGCTGCATTTTGTCACCATGCTTATTCAACCTATACACAGAGCACATAATGTGCAGTGCAGGGATGGAGGAATCACAATATGGGATTAAAATCGCTGGGAGAAACATCAATAATCTGAGATATGCAGACGATACCACCCTAATGGCAGAAAGTGAGGAAGACCTAAAGAATCTCTTGATTGGGCTGAAGGAGGAGAGTGCAAAAGCTGGCTTGAGACTCAATATCAAGAAAACCAAGATAATGGCAACAGGCCCCATCAGTTCCTGGAAAATAGACGGGGAAGAAGTAGAAGCAGTGACAGATTTTACTTTCTTAGGATCAAAGATCACTGCAGATGGGGATTGCAGCCATGAAATAAAAAGGCGACTGATTCTTGGGAGACAAGCGATGACAAACCTGGGGAACATAGTGAAAAGCAGAGACATTACATTGCAAACAAAAATTAGAATAGTCAAAGCAATGGTTTTCCCAGTGGTAATGTACGGATGTGAGAGCTGGACAATTAGGAAGGCTGAACGCAGAAGAATAGATGCCTTTGAAATGTGGTGTTGGAGGAGGGTTTTGAGAGTCCCCTGGACAGCGAGGAGAACAAATAGGTCAATCTTAGAAGAAATTAACCCTGACTGCTCATTGGAAGGTCAAATAGTAAAGATGAAGCTAAAATACTTTGGACATCAAATGAGAAGGGAGGATTCACTTGAGAAGGCATTGATGTTGGGAAAGGTGGAGAGCAAAAGAAGAAGGGGGAGGCCAAGGATGAGATGGCTAGATGGTATTATAGACACAATGGGCACAGAGCTGGGAGGTCTGAGGGGGATGGTAGAGGACACAGGCGCCTGGAGGAAAATGGTCCATGGGGTCGCAAAGGGTCGGAGTCGACTGTGCGACTGAACAACAACAACAACAACAGTATGCATTTTGCTATGTCTGGATGTACCAAGGCCCCCACTCTGTTCCTCGTTGTGATCTGTCCTGAGTTACTAAATAAGTATCCTTTATGGGTTTTCTTACTCCCATGTCTTTTGCATCTTGTATCAGCTAGACCCAATATCTTAATCCCTCTTCTTTCCATTATTTCTACCATTTCTTCTGTTTTCTTTCCTAAACTGGTTATGTTTAGAGTGTCTATTTTGTACTTTGCTGTTCTGTCTCTTAGTCCTTTAACATTGCCACAGTCCTTTTGTACTGTGGGATCAATTCATCAAAAGGTAGCTTCATTTTGCAGTTTCAAAATCAATCTGGCCTGGACAAGGAAGAAGAAGAGGTCCATTTGTGTCTTGTTTGGTTTTCTGTTGTGGTAGGTTGGTTATCCATTGCCAGTTTGCTGGGCCTGTTGCAACTTCACCAGAGCATCTTTGGCCTGGTCATTCCAAGATGGCCTTCATGGCTGCTGTAGCAGTCCTGTGGCACAAGGCCACGCCATGCTCCACCCTCTCCTAGCAATCTGTTATTTTGACCTGTTACCACCTCTCACGATCTTATATTCAAGTCCCGTTGTTACTACCAAAGCTGTGCTATACATCAACTCATTTGTACTTGATAGTTCTTCTGTGGGTATTGTTGCAGTAATAGAGTTTATAATGGTAACTATTTCTCTGAGCTTTTTCATGGCACTAGTAACAAGTTTGGCAAGTTCTTCCATTCTTTTATGTGTGTCTTTGCCTCAACTATTTTCCACTTCTGTTCTAACTGAGCCTACATTAGTGGAACTTACTCTGCTCCTGGTGCATCATGCAGGTTTGGTGTGCCTGATGCATCACGACCTAGAAGAAATTCAGTTCCAATCAATTCCTCGTTGTTTTGTTCATCAGTACCATGTTCCTCTGACCTACCCAAATTCCATTTTATGTCCTCCAGCTGGATATCAGAGTCTGTTCTCTTTTTCATGATAACTGCCGACAGTCACAAAATCAATTTTTGGTTACATAAGAATCAGAGAACTTTTCTCTCCATTGAGCAAACATTCATTTCTGATAATTTCAAATGGTTAGATCTGCTTGATATTAACACTCAGCTATAGCTCGGTACTCAGACTTCCAGCATTTCCTTTGTGGTTTCTGTTCCAGTAACTGCTCAGTGCTCTGCCTGGTTGCTGAACAGAAGTCACTGAGTCCTGTAGCAAATTTAACATCAAATGATCAGGAGCCCCAACATCTGATGCGGCCCTTGTAGACCTGGACCAGTGAGACCAAGTGCCCAAGGAGGAGGAGGAGGTAGCATGCGGGCAGGCGAAATGAGTGCCCACACATCCATGTGATGTCATTGGTGTGTATCTGGTGAAGTAGTGCGGGTGTTCCCCACCTTACCTCTCCTAGCCGCAGCCTTCTGGCTGGGATTTCAACCTCCCCTCTCACCTCTGCTTTGGCAGAGAGAGAGAGGAGTGGTCGGGAAGTGGTGCCAGCAAGGCTGCAAGGGACAGGGCTTCCCCTCAATGGTGCACATGCCCTGGCAGGAGAAAGGCTTCTGCATGCTACTTCAGGCACACATGCCATAGGTTTGCCACCATTGACCTAGGAGACAATCGATCCAGTATCCATTTTTTAGATTTTCTCACCATATTATATGGGCATGAGCACTTTTCATGTGGCTTCTCAGCACAAGCCTTTCTGGTACGAGTAGGCCTACCAGTATAGACTTCTGTCTCATTGGAGCATCCAATCCCTACCACCACACAAAGTAGCCCCTCAGTAGGGTTTTATTATAAACCCACTGAGGGTTGTTGTTATTGTTATTAGTCAACCGGATGCTCTTCAAAAGCTTTTGAGTGGAACCTTAGTAAGAGATGTATGTATACAATATGATCAATTATACAAATCAGCTATGTTCATGTTGTAGGAACAGTGGATTTCCACACATTTCATGGCTTTTTCCTGGTTGGTGTTAACAGTAAATCTACGGTGGTCACTCATAAATCATTAAATGAAGCCTTTGAGCATTGTAGATATAAAAGAAGTCTTTGCACTGGAGTACAGAAGATAAAAAATGACTACATAACACATATTGCAAAGCGACTGGTGTTCGTCAATGGATCCTTTGCAAATTTATATACAGCATATTTGAAAAGTGGTATGTATGTCATTGGTGTTAATATTCCATCATATATGTTCATCATGCTTGTTTTATTGATATGTCGCATCAAATTTACTTCCTTAAACTTGGCCTTCAGCCTATCCTGTGATTAGGTGGGCATAAAGATAGTCCTCTAGAGCAGGGGTCCCCAAATTTTTTTGCACCACAGACCGGTTTCATTGTAAACAATTTTTCCACAGGGATGGGGTGGTGGGATTTTTAATCTCTCCCATCTGCCAGTCACAGCTTGAATATGGGCAGTGTGATACCTCACTGCACATAGGTGGGGGTGGAGTCCTGCCACAGTTAAGCAATGTGGAGGAAGGGCCCGAACACCTGCATATCTGCTGTGTCTAAAGCCCGTGCTCTCACTTCATTCGCTGGGCAGAACTGGCAAAGCATGTTCAGGGCCGAAGGCTGCCATCGGGGCTCCCAGCACCACCCACCGCTGTGGCCCGGTTTGGGACAGTCCATGGCCCATTACTGGTCCATGGCTCAGTGGTTGGGGACCCCTGCTCTAGTGTACAAGAAAAGCCCAAACCTAGGTTTATCTAGCGTAGTATATTTTTCTATGTTAGCAAACTACATCCGAGAAATTTGCAAACTTGATTCAGTTATTGTCTTCTAATAATTTATATTCAGGGTATAACAATAATTGTGTGCCATTAAGTCAATTATGACCTATGGCAATCCTCTCCAAGTAGAGAACAGTCAGAAGTAGTTTACCATTTAATTCTTCTGTGAATACTCTGGATTGTGTAAACTTCTCCATGACTGTACAATCTGGCTTTTCCCCCCAGGAGGTGCAGTGAGGACTCAAACTCCCATCCTGTAGCTTTGCAGCCAGATAGCTAAACCATTGACCTTTCTTGCTAGCTATTCAGGGTATATCACCTATTTTGTAAATTCCACATGGTGATTATCCATTTTAATAAATTATAACTGGACATAACTGGACCAGGGGTTCTCAAAGTTTTTCAGCTGTGGGATGGACCATGCTCCTTCAGACAGCTGAGTGGGCCAGACTGGTGCTGTAAAACGCATCCATGGCTGTCGAGGCACACTCATTTACAGCTGTTGTAAATATGTTTACACAGCCAATTCCAGCTGCAGGGGTGGCTGAAGTGAGGTTGGGTGCTGGTTTATCTGGCGCTGTGGCCTGAATCCTGCCTGCAGGCCATAGGTTGCAAACCCCTATAGTTGACCATACTGCCAGCAACTATGCTGAGTGTCAAGCAGTGGTTAACTAACCTGATGACCCTGAGGACTAATGGCCTTGTGTGTTGAAGTCTGCAGGGAATGGTGATGGTCCTCAAGTGGATTAAATCCTACTTGAATTCATCTTGATGGAGGGCAGCAGCTTCATCAGTACAGGGCTCAGGGCCAGAAAGTGACTTGTGGAACTGGATCAGTGGTATGGGTGTCATGCTCCGATGTGGAAGGCAGATGTAAGGCCACCACATTATATTCTCAGGACAGACTTCAGGGCTCATCGCCATGATGATCACCAACATTCAGATCTGGATACAGAGGGAGAAGGAGATGAAGATGAAGAAAGAAAGAACACTTAACTATAAAACCTCCCCAAGTGATCTCTCATTTCCCAGCCTAAGTAGTTACTATCATTCCAGCAGATCTTTTCAGAAAGCTCCACATGGGTCTGGAAATTGCTGCTCATTTCTCTCCCTCAAGCCCCCAATGTGCTGGGTACTCATTTTACCAACCATGGAAGGCTCAGTCAACCTTGATCCCTGGTTAGGAACGAACTCACAACCTTCTGGTTGCAGTGCAGCAGTCTAACCACTGCACCACCAGAGCCACATCCCAAACATATTTATATCAGTTGTTTACAGATAAACGTTTTGTCATCTTCCCATTTCTTAGTCAGGTCTTGTTTTGCTGCTACTAATAAAAATGTTAAAATTCTTTATGTAAAAGTTATATATCTTACCCTATAAACAAGTTCAGTAGGACAATGGATCAAATCAGATATGTTGGCTTGTAATATCAAAGACTAGCCACCAAAGGACATGACCACCATCATAATAACACATCTCACTATTACCAGAGAGTTTCCAATATAGTTTTGAAGATTCTCCAGATATATGTGCCTTTTTAATGGGGGTCAGGTGTGTTTGTTTGTTTGCCCCTTTCACCTGACTCAAGGTGACTCACAATACAGTAAAACCTCAAGTTACGAATGACCTGACCTACAAAAAACTCAGAATATGAAAGGCAATCTTGGGGGAATATTGCTTTGAGATACACATTTTTTTCAAGATACGATTTTTTGGAGAGGTCTTCCAATGCTTCCCACAGCTGTGGGTGGTGGTGTTTGGAGCATTTCTGCTCCATGTTTTGATTTTTTATCATGTTTTGGCACTACCAGAAGCTTTCCCCTCAAGAGCTGAAAATTCCCCCGTCCCCTTAACAGCTGATTGGCAGGTATTTTTCTGCAATTACCAGAGGCAGCCACTAGATGGTGGTGTCAGAAATGTGCCAAATATGCATTGAAAATCAAAATATTAAGTTCCGAAGCTCAGAAAAAAGCCAAATAAATGTATTTTAATTATTCAAATCTCTTTATAAAGTGGCCAAATCACAGCGAAAAGTTCCAAAGTGCACTTTATGAAGAGTTTTGAACAGAAAAAAATTACTTCGTACAGCTGGGCAGAGGGATGGGTGGCTGGAACAACTGCCTCTGCCCCAGCCCTGCCCTGGTCCCTGCTGCCACTTTAAAACCCCTGGGCTTCTTCTGAGGCAAGGTGGGGGAAGGATGCTGGGTGAATGCTTCTGCCGTCGGACAGCTGGGTAGAGGGATGGGTAGCTGGAAGAACTGCCTCCGTTGCAGCCCTGCCCTGGACCCTGCCACCCAGGGGCCAGTGGCAGAGGCCCCTGGCTGTCTCAAGTTCTGGAGGACTGTGGACCTTGAGAAGGGCTGTGCTGGGGGGTGGGGCTGATGTATGGGGGGATGGGGGAAGGGCAAATGGTGGGGTGGGCAGGCCTTAGAGAAGGGAGGAGAGTTCTGCCTGGAGGCAGGCATGAGGTTCCTGGGGCCCAAATTACCGTAGTGACGGGCATGGGGTGATATTGCAGGGACCGAGGGGCGGGCTGCACTCGGGGAACAAGGGTCCAATGCTTATTATCTGTCTCTTGTTCCAGCCCCCCGGTTCCATCTCTGGTTCCTGGACACACACCCCCTTTAGACTGCTGCTAGTGAATGCCAGGTCAGTCTGCAATAAAGCCCCCCTGCTGTGTGATTCAATCTTGGGGGAGCAGTCTGTCCTGGCATGCAATACTGAGACCTGGCTGACACCTGAGGATGGTGTTCAGAGGAACACATTGGAAATGTGTCTAGCTGAGTTCGAGTTTTGGCACCAGCCTAGGGGTAAGGGGAGGGGTGGTGGTGCCATTGTAGCCAGAGAGTCATTAGGAGTTACTAGGGTCACCGCACCACAGGTGCAGGGTTGTGAGGCATTGATCCTTCTATTGGGCCTTAAGGGTCAGTTGGGAATCTTGCTCCTGTACCTGCCCCCTTGCAGTGTAGCAGATTCCCTGCCGAACCTGCTTGAGGCAGTCGCAGCGTTGGCATTGGAGCTCCCAGGATTTATAGTTCTGGGAGTCTTCAATTTACCTTTACTGGGGCCAGCATCGGAGACGGCTCGGGAGTTCATAGCTACCATGGCAGCTGTGGACCTGACTCAAGTAATCCAGGGCCCTACTAGGAGCAGTGGCCACTCACCTGACAGTTTTCCTGTCAGAGCAGTGGCTAAGTGATCTGAAATTGCAGCATATACATATAACACCGGTGCCATGTTTGGATCACTGTCAGGTGACTCTGGACTTCAAGGCAGGTGGGAGCCATCGCTGCTGCCTCCGCCCTCCAGAGCCTCCCCGCTCGGAGGGCAGAAAAGGAGACACCGACACTGAGCCTCGCCAGCGCTCCCTGCTCATCCTGGGAGCCCACGCCACCGGCTCCCAGGATTCGAGGCAGGTGTGAGCCGTTGCTGCTGCCTCCGCCCTCCAAAGCCTCCCTGCCTGGAGGTCAGAAAAGGAGATGCCGACGCCGAGCCTATCCAGCGCTCCCTGCTCATCCCGGGAGCCCATGCCACCGGCTCCCGGGATTCAAGGCAGGTGGGAGCCGTCGCTGCTGCCTCCGCCCTCCGGAGCCTCCCTGCCCAGAGGGCAGAAAAAGAGATGCCGGTGCAAAGGCTCGCCAGTGCTCCCTGCTCGTCTCGGGATCCCACACCACTGGCTCCCGGGATTCGAGGCAGGTGGGAGCCATCGCTGCTGCCTCCGCCCTCCGGAGCCTCCCCGCTCAGAGGGCAGAAAAGGAGATGCCAACGCCGAGACCCACCATCACTCCCTGCTCGTCTCGGGAGCCCATGCCACTGGCTCCCGGGATTCAAGGCAGGTGGGAGTCGACATGAGCTTATCTTCGTCAGCTCCCAGGTTCCCTCACCACCATCTCCACATTTCTGGCCTGGACTGTGGGCTCAACAGTGGTAGCATGTCTCCTTGTTTTATGACTTTGGGACTCTCTTGGGGGCTGGGGTGTATGAATGATCTCTGGCACGAGTGGAATGGGGGTAATTCCTCCATCCTTGCTCTTCTTGACCTCTCAGTGGCTTTCGATACCGTTGACCACGGTATCCTTCTGGAATGGCTCCAAGGATTGGGGGCCCAGGGCACTGTGTGGTCTTGGTTTTGTCATTTCTGACAGGCCGGACCCAGGCGGTGTTGTTGGAGGGCGAGATGTCCAGCCCTAGGCTCCTTCAATATGGGGTGCTTCAGGGCTTTGTGCTCTCTCCTATTCAACATCTACATGAAGCCATTGGGTGAGATCCATTTCCACGGGGTGAAGTATCATCAGTATGCTGATGATACTCAACTGTACATCTCGGCCCGTGGGGATCCAAGTGATGCTGTCAAAGTCCTATCCAGGTGTCTGGAGGCTGTTGGGGTCTGGGTGGGGGTCAATGGGCTACAACTGAATCCCGGCAAGACTGAGTGGCTATGGATTAGAGGTCCTGTGTTAACCCGGGAGCTACCATCTTACATGAAGCCAGACAGACCTGGTGCATAATTTGGGGTCCTCCTGGACTCACGACTACTGCTCGAAGAGCAGGTGGCAGTCATGGCCAGGAGGGCTTTTGCGCAATTTCGTGTCATCCGCCAATTACGTCCGCTCCTGGACCAGGACTCCTTGCTTACAGTCACACATGCTCTGGTCACCTCCAGACTGGATTATTGTAATGCGCTCTACATGGGGCTGCCCTTGATGACCATACAGAAGCTACAGCTGGTTCAGAATGCAGCAGCCCGGGTGGTGATGAGGTGCGGGCGTTATTCTCATGCCTCACCATTGCTTCGGGATCTGCATTGGTTGCCAGTGTGCTTCCGGGTGCAATTCAAGGTGCTGGTTTTGACCTTTAAAGCCCTTCATGGTAGTGGGACAGGATACTTAAGAGACCGTGTCACTCCAAGGTTTTTGACCCATCCTACGAGAGCAGACCATAGGGGCTCCCTAGTGGTCCCATCAGCCAGGGAGACACATCTCACTGGGACCAGGAGGAGAGCCTTCTCGGTATCTGCTCTGGCCCTATGCAACCTCCTGCCACTTGAACTGTGCTTCCAGGTAGAGTTGCTCCCCTTCAGGAAGGCCTTAAAAATGTGGCTATGGCAGCAGTTGTGGGGTACAACTAGTACCACAACCCAGCCCTGCTGGCTTATTTAGCCCTGCCTGGGGTTTTTATTTTTTACTCCTGCCCAGTGCCCCTCTTTTTAAGGGGATTGGGGAGGTTTTATGGATGTTTTAGAGAGTTTTATAGTATTTGGTTTTAACCGGTATCGGGTATGGGTTTTTATTGATGTTGTGAGCCGCCTTGGGTCGCTTAGGAGAAAAAGGCGGTTATATAAATCCAACAAATAAATAAATAAGTAAGTAAAATACTTTTGTTGGCTTTTTCTGAGCTCTGGAATGGATTTTTTCTTTTCAATGTATTCCTATGGGAAACCACATTTCGAGATACGAATTTTTCAAGATATAAAAAACCTCAAGGAACGAATTAATTTTTTACCTCGAGATTTTACTGTAATTAAAATCATATAATAATAAGAGTTAAAATACTACACCAAACTATATATAAAACAATGAAACATTGGTAAACATTTTTAAAAAAACATATAAAATATCTAAATTGTATAAGTAGAGCATTCCCCTTATTATTTAAAAGCCTGTCTGAAAAGGAAGGATACGTGACAGAAGGACAAGAGGGAGGGGCCAACCTGGCTTCTTGGACTAGTGCATTCCAAAGCCTAGGGCAGTGGTGGTGAACCTATGGCACGCATGTTAGAAATGGCATGTAGAAGCCATTCTCCTGGCATGTGCACCATCAAGGGAAGCCCCGTCCTGCGCAGCCTTGCCAACACCATTTCCTCATCATTCCTTTCTCTCTGCCAAAGATGGGCGAGAGTGGAGGTTGAAATACCAGCTGGGAGGCTGCAGCTGGGAGAGGTAAGATGGGGAGCATTCATGGACGGGGGGATAGGAAGGCCTGACAGTGGGTTAGGAAGGCATGTCAGGAGATTAGGAAGGCCTGTCAGGGAGTATGCAGGTCCATCAGCGGAGGAGAAGGTCCATCAGGGTGGTGGGAAGGGCCGTCGGGGGTGGGAAGGGCCGTTGAGGGGTGGGGCTTTTCCGAAGCCCAGGAGGCTTTTCCAGCACCCAGCATGGTCACACAGTGCTTGCTGGTGGTGGGGTCTGGTGTGGTTGCAGGGGCTTGTCCAGGGAGTGGCTTGCTGACAGGTGGCACAAAGTTGGGTGGTGCTGGAATGGTGCACATGTGTGTGCAGCTTGAAGCATGCTGTTAATGTCATGAGGGTACTCACACACCCAGATGATGTCACCAGCATATATGATGCCTTCCACCCATCTTCCCTCACCTGCTTGGGCACTCGGTTTCTAAAAGGTTCGCCATCACTGGCCTAGAGGCAGACACTAAGAAGGCCCTCAAATATAAGGAATACAACATTTTAATTGTAGTTTTACTCATAATAGAAGAGATAGATTTAATCGGATTTTGAATCCACATGCTTCTTCATAGTTTATCTGATTCAGTACACTTTAGATTTTACTCTCAAATATTTCAACCTCATACCTGTGTGTTTTGATACATTTAATGCCATCTTTGAAATAACTGAAACCATACTTTTCACGCTATGAGCACAAGAAATCATATACAGTAAAATCTTGCATAAAGAGCGCCTCGCTTAGAGACTAACTTGCTAAAAGAGCAGAATTTTCTCTGAATGGTCGCCTCGCTTAACAACCAAAACCAACCAAAAACTCACTTGACAACTAAATCGGGGTTCACAACCCCCCCCCAAGAAGTCATAATTGGTCACTTACAATGGTGTTTCATTTAAAGAGTACATAAGAACATCAGAACAGCCTTGCTGGAACAGGCCACAGCCCATCCAGTCCAGCATTCTGTCTCACACAGTGGCTCACCATTTCCTTCAGGGTATTCCCAAGGAGATGCCTTCACCTGCTTAGGATTCCCTGGAAATGGCATTGAGAAATATCCTGCCTATCTCTCCATGTTTTAATCTTGTTGTGAGCCGCCCTGAGTCGGGTTCGCCTGATTGGACGGCATAGAAATGTGAACCATAAATAAATAAAATAAATAAGGCCAGCAAGTCAACAGTTCGAGATCCTGGTACTGCATGGTGGACTGAGTGCCCATCTTTGTCCCAGCTCTTGGGAACATGAAAGGAGCCTCATTCAGGTGTCCCCTGAGCGGAGTTTCTCCCACAAAAATCCTTTCAACCCAGAATAATTTCTGACACAAAATTATTATTATTATTATTATTATTATTATTATTATTATTATTATTATTATTATTATTATTATTATTATTATTATTATTATTATTATTTGTCCACAAAGGATTATACTTTAATTTTCTCAATTTGTTTATTTTTCTTAGAACTATCACTCCTGAGTAGTTAATATTTTTCACTTTTATATTTACTCCTATAATATTGCTTTTGTCTCCAACCTGTATATTCATGCTAAGTATTTCTGATTTTTTATTATTATTAATTTGCTACTATTATATATCTTCTATTATATATCTTTTTATTTCTGTCACAATTTCCTTTGCTTCCCTATTTGGGTCAGATGTAAAGTAACCCATAACACAAGCAAACAGACTGATTTCCACCATTTTCCAAAAAAATATATCCACTTAATATTTTCTGCACCTCAAGACATAATCTGAACATTGACATTTACGTTAGGTAACCTTTGTTCTATCTTCATGCTAGCTGGAAAATTCTGAGAATTATAGCCTGAAAAACTAAATTTGCTAAGCTTTGGCATTTTTGTACTTTTTTGTAAATTTGTAGTTTCCATATTTACTTACTCTTCTTTGATTTGTTTAGCTTAATTTTTAAAATTTCTTTTGGCAGCTTGTACTCAAGGATATTACGGTCCTCAGTGTCGTACAGCATGTATCTGTAATGGGACAGAAAACTGTAACCCATTAAATGGACAGTGTGCAAAAAATGAGCAATGTAATGAAGATTATTTAAAAACAGATTGTAAAGAAGGTACACAGTTTACAGTTGTCTTGTCTTACTGTCCTACCTCCTCCCAGATGTATCTGCAATGAAGAGAAAAACACAAGTCCTTTGAACTGATTTGTAGTAGAGGGAAGAGCAGTAAGGGGTGCAGCAGTTTGAAAAGTTCATTGGGATTTTCATTATCTGGTAAAAATGAGGGTTTGCAAGTGATTGTGAAAAATTGGACCTTACTTGTCCTATGTCTCCCTTTCTTGCAAAAAATAATAATAATGTATATACAACAGACCTTAGAGACAGAGTAAGGATGGCGAAAGGGCCCAAAAAGTGATTAAGTGCCCATTTGATGCAGTGGTTAAACTGCTGTACTGCAGCCAAAACATTATGAGTTTGATCCTAAAAGGGATCACGGTTAGCCAGCATACTGAGGTAAGGTAAGGTAAAGGTCACCCTTGCTTGAAAGCCAGTCGTATTGGACTCTAGGGTTCAGTGCTCATCTCTGTTTCAAAGCCAAAGAGGCAGTGCTGTCGTGTGGCAGTGCACGGAATGCTGTTTACCTTCCCACCGAAGTGGTCCCTATTTATCTACTTGCAATTTCTTACTTTCAAACTGTTAGGTTGGCAGCAGCTGGGGCAAAGACAGGAGCTCATTCCGTCCTGCAGTACTTGGGTATCAAACTGCTGACCTTGCTATTACATGGAGAAGGCAAATGTGGCATCTTTCATGGAGGACTAACATGATCAGTGAACAAAAATATCAATAAAAATGTCTGCAAATAAAGATGGGAGTCCTAAATTAAAATGTCTTGCAGTAGTTGTTTTCCTTCACCTGCTGAGTAATCAAAATATTGTTGTGGTCATTACATGAGCAATTTAACCAGTACTGGTTAGCTCAATTAATGGTGCTGGCCAGTTCAGTTCAGCAGCACAGCCACATGTAGCAGTACTTAAAAGAGAAAATGACTTGCAATTGTTGATTTGTTTAACTGCCCATAAGTGATGGATGTTTATATGCACATACTGTTCATTTCTCAGGTGTAATTAATCTTAAGTGCCCCAAAGATCCTGGATGGTGGTACTGGGGTGGCAACTGTTATTACATAGAGACAACAAAGCGCTTGACCTGGGAAGAGGCAAAACATTTCTGCTTGGCTTACCATGAAACTGAACTGATTCCACTGCCACACACCATAGAAGAAAAGGTACCTTGTATAAGTTGATGCAACAATGCAAAGGCTATCTATAGAGGAAACATGTCAACTGCCACCCGAGGAGAGTTACTTAGCAGACATTTTCAAAGCAAGAAATGTCTTAAAAATGATGCTTGGCAATTTGCGAAGGAGTCTTAGAGATCCTGAAATTGTTGTTGTTTGTTAGACATTTGTAACCAATTTTCCTGTTTAATTTTTTTGAAAAACCCTTCAGGTTAGGCAATGATGTGAGCATACATGGTCCAGAAGAAGAACTAAAATCTGTGCCTTTTCCCTAACTAAACTAATAATGTGTCACCGAGTCAATTCCAGTTTATGTTGACCCTTTGATGTTAATTAAATGAAATGAATATTTCCTGGAAGGAAAGAAGGCTACCAAGAGACAGGGCTTTTCCCCTACAGAATTCTTTTCTGGGTCCTACCTCCAGGGAGTTCCAATACCCTTTAAATTTGTTATGCAATTTAACTCTTTTCTTTGCAGCCATTATAAGTACCGTATTTTCCGGCGTATAAGATGACTTTTTAACCCCCAAAAATCTGTGCCAAAGTTGGGGGTTGTCTTATACGCCGGGTACTCTGGAGCCAAGGGCCACCCGGCAGGGAAAGCCATCCGCCGCCGCGAGGCCTCCGGAGCAAGGGGCCACCCGGATACCACCACCCCCAGCCTTGCGGCAGCGGCGGCTGGCTCCCCCCCGCCGGTCAGCTGCTGCTCCTCCTCCTCACACACACCTGGCTGGGGTGGTGGTATCCGGGCGGCCCCTTGCTCAGGAGGCCTCACAGCGGCGACGGCTGGCTTTCTCCCCCCTGCCAGTCAGCTGCTGCTCCTCCTCCTCACACACACCCGGCTGGGGTGGTGGTATCCGGGCGGCCCCTTGCTCAGGAGGCCTCGCAGTGGCGGCGGTGGCTGGCTTTCCCTGCCGGTCAGCTGATGCTCCTCATCCGCACCACCACCCCGAGGCCTCCGAGGCCTCCGGAGCAAGAGGCCACCCGGATACCACCACCCCCAGCCTTGCGGCGGTGGCTGGCTCCCCCCCCCCCCGCCGGTCAGCTGCTGCTCCTCCTCCTCACACACACCCAGCTGGGGTGGTGGTATCCGGGTGGCCTCTTGCTCAGGAGGCCTCACAGCGGCGGCGGCTGGCTTTCCCCGCTGGTCAGCTGATGCTCCTCCTCCTCCGCACCAGCACTCCAAGGCCTCTGGAGCAAGGGGCCGCCCGGATACCACCATTCTCAGCCTCGCGGCAGCAGATTTTCCCACCGGTCAGCTCTTCCTCCTCCTCCTCACCCCCAGCTGGGGGAGTGGTGTGGAGGAGGAGGAGCATCAGCTGACCAGTGGGGAAAGCCAGCCGCTGCTGCCACTGCGAGGCCTCTGGAGCAAGGGGCTGCCCGGATACCACCACCCTCAGCCTCGCGGCGGTGGTGGCAGCTGGCTTTTCCCGCCAGTCAGTTCCTCCTCCTCCTTCTCATCCCCCGGCTGTGGGTGATGCTGTGGAGGAGGAGGAGCATCTGCTGACCGGTGGGGAAAACCATCCGCCGCCGCCGTGAGGCCTCCGGAGCAAGGGGCCGCCCGGATACCACCACCCTCAGCCTCCGGCGGCGGTGGCGGCTGGCTTCCCCTCCCCCGCCGGTCAGTTGCTGTTCCTCCTCCTCACCCCCCCCCCCAGCTGGGGTGGTTGTATCCGGGTGGCCCCTTGTCCCGGAGGCCTCGTAGCGGCGCCGCCAGCGGCTGGCTTTCCCCGCCGGTCAACTGATGCTCCTCCTCCTCCGCACCACCACCTCCAGCCGGTGGGTGATGAGGAGGAGGAGCTGATCGGCGGGAAAAGACAGCTGCTGCCGCGAGGCTGAGGGTGGTGGTATCTGGCCGGCTCCTTGCTCCTTCTCTTCCGCACCACCACCCCCAGCCTTGCAGCGGTGGATGGCTTTCCCTGCCGGTCAGCTACTGCTGCTCCTCCTCCGCACCACCACCCCCAGCTGGTAAAGGGAGCCATCCCCAGCCCGGGAAGCTCCGAAGACGCCGCCATTAGAAGAGGGGTCGTCTTATACGCCCAGTCGCCTTATACACCGGAAAATACGGTAGTATTTATGACATTATCCCCATCCCCCACCCCCAATTCTGAATTTAATAACCATGGGTAGTAAAAGCTTCTGTCAAGTCAATTTGCTAGTCTATAATATTTTTGTTTTATGTGGCATTACTGAGAGAAAGAAACAAAATTTGATTACTTGTACTTCTTTTGGTGAGGAACTCACTTCAGACAATCTTACTCCCATTTATCTATTCCTAATCTAACTTCACATGTCAAATACTTGTGTATCCCAGTATTTGTGATTCTGCATCGAAGAGAAACAGGCCATGTTTTCAGTTACTCTGGTGCATTCCTCTGATTATTCCAGATTACGAAGAAATATTGAAAAATCTTCACCAAAGTATTTTTTGTTATAGGAAGTTCTGTCTATTTTGGCCTAGATAGCCAATCACATATCTGACCATTTGTACATTACTCACAAAGTTCAATTTAACTGCTGGCAACATGAACTTCCAACTTATTTACTTATAACTAGCTATCTAAAAGAAGTTAGATTGGAATGACAGTTATATCATCTTTTTACATAATTTATAATGTAATTTATGTGAATAATAGATTGTAGCTATATTTTTAATCACATTCTTTGAATTTCTGTAGGAAACAACTATATCATTCTTTCCTCTTGCTCTATTTTCTTGACTTAATGCCAAGACAATATTTGTTTAATTATGAAACATATTTTGTACTGAACATAGAAGAAGCTGTTGCCAAAAATGCTCAGTATGAAAAGATATCTATGAGGGGAGAGACTCTATTCCAATGAGTTGTTTCCTATGCTATGCTGTTTCTATGTTTATAATTGCAAACATGTTATGCTTATGGGGAAAGTGAGAAGTATGCCAAAGGTCTCTTGACACATGCTGTTGGTGTGCACATTATCAATAAAATAAACAATTTTAAACTTTCAGATATGGCTGAAATCTGTACTAAAGGAAGTTGTATGGATTGGCTCATCAGGTACAAATGCCAAAGACATAAGTGACTCGTAAGTAAAGTCATATTGACTTCACTGAAGCACATTTAGATGTCTAGCCTAGAGTAAAACAAGACTGGCAAAATAAAGCAGAGTACAGAAATTTCATTTACTAATTCAAAATTTTCCACAACAGAACCCAATTTCAACCAGTTTAAATTGTTATCATTTCTAAACTGCATTTCTCAAATGAAAACAACAACTTTATTATCTCATAGAATCACTGAATCAAAGAATGACTGAGCTGGAAGTGGCCTTTGGGGTCACCAAGTCCAATCCCCTACTCAGTGCAGGAATTTAAATCAAAGTTGATCTGACAGATGGTTGTCCAGCTTTCTCTTGAATGCCTCATTGGAGCACTCACCACCATGACCCACCCACCCACCCACCACTGTGAAATAATTAGTTCCATTGTTATATTGCTCTAATGGTTAAGAACATTTTCTTGATAGTCAGCCCATGTCTGGCTTTCTGCAGTTTCAGCCTATTATGTGTCCTGCATTCTGAAATGGCTGAGAACAGAACCCACCCCTCTTCTTTATGAAAAGATTTCAAGCATTTGAAGAGTGCTTTCATATCCACCACCTATTTCCACTTTTGTTTGGTTGGCATTGTCTCTCTTGAAGTACATTGACAGGTGCTAGCAAATAGTGAACCAAATAAAGTAATATAGCATCAAACTCATCCCCTTCAAGGTCACCAACCACTAGACACAACACCTAAAATCAAGGAAACGTTGCTCCACACCTCTCAAGTTCTAATTATCAAATTAGTATGCTCAGTGGTGGGATCCAATTTTTTTTACTACCTACTCTGTGGGCATGGTATGGTGGCCATGGCCGAGGTGGGGGGGGGAGCCCTGCATTGCACCTGAATTAGGACTACTTTATTTCAAAACTTAGATGGGTGGGGCCAGCCGGAATTTCTGCTACTGGTTCTGGCGAACTGGGGGGAATCTGCTGAATCCCACCACTGAGTACGCTGCATAATCGTGTACTAAAATGTTTAAACTTGCTTAATGTGTGCTCTACTCTTTAGGAAAGATATACGTTGGCAACCTATTGCGATTTGTCCTCAGATGAAGAGTGATGGGACCCTTAAATATGTTGACTGCTTTTCTTCAAGTGCCTGGGTTTGTAAAAGAAGTGTAGGTAAGACAAAATTGCTGGGATTTCCAAGGTAAAGCATGGATGCTTGAAAAAGTGAGGGCTTTGCATGTTTCCAGGAAGACCTGGTCAGATCTACATCTGATCAAAACTTAATTGTTCACCAGTTTTTGCAACTTCCAAGTATTCTTGTATGGTCTACAATTCAAACTACGCTGACATACTTTAACAAATATATATTTTAAAAGGAGGAACCATTTTAAAAGTTCATGTTTAAACTGAGGTTGGTCTTCTTCCATAAATGGGAGAGGTAAAGCATTTTACGCAGTGGCTAAACATTTTCTACCACAGTGTAGAGCTCCTTAAAGTGAAGCAAAGCTCTTGCATCCACCCTTCATTCTCCGGGGTGGAAGCTAGTAGGTTGCATGGATGGAGCAATGGGAGAAAAGAGAAATAGCCTCAGGGTGACTAAAACTCTGTGCTGTTAGTGAAAAACTACCTAGGAGTCATTAACAATTAAGCAGCACTCAAAGGAACGAGTGTTGTGAATGAATATTGTAATGCTGTTAAAAAGAAGTAATTCAATTCAGCACACTACCTCTGCAAAATCTGTTTTCGCCCTGGCTCAGTGGGCCATGACTGACTAAGCAGCTGATTTATATTTGGAATTATTGGTTGTGTTTACTTCTTACAGTTTTTACTTCCTAGATAGTCATTTAATTTAAGTCTAATCATTATAATATCACTACTATAATGAATATAATAGCAGGGCATATAATTATTATAACAGTAGTTTCAATTTGAAATGGAAAGAGTGATTGGCTCTATTTCTCAATAGCAATATGTACTTTTGGTGTTGAGGGAAGCAAGACGATAGAAGCAGCCGTATTCTGGCTAACACAACTTTATTGCATGATGTACAGTTTGAACACGAGATAATGGTGGCAATACAACTCCTTTTATACAGTCACTATACATTTGAATATGGGCACACGGTAGCCTATTGGCTACTGTCGGTGTGACGTCATCCGGAGTCCCACCCTTCTTGTCCAGGTGTCTCCGTGGCGGGAAGGTTTCCCGCAGCTGGGCATGATTGGGGAATTTGTACCATGTGAGTTGAATGCTGGTAGCAAGCTCGCATTTCAATAGCAGCTGAATACAATGTGTTCTTTACAAATGGCTTGAGTATACATTTCCTGTAGAACCGGTTACATTTAACTTAAAGGCATAACGTAGCAGTTACATTCCATGCTATTCCATACACAACACTCCTCCCCCCTAGGATGGGACGAAGTCCCTCAACCACTGTGGTTTCCCGCATGTGCGTTTGGGACGTGCGGCTGCTGTGCCTGGTTCGAGGGCCCTCGCACTTCTCTGCTCTCTTGGTTCCTGCCCTGCAATAGGAGGGATAGACTCGTTAGCGGTTTGCCGTGGTTGTGCAGCCCCTGACTGAAAACATGGGGAACTGGGGTTTCGCATTTGCGCCAGCCCTGACTGGGGAGCCCTTGACTGGAAATGTGGGGTAGGGGTGAACTCTAATGTCAAGAAACTGGGGGCTCCTGGGACTAACGAAAAACCCCGCTCTTCACTCGGACGGGTGGGGGACCACTCCGAAACACCACCATCCCGGTTCCGAAACTCAAAATCAAACTCTTCCTCCCCATCAAATTTGTTCCTCTCTTCCAAAATATCCCTGGTGTCCAAGGGATATGGATTTGTATCAACCCCCTCCCCCCTAGGTGAGGATTGCCAATCCGCATTTGTACCCGATAGGTACCCTGTGTCTCCCTCTTGGGATAAACGGGTGGGGGAGGACCCTAACGCTGAATCCTGTGGCTGCATGTCTGTGTCCTGCCTATCGGTAAACCTATGCCTGAGTTGGTCGGCGTGCCTTCTCCAGAGTAGACCTGTGCTGGTCTCTACACAGTACGAAACTGGCCCCGTTTGCTCAATGTCTACTCCCGGGACCCAGGCCGGCCCTGCGGCTGTGTAATTCCTGCAATATACAGGCTCTCCTATTCCGAAACTTTTGGTATTTCCTATTTCTATCTTCCTCCCTTTATCCTCCACCCTTGTGGGATCCAACCTAGTTAGAAGCATTACAGGTTTCCTGCACATGAGGAGCTCTGCAGGTGAGAGCCCCGACGTGAGCGGCGTCACCCTATAGCACAGCAGGAACTGGCACAGTTGCAGGTTCAGGTCCCCGGGGCCCATGCACCGCAATGCCTCTTTTGTAGTTCGCCTGGCCATTTGTTGCGGGGTGGAAAGGGGCAGAGGTGATATGCTGAATGGCATTTTTCTCAATGAATGCCTGAAATTCCGCAGACATGAAGGCACTGGCGTTGTTGCTCACAAGCACGTGTGGTTTCCTTCTTAAGTAACTTATGCAGTGGCTCCGCAACAGACGCCTTTCTTGGCAAGAAGGAGTGGTAGAAATTTAGGAGCCCAGGAAATGACTGCAACTCCGGTTTCGCGGTGGGGCGAGGGGCATTTTGGATAGCCGCAACCTTCAATTCGGAGGGCTTTACTCCATCGGGGGTTATTTTGAACCCAAGGAACTCAACCTCCCTAGCTAGAAACACGCACTTGCTCTTTTTTAACCTCAACCCCGCTTTTTCGAAAATCGACAGAACTTTGTCCAACCTCTTAGCCAGTTCCGACACCCCCCCCCCTGTTATCAGTACGTCATCAAAATATGGGAGAACCCCGGGGAGCCCTTTTAGCAACCGTTCCACGAGGGACTGGAAAATCCCGGGGGCCGAGTTTATGCCGAACTGCAGGTGCATGACCTTAAAAGCCGCTTTGTGGGTTACAACTGTCTGCGCAGTGGCGGCGGCTGGAGTTACGATCAGCTGTTGGTACACCTGCGCCAAATCCAATTTAGCGAAAAACTTTCCCCCGTGCAACGTGGTTAATAGTTGGCTAACAACCGGCACCGGGTATGCATTTGGGCGGATTGCCTTATTTATCGTACATTTATAATCTGCACAAATCCTAACCTCCCCGTTAGGTTTCAAAACAGTCACAATAGGAGTTTCCCACTCGGCAGAGCCCACTGGAACCAAAATCCCCTGGCCCACCAGTTTGTCCAGTTCCGCCTCTATTTTGTCCTTGAGGGCGAATGGGACCCTCCTTGGCTTGAGCCGAATGGGCCGGATTTCCGGGTCGAGATCAAATGAAACTGGGGGGCCCTTGATCTTCCCGAGCCCCTTCTCGAATTCCACCGGGTGTGCATTGCAAACTTCCTGGATGGGGTCAGACCTGACGGCATGGATACCCTCTATTGAAATTCCCAGGGGCTTGAACCACTGCGTTCCCAGGAGACAGCAACCCCCCTCTTTCAGGACTACTAAGGGCAGCTTCTCCCTATGGTGTTTAAATTGTACCTTGAATTCCCCCACCCCCAACACTAGGATTCCAACCCCTTTAATGTCCCGCAAATGAGTCTTTAAGGCCTTGAGCTTAGATCGCTCATTGGGGGGAATACGCAGGAACTCCCACTGGGATATAATGAAGACCCCGAGTCTATTTCCATCCTAACTGGTACCCCTTGCAACAGTACCTCAACAAAAAAAAAAGGTGAGCCCCAAGGACACGCTGTGTACAGCCGCACTGCTGTCGCCGCAAACCCGATGCACTTCTGGGTCGCTGTCATCGGAAACTCTGCCGACGCCGTCCAGTCTCCTCGGGGGATGTTCCGCTGTGCCCTTGTACTCTCCTCGCCATCGTCTGCATACTTTGGCGATGTGGCCCCTCCGTCCGCAGTTGTGGCACTCAGCTTTCCGGAATGGGCATTTGCTTCGGTCGTAGGACGCCCCGCAGCCATCGCAACGGCGACTTTCTTTGCTACGCTTCTCAGTCGCCACCTTCCACACCTTTCGGATGCCCTCGTCCTCGCTGGCCTCCGAGGAGGAGGAGGAGGAGGGTGATGCTGGGGATCGATGGTCCCGCCAGGCCGCTTGTACTGGAGTCGATGCCCCGTCGGTTGGTGGGGCCCTTGCCTTGAACAGCTTGACTCCGGCCATCATGGCTTCGGCCACCTGTGCTTCCTTTAGGACCTCGTGGAATGTCAGGTCGTGGCCATGGGTCATCAGCTTTCATTGGGTCTCCTCGTCCCACAGACCGCAGAGCAAATAGTCCCTGAGGGCGGTCTCAGGTCTGCCCACTCACATGGGGTTGCCGCCACACGGAGGGCCACCGCAAAGTCGGCCACCGACTCACCCGGGCGCTGGTCCCATCTCCCGAAGGCAGCTCTGGCCATGAAAATGGACACAGTCAGCTGGAAGTGCCCCCGCAGTGCTGTTAGGAGGTGCTTGACCGGGACCTCTTCCACCTTCCTCGGTGCCACCAGGTTGACCAGGAGCTTCACAGCGTGGTACCCCAACATCGTGATGAGCTGGGCACGCTTTTTTCCCTCATCGGTGATTTCGGCTATCGCCAGCATGCTGTGGAAATGCATTTCGAACCATTCCCTTTGGTCCGGCTGGCTTATGTCGAAGATTGGTTGCGTCTTGTTCCCGCAGGAAGCCATATCCCACCTTCGTTGCCAATTTGGTGTTCAGGGAAGCAAGACAATAGAAGCAGCCGTATTCTGGCTAACACAACTTTATTGCATGATGTACAGTTCGAACACGAGGTAATGGTGGCAATACAACTCCTTTTATACAGTCACTATAGATTTGAATATGGGTACATGGTAGCCTATTGGCTACTGTCGCCGTGACATCATCCGGAGTCCCACCCTTCTTGTCCAGGTCTCCGTGGTGGGAAGGTTTCCCGCAGCTGGGCATGATTGGGGAATTTGTACCATGTGAGTTGAATGCTCGCTGCTCCCATCTCTGGTAGCAAGCTCGCATTTCAATAGCAGCTGAATACAATGTATTCTTTACAAATGGCTTGAGTATACATTTCCTGTAGAACCGGTTACATTTAACTTAAAGGCATAACGTAGCAGTTACATTCCATGCTATTCCATACACAACAGTACTGTAATTTATTCAGGGTCTAACTAGATGTTAAGAGAAATGCTTAATTTCCCAAGTTTACCGATTCTTCTTCCCACAATGCTGTGTTTTTCCAAAAGATAAGTGCTTTGGATTTCAGGCATACATGTTACCCTTTCACTAACCCAATGCAAAACAAAGTGCATCGGAATGCAAAAGATAGAGGTGGCAAAAGTCTAGAATAGGATAAATAGACCACACTCACCATTTAAGACAGTACTGCTTCTAAATGGAAGTGAAGTACTGTATATTGTCTGGTTTCACCCACAGACTGCCTTCTTCAGGCACCACATCAATATTGGGTTTTCCTAGCTACCAACCACATTATTATGTTGATCATAATAAGGCAGATGCAGGAGGCCCAGAATTTAATAATATATGGACACAGGAATGAAATGCTTCCATCATTTCAATATTATGAGACAGATTTTCTAGGATAGTATAAAAAACATTTTTATAAAATACATTTCAGATGCCAAGATGTTTTGGAAATACCCTGGAAAGTTACTTATTTTGCCTTTGGGGGAAAGAATGTATGTAAATAAGGAACATGCCAAGTCATCCTGTTTTTTAGAAGAAAAATGCACTGGAATTACCTCCTGGAAGAAGAAGTATGTTCCAGTCCATGGTAAAGAATTAATCATAGCACAATTACAGAAGGATTTTACATACATGAAAACAGGTAAATATTTATCTGTGAGGATACTAATTTTTAAAAGGGTTACATAAGAGAATAACCATAAGTATTATTTGTAAGTATAAACATACTTACAAAAGAAAAGCAGACATATCTAACCACTTTTACATGGAATTAACATTACACTCTACTTATATTTAAACTTCTCAAATTTTCCTTAAAGTTTTGTGTTTTCAGCCTATTATATAGGAAACATTTATTACATAGGCTTTAGACATGGCATTTCTGGCTAAACACCCACTTACCAACAATATAACTTTTTTTGTCTTGATCAGAAATATCAGAAAATATAGTGCAGGGAAAGATTGGTTGCCCAGACAGAGAAAGGCATTCTTTTTCCCAGTAGCTTCTGTCAAATTACATTCACCAAACTAAAACTTAAGTGTGAGACAAGTGCATCAATCCAAATACTGGAATTGCTAAAGACAGTGGAGTGGGTTGTTTAGCAATAAGGAGCATAATGAAACTGCAATATCATACCTGTCAACCTTCCCGGATTGGCCGGGATTTCCCGTTTTTTGGCGCCGATGTGCGCCATTTCCCTCCCGGAGCTGCCAAAACCCCGGAATTTGGCAGTAGGGGGAAAGAGGTACTGCGCATCCCTTCTGTGCAAGTCACCTTCTACGCATGCGTTAAAGGGTTCTACACAAGCGTAAAAGCCTTCTACACATGCATAGAAGGCGACTTGCACAGAACCGTTCTGCGCAGGTCCCGAGTTGTCCGGAGCCGCGGTTGACAAGTATGTGCAATATGGATAAAGCTGGTTGAAAATCTAGCAAAAGAATCAAAAGTGGAAGATTTTCAGATAACAAAAGAAACCATACAATAAGAGGCAAAGTAGATAAAAACTGGATTGCTCCTGGTTTAGATGAACTGAGTGGATCCTGGCTAAAAACACTAACTAACTTGTATACAAAATTGGCAAACTAGATTGGCAAATCAGGTTTTGGAAACACCAGAAGGTGAAAAGTGGTTAAGACACTTCTAATTCAGAAGGATAAAGAGAAGTGAAATGAGCCTGGAAACTACAAACCTATACCTTGTCTACCAACAACGTACAAATTACCCACAGGCATAATTACAAGCCAGATATATGGACATTTGAAAAACAACAATTTGTTGCCTGTAGAGAAGAAAGGATGCTGCAAAAACTCCAGAGGAACCAATGATCATCTACTAATTGACAAAAAAATTTGAAGAATTTTTTAAAAGGTGAACAAATTTGTTTATGGCTTGGATAAAAAGGCATTTGATTCAGTTCCACACAGCTTGATTGAGAAATTCCTTGACATTTTTGAAATTAGCAACAATATTCAAAGATTCACAAAGACTTCAATGAAGTTATGGCAAGTAAAGTTAATGCCCTGTGGAGAAGAGATTGGTAAAGTTCAAATTAAGCATGGAATTTTTCAAGATTACTCACTCTCACCTTTGATATTTGTGTTATCAATGGCACCACTGACAACTATTCTGAATAGAACAAACTGTGACTATGAATTGGCTAAGAAAGGACTGAAAAAAATCACATTTGCTGTATATGGACGATTATTATTTTTTTGAAAAGACAAAAGCTAAATTAAATATTCTGCTGGAAAATACAAAGAAATTTAGTAATCACATCAGAATGGAATTTGGAATTGAGAAGTGCACAGCAATTGCTCTTAAGGTAAATTTTCAAAGGTGGTGGATTTGTATTAGATAATGAAGAAGGTATCAAAGCAATAATATCAGAAGAGGGATACAAGTACCTGGGAGTTTTGGAAGCTTCTGACTTGCTACACAACCAAGTGAAAAGACCAGCCATAGCAGAGGACTACTACAAGTAAAGCAGACAGCAGATGAAGAAAAGCATAGCTTGAATGTCAACATTAAAAGTGAAGAGCTTATGCTTCAGGAAGTGAACAAAAGGGACTTTTGAAAACAGTGAAGAAGAAAACAGAATACAAAAAGGAAAGGGTTGAATGTCAAGCTGCAAAATTGAAAAACAAACCTATGCTTGGCCAATACTTGAAAAACATAGAAGGCAAGGCTGTCCCAAAGCCAACATTGGGGTGGTTAGGAACATATGTTTTGAAGAAAGAAACAGAAGAATTTATCTTGGCAGCTCAGGAACAAGTTTGGCTAACAATTTGCAGGAAGACAAAAATATAGCATGTATCCAACAATAGCAAATGCTGGCTTTGTAATGAAAAGGATGAAACAGTAGATCAGTGGATGCAGCAAAACTTTGCCGACTGATTATTTGCAACACTATGGCAGGATTGCAAAAAAAAAAAAAAATCATTGGAAACTTAGCCAATAATTTGGTTTTGAAAGCAGTAAAAATCAGTGGGAATATCAGGTAGAGAAAATTTCAAAAATCAGAGACTCAAGATCCTATGGGACTTTAAAATTCAAAAAGATAACCATATGGCTCACAAAACACCTGATATAACTGCTGTGGAAAAGAAGATCTGGTTTATTGACATTGCTATACCAGGAGATGCTGGAATTGAAGACAAACAACAGGAGAAGATTACAAAATATTGTGATTTTCAAATTGAGATTGAGCGTTTATTGAAGAAGAAATCTGTTGTTATTCCCATAGTGACTGGAGCCCATGGAGCAATAACTAAAGGACTCCTTGGATCAGGGGTTGGCAACCTACAGCCCATGGGCTGGATCCAGCCTGTGGTGCCAAATCATCTGGCCCACACCCCTGCTCTAGCAGCTGCTGCCAGAATTCACATAAGTTGTCTGAGGGAGTGTGACCCAGCCCCTGACTTAAAAAGGTTGGCAATCCCTACCCTAGATATTTGGAAATTTTGAATCTATTGGACTTGAACGTCCTAACTTTCTCAAAAAACAAAAAACAAAAAAACAACCTTACTTGGAACTGCATATATACTCAGATGTTACCTTAACAGTTCTTAGGTCCTTGGTTAGAGTTTAAACTGTTAATTTTATTCCAGTTATCAGCTGTGATTCAGATGGTAGATTTGTATCAGATAATAATAATAAATGTGCTGTCAAGTCAATTCTGAGTCATGATGACAACTTTCATAATTTTCTAGGTTGAAAATATTTAGATGTAGTTTACCATTTCCTTCTTCTGAAGGTGTCCTGGAACTGCACAGCTTGCCCACCCTAGACTATATAAGTTGGTGTCTTTTTCCTGGAGACACAGTGAAGTATTAAATTCCCAACATCTGGCTCCAAAGCTACTGTGCTATCCAGCCAGCATTTATACAGTATAGTATATCAGAGAGTAAACAAAAACATAAGTCATCCACAAAAGCAAACATTAAAATACAGCACTTAGTCCTTAAAGTGCTACAACATTTTTGTTTTGTTTTGTTTACTCTCTGATATGCTTGAACAACAGGCTAACACGGCTACTATTGCAAAAAACAATAATAATCATTTATATAGTGTATTCCTATATATGATATCTGTTCCCTCTTCTCCACCTCCCATCTATCCTATCTATCTTTTATAATCCTCCCCTCATCTTCTACCTATTTTCTAATTTTAACTGGCTAATTTCCAGTTTCAAGTGTGTTGAATTCGAGTATTAATTGCAATGCGACAGCAGATCGGGGGTTAACCAACATGTCATTTATTACAGCTCAGTTTGGAGTAGATTGGACTGGGGAAAACCAGGAAAAGGTAGCTCTTATATGCAGACAAAACGGCAGTTACAGAGATACATTTGCCCAGGCTTTTGCTAACGCGGGAAACCTGTGCTAGAACCAATCAGGGTATATTGATAACAATACGAATGTGGCGCCTTACAGAAAGGGCACGCTTTAAAGCAAAGACTTAATAGCAGTTATATAATTTAAGCAATATAATGTTTGGACACAACAAAGTATCAATGTAATTATACTATAGGATTTAAAAATGAACTGCCTCATTAATATCCTCATCTCTGTTTCATTGTCTCTTTATTCCTTTGTCTTGAGTGCCCTGATGTCTGCCCTGCTACACCATTGGGTATTTGGTCCTTGTGGGTGCAAGCCTTGAAATTTCTGTTTGACAAAAGCTTGGTATGCAGTTTTTGAAAAAAATATTTTCTTCACTAACTGCACAGTCCCCAGCAAGAATACTGATATTACTGTTGAAGACAAAGGAACACCACGTGTGTTATATATTTTCTTAAACAGAGCAGTTCTATTATTTATTCCAAATGGAGTTCACTGGAACATAATTCCAAGATAAGTGATGTTACACCATGCTTTGTCATGTGTGATATTTGTTCATAGATTGCTATTAACCAAGATTGATTCGTGATGTGTCACATGTGATAATCAGAAAAATGCTATAGATCCTTTTTGAATGTATGATGTAGTATACTGTTAGTGTTAACCTTTAGCATAACTGGCTTATTATTGGCTTATTGCCAAGGAATAGGTTGTTCTATGCATTAAAGTTATTCTTTGTTTCAGGCTTTATGTTTTTTTCAAACACAACTTAAACAGCAATTATGTATTAGTATTATTCCATTTCCTGTTAAAATATGATTTCATATATGACTTTTATAAGCAACAAACTTTTAATGATTGGAAGTCAGCCCCTTTGAGTATAATTAAGTATGGATGTATCATTGTCTGCATGGATATAGATATAATTATTTCACTGAACTTATTATAGCTAGATTATTTGAACCATAGGGTGTGTCATTTCTCAATGTGCACAGAAGGGAGTGAGACTGCCTGCTTTCTGAAAAGAGAAGGCTATAGAGGCTATAGAGACCTGCCAGTTTCCAATGCCATCTATATGCATTTTTAAACGTGTTCTTCAGCTTGTAGTGAAGGTCGATATGGAGCCTATTGTCAACAGAAGTGTCCAGAGTGTGGAAAGGATAATCCTTGTAATCGATTAACTGGGGTCTGTGCTGGTGAGGTGAGGTGTCCGGAAAAAACAGATTTGAAACTCTGTGAATTCAGTGAGTACTGCAGTAATTAGACAGAAAAGATATTACTTCCTTAAAGCAAGTTTCATACAGTATTTGACTTACTTGTTTGATTCAAGAGTAGTTCTTGAATCCAGTTTGGAATGATAGGGGTGGAAATTAACTTATTGGTGTTATCCACTAAACTGCTGTGATTAATCTGTTGCTATTAATGCAGTTGAAATAAATCAACTTCATTGAATTGATGACAATTAATTTATTAAATTATCCATTTTTTTAGAAATGGGATTTATAGAGAATGACATGTGGATTGTTTTTTTTTGTTTTTTTTAAAAATATATTTTTATTTATTTCAAAAAGACAAAAAATACAACTAACAAACATACAAAAAAGAAAAAGACAATATCAATACATACAATATGACTTCAAACTCATAGAAAATAGCACTTAATAGTAATTAAACTAGTTATTTACAATAAAAACCACAATGTCAAATACCCTCATTATAGGTTATTACTATAACCATAACAGTCATCAAAAAGAATTTCAGTGCTACAACTGTTTTTTTAATTTCATTACAAATTAAACTACACCCAGTGAATATTTACAATGCCCGGAGAGTTTAGTATCTATATCATCTCCAAAAACCACTTTGGGATGGTACAGGTCCAAAACTGTCCCTTGCCATAAGAGAATGATCCACAAACGGCTTCCAAATACTCCAAAACCTATTTTCTTTTAATTTATCCCTTTTTACTTTTATCTCCCATGTCAGTTTGTCATTCAATGCTAAACTCCACATTTCCTTATACCACTCTCCAGTCTGTATAAATACATCATTTTTCCAATTTCTGGCAATACATTGTCTACCTGTAGTTAACATAATTTCCGATAATTCTTTTTCCTCCTTATTCAAACCCATGCCTTCCACATTTGTTAATAGAATGGTACCTGACACCAACTTGATTCTTTTATCCATTATTTCCCCAATCTCTCCTTCTATTCTTCTCCAAAATTCATTTATTTTTTTGCAACTCCACCACATATGTTCATAAGATCCAACTGTTTCTTTGCATCTCCAACATAAATTATCCCTTTTATTGTCAATCTGGTGAAGCCTCATTGGTGTCAAGTACCATTGCCACAACATTTTAAAATTATGTTCCTTAATTCTTACTGACATTGTTCTCATTATCCTCTTTTTCCATTTTTTCCTCCATTCAACATCTCCTATTTTTATATTCAAATTTTGTTCCCACTTCCGTTTCAAATCTTCCTGTGGATCTTTACCCTTATTCAGTATAATGTAAAGTTTGCTTACTAGACCCTTAATGTTCTTTTCCCCTTTTCTGATCTTTAATACCAATTCTTCAAATTCGGTCTTTGTTCTATCCATCCCTACTTCTCTTCTATATTTTTTATTCCAATTCTCAACCTTCAATTTCTGAAACCAATCCAATTTTAACTTTTCAAATATTTTTTTCCTCTTGGTCTCATCCTCACAAGCTTTTAACCAATCCTTCAATAAAGACAATTCATTTTTATCCAATATTTCCTTTCTTTTCCTTGTCTATTTTTATCGGAAAACACACCATATCAGTCAATTCCAAAATTGGAGAGAGATTTGGGACCATATCCTTCTTTACTCTTTTCCACACCTCCATGAGCCCCTCTCATCATAGTGTTACTTGTCTTTATCAGTTTATCCTTTATTCCCAAAAATATCATTTTGCCAATATTCCTGTATTCTTTCATCTCCAATTCCTCCCAAATTACCTTTTCTGTTGCCAAGATCTTCACAACATTCTTAATTTGGAATGCTCGATAGTATGCCAACAAATTTGGCATACCCAAACCCCCTTCCTTCTGAGATAAGTACCAGAGCTTCTTTGGAAGTCTAGATTTTTTGCCTCCATTACAAAAATTATTAAACATCTTTTGAAACTCATTGATTTCCTTCTCCTTCAAATGGATCGCAAGTGCATCAAATAAAAAGTTAATCTTTGGCAGCAATATCATTTTGCAAATTGCAATCCTCCCAAACCATGACAGTTTCAGCTTTTGAAACTCTTGTAATTTGTTCTTAAATTCTGCTTTCAAACTGTCATAGTTCAATCTTTTAAGTTCTTCCAATTTGTTTGAAATAGTTATCCCCAAATATTTAAACTTTTCTTTAATTTGTATATTAAATGTCCCCACTATCTTTCCCATCTCCTTTACCCCCATATTACACAGCATCAATTCTGATTTATCCCAATTTATCGTCAATCCAGTTATAGCCTCAAATTCCTGTAGTTGATCTTTAATCCTATCCATTACCACCTCTGGGTGTTTCACCATTAACAACGTGTCGTCTGCATACATGCTCACTTTATTACCCAAAATCCCTCCTATGTTCGGATCATCCCTTATACTTTTAGCTAATATTTCCATTGCCATAATGAACAGGATAGGAGATAGTGGACAACCCTGTCTGGTACCTGCCTCAAGTTTTACCTCATCTGTAACTTCCTTGTTTACTCTAATCCTAGCGCTCCCTTTTTGGTATAATAAATCAATTACCCTTCTGAATCTATCCCCAAATCCATAATTTCTAACTATTTCCTTAATTGAAGACCATTGTAATGAATCAAATGCCTTAAAAATGTCTAATGATAATAAACCCACCTTTTCCTTCGTTTGATTAACATTATCAATTAAATCTAATACTCTTCTAGTCAAGTCAGCCATATGCCTACCTTTTAAAAAACCAACTTGATCAACATTTATATATTCCCCCATAAAACTGTTTAAACGATTAGCCAGTATTGCTGTGAAGATCTTGGCATCCTGATTTATAAGAGAAATTGGTCTGTATGATTCCACCTTTTCTATATTCTTACCCGGTTTTGGCAGCAGAACGATTATGGTACTATACCATGAAGTCGGGATTTGTCCTCCATCTAAAATATAATTATATAGCTTCACTAACTTTGGGACCACAACATCTTTAAATTCTTTGTAAAATTCTGTCGATAATCCATCATCGCCCGGGGCTTTCCCCATCTTCAAGCCACTAATTACCTCCTTTACCTCTTTATCAGTAACCCTTTCCTCCATTTTTTTCTCGATGTTCCTGTTTTATTCCATTCCCTAACTGTTTTTCCAAGATCCCTTTAAGCCTATCCACGTCTACCTCCTTTTTTGCATATAATGCTTGATAAAATTCCTTCACAATTTTACATTTATCCTTATTCTTATTACACCTTAACCCTTGTTTATTAACCAACACCCCGATTTCTCTTTTTTCCCTTTTAGCCTTAGCTGCTCTTGCTAATAATCTTGAGTTTTTATTACTAAATTCAAAATATTCTCTATTTAAATAAATCAAATCTCTTTTAACTTTGTCAATATCCTTACCCATTAACTCTGCCTTAAGTCTTTGCAATTTAGCAAAAGTTTTTTTATCTTTACTTTTTGAATGGTCATCCTGTAACTGCTTTATTTCTCTTTCTTTTTCCACCTGATCTACCTTATGTCTTTTATATTTAATACTCGCCAACTTTATACTTTCCCCCCTAAAAACCGACTTCATGGTATCCCAAACAACATTAAAATTAACTTCATTATTGTCATTCCACTGCCAACTTTCTTTCCACCTTTCCATGATTTGCTCTTTACATTTTTGATCTTTAAATAGGTTAGGATCATACCTCCAACTTCTTCCTCTTCTAATATCTTTTTGCAATTTCAATTCCAGAAGTACTTTGGCATGATCTGATTCCTTAAAGATCCCAATTTCCGTTCCCTCAATATTTTAAATCAAATTTTCTGTAAGAAAAACGTAATCTATTCTCGAGTAGGTCCCATGGACGTGTGAAAAAAAAGAATATGCCCTTTCCGAGCCCTTGATTTCTCTCCAAGAGTCCTTCAAACCCAACGCGGCCATCCATTTATCTAAAACCTTCCCTTTTAAGCCAATTCCACATCTTGCTAAATTTGTGCAGTCTAAATCTGACCTTATCAGATTAAAATCTCCAGCCACAATAATTTTTGCAACATTTTCTAGCTCCACTACTTTACGAACCTTTTCTAAGAAATCCGCTTGATAATCATTTGGAGCATATATGTTTACCAACATAATTTCCTCATCTTCTATTTTTCCTCTTACAATCAAATATCTACCCTCTTGATCAGCAACACTTTTTGTAATTTCAAATCCTATTTTTTTAGAAATCATAATTGCCACTCCTCTCGCTTTTAAGTACCAAACGCCATCTCATAGTGTTGAATCCATCCCAAAAAGAGTTTATTCATGTCTTTTGATTTCTGGTGCATTTCCTGTAAGAACACTATATCTGGTCTATCTTTCTTCAACGCCAATTCCAACCTCCGTCTCTTAAGAACAGAACCTGTACCCTTCACATTCCAAGATAATATTTTAATATTTCCCATAATCTGTTTCCTTTCTAACTTCTAAACTCTCCTTTGGGCGTGCCATCACCAACCCCTTCCCCCCAAAAAACACAAGTCTACACAAAACACACACTATCTCTCTCCCCACTTTCTTCAGGAAAAAGGACGCCTTCGACAACCAAAGAGGGGAGAGGGGGACATGCAAGATGTGCCTACAAACCAGTGCTACGCGCTACTCACCCTTCTATATTGCTTAAATAATATATTTTTATTGATATATTTCTCATTACTCCTTACTTGCCTCCTCCTCCACCATGATCAACGACAGCTCCTCCTCTTCCTTTCCCTGCGGTGTTCCACCTGTAGCACCACCAGCCTCTGCCCTCTCATATTCCCTCCCCAGAGCACCCGATTCCAACAATTCTTTCTTAAAATTTATCCATTCCTCTGAACCTGTTTTTACCAACTCCAACAAACTCATATACTCCAAGGGATCGGTCCCTTCATCAATTACTTGCATTCTTTTCTCATAAAAAAAGCGCAATTGCTGTGGAAATCTCCAGTTATACCTTATATTTTTACTCATCAACAATTTAGTTACAGGTCTCATCTTATATCTCCACATTCTTTCTTTTAATGAGATATCATTATATACTTCTATGTCAGAACCATCAAATTTTAGGGCATCAGGTCCAGCTTGTTTCAAAAAAGCCATTACTCTAAGCTTATCACCCCAGTTTGCAAATTTTACCAAAACATTTCTTTGAACCACTTTCCCTCTTCTTGGGCCCACCCTGAATGCACTTACAATATCTTCATGTACAAATTCCTTTCCCATATTCAAAACATTTAACCACTGAACCACTCTTTCTCTTAGCTGGTCCGGTGTCCGTTCAACCACCTGATGGATCACAATATTCTGCTTTCTCATCATATCTTCCACAGCATCAATCCTTTTCTCATGTTCTTCCAATTTCAGCTTATTCTCTCGCACCACCTCCTGGGTCCCTTTTATTTCCTTTTTTATATCCTTTACCTCATTTTGAACCAATTTCACATTTCCTTCTATTTTTTTGCAAACTTAAGTCCAATTTTTTTGAGAAATCTGCAACAGATGATACCACCTTGTCTTGTTTTTTCATCATTTCATTTCTATCTTTCACCCTTGATTCCTCATTCTTCTCCAATTTCTGGAACAGTTTACCAATTTCCACCATAATTTGGGTTTGATCATAAGGCTCAGGTGGCGATGATGAAGACTGAGGGACCTCTTCCAATGGTGTTTTTTCTTTCCTCTTAGACTTCACAACTGGTTCTTCCTCTTTTGCTTTCCCCCTCGTACCTTTATCCATGATGACACCAAATCAAAAAGTCCAGCGTTGCAGAACGTTACAAAATCATGGTCAATCCAGACAAGCTTGTACCACTGCAGCCACTAGTAGCACTTATCCAGGCAATTCAAAGGAAGCTTTAAAGGAGGAAGAAATCCAGCGAATTCCAACAAAGAATTAATTACTGTAATCCACAGAAAAAAGAGAAACAGGAACCGGAGTGTGCTCCAGACAAAAAGAAAAAAAAAAAGAATAATCCACATCCAACCCGTTTCCCCGAGGCAAGCAGTCCAAGTATTCAACCTCCAAGAAAACGGTCACCCAGACTTTTTCATTTGAGTCAGAGCCACAAGGGAGGGAGGTGAGAAAGAAAAAACAACCCAAAATCCAAGCAAGGTGAAAAGAAAAACAGGAGGAGCAATATATCCACAGAGGGGAAAAAATGTTATTTATAATCCACACGGTGAGGGAGTAAAAAGCAGGTTTAATCCTTCTCTTAAGGCTAGCGAAACAAAACGCCCTTTTCCCAGCGGGTACGTTTACTTCAGGAGGAAACCCCCCTTCTTCCTCTGTGTGTCAGCAGACTTTCCCTTCACACCTTGGGGTCGAAACGCACTGAAACCTACAAAGCTGGAGCCCAGACAAAGACTTCTTTAACAACTTTACTATCGGCAAAACACACCGCGGTTCTCCTGGAGCGCAGGAAGGGCATAAACCAAAACTCAGTCACTTTTGATTTCCAGGACCGCCGCCATTAAAAAATCAGCAGCCCGATTTTATCCGTTTCCACTCCCACTTCCAAGTCCGAGCTCTTTTAAACAAAATCCCCGGTTAACTTTGACTTTTCCAAGTAAAGTTTCATGAACTTACGTAAAATTGTTTTCTTGCCGATTTTACTGCCGCCTCGAATCTCCACCGTCTCGCTGGTCCCGTTCTCGGCTCCTCGGCAGGGAAAGCCGCGGCTTCCGTCGCGAGCTTCACCTACCGAGAAAACCTCCCAAACTTCAACCGCCCGACTTCAAAACTTTCCAAAAAGGCAAGCAGGAGTCTTATCGACAAAAAATTCCACTTTAAAAATTCCCCACTTTAATCGTTCACATTAATTACCACTTTGATAAGCGCGAGCACCCAGATCAAGATGTTACTCGTCGGCCATCTTAGCCACGCCCCCCCCCCCGTGGATTGTTAATACAATCAACTAGTGGTTTGCTTTTGCTCTATTATAGTTCAGTATATACCATGGCAAAATTATAATTTATCATGTTCCACGTTGAATCTCCAAGATGCATATACACTAAAGTTTTCCTTATAATTTCACACCTGTTTCTAAGTTCCATACAACTCCTGGTACTGAAGATTGGGTTGTCCGAATGTGCAAAAGATACTTCTGTTGTTCTTATGTGCCTCCAACTCACTGACAATTTATATCCAAACTATGAATTAGTGGTCTCCAAAAAGATCTATTGTTAACAGCTCTATTCAGCTCTTATAGATCAAAGGTTGTGGCTTCTTTTATTGAATCAGACTATCTCACACAGTGGTACCTCAAGTTACAAATGGTCCGAGTTACAAAATTTTCACAATACGAATGAAAATCAGTTGAAAATAATGGCTTGAGTTATGGATTTTTCCAAAACAGATTAATTGATTTTCAATGCATTCCTATAGGATACCATGTTCCAAGTTATGAATTTTGGTTTTCAATGCATTCCTATGGGAAACCATGTTTCAAGTTATGAATTTTGGTTTTCAGTGAATACCTATGAAAAATTCCTTGGAATGCATTAAATTTGTAACTTGAGGTACCACTGTATTTGGTTTTCCTCTTTTCCTGTTGCTTTCAGCTTCCTCCAGCATTCTTTCACTCTATCTTGTCTTCATATGATGTGCCCAAATTATGATGCCCTCAGTTTGGCTATCTTTGCTTCTGAAGAGAGTTTAAGATTGGGTTTTCTGTTTCCCTGATTCTCCCAGTTGCCCTTCTCTGAACTTGTTCCAGTTTATTGGCATCCTTAAAGATGGGGCCTACACAATTTCAAATAGAGGAATCTAGTATTTCACAGGAGACTATAGCACAAGGGTGCCAAAAATAGGGCCCCGGGACCAGATGCAGGCCCCGGCGCCAATTCATCCGACCCACGAAGAGAGGCTCATCTCTCTAGCACTAGAAGGCGGGCCTTTTTGGCAGCTGCTCTGGCCCTGTGGAACCTCCTGCTGACTGAGCTGCATCTTCAGACAGAGTTGTTGCCCTTCAGGAAAGAGCTAAAAACCTAGCTGGCAAAGCAGGTGTGGGGCACTGGTGATGTGGTAGCCCCTCCCCCCTTTTGCTCGCTTATATAATGAGGACCGCTCACTTTTTTAGTTAGAATTTTAATTGGTGTGTGTGGGAGTAGTTTTTAGCATTTTAAAAGGGTTTTCAAAGTTTTAAGGTGGGTGATTTTATGTGTTTGATGATGTAAGTGTTGTGCGTACCTGTCAAGAGCATACCTGTCAAGCGCAGCTCCAGAGATTACGGGACCTGCGCAGAACGTTTCTGCGCAGGTCTGTTCTACCCATGCGTAAAAGCCTTCTACGCATGCCCTTCTGCACAGAAGTCTCTACGCATGCGTAGAAAGGACCTGCGCAGAAGGGATGCGCAGTAACTCCTTTCCCCCCGCTGCCAAATTACAGGGTAGGGGCAGCTCCAGGTGGGAAATGGAGAAAATTGGCACGGAAATACGGGAAATCCCAGCCAGTCTGGGATACTTGACAGGTATGTCCCAGAGTCGCTTGCCGAGTGGGCGGAAATACAAATAAGATCAAATAAATAAATAAACTGTGGCTAATGATATTTCAAAAGAGCAAGGAGGTAGTGAGATCCAGTGAAGTTTTGGTAGCAACAATCCTTATTTCTTAAATCTTGAAAATATTATATATCATCATGCTATTCTCATTCAGTATAGCAAACTGTTTTGTTTCTTGTCCACAGATTTTTTAATACTGCTTCTCCAATCCCACCCCACTCTTTTTAAAAAATAAAAATAATTTTTATTGTTTCTTTGGGTAAGACCCAAGAAATATATTTGGACAGAAATACTTTAAAGATTAACATAACAACAATTATTAATTAAAACTAAAACTAAAGTAAACCATTTAGATTAAAAGGAGCATGTTACAGTTATTTACCTTGAGTTAAAAATCAACAGACACACCCTGCATTTTCTAATGCTTTGCCTATCATCCTCTGTTGGAGGCTTTATTGTACTGTTTCCTGTATAATAGTAATTGTGTAAGTGTGACCTGATTTCTTTGCCTGTGTTCTTGTTTTTGTTTTTAAAGAACTGGTAAGCAGATTTTGCTACCACTCTTGGATATACTTCAATGGACATTGTTATTATATCTCTACATTTGGACAAATTAATAAAACTGATGCAGAGTATATGTGCAGCCACTATGAAGGAGCCCAACTCATTCATTTGGCTACCTTTGAGGAAAAGGTCAGTGACTCTGGTGTGTGACATCCATGTAAAAAGGACTCTTTTATGTATATTCCTCCCTCTCCCTCTCTCCCCTCTGGTAAGGTTTGTTCAGAGAAGACATGGACTAACATTGAATTGCAATTACTGCTAACTCAATAGCAGTTATTTGGAGTAAGATGGCTTAGGATGGGGGACAAATCTCAGATGTCCTGCTTGTATTTTGCTGTTCAGTTATCATGTTTGAAAGGGATATTCCTTATACCAGGGATTCTCAACCTGCGGCTCATGGGCTGGATGTGGCCCATGACACCATTTCATGTTGGCCCCCACTGCCTCCACCGCACCAGGAAGTGCTAAGTGGTGGAGAAAGGGCAAAATGGCTGTCTGGCCCCAGAAGCTGTCTGAGGGAGCATGACCCGGCCCCTGGCTTTAAAAGGTTTAGAACTGTTTTATACCTTGCATATTTTACTTTGCCAATATTTCCTTTAAACTACTCAAGGAGAATTGCTGGCCTTTATGCCATAACCAGTGGAGCCTTTCACATAAAACATGTCTTCTCCCTCCATTTGTCCTGCCTCTTCACAACCCTTCATCTGGCTTGCATAGTTTTGCTTATGCTGTAGGAGGAATCATCTCCACAAGGCGGATTTAAAACTCCCTCCCACCAGTGTCTTTTGCTCTTTCTCCTGATACACTTGAAATACTGGGTGGTGGTGTTCAGTAGCACATGTAATTGTAGGTCTCCCAAAGGCAACCGTAATTCTATCAGCTTTGGGGAAATTTTATTTCACCAAGAGCAAACGATGTTCCATTATTCAGTGCACTGGTAATCATTCTCCTATTAATCATTTGCAGGACTGGATAACTAAAATAATTTCTAGAAGAATATGGCTTCGCAGTGTGAATCCAGCTTTCCATCCAAAACTGTGGCTCTCACCATCAGATGAGAAAGTTTACAGGTAAACTTAAACAGTGTATTAAACCTTAAATTTTAAAAACACTTGAAGGTGATAATGTTTTAGGAGTAAATAGTGGCAGCCTACTGCAAATGTTGTTGTTTCTCAACAGTTGTGGCCCCAACTGTAGAAATAGTGCCATTTGGAATGAGTCCATGTTAGAGGTATGTTGCTAGTACTGTATATGATTTCACCATATCAAGTGAAGAAAAGAAAGGAAGTGGTATTTTATTTTGAAAAGAAATGACCAAATCCTTTTGCTTTCATACATAGCATCGTTGTTCACCAAGAAAAAGAGCTAGGGTCACTAGAGCAGAAACTGATATCCTGTCAGAAAGAGACATGCCAAGAGAATATAGATGACAAAGTTAGATGTGATGCAGATAACATCAGTATAGTCAAAATACAATGAGCAGCTTTTGAAACAACGATGGGGAGAAGGGGAGCTGGCAGGCTGCACTTCATCCGGGAATGCACGTCCCAGGATGTAGAGCGGCCTGACTGTCAGCATCCCTCCTCGCCTCTCGAAACTCTCGAAACAGCGAAGGGAAAAAGGGGAGCTGACAATCAGGTCGGATGAAGTGCGGCCGGACTGTTAGCTTCCCTTTTCCCCATCGCTGTGTCGAGAACAGCTTTCAAAACAACGATGGGGAAAAGGGGAGCTGACAGTCAGGCCGCACATTGTCCAGGAACGTGCGTCCCCGGACAAAGGACGGCCTGCCAGCTCCCTCCTCCCCTCACTGTGTCAAGAGCAACTCTCGAAACAGCGAAGGGAAAAGGGGGAGCTTAGCAAACTGCACTCCAGTTTTGTAACAATCTTCACAAAAATATTTCCTGTTTTATTAAGAAACAGTGAGGGGTAAAACTCACTCAGTGCCTTTCCATTTAAGGAAACAGGAACTGGCTATAGTCAACCCCCATTTTAAATCCCAGTTTTATGGCTTAATACTGGCCTTTTAGGGACTGCAGTGGCTCAAGTGGCTTAAGACGCTGACTGGGAGGGGGAAGGTCAGCAGTTCGATTCCCAAGTACTGCAGGACAGAATGAGCTCCCATCTTTGTCCCAGCTCCTGCCAACCTAGCAGTTAGAAAGCAAGAAATTGCAAGTAGATAAATAGGGACCACTTCAGTGGGAAGGTAACAGTTTTCTGTGTGCTCCGGTGTCTAGTCATGCCTGCCACATGACCATGGAAATGTCTGCAGAAGCAGACAGCACTGGCTCTTCGGCTTTGAAACAGAGATGAGCACTGAACCCTAGAGTCGGATACAACTGCTTTCGAGCAAGGGAAACCTTTACCCTACTGGCCTTTTGAGCTGAATGCTTTTGAGAGACACAAAGTTTTCTTCAGATATTGACACCTAAACCACTCGGCTTACCCATAATTCTAAATTGTGCCGCACTCAGATCTGCCTTAACTATTGCTCATTTCACAGTGAACCTATGGGGTTAATTTGTCTGGAATCATATCCCCACTGTGTGTTTCAGGACTGTGACAGACATTGAGGAGTTGTGCCTTCAGCTGGATCCTTGGCTGGAACATCTACTATCAGTTCCCTGTTCACATAATGCTTCGTGGGTTTGTAAAGCCAATTTAGGTGAGTTAATTTCTTGTGCTCTGTTGCCTATTTTTTTTAATGCTCAGCAATATTCAGGGAAGGCTTCTAAGCTTCTCTTAAATCTCAGTTTAATTTCTTCTGATGCTCTCTGTACCACAACCTTTATTTTGTGTTACAGCAATAGACCTGTAGGTAGATATAGAGAGATGATAGTAAACGATTGTCATTGCTGAAAACACCATGGAGCTATTGGTTCTATGTCATTTCTTTTGTTTAATTCCTGATGGCTAACCCTGGTTTTAAAGCTCATCGTCAGCTAAGTGTGTGTGAAGAACTTGCCCTGTAAAGGTTTAACAGCAATATTAAGGGAATAAAGTGGTGACCAAACAGCCCTGTGATGTTTTAAATCTGTAACCTGCTGGGAGCACTGGATGGAGCCTTCTTTATAATTCTTCCATCCCAGGACCACCAAGATAACCATGAACTTTATGCTATGGATATTAGAGATTTCTGCAGATTTATCTGCTAATTAGCTGTACTGCTGATAGATCTCATACATTGGTCAAATTCTGCTATAAATCTAGCTTAATACTATATTTCTTTTCTTATTTGTGTTCACAGCTTCTAAGCCAGTGGATGCTCCAGATAATTGGTGGCGATCAGTGATCATATCCCTTTCAGCAACTATTGTGGTTTTAGTGATAACGGTGGTAGTTACATTTAACTATGGATTCTGGTTTCCTGAAGCAGGAAAGTAGTGAAGCCACAATCACTTCAGTCAGATGCCAAGAACACAATTCTGTGGACATTAAATGTACCTCAGATGATGTAAAGTAATGGTAAACTGTAAAAAGCAGCTCCGACAACTTGTTGCTTAGGTCTGAAAAATGTGTAGGCTAGAGAGAAGAGAGGATGATTGAGATCTGAAGCAGAACAAAATAATAACAAAGATGAGAAAAGCAAAACTGAAAATAGAATCCAGAAAGCATAGAGAATATAAATAGTATAATCTCTAGATGAAGTGTCTTAGAAGCAATAGCATAAATGTTTATAGTAGAGACGACAACTTTAACATAAGTCCTTAGTGTGTTTTGCAATCATCAGGAAATCTCCCTCCTGTCTATGTTCTTGTTTATTTAATGTTAAATAAATTTCCTAAAGTTGTTTTATTTTCTAGTCAGTAATTCATTTGATTACTTTCTCTAAAACTTCGGGTTGCCCAAAATTATATGATGCTCCTTTATCTATACAAATCATACCTGTCAAGTTTTGGATTTGAAATAAGGGAAATCCAGCGGCCCTGGACAGTTGCTGTGCCGGTACGCATGCGCAGTATGGGTTTTGCCTTTTCCTTCTGCGCAAGGCACCTTGGGGGCTGTAGTTCCTGGCCCATTTTGTACCAATGTGCATGCGCAGTATGGTTTTTGCCTTTTCCTTCTGCACAAGGCACCATGGGGGCTGTAGTTCCCAGCCCATTTTGCACGAGTGTGCATGCGCAGTACGGGTTTTGCCTTTTCCTTCCGCGCAAGGCACCATGGGGGCTGTAGTTCCCAGCCCATTTTTAAAAAAAATTATAGAATATGGGAGATTTTGGGAAAATACAAATATAGGTTGATGGCGGTAAGGAGGGGTAAATTACGGGAGATTCCTGGCCAATACGGGAGACTTGACAACTATGATCCAAATAGCTTACTGCAACTGACGATTCCTAGGTTTAATTTTGGATGTTTTGTCTTCTAACCATCTATTATCTTATGCCTTGGAATAATCCCAGGTCATTTGGATAAACTGTGTACTTTACACATTTACAGTTCTGACTGTAGGAAAAGAGAATATTATTTTAAGCCATCGTCATCTATAGATAGGTGTAATTACACTGGCATCTAGGGAAGAAGGCTGAAATTCTTTTCTGTTCTTCTTCAGTTATAAATTACCTTTGAAAAACAGTTTTGGCTGTGTTTTTCAGGAAGTTGACCTGATCAGTGATGACTAGCAAGCAGTAAAATTATAAATAAATAGGAGTAAAATAAAAATAAATAAATAGGCACATGCACTGATCTTATTTCAAATTCTAAAGTTCTGCATGCATTCAGTGAATCCCTACTTGTGGGGTTCTTCGCCTGCGTGGAGCCGTGATCGGAGCTTTTAAGCTGATTGGATAAAAAGTTTTGTGGTTAGGACTGCCCACCATACTACCACCCTTAGGCTCCATTTCATGCTCTTTCCTCAGGTCTCTTCTTTCTGCCATAGCAGCAGGAGACCGTTGAGAGCTCTCTTCAGTTTTTGCATTGATTCTCTGGAAAAGACTGCTTATTTCTTTAAAAAAATTCACCTGTGATCTTGTCCTCCAGGCTGGATCACACTTCTCGAAGCTGTTTCTCCTCATGGGAAAGCAGTTTCAGGCATTTTTCGCAATTTTTTACTTTATGGTCTTTTCCCCCTCACGGGGTAACATCCGTTTTTCCCTTTGGGAGTTTTGTCAATTTTTACCTCAGGTTGCTTCTCCCTTGCGGGTGAAGCAGCCGTCTCCCTTTGGGAACTTTTTCAATTTTTCTGCTGCCGCTCATCTCTTGCGAGTTGAGTGGCACATTTCTACAATTTTTACTCATTTGTCATTTTTTTTCCTCTGGAAAGTACCGACTACCCAGACATTTGTCTGCCTTGCGGTGGGTATTTGGGTTGTTTTTCCTCTCATCTGTGAAGAAAACTTTGATGGCCATGGCTGCTTACAAGCAGTGCACGGCCTGCAACAAGAAGTCCCCCTCTTCAGACGGCCACAGCGAGTGTTTGTTTTGCCTCGGTGAATCTCATCAGACCCAGACATGCACTCACTGCAAGAATTTTGCTTGTCTTGCTGTTCAGAACAGGAGCAATCGTCTGAAGGCACATCTGATGGAGGTAGCGCTGGTTCTGACTGTGTCCGACCAAGCCCCTCAGATTCCCTGTCCAAACTACAGCACCCAAGGTGGCTGCTGTGGAGGGAGCTTCTTCTTCTAAGATGGCAGAAGGCATGCCAGAAAAAAGAATAGGACAAGAATGGAGAGAAGAAGAAGAAATCTGAGAAGAAAGGCCACCATTCCATGCCTTCTACACCAAGGCTACATCACTCTCCTTGTCCGTCCTCTGGCTTCAGCGATACTGCCATGCATCCCATCTCCAGGGTCCTCCATTTGTTGTGGTCATTCATCTTCTGAGTTGCCATCAAAAGCTCCGTGACTGACTGGCTCCTCCTCTCCACCACCGCCTCTGCCTTTACCCAATGTGGTTCTTGCCATCACCTCCTCCACCACCACCTTGAGGGAGGTCATTGATGCGCCAAGCTCCCGCTTCACCATCACGACAGGTCCTGGCTACCACCTCGGTGACTGTTTCGTCGGCTACCGTTTCGTCAGTCACCATTCCGTTGCCACTGCCTTCTATTCATATGGCACAAATGAACTTTTTCAAGCCTCTGTTTGAGACTATGGTGAAGACTTTTGCTGAACAGTTCAGAGGTGCTGTGATCCAGGGTCCCTCTGTGAGTACTGTACTCTTTCCTCCCTCACAAGACCCAGCTCCATCCATTGTCCTGGACCATGAAATGGGCGTTGCTCTGCCACCATCTGGTGCATCGAGCATTCATTCCATCAGCCCGCCCAGGCCGGAGTGGCACGGTTCTGATGTTGAAGTGAGGAGCAGCTGCTCTGTTGGCCTGCCCAGGCCCAACTGGCGTGGATCCAATGTTGAAGCGAGGATCCCTCCACCGTCTACAGACGCGTCTGAATCCTCATTGGAGGAGGAGGATGTGGAGGTTGAGGCGGAGAAAACACCCGATCAGATTATCGGAGCTGTTGATCTGCCATGCGGTGAAGACCAAAACTTCTTCACAACAATGCTGACTCATCTCGGGATGGCCTTAAGTCTCCAAGCCGATTATCCACCGCTTGAGTCCGAGGACTAAGTGATGGTGAAATTTGACAGGAAATCCATACGCCCTGTCCATATTGCCATGCTGTCTTCGCTGCTGAGCTCTGCAAAAGCAGTTTGTATAAAGCCCATTTTGTTGCACACCGTTTTGACGAGTGTCGATGGATTTTACCGTGTACTGGGCAATGATGTGGAGTTTCTGCAGGCCCATCCCCTGCCAAACTCCATGGTTGTCAGGGCATGGTAGAGCAAGATGGCCGTTAGTGGTTTCCCCATGCCTTCAATGCCTGAGGGCAAGAAGCTTGACACGTTGGGCAGAAAGTTCTATGCCACCGCATAATTGTCTCTGCATGCAGCAAACTATTCCACGGCGATGGGACTCTACCAATCCCATCTCTGGGAGCGGGCAAAGACTTTTTGCACTAAAGCTGCCCATGGATCTGCATGCAGAGTTCAACAGTCCCTGTGATGAGGGCGATTACCTTGCTGAACAGCAAATGAGGACCGCCCATCACATCAACACCACCACTGCGAAGGACATGTCATCATCCATTCTGTTGCATCAGCATGTCTGGCTCTGGTCTAACAAGCTGGAGGAGCCCACCAAACGGCTCATTGAGGACTTGCCGCTTGATGGCCAGGGTTTGCTTGGCCAGGACACAGACTAGGCTCTGAATGAACTTCGTCAAACAAAGACGACAGCGAAGTTCTTCGGGTTGGTCTCATCTGGGCAGTCCACCTCAAGGTGATATTTCCAGCCCTTCACTTCATGCTACCAGGGAGCTTCCCATCAACCGCCCCCAAGGCAGCAGATGGAGCAAAAAAGGATGACTTTTTACTGTCCGAAACGTCAGCATGGCCAGCAGCGCTACCACCCTTGAAACAAGGTAAGCGCTCCAAGAGGAAATCCAAGTCATGCATTTGACTTCCCCCTGACTGAGACTCTTTCCCTACATCTGCCATACCTTCACCTCCAGAATTTTCTTCAGGCATGGACAAGCATCACAAACGACTGGTGGGTCTTGAAAATCTTATCCGCTGGTTATACCATCGAGTTTGATCAGGTACCTCAAGTCAGCAAGCTCTGTCACACACCTCCATCCTCTCATCTATAGGAGGAAGTAACAACACTACTGTCGAAGGGTGACATCAAAATGGTGCCAGCGATGAAATGGAGTGACAGTTTCTACTCGAGGTACTTTGTAGTCAAAAAGATGGATGGTGGTCTTCATCTAATTTTAAACCTACAACGCCTCAACAAGCATGTCAACATAAGGAAATTCTGGATGGTCAAGCTCCAAACCGTCCTTCCCCGCATCAGCAAAGTGGACTGGTTTACAGTCATAGACCTCAAGGACACGTATTTTCACGTCAACATCTGTAAAGAGCACAGAAGGTTCCTCCCTTTCCAAATAGGGAGCAAAGTCTACCAGTATCATTGTCTTCCCTTCGGTCTGTCAACAGCGCCCCGAGTCTTCACCAAATGCATGGCACCGATGGCAGCTTTTCTTTGCCAAAAGGGCATAAGGATCTTCTCTTATATCAATGACTGGCTGATCACCTTGCCCACCAGGTCAACAGCAATTTTGGACATAAAGTACACAGTACGACTTATGGAGAGTCTCAGTCTATGGATCAACTTCGACAAGTCGAAGCTCAAGCTGTCTCAATGTGTCGAGTACATTGGAGTGATACTCGACTCGACAGAGGTTCAGAGCCTATACCCCTCTGAAGCGCCTACAGGACATCACCAAGGTGATCGAACTTTTTTGGCGCAGGACTTATGTCCTGGCAAAGAAAGCACAGAGACTTCTGGGACTCCTGCCATCGACCACAGCTGTGGTCCCTCATGCCAAACTGAAGATGCACTCACTTCAAGCTTGGCTTCTCTACGATTTCGATCCACTGAAGGAGAGTCAGTCCAAATGGCTGTTTCCACCTCCAGAACTGGTGGATCAGCTTGTGTGGTGGAAATCACCTCTGAACATGGCAATGGGGAACACTTCTACCTCCCTCAGCCAACTGTACAAGTCCTGACCGATGCATGCAACCTCGGATGGGGAGCTGCTTGCGGATGGGGAGCTGCTTGCGGGTCTCTCACCGCGAACAACTTGTGGACTCCAGAGGAGGCAGTGTTCCATATCAACTACCTGGAACTCCTCTCCATTTGGAAGGCTCTGAAGTCCTTCAAAACGGTGCTATCAGGAAAGGCTGTCCAGATCGCGTCAGACAATACCATCTTGATAGCCTATCTGAACAAGCAGGGATGCACCAAATTGATGACTCTCCTCTACCTGGCAGTGCAGTTGTGGGAATGGTGCCTGGAGAGGCCCATCATTCCCATTGGAGTCCACATTCAAGGCAAGTTGAATGTCCTGGCCGACCATCTCAGCAGGCTCAGCTCCACAACCCACGAATGGGAACTGGATGACCAAGTGTTCCAGTCCATTTGTCACCAGTGGGGGACTCCGGATCTCTACCTCTTCGCCTCAGAGACAAACCGTAAGTGCCTGATATACTGCTCCAGAGCAGGGATCGGACTGGCTTCTGAGGGCGACGCCTTCATGAAATGGTGTGACTTGGACTATCTATACGCATTCCCCCATTTCCTCTAACCTAGAAGGTCCTAATCTGGATACCCCACCATTGAGCTCGGGCTATCCTGATTGCACTGGTGTGGCCGAGATAGCCGTGGTATCCTCTTCTACTTCAGCTGTCTTCACAGTCTCTCCATCATTGCTCCAAATGAAGAAGGTCAGCTCCTCCACTCCAACCTGCCCAGTCTACATCTCACGGCGTAGAGGATAGCCCCAGGCTAAACAGAATACTTGAGATGGCCAGGAGGCCTTCCACGCAGAAGTCCTATGCTTCTAAATACAGACAGTTTCAAGCCTTCCTGCACACCAAATGGAAGAGCCCAAACAGTGATAGTCTCCAAGACATCATGGAGTATTTACTCCATTTGGCACAGACTGGATTAGGACTTGTATCCATCAGGGTCCATTTGGCAGCTGTTGTTGTGCACTCCCCAATGGGATCTGCAGCCTATACAGCTTTCAGGGACCAAACAGTGAAAAGGTTTCTCAAGGGACTGCACAATGCCTTTCCATCTGTGAAGACTCCAGCTGCACAGTGGTCCTTATCTACTGTTCTGACTGCTCTCACTAAAGCTCCATTTGAGCCCCTGGCTACTACAGACCTACAACTACTGACATGGAAGACTGCATTTTTAGTTGCCATCACATCTGCCAGGAGGGCTTGTGAACTCACTGCACTTCATGCTGATTCACCTTTTACCAAGTTCTACAATGACCATGTGATCCTCCACCCAGACATTACCTTCCTGCCTAAGGTGGTCTCTGAATTCCATTTGGCCCAGTCCATCTCCTTGCCAACTTTCTTTCCTAATCTAACTTCAGATCAAGAGAGGGCTTGGCACACACTAGATATAAAAAGAACTTTATTGTTTTACATCAGTAAAACAAAAGAATTCAGGAAGACACAATGTCTGTTTGTTGCATATGGAGGCAAGTCCAAGGGAGAACCCATCAAATCTCAGAGGTTCTCCACATGGGTTTCATCTGTCATCTATCTTGCTTATGAGATTGCTTCCCTGCCTCAGACCTCCTCCTCACCACGTCAGAGCATACTCTACCAGGGCTGTTGCAACCTCCACTGCCTTTCTGGAGGGCACATCTATTGAAGACATCTGTAAGGCTGCCACTTGGTCCAGACCTTCTACATTTGTCAAGCATTACCGGATGGACACCAAAACCACTGCGGATTCCAGACTTGGTTGTGTTGTCCTTGTCAGAGGGCTTCAGGCTCCATGCCCATGAGGGTCCATCTTGCATACCTGACATGACTGAATGTGACTGTGGATTCCTCTCATCCGGCTGCCCACCTGCCACGTAAGTGTGAGCTTGCTAATCTCCCACAAGTGGGGATTCACAGAATGCATGAAGAAGAAAGTGTACTTGTACTTACCAGTAATAACTTTCGTTCTCCGAGTATGCATTCTGTGAATTCACACTTGCCCGCCCTCCCTCCCCACTTGAGCTGTACGGATGAGATCAGTTGGTTTATCCTGTGCTTGGCTTAACTATTGAACTGAGGAAGGAGCGCAAAATGGTGCCTAAGGGTGGGCGGTATGGTGGGTGATCCTAACCACAAAACCTTTTATCCAATCAGCTTAAAAGCTCTGGTCATGGTTCCGCGCAGGCGCAGAACCCCACAAGTGTGAATTCACAGAATGCATACTTGAAGAACGAAAGTTATTACTGGTAAGTACAACTACACTTTATATTTAGAGAAGACCTATCAACAACAGAACACAGGGCAAATCTATACAGTGATGATAATATAGACTACCGTGGATATTTATCTGAGAATTTTACATTAATTATACCTGAAAATCTCAGGATGTATATTGGAAACCAACCTCATAAAAATTATTTATACTACAGTGCAACTAGTAAAATGGCAACATTAAAATTGCACCATACCAAGATGTACAGTATGAGGCTTAATTTATAGGCAAAACATGAAAAAATTCATGTGGATAAAAATAAATAATAAAATCGTATACCAGGTTTGGGAGTTTTCCATCTCTCTTCTGACTTAAGTAGATAGGTCATTCAGTGCATCCCTTATAGACCCAAAATCCCAGATTCATTCCCCAGCATCTTAGCAAGACTAGGAAGAAAAGGTCCACCACACCCACCCCTTCCCACCACAAAATCAATAGTTGATCAGTCAACAGGGATAGAGAAAAGCATTGTTGCTCTAACACAGTGGTTCCCAACATGGGGCCCATGCCTCACAGGGGAACTTCAATTCCCTGAAGCCTGTCAGTAATTTGGCTGCTTTGGGGAATTGACTTAGGCTTCTGGGTATTGAAGTCCAAAAGACAAAGGCTGGGAAACACTGGTCTAACAGGGTTCATTAAAAAAGCAGTAGCTAGAAAATACATCTATGTAAAGAAAGCAAGTATGGCTTCTTACTGGCTGACATGATAATAACATCTGTGCTGTGGTTCCCCAGCACTTGTGGATACATTAATAGACATATCAATAGTTAAAACAATTCATAAACAAATATGTTATTAATTAAATTAGAATAACAATTCAGTCAATAGATGGATAGTCATAAACATTTTATTAAGAGGGGTGTCACACCTGTTGTCAGATATTGGTACGGTATATAAACCAGCCAAGCTATAAATTAAAATAGAGTGTTTTGTATAAATACAATTATAATAGAAGGAATGATATGAATACAAAACACTATAGGTCTTTTAAATACAAATAGAGAAAAATATTTTCTGATTATAAGATTGCTTTCTAAAATTTGTAGGTAGAGTCACTCCTGGTCTATTCTAAATGGGTGCATATGAATACACTGTAAACCCCACCACAGATTGTGCAACTGTGGCAGGATAATCTCTCTGAGTCAATCAGTTAGGATCTTTCACTCTTGCAAGCTCATAATGAAAACATTCCACTACAGAAAAATGAAGATATATTGCCAAAAAAGAGAGTTCAGTAGTTTCCCATACTATTTTATAGGGTTGTGCATTGCTCCACATACCTGGTCTGAGCCCAAACAAAGGTACAGTAATTGGAGCCTGACTCATCTTATGTTCTTTTATGCATTCATCACAGATGGGAGACTTGGACCAGAGATTTCCAATGCACATTTCAGTCTTAGCCACTATGTCAGTTAATTGTTTTAAACCTGTCATTTGCATGTAACCAGTGCATTGACCAGCCATATAGGTGTTACTGAGATACTGAAGTGTCCCCCTCATCTATCTTTAAAGAGCCCCCAAACCAAGTGCTGCAGCAGAAGACAAATCCTCCTAGTAGCAGCACTTTGGAAAGTGAAATACAGTAATCACCGCAGTTATCAAATATTAAGGAAAGCAGTGTCCCTCCCTCAACAGTCCACCACCTTGTAGGCTGTTACCCAATTGAAGAGTAAAATCCCTAGAAGGCCTCGGGTCAAAATAGACATTATAGGTAATCGTTTGTTAGGCATATTTCCATTTCTACCAAAAGAAGATACTATCTTCTGTAATTGGAAAATTTTCTCAAGAAAAATGTTGGACCAACATGGAGAAGAACTGCCAAGGACAGTTCGTTATGGACAGAAGTTGTGCAGAATATCATCGCGGAGACATTACTCATACAAGGACTCCTCGCTGAATAACGACTCCAAGGTATCCAAGGTAATATTTCCCTTTCCGGGGACAGGGCTCTGCATACCTTCATGACTGAGCAATCATGCTTCCTCTCAACACTTGTGCTTATGCCCCTAATTAGGGATGCCATATTTCCCTCCCCAAAAAATGGGACAGGAGTAAAGGTTGCCCTTGCTCAAATGCCAATCGTATCCGACTCTAGGGTTCAATGCCAGTGCTGTCTGCTTCTGCAGATGTATTCCATGGTCATGTGGCAGGCATGACTAGACACCTGAGCGAGTGGAACGCTGCTTACCTTCTCCCCGAAGTGGTCCCTATTTATCTACTTGCAATTTCTTGCCTTCGAACTGTTAGGTTTGCAGAAGCTGGGACAAAGACGGGAGCTCATTCCGCAAGCGACTTCAATAGAGGCTGCAATTAAACGGTGTGTTGTTTTTTTTTTTGCTGTCTTCCTTAGCCACGAAGCTACTACTGCTGTGCTGCCTGCTGTTCAGTTCAATAGAAGTGCAGCTCTATTGCAAGAAAAAAGTGCATTTTTTTCCTTCAAACCCCCTTGGTCTGAAAAGCGAGAATTTTAAATGATTTTTTTAACCGGGCCGGGACAGGTTCAACCTGTTAAATTCCTGGTTTTCCATTACGTATGACATCCCTACCCTTAATGCCCAATCACAAAACAAAAACAAGCTGGAAAGAATGAGTTAGAATTTATAAAGATATGTTGTATTGTCATAAGAGAGTACCCCTTCTCCTGAACTGTTATCTCTGTTTCTGCCCACAGAAATCAGACTCCAAAAAGAAGTCCACTTTAGCTGTTGAAAATGACTCACAAAAAAGCTAATTTACAAATTAAACTCTATGCGTAAGAGAGAGTGAATAAGAGAGAGAGAGAGAAATAACTTGGTGTGATAGCTGCATGACTTTCAGCACTTGAAGAATTCCCTCTTCTATTAGTGGGCAATCTGTAAAAACTTGGCCCTCAGAAAATACATCCTGACACTCTAGGACAGGGGTTCCCAACCTACAGCCCATGGGTCGGGCCCAGTCCGTGGCACCATTCCATCTGGCCTGCCACCACCACACCCAGAAGTGGGACCAGATGTGTTTGCATCAGCTGTAAAATGTTTTCGTGCATGCATAAACGTGCCTGCAGCTGTCATAAATGCGGGAGTGGGTGCATTTATGACAGCTGTAAATGTGTTTGCTTCTGCTTCTGGGGGTGTGGTCCAGCCCATTCAGCTGACTGAATGGCATTAAAAGTTTGGGAACCCCTGCTGTAGGAGAGGGTCCTGCTATGCAGAGGCATCTCAGGGCATCTCATGGGCAGCATTTGCCATGAGATGCTGGCATGAGCATGGCATCCCAGCAGTTGCTGCATGGGCAACAAGCAGGCAGGCAGGTGAACAAGCCATGGCAAGATGCTGCAACACAGAGCTACCTGTGGCTTCCTTGCACCCCTTTTTACCTTGTGGGCATCAGGTACAGATGTACAGAGTGATTGGTTAGCATTTATTTATTTATTTATTGGACATATTTATACTGCTGTCCCCTCGCTGCAGTGATTCTGGGCGGCTAACAAATAGAACTATAGAGCCTAAAAACTTGTACAATAAAAACCCCAATAAAACATTTGAAACATTGTCAACATTAGAAACCCACCCACCCCAACCCCTAAGGAGAGGGGAATCTTTTTAGACAAGCCAGCAGGCGGGGGTCACCTTTCCATCAACACCCCACACCTGCCCTGCCAGACAGGGTTTAAGATTTTTCCTAAAGGACAGCAATTCTGTCTGCAGCCGTAACTCCGTTGTCAGGAGATTCCACAGGGCTGGGGCGGACACAGAGAAGGCCGTCCTCCTTGTGCTAGAGAGACGGGCCCCTCTAGCTGATGGTACAATTAGAGAGCCCCTCTGGTCTGCTCTGGCTGGACGGACAGACGTCCTTGGGGAGACACGGTCTCTTAGGTATCCTGGCCCACTACCATGTAGGGCTTTAAAGGTCAACACCAGCACCTTGAATTTCACCTGGAGGCAAACTGGTAACCAGTGCAACCCCCGAAGCAGTGGCGAGGCATGGGAATAACGCTTGCACCCCATCACCACCCAGGCAGCTGCATTCTGGACCAGCTGCAGCCTCCGAATGGTCGTCAAGGGCAGCCCCATGTAGAGCGCATTACATTAATCTAGTCTGGAGGTGACCAGAGCATGTGTGACCATGAGCAAGGAGTCCCGGTCCAGGAGTGGGCGCAACTGGTGAATCACACGAAGCTGTGCAAAAGCCCTCCTGGCTACAGCTGCCACCTGCTCTTTGAGCAGTAGTTGAGAGTCCAGGAGGACCCCCAAGTTGCGCACCAGGTCTGTCTGGGGCAGAATAGCCCCATCCAGGACCAACGATGGTAGCTCCCGGGATAACGCAGGGCCCCTAATCCATAGCCACTCAGTCATAAGAGAATCATAAGAGATAGCCACTTAGTCATAAGAGATAAGCATACAAATCAATATGGTTTTTTACAACTGGTAATAGCAGATGATCTCTGGTTTTTATTTGGATTAGTTAGCTACTATTCCCAAAAATCATTTCTGAGAATGCTTTCCCAAGAGCCACCCTGGGAAAATGCATTACAGTAATCTTCAAAGTCCTCCCTTGTAGAAGTGTAATGCAACCCAGGGCATGCAAGGATGATTAACAGAATTAGTCATGTAGCAGAAGAGACTCCCTTTTAGATAAAACTAACTTGTTTGTTTGTATTTGACTAACCAATTAAAAGAGCTTGTCTTTCTCCCCACTATTTGCATGTATTGTGACTTTTCTTCATTCTGGCCAGTGATTTGTGTTTGCACTGTTTGGTCAACTCTCATGTCAGGTGGTATTTTAAATTGATACTCTTGGTAAGCATGTTGATTTTCTCCATGGTTTGATGCGTCCCTGATTATCCTCCCGATGGGCTTCTACCTGTTGCTCTTGTATGCCTTACTACGTTTTGGCCATTAGAGGGCACCAAGTATGGCCAGAAGGAGCCTTCAGAATTCTTTCTAGCTTTAGAAAAGTACTGTATGAGACAGAGATTCTGAAACTCTTGTTCTACATATTTTGATGACCAGAATCTTAGTGACATTATAGCAAAGTTTGCATAACTTGCTCCAGCTAACTGATGAGGTGGTGGAGTCATGTGTGTGCTCATCCACCCAACTGGTCATCCAGATTCACCCTGGCACCTCAATGGGTAGCAAGTACTGTATCTGTAGCAATTTATGGGAAACAAATGTGAATACCAATACAATTCTGATCAATGTATAAAACATTTAGTTCTCCTTCGTATTGTTCTCCTTTGTGTTGTTTGTTTTTTCCTTCAAACCCCCTCGGTCTGAAAAGTGGGAATGCATACTTATGGGTTCTGCACTTGCACGGGAGCCATTGTCAGAGCTGTAAAGCTAATTGGATGAAAAGGTTTAAAGTTAGGACCACTCACTATCTCCACCCACCCTTGGTGCCATTTCGTGCTTCTCTCCCCAGTTCTTTTTCCACTGTAGCAGCAGGAGCCTAAATCGAGAGCTCGTCTAAATTTTTCTTGCTAACCGAATTGTTCAGAAAGCCTTACATTTCCTTTTTTTCTGGACCAGGAAGGCATGCATTACCAAGACCTGGATCACATATGAGGATGGTGTTCCTCTATCGGAGATGTGTCCAGCCGGGTTCAGGGTTTGGCACCAGCCTAGGGGTAAGGGGAGGGGCAGTGCTGGTGCCATTGTAGCGAGAGAGTCATTAGGAGTCACCAGGATCACCACATCACAGGTGCAGGGTTGTGAGGCTCTGCTCCTTCTATTGGGCCTTAAGGGTCAGTTGGGAATCTTGCTCCTGTACCTGCCCCCTTGCAGTGTAGCAGATTTCCTCCCCGACCTGCTCGAGGCAGTCACAGCATTGGCATTGGAGCTCCCAGGACTTATGGTTCTGGCGGACTTCAATTTGCCTACACTGGGGCCAGCATTGGAGGTGGCTTGGGAGTTCATGGCTACCATGGCAGCTATGGGCCTGACTCAAGTAATCCAGGGCCCAACTAGGAGCAGTGGCCACTCATCTGACTTAGTTTTCCTCTTGGAGCGGTGGCTGAGTGATCTGAAACTGCAGCATATACAGATAACACTGGTGTCATGGTCGGATCACTGTCAGGTGACTCAGGACTTCCTGGCAGCGATGCCTCACCGCAGGGAGGCAGGACCAGTTAAATTGGTCCGGCCCCGGCGACTGATGGATTTCGAGGGATTTCAGAGAGAACATAAGAACATAAAAACAGCCTTGCTGGAACAGGCCACAGCCCATCCAGGCCAGCATTCTGTCTCACACAGTGGCTCACCATTTCCTTCAGGGTATTCCCAAGGAGATGCCTTCACCTGCTTAGGATTCCCTGGAAATGGCATTGAGAGATATCCTGCCTATCTCTCCAACCCCGAGGTTGTCCTTAAGTATCCATAATTATAGCCATTGATACCCTTGTCCTCCATGAACTTGTCTAATCCTTTCTTAAAGCTGTCAAGACTGACAGCTGTCACCACTTCTTCTGGCGGGGAGTTCCATAGACTAGTAATCCTCTGGGTGAAAAAGTACTTTCTCTTATTTGTTTGAGAACTAGTACCCAAAAGTTTCATCGAGTGTCCCCTAGTTCTAGTGTTGTGCAATAGGGAAAACAGTTTTTCCTTATCTACTTTGTCCACACCGTGCATGATTTTATAAACTTCAATCAGGTCACCTCTTAGACGCTATCGTTCAAGAGTGAAGAGGTCCAACCATTGCAGCCTCAGATTTTAAGGAAGGTTTTCCAGTCCCCTAATCATTCTGGTTGCCCTCCTCTGCACTTTTTCCAACTCCATAATATCCTTCTGGAGATATGGCGACCAGAACTGTACACAGTATTCCAGATGGGGCCTCACCATAGATTTATAAAGAGGCAAAATGACACTTGCTGACTTATTTTCTATACCCTTCCTAATGATCCCTAGCATTGAGTTTGCTTTTTTCACTGCTGAGGCACATTGGGTTGACACCTTCATTGAGTTGTCCACCAGGACACCAAGGTCCCTTTCCTGGTTTGTCACAGAGAGTTCAGAACCCATCAGTTTATAAATGTAATTGGGTTTTTTTTGCCCCAACATGCATCACTCTGCACTTACTAATGTTGAAGCTCATTTGCCACTGTTTTTCCCACTCCCCCAGTGTCTAGAGATCCCTCTGGAGCTCCTCACAATCTCTCACAGTTTTCACTACCCTGTATAATTTAGTGTCGTCAGCAAATTTGGCTACCTTGCTTTTTACTCCTACCTCTAGATCATTTATGAAGAGGTTGAAAAGCAGGGGTCCCAGTACTGAACCTTGGGGGACCCCACTCTTTACTTCCCTCCACTTGGAGAAGTGTCCATTTAGTGCTACCCTCTGTTTCCTGTCCCTTAGCCAGTTGCTGATCCAGGACAAGACCTGTTCCTTTATTCCATGACTGGTAAGTTTATTCAGGAGCCTTTGGTGCGGGACCTTGTCAAAAGCCTTCTGAAAGTCCAGATAAACAATGTCAACTGGATCCCCCTTATCCACATGCTTGTTGACACTCTCAAAAATTCCAACAGATTAGTGAGGCATGATTTGCCCTTGTAAAAGCCATCTTTTAGGATGGTTTCCATCACTTTACCTGGGACACATGTCAAACTGACAGGTCGGTAATTTCCTGGATCACCCCTGGATCCTTTTTTGAAAATTGGTGTTACATTCGCTACCTTCCAGTCATCAGGCACAAAGCCTGATTTGAGGGAAAGATTATATATTTTGGCTAGGATATCAGCAATTTCATCTTTAAGTTCCCTGAGAACTCGTGGATGGATGCCATCTGGTCCTGGGGATTTGTTAGTGTTTAGCTTAACAAGACATGCAAGGACCTCCTCCCTTTCTATCTTGCTTAATTCTTCGCTTTCCCTCCCTACGAAGATAGGCTCTGTTTTGGGCATGTGGTCTCTGTCTTCTTCAGTGAATACTGAAGCAAAGAATTCATTGAGTCTTTGCATTCTCTGTTTCCTCTTTAACAACCACTTGCCTTCTATTGTCATCTAATGGTCCAATGGCCTTCCTAGTTGGGTTCTTACTTCTAATGTACTTAAAGAAGTCTTTGTTATTTCTCTGAGTATTTTTTGCTATACGCTCCTCAAAGTCTTACTTTGCTTTCCTGATTGTTGCCTTGCATTTGTTCTGCCAGAATTTATGCTTCTGCCTGCTGTCCTCATTCGGACAAACCTTCCATCTTCTAAATGAGCTTTTCTTGCTCTTGATCACTTCCCGAACAGCTCCTGTAAGCCACATCAGAGTCCTCTTGGACCTGGCAGTGCCCTTTTTCCTTTTGGGTATGCATTCCAATTGGGCCTCTGTTATTGTTTTTGTAAACAGCCTCCATGCCTCTTGGAGTGTTTGGACTCTCTCAATTTTCCCTTTCAGCTTCTTTTTTACTAGTTTCCTCATCTTTGGGAAATTTCCTTTTTGAAAATTTAAGGTCTCTGTGTTAGATTTTATCAGTGACTTGCAGTCTATGATCAAGTTAAACATAATTGAGTTGTGGTCACTGTTCCCTATTGGATCAGTCACATTAACATCTTGCATCAGATCCTGAGTATTACTCAGGATCAAGGAAAGGATTCTTGTACCTCTAGTTGGGTCTTCAACCATCAGTCCCAGGGAACAATCATTTAGCATATCAAGGAACTTTATCTCGTTATCATGTGCTGAACAAGAGTTCACCTAGTCTATGTGAGGGTAATTGAAGTCCCCCATTATAACTAGGCTTCCCTTCTTGGATGCCTCCTTTACAACATTCTCCAACTGCCAGTCTCCCTCAAGAGTTTGGGTCGGAGGCCGATAGTATATGCCTACTGTTAGACCATCCTTGTGGCCTGGTACTCTTACCCACAGAGTTTCTAATGGTGACTCCAAATCACCTAGATATTCCAATTCATACGATTTTATCACTTCTTTGACATACAAGGCTACACCACCTCCCGTTTGCCCCTTCCTATCCTTCCTGTACAGTTTGTAGCCTGGGATAACTGTATCCCATTGGTTATCATCCGTCCACCAGGTTTCAGTGATACCAATAATATCAATATTCTTATCTATTGCTAAGTATTCCAGCTCCCCTATTTTGTTCCGGAGGCTTCTGGCATTTGTATACAAGCATTTATATATGCTTTCCTGATACAGTCTTTTGAGTCCAGTTGCATTGTTAGACTGCCTCTTGCATCCTTCTGCTAGACTGCTGGTGACTAGCTCCTTGCTCTGCTCAGTAATTTTTGAATCCTCCTCACTACTCAAGTACACACTTTCCCGAACCGGATGCTGCCCAGCTCCTGTCGGCTTTCCCCCAGTTATCAGTTTAAAAGCTGCTCTGCAGCCTTTTTGGTGTTGAGTGCCAGCAATCTGGTCCCATCATGGTTCAAATGCAACCCATCCCTCCTGAATAGATTTGGCTTGTCCCAAAATGTTCTCCAGTTCCTGACAAATCTGAAGCCCTCCTCTTGACACCACCGCCTTATCCACACATTGAGGCTTCTGAGCTCTGCCTGCCTGGTAGGTCCTGCGTGAGGGACAGGCAGCACTTCTGAAAATGCTACCTTGGAAGTCCGGGACTTCAATCTTCTTCCTAACAACCTGAATTTGGCTTCCAGGACAGACCACTTGGCCTTCCCAACATCATTGGTACCAACGTGTACCATGACACTGGCTCCTTCCCAGTTCTCTCTAACAATCTATCTAGATTTCTTGTGATGTCTGCAACTTTTGCACCTGGCAGGCAAGTCACCATACGGTTATCATGTGCATCACAAATCCATTTCTCTGTATTTCTAATTATTGAATCGCCTAGTACAAGGAGCCTCTCTCCTGCAATCTGTTCATCTACATGCACCTCATCAACCATATTAAGGGAGAGAACCTCAGTTTGTTCCTATTGTTTATCTTCCTGGATCTCATCAAGTGTGATGAAGGAGAGATCATCAGGTGGAACCAGTTGTTCCTCTGTGTGTTCCTCATCAGGTGTGATGAGGGAAAGAGCCTCAAATTTATTCTGTAATTTCAGACTCTCAGAGTAATCCCCTACTCTTCTCCAGAAGTGGGGCTGTTTCCTCTGAACTGGCTGCATGACTCAACTGAAACCTTAGTTGCCCTCTGGAAGGAAGAGGCGAATTCGGCCTTGGACATAATCGCGCCACTGCAGCCTCTTCGAGCCCGCCAGTCCCACTCGGCTTCGTGGTTTACAGAAGAACTGAGGGAGCTGAAGTGGGCAAAGAGATGCCTAGAGCGCCATTGGGCGAAGACCCAGAGTGATCACGACCAAACACGTGCTAGAGCTGCTGTTAGAGCCTATCTTTTGGCGATGAGGGTGGAAAAGTGCCAATACTTCACCACTCTTATTGCCTCTGCGGATAATCGTTCAGCAACCCTGTTCAGGTGACCAGGTCCCTCCTCAGTAAGGGTGGGGCGTAGCCTGGTTGGCAGGGCTCAGCTGACGATTTTGCTGATTATCTGACAGAGAAAATTGCTCGAATTCGCTTGAGGTTTAACCCCGACATGGAGACAAGGGGTCTGGAGATGACTGGATCACAGTATAGCCATGTTATCTGGGATCAGTTTGATCCAGTTGTCCCCGAGGAAGTGGACAGGCTCCTGGGGGCTGTTCATGATACCACCTGCTTGTTAGATTCATGCCCTGCCTGGCTGATTAAATCTGCGAAGGCGGTGACAGGCAGTTAGGTTGGAGTGATGGTATATGCTTTTTCACGGGAAGAGGTGTTTCCAGCATCATTCAAACATGCGCTGGTGCACCCCCTACTGAAGAAACCATCACTCAACCCAACAGTATTGGCCAACGTCAGGTCTGTATCCAACCTCCCCATTTTAGGGAAAGTACTGGAAAAAGCAGTGGCACAGCAGCTCCAGAGGGTTCTGGATGAAGTGGATTATCTGGACCCTTTTCTGTTAGGATTCAGGCCTGGTACTGAGACTGCATTGGTCGCACTTATGGATGATCTCTGGTGTGAGCGGGATAAGGGACGACCTCTCAACGGCCTTTTATACCATCGACCACGGTATCCTTCTGGAACGGCTCCAAGGATTGGGGGCCCAGGGTACTGTGTGGTCTTGGTTTTCCTCATTTTTAAAGGTCCGGACCCAGTTGGTGTTATAGGAGGATGAGTCGTCCAGCCCTAGGTATCTCCAGTATGGGGTGCCACAGGGCTCGGTACCCTTACCTCTTCTATTTAACATCTACATGTTAAGAGACCATCCATTCCCATGGGGTGAAGTATCATCAGTATGCTCATGATACTCAACTGTTTATCTCGGCCCGTGGGAACCCGAGTGATGCAGTTGAAGTCCTATCCAGATGCTTGGAGGCTGGGACAATGGGCAATGGGCTCCAGCTAAATCCTGGCAAGACTGAGTGGCTGTGGGTTCGGGGCTCTGTGTTATCCCGGGAGTTACCATCTTTGGTGCTGGATGGGGCTTCTTTGCCCCAGACAGACCTGGCGAATAATTTGGGGGTCCTCCTGGACTCACGACTGCTGCTTGAAGAGCAGGTGGCAGTCGTGGCCAGGAGGGCTTTGCACAACTTTGTGTCATCCGAAAATTATGCCTGCTCCTGGACCGGTACTCCTTGCTTACAGTCACACATACTCTGGTCACCTCCAGACTGGATTATTGTAATGCGCTCTACATCGGGCTGCCCTTGATGACCATCTGGAAGCTACAGCTGGTTCAGCTGGTCCTATGATAGCGGACCGTAGAGGCTGCCTTGTGGTCCCATCAGCTAGGGAGGCACATGTCACTGGAACCAAGAGGAGAGCCTACTCGGTATCTGCTCCAGCCCTATGGAACCTCCTGTCACTTGAATTGCGCTTCCAGGTAGAGTTGCTCCCCTTCAGGAAGGCCTTAAAAACATGGCTATGCCAGCAGGTGTGGGATACAACTGGTACTACAGCCCAGCCCTGTTGGCTTATTTAGCCCTGCCCGGGGTTTTTTATTTACTCCTGCCTGGGTCCCCCTTTTTATGGGGATTGGGTAGGTTTTATGTACGTTTTTAGAGAATTTTATAGTACAGTAAAACCTCGGATAACGACCAAACTTGGTTCCACAAGTTTGGTCATTATCCAATTTTTAGTGTTATCTGATGCATACATCAGATATCGCTTTTTAAAAAAAGCTGGCTGCCCCTGTGAGGGTGGGGGACCCGATCCACGCTGTTTCCGACGTCCACCAACCTCTCCGGGCACTGCTGCAAGGCAAAATGCCGGAGAAAACTCCTTCCTCAGCTGCAGGCTTTGCCTTGCAGCAGTGCCCGTAAAGGTCAGGGGACGTCAGAAACTGCGCGGATCGACTCCCCCGGCCTTTCCAGAGGTGGCACGGGTGGTGGAGAGCCCAAAATGGGTGAAAAAAACTCTGTTGTGATGGAATTTTTTCACCAATTTTGGGCTCTCCGCCACCCGTGCCACCTCTGGGAGGGTCGTGGGACCCGATCCACACTGTTTCCGATGTTCCCCAACCTTTCCGGGCACTGCAGCAAGGCAAAACCTGCAGCTAAGGAAAGAGTTTCCCCCAGCATTTTGCCTTGCAGCAGAGCCCGGAAAGGTCGGGGGATGTTGAAAACAGTGCAGATTGGGTCTCACGACCCTCCCAGAGGCGGCAGCCCACCCCTACAAAAAGGACGAGGTGATCTCCTACCTTTTCACACTGTTTGGGGCAAAAAAAATTTGCCGTTGTCAGATGCATTTGTCCAGCTCTCTGTCTCCCCAGCAGCCACTGGGAGGGTGGGAGGACCTTTTCCGTGCTATTCCCGCCTTCCTAGGAGGTCCCTGGGCCACACAATAGCTGAAAATAGTTGTGGCCGCCAATTGTTTAACAGACTGAAAAGGTAGGAGAAAACGTCGTCCTTTTTGTGGGGTGAGCACTCACCCGCCAGCCTGCCGGAAAGGGAAACGGCCAGGCACTTGGCCACTTTCCTTTCCGGAGGGCCAAAAATGACCACATCGTATAACGCTAAATGGTCTTTATGCAATGCACCGTTTTAGCAAAAGAAATCGGGTCGTTATCCGATTTTGATGTTATGCAATGCGGTCGTTATCCGAGGTTTTACTGCATTTGGTTTTAATTAGTACTAGCATTTTTTGCCTGGCCTTGCTGGGCAGGTTTATATTGTGTGCTGGTGGCAGGGATTCATCAGGACAGGTGGCTTTCCCCAAAAGCACAATACACACAATCACAACATGCACACATGACACACACACACGACTCACACCCACCACAGTCTCACACATCACACACAACACAACACACACGACACCCCACACAAAACACATACTCCCACACATAACACATGCTCGACACAAAAACCACACCCACCACAGCCACACACATCGCACACGACACAGCAAACCCACACAACACACACCCACACAGGACACGCCCACACAATATAACCACACACACACACACACAACACAACCGCACACACCACACCCGACTCAACACACCTGACACAACACACTCTCGCAAAATCAATTAATAAATAAATTTTGGACTTAAGCTTTCATCAACCAGAACACACAAGATTATATCATGCTAACTTTGTTACTCCAAATCTCTTTGATCGTTTTGCTGAGACAGAACAATGTGGCTATGATCTGGAATTTCACATACTTCTTCTGCATTACAGTTCTACAGTACAATTTTATTCATTTATTGTATTTATACCACATCCTCTAAGATGCTCATGGTGGGATATACTATTAGATCTTACTGCATTTTACTTTCACAACAGCCATGTAAAGCAGCTGGTACACCATCTTTCAATTCCATTTGGCCCATTTCTTGAGACAATGCAAGCGCGGCACCAAAATGGCCGCCGCGCTCTTTGCGGGGGGGGCCCCCACCCGGACTCAGATATCCGGGTGAGTTAGGGAGGCGTGGCCACCCTCTTTAAAAGGGGTGGCCACGAGGCAGCCGCGCTGCCATTTTGGAAGCGACGGAGCGGAGAAGTTTGCTCTGCCGCTTTCTCCCTGGCTTCGCTCTCTTTTTAAAAGGGAATTTTGCCCTTTGCTATTTCTAATTCTGCTTGTGAGACATGGCTCCCAAGCGCAAGGCAACAGCTTCTAAGCTGCGGCCGAGGGGGAGGGCTCTGCCCACCCCCTCTGCATCTAGGGGGCCGCCTCCGGGCCGGAGGGCTTGGGCGGCGGCCCCGCAACCGGGTGGTAGGATCGGTTCAGCCACTACCACCAATGCGGGCGGACAGGCTTCTACCTACCCACCCGGTGTGGGGATTCAGGCAGGGGCAGCACAGGCCAGCCCCTCTGGGGTTCCTACCCCTGTAGGGTCTTTGCCTGGCTCGGGGCAGGGCGGCCCACTTGGGCCCGGTGCAGGTTTCCGCCCCACCATTCTCCCGGCCCCACATGGGCCGGATTACTGGACATGGCCCTATTCGGGCCCGGGATCCCCATTCGGGTTTATCCCGCAACAGTTGCCTGGTGGGCCATCCGGCCCATCTGGCCCACCTTATCCAGGTGGGTCGGAGACTGTTGATGCCCTCCTTGCACGCATTTCGGTGCTGGAGGCATCAGTGGGCATTGCCCCGCCACCTTCCGATGGTGGGCTTGTAAACCCTGCAATTCCAGCCCACGCGTCGGCCACCGCTGTCCAGCGGGCCGCTAACAGGGTCGAGCTGCTTGAGGCCATCAGGCCAGCCCAAGCTGGCGCCTCGCAGCTCCCCGCCAGACCATCGCAATGGGGCTTGCCGCCGGGGACCAGTCCTGCGTGGCAGGGGTGCAGCGGCACGCAGAGCTCGATATCCATTGAGAGCTCCGACGCCCGCCGTGGGCTGGAACCCACAGTGGGGGCGGCCCACGGGGGTGCACCAGGTGAATATCCTGGTCAATTAAGTACACCAGTGACACTACCTAGCAACACTGGGGGGTACAGTGGCCATGGCCACGACAGGTTACTATGGGAGGACAGTTGGTTACCGGCCTATCTCATTTATATGGCGGTATACCTGAGGGCCTGTCCTGACTTGGCCATTCCGATGGTACAATACCTGGACAATATTTATCGGGTGGTGGTGGATTTCCCTGGCCCGTCATGGTTGGCCTACAATGAGGAGTTTAGGATGAGAGTGGCCCTCCATCCTGAGATGAGGTGGGATGAGCCCTGCCAGCAATTGTGGCTCTTGTACATGACCCCCACGCGGCCGGCGCCTGGTGACCGGTACCATTGCAGCCACGCCATGCAGCGGGCTGCTGCTACACAGGCTCCCCACCAGACAGCGGGGCAGGGGGTTCCACCCACCTGCCGTGTTGGAGCTTCCGCCAGCGGAGTGTGCAACAAGCGTCAGTGTCGGTTCCGGCACGAGTGCCCCTCTTGTTCTGGCCCTCACGCCGCCTCCACGTGCCCGCGGGCTGGTGGGTCACGAGGCAGAGGAAGGGGTGGGCAGGGGGCGGTCAGAGCTCCCTCTGACGGTGCTACCCATCAAAAAGGCCCCCTCCCCAATTAATGTCCAGGTGCTGGAACGTTGGCTTGCCGCTTATCCTAGACGGGATGATGCGAAGTACCTACTTGAGGGTTTTCAGTTTGGCTTCCGCATACCATTTCAGGGTGTACGCAGGCCTCAGGACGCCCCAAACTTACTTTCTCTCAGGGGTAATGAGGATATTGCCGCCCAATCTATAGCCAAGGAGGTCACCGTACTGAGGGTGGCTGGGCCATTTGCTGACCCACCATTCCCGAACTTGAAGGTGTCACCTTTGGGTTTAGTCCCTAGAAGTCCCCGGGTGAATTTCGACTAATTCACCACCTTTCTTACCCTGCGGGCTCTTCGGTCAATGATGCAATACCTGATGACCTTTGCTTGGTCAGGTATATGTCCTTTGACCAGGCCTTACAGATGGTACGCTCATGTGGCCCAGGGGCACTACTGGCAAAGTGCGATATCAAATCGGCATTCCGATTGTTGCCAGTGCACCCGGACGACTTTGAGCTGTTAGGTTTTCGTTTTCGGGGCAATTTTTATGTAGATGCCTTTTGGCTGTTCTATCTCATGTTCGGCTTTCGAACGATTTAGCACCTTCCTTCACTGGGCTTTCGTTTGTAGATCAGAGTCCCGGTCTGTTGCCCACTACCTCAATGATTTTTTGTTCGGAGGGGAACACGGCACGGACACGTGTGCTCGTCTCCTCGCCACTTTTCAGACGCTTATGCGGGAACTGGGTGTTCCCCTAGCACCTGAAAAGACTGAGGGACCAGCCACCACTCTCACCTTTTTAGGTATTGAGATTGACACCGTTGCCCAGACATCCAGGTTGCCCATGGAAAAGGTGACTCGGATCTCTGATGCGATTCTGGCAATGCTTGCCAGGCATAAGGTGTCACTCCGAGAGTTGCAGGTGCTTCACAGCCACCTAAACTTTGCCTGTAGGGTAGTAACACCGGGCAGAGCCTTTGCCAGGCGTCTGTGTGACGCCATGGCGGGCCTTTTAAAACGCCACCACAGGGTTCGGCTGACCAGAGGTTTACGGGCGGACCTTACGGTCTGGCTCACATTCCTACAGGATTTTAATGGCATCTCCTTTTGGAGATCGGAGCTTATGCTCAGCCCGCATTTCCAAGTACAGTTGGATGCCTCCGGCTACCTGGGTTATGGGATTTACTTTGAAGGAAGGTGGTCCTATGGTCAATGGCCTCAGACATGGCAAGGCACGGATCGTTTACGCGATCTTACTTTCCTGGAGTTTTTCCCCATCTTGGGGGCCCTGATGCTCTGGGGGGATAGGTGGGCTAATTCAGTAGTTCACTTTTGGTGTGACGATGCTGCAGTGGTGTACATTGACAACGCCCAGACATCCAAATCCCCCAGAGTTATGGCCTTAGTTCGCCAATTTTTCTTGAGATCCTTACGCCTTAATGTGCTTTTCAGGGCCAGACATGTGCCAGGCATTGACAATGATATTGCTGACGCTTTATCCCATCTGCAGATCCCCTGGTTCCGTGCCTTGGCTGCAGAAGCAGAGGAACTTCCCTCTCCACTCCCGGCCGAGATCTGGACATTTGGCGAGGAGAGGTGAACCGGGCGATCGGCATGTCTTTGGCACCTCGCACGCGTATCTACATGCACTCCTACAGTTTAGGAACTTTTGTGGGCAAAGGCAGTTGCCAGAAGTGTGGCCAATCCCGGTCGACCAGATTTTGCAGTTCATGGTTTACCTTCATGATCTAGGGTTAGCCCCTCGCACCATCGCCACTAGGCTTTCAGCATTGGTGTTTGTGGCTAAGGCGAGGGATTTCACTGATTGCGTGAATGACTTCCGCATACGCCATGTATTAGAAGGGTGGACACGTGAACGTGGCTGCCGCCCGGACACACGTCACCCCGTTTCACCAGAGGTTCTGACGCACCTTGCACGAGGTTGGCATAGCTTGTGTTACGATAGGTATGAGGAGGCTCTCTTTCATGCAGCTACCACCGTAGCTTTCTTTGGAGTGCTCCGTATCAGTGAGCTGGTCCCATTGTCAAAAGGGGACATGTCTCATAGGGCACTGGAACTCGACGATGTCTTTCTCAACCAGGAATGTGCCCAGTTGAGGATTCGCTCCTCAAAGGCCGATCAGCACGGAGTAGGCAGTGGTGTCAGACTGCTACGGTGTACGATTGCTGACATCTGTCCGGTTGGTGCCCTACATGCGTTTTTGGCAGTCCTTGGCACACACCCTGGCCCGTTTTTCTGTCACCAGGATGGGTCTCCCCTTACCAAATTCCAGTTTTGGAAGGTGACCGGTATGGCACTTCACAGTGTCGGCCTCCCTGGGGCTCGTTATGGCACCCATTCATTCAGGATAGGCGCTGCTTCAACTGCGGCTGCGTTTGGGTACTCTGATGCTGATATACGTCGCATGGGGTCCGTGCGTTTTTCTTTATATGTACGCCCCCTCACTGCGTGAGTGCCAGTTATGTCATTAATTCCTTTTCCTTCTTTTACAGACCCTGTGTGTCCACGCACACCGGTGGCAGTATGGCAGGTGGGCCACAGTTTTGTGCACTGGGCAGCGCAGTATGCTGCGGCGACAGACTGGGGACCCCATCTCGGGCTACGTGCAGCCGCACGTATGCGATGGTACGGTAAGCACGGCATGAGATGGCGGGAACTGTTGCCATTCCTGATGTCCATCAGGGATGCTGGACCACCTGATGTCCTGATTCTGCACCTCGGCGGCAATGATCTCGCACAGATCACTGGCCTTTCTTTAAAAATGTCGGTGTGCAGTGACCTGGCATTTTTACATCACTTATGGCCATACACGTGGCTGCTATGGTCTGACATCATGCCGAGACACCGTTACAGGGGAGGCATTGACCTCCGTGGTTTGGACCGTGCTCGACGGTCAGTGAACAGGGCTGTTGCCCAGTTCCTTTTTGACAATGGCTTTGGCACAGCCATTCAACATCCTAGGATAGGCTTGCAGGATTCTGATCTATATGCAGGAGATGGGGTCCATCTGTCGGCCAGAGGTATGAACCTCTTTCTTGAGGATGTGCAAGCAGGCCTGGTGACCGAGCTGACGGTCTGGGGGGGGGGGGTGAGTCATCACGGACGCCTCCCCGTGTGGCGGTAGCACTGGTAAGGTAAAGATTTATGACCCATAGGTATCTGGCAGGTTCGCAATTGACTGGCCAACACGTAGATAGGTACAGGGGAAATAGGATTGGCCGGTCAAGGGCGAACCATGCAAGGGGTGATGTCAGGATTTTCACAGCCTGCATCACCTTGATACAAATAGATACATGTAGCCAATTTCCATTGGCATTTTGGGAGGAACCTTACCAGTGTTACTGCGGCCTGCTTGCCTTAAAGAATTACAATTGGATGATACACCAATTGAAAGTGATAATTCGGACTAGGGCATTATTCAATAAAAGTGGCCCGATGCCTTTAATCCAATACCGGTGTCTGAGTCTTTCTTTGGGGGGCGCGCCTGCAATGCAAGTGTGGCGCCAAAATGGCCACCGCGCTCTTTGCGGGCCCCCACCCCCACCCGGTCTCAGACATCCGGGTGAGTTAGGGGGGCGTGGCCATCCTCTTTAAAAGGGGTGGCCACGAGGCAGTCGCACTGCCATTTTGGAAGTGACGGAGCGGAGAAGTTTTTCCCTCCACCCCCTCCCTAGTGGACAGTGTGATTTTCTGGTCGCTTCGGGGCTGGGTGGGAATTTTTGCTTGAACCTACAATTGGCTCTTTGGTTCTTGGCTTTTTCGCCCATCCCACACTGTCGCTAGTGTTTGAGATACGGGGTAAGTTGACTTTGGTCACTTTTGGTGGGTAGCACTGGTAAGATAAAGATTTATGACCCATAGGTATCCGGCAGGTTCACAATTGACTGGCCAACACGTAGCTAGGTACAGGGGAAATAGGATTGGCCGGTCAAGGGCGAACCATGCAAGGGGTGATGTCAGGAACTTCACAGCCTGCATCACTTTGATATTGAACGGATACACGTCATAGCGTGGGGTCAGTAGATAGTATATTGACTCCGGTCAACAATTTGTTTGTGTCAACAAACAAATTGATACAAATAGATACATGTAGCCAATTTCCATTGGCATTTTGGGAGGAACCTTACCAGTGTTACTGTGGCCTGCTTGCCTTAAAGAATTACAATTGGATGATACACCAATTGAAAGTGATAATTCGGACTAGGGCATTATTCAATAAAAGTGGCCCGATGACTTTAATCTAATACCAGTGTCTGAGTCTTTCTTTGGGGGGTGCGCCTGCAAAGACTCATACACTCTACATGTCTTCCTTTCAGAATTGAGTACTAATCACAATGCTTTGTGTCATATATATGTGTGCAAAATTTAACCACCACCACCCCTGAAGAGTGGAAGTAAATGGGAGGTGGAATCTCAGGCATTATCTTTCCACTGTGATTTTCATAAATGGAAAAGACACATGTCAGAACTTTTCCTTATGAGCGTATGTAAGAGAACAAAGTATCTTCGCTGCTTGCATGGCCCATGTGTCCTTATCCCAGAATTTTGCTTATTATGAATCAAGAGACATGCACAATCTGACATGCATTAATCCTGCTGATTAATCACATTAATAGATTTTAAAAACAAGGCATCTTGTTGAATTTTAAAGAATAAATTTAAACTGGCATAGGTTTTCACAGACTGTAGCTTATCCATTTGTTGTCCAAAGACATATTGCAGTGCTGTCAGTACTGATAAGTGTACAAAAGACAGCAGTTTCATCTTCTTCCCTAACCTGGTGCATTCCAGCTGTTTTGCACCACAGAGCTCATAATTTCTTTTCCCAAATCACAGGGAAGAGATTCTGGGAGTTTTGACCCCCTACACACCCAGAGAGCAGGAGGTTGGGTAAGACTGGCATAGCTCTAAGAAAAGTGTCCATTGCCCTTGTAATCCAGCCCCCAGCATTTGGTACATGCTGTGTACCAAGTGCAGTTCCAAACTGTTCATCATCTCCAGCATTTTGGAAGAAAAGATTAGGAGGATCTGATACAATTCAAAGAGCAGACAACAGTCCCTTACATCTCAGAGAAACAGGAAAACAAATGGATGGAACAAAATATGTGCTGCACGAATAGATTTCAAAGCAGATGTGGAGGAGAGGGAGAGGCGGAGGACGAGGCTGCTCATTCATCGGCCCTGCTGCTTCTTACAGCCAAAAGCCAGTGACAGATTCAACGGCGTCCTTCCTGTTAAATAAAATCACTACCACCACTCCCTACAGCAATTTATTTTATTTCTTACAGACCACGCCCTACCCACAAGGAAAGAAGCCCAGAGAGATAGAGTGTCTATATATAGACAGACAGACACACATCCGGAAGCTGCCCTCATTCATCCCGAGGCATGATGAACAACATCCTCCATCTGACGACGTGGACTCAATCCACGAAAGCGCACAATAAAGTACAGTAGTTCAATAAACAAAGACCCATACACAAAATGCAGGATAATAAAATAAATGAAGGCGATACAGTACCTTTACAGGATCACTTTAAAAAATCAAACATTGTGCGAGCTTTCGTGATTCAAGATCACTTCTTCAGGCATGCATCAATTTCTTGGGGATAGGGTTGTTGTTGTTGTTCAGTCGCACAGTCGACTTCGACCCTTTGCGACCCCATGGACCATTTTCCTCCAGGCGCCTCTGTCCTCCACCATCCCCCTCAGCCCTCCCAGCTCTGTGCCCATTGTGTCTACAATACCATCTAGCCATCTCATCCTTGGCCTCCCCCTTCTTCTTTTGCCCTCCACCTTTCCCAACATCAATGCCTTCTCAAGTGAATCCTCCCTTCTCATTTGATGTCCAAAGTATTTTAGCTTCATCTTTACTATTTGACCTTCCAATGAGCAGTCAGGGTTAATTTCTTCTAAGATTGACCTATTTGTTCTCCTCGCTGTCCAGGGGACTCTCAAAACCCTCCTGCAACACCACATTTCAAAGGCATCTATTCTTCTGCGTTCAGCCTTCCTAATTGTCCAGCTCTCACATCCATACATTACTACTGGGAAAACCATTGCTTTGACTATTCTAATTTTTGTTTGCAATGTGATGTCTCTGCTTTTCACTATGTTCCCCAGGTTTCTCATCGCTTGTCTCCCAAGAATCAGTCTCCTTTTTATTTCATGGCTGCAATCCCCATCTGCAGTGATCTTTGATCCTAAGAAAGTAAAATCTGTCACTGCTTCTACTTCTTCCCCATCTATTTTCTAGGAACTGATTGGGCCTGTTGCCATTATCTTGGTTTTCTTGATATTGAGTCTCAAGCCAGCTTTTGCACTCTCCTCCTTCAGCCCAATCAAGAGATTCTTTAGATCTTCCTCACTTTTAGGGTGGTATCGTCTGCATATCTCAGATTATTGGCAAAACAAAAGGCAAAACAAGGGGATGCTCAGCACAGCAGATCTGAAAAGGGGGAGGGATATGAAAGGGGGAGGAGAAATACAGTGTTGCAGGGAACAATACTGCATAGGGACATGGAATGTGAGGTCTATGAATCAAGGAAAACTGGAAGTGGTAAAAAATGAGATGGAAAGAATAAGCATTGACATCTTGGGCATCAGTGAGCTAAAATGGACAGGGATGGGTGAATTCAGCTCTGGAAACCATCATATCTACTACTGTGGGCAAGAAAACCTTAGAAGAAATCGAGTAGCCATAATTGTCAATAAAAGAGTGAGAAAAGCAGTAATGGGATACAATCTCAAAAATGACAGAATGATGTCAGTCAGATTTCAAGGCAAACCTTTCAATGTCACTGTGATCCAAATATATGCACCAACCACTGGTGCAGATGGAGCCACAATGGACCAGTTCTATGAGGACCTAGAACACCTCATAGAACAGACACCAAGAAATGATGTCCAAATTATATTAGGAGACTGGAATGCCAAAGTAGGAAATAAAAAAATGGAGGGAATAACAGGCAAGTTTGGTCTTGGAACACAGAATGAAGCAGGGCAAAGATTGATAGAGTTCTGCCAAGAGAACGCACTGGTCATAGCAAACACTCTCTTCCAGCAACACAAGAGGTGACTTTACACATGGACGTCACCAGATGGCCAACACCGAAACCAGATTGACTACATACTCTGCAGCCAAAGATGGAGAACCTCCATACAGTCAGCAAAAACAAGACCTGGAGCAGACTGTGGCTCAGATCACAACCTTCTGATCGCAAAATTCAGGTGGATAGGGTAGGAGAGTTATAAAGAAAAGTCCCAAAAGTTCATGACATGTTGTTCAGCCATGCTTTGTCTCTTAGATGAGTTGTGAAGGAAAACAGCTGCATCTAAGAGACAAAGCCTGGCTGAATATCATGCCATGAACTTTTGGGACTATCCTTTATAACCTTCCTATCCTATCCACAACCACTGCGGTGGCTCAAGTGGTTAAGACGCTGAACTTGAAGAGTGGAAGGTCGCAGTGCAATACCAGAGTACTGCATGATGGAGTAAGCTCCCGTCTGTCCCAGCTCCTGCCAACCTAGCACTTTGAAAGCAAAAAATTGCAAGTAGATAAATAGGGAGCACTTCGGTGGGAAGGTTAAACAGCGTTCCTTCATGCCTCCCACATTACCATGAAAATGCTGGCTCTTTGGCTTTGAAACAGAGATGAGCACTGAACCCTAGAGTCGGATACCACTGGCTTTAGAGCAAGGGCAACCTTTTCCTTTACCCTATCCACAAGAAATTGATGCATGCCTGAAGAAGTGGTCTTGAATCATGAAAGTTTGCACAATGTTTGATGTTTTTAGTGTGATCCTCCTATAAAAATATTGCTTTCCTCCTGCATTTAACATAAGTAGTTAGTATAAGGTGCCACAACTTTTATTGCAGGGGTGCCCAAACTTTTACGGCTGCAGGCCAGTCACGTGGCTCAGGGAGCCGGTCACTATGGCCCAGAGGCTGGATCCAGCCCCCAATGCCAATTAATCTGGCCCGTGAAGCCCTTGTTGCTCCTGGAAGCAGAAATAAAATGTGCCCATATGGTCTTCATCTTCCAGAAGCAACCTGGGGGCTTTGCAGGCCGTATGAATTGGGGTTGGGGGCCGGATTCGGCCCCCGGGCCATAGTTTGAGCATCCCTGGTTTATTCTCTCTCTCTCTCTCTCTCATTCCGGGAATCTTGAGAAGTGCTGATCTGGGGAGGCGGAGGGGCCGGCAGCCGCCAAAGCCTTGAGGCGGCCCGAGGTTTGCAGTTCCAGCTCGGTGTGTGTGTGTGTGTGAGCTCTCCGTCCGCAGCTGGAGCAACGCTGCCGAGCTGACCGGCGCTCCGGCCACTCGCGGTGTGTGTGTGTGTGTGTGTGTGGTGGTGTGGAGAGAGTTTTGCCCGTCACGGCTCCTCCCGCCCGGGCGCTCTCCTCCTCCCTGACTGGCCTCTTTGCCCGTCTTGGCGCCCCGCGTCGTGCTGGGACTGGGTCGCTTGAGCTCTGACCCACCTGGCGGATCCCGCCCCGCCCCGCCCCTCCCTCCTGGAGCGCCGCTCGCAGGCGCCTCCCCCTCCGGCCATCTGGGATCTGCTTCATCTGGCAAAGGGGAACTTCCCGCTGAGAGAGAGGGAGGGAGGGAGGGAGGGTTTGCTGAGGAGGTCCAGCAGGGTCTCTCCCACACGGTCCCTCCCAGTCCACCCTCCAGTGTCGTCCTTGCCTCCAGCCCAGACGGAAGCGCGCGGCGCCTCGCCGGACAAAACCCTTGCTCGGCTGGCCGCTGTTTCCCGCCTCAGCGGCTTGCCCCTAAAATAAGGTGAGTCGTTGGGGGGTGGGGATGGAGGTGGGGGGCGGCAGGTCCCTCCAGGAAACGGCGCACGCACCCCCTTCGCTCGCTCTCTCTCTCCTGGTTCTGATGACTCCTCACGGAGAGAGAGCAACTTAACTTTTTTTACTCCAGATAACCAGTTCTCAGTCTGGTTTCCTAAAGCGTCTCCTCCGACGGGAGCAGAAAGAGAAGACGAAGACTTGCTACCCTTCCAGATGAAGATGAAGACTTGCTGGTCTTCCAGATAAAGATGAAGATGAAGACTTGCTGGTCTTCCAGATGAAGATGAAGACGAAGATGAAGACTTGCTGCTCTACCAGGTGAAGATGAAGACTTGCTGCCCTTCCAGATGAAGATGAAGACTTGCTGGTCTTCCAAATGAAGAGTAAGATAAAGACTTGCTGCCCTTCCAGATGAAGATGAAGACTTACTGGTCTTCCAGATGAAGATGAAGACTTGCTGCCCTTTCAGATGAAGATGACGACTTGCTGCCCTTCCAGATGAAGATGAAGACTTGCTGGTCTTCCAGATGAAGATGAAGACTTGCTGTCCTTCCAGATGAAGGTGAAGGTGAAGATGAAGAAGAGCAGCCACTGGAGCAGGCCCTGCTCTGACCCCTTAGTCCCAATAGGGAGCTGCTGCAGTTGTGGGCTAAGGCAGGTCCCGGTCTGGTAATAATAATCTCATGTCAGAAATTATTCTGGGTTGAATGGATTTTTGCTGGAGGAACTCCACTCATGGGATGCCCCGATGAGGCTCCTTTCATGTCCCCAAGATCTTTTCCCCACCACAGTGGTTCCTATTTATCTACTTGCACTTTCTTGCTTTCGAACTGCTAGGTTGGCAGGAGCTGGGACACACGATGGGTGCAGTACCCGGGGCTTGAACTGCCGACTTGCTGACCTTCCAGCTAACGGGGTGAGCTTCTTAAATACTGAGCCACCTGCAGCTCAGTCTGCAAAACAGACCCATTGCTTGAACAATACCCCAAAGAGTAACTGGTTTGTGTATTTCATCTTGCTGCCAGCCTTTGGAAACCAGAGTTAGTAACTAGAGTTACTAACTAGACCATTGTCATTTCTTATATCTCATTGTTTTCTGTCCACACACTTCATTGCAGCCCGTAAAGTCTTTGGCTGAACTGTGGTGGCTCATATATCTGGAGAAGTGGGTAGGATCCACAAAGCCTCCAGCCAAGTCACATTTAAATTTCATTTCAGGGGGGAGTGGGGGCTTGTAGTAGCTTGTAGTCAGACTTCATTTGCAGTGACACAGGACAGCAGCTCATTTACCCCTGAATACCAATGAATCCCACGAGGTATCCTGGATTAAATGCTCTGTAGCATGTCTCCTTTTCTAAAGTATCAATTTTGAAGTTTATTCCTAAACCACCATGTCCACAGAACCTTCCAAGAAAAGTCCCTCTGTAGTATAATTCTGATTTTTATGGTGTTTCAAATGTTTACATTTTGTTCAAAAATGGCTATTCTTGTATAGATGCCCATTTTGCAATTCCATTATTTTTGTAACTTGTTTTGTTGTTTTTAATCCATTAGATAAAAACCACTTTTGGCTTTTTTAAAAAAGGAAAACATCTTTTGTTTTAAATCTAACATCTTGCCATGAACAACAAGGGCACCATCTTTAAAATGTGTGTTGTTTAAATCAATAGTTTTGATTTACCACCGCCTCACTATGTTGCCTTCCAATGCCCACTTCTCTCCTCTAGTTATTAGGCCATTGACTATTCCATTAATGGAGCCATGAATATTGTGATCAATAAAGGGATAACATCAGAGCATGAAAAAGCTGGCGCCCTGAGGAGAGATGCAGTGACTGATTACTAAATTTCAACATTGTTTTGAAATGTAACAAAGACTATAATGAAACTTAGATCTTTAATGTTAGAAGTCTTAGGGTTTTTAAGAACTCATCTATGAAAAATTGTTTATTGAAACAGATGGGGAAATTCATTCCTCAATTCTTTTATCCTTTTTTCAACTCCTCTGGCTGTTTAGTAGAGGATTAGTTTATTCTGATTATCATCTTTATTTACTGTCCACTATAAATTAACCCTGAAAGAGACATATCTACTACTTATAAGATTTCATTTTTAGTTCTAAATACGAAGTAGTAAGCTCTATTGAACATAGTGGGACTGAACGTCTGTGAAAACACATATAATTGATCTTTTGAACATCTAAAGTTAGGAAAGTGATGAACACAAATGACAAAATGGAGTGAAAGTCAAAGCTGCATAGTATCTTTAAAACTTTTTAAACTTTGTCAGATAAAATGGTCTTTCTTTTCAATGCATATATGTATGTTCACTATAACAAGGGGACCTATTTATGGTATGGCAACTGCCTTTTACAGGTGCTTATGATGAGGTTTAATTTGTGCTTCCTGACTGACAGATGTTATCACTACCTAACATGATGCATCCTGTGCCTTTTTCCTTTCCTTTATGACCAGGACAAGTGAAATACTTGTCAGAAAAAACACTGTCTTTTTGGATTGGCAGGATTTTGTTGTTGTTCATCATGTGGCTTTGCTCAAGATGTTTCCTTCTTTCCACAATTATCTAAAACAAACAAAACAAAAAGCAATTTGGGTGCCTAAATCTGATCTTTATCAAATAATAATAATATTTTCATGTCAAATGTAGAGATTTGGTATAACAACTTAACTAAAGCAAACTTTGCCACTCCTAATCATCATACATTCAGTTCTGAAACAAAGTTTCATTATGGTCACTTAATTTCAAGTGGCGTGATTCTGACATTTTCAATGTACACACACAGAGAGAGAGAGCTCACTGGTCATAGGAATGTAAGCTTAAAATCTCTTTGTTAGCTTCAGCTAGAGTTGAATCAGTGGGAATCAATGGGAAATAGGTAAGTTGATCTTTGCATTATCTTCAGTGGATTCAATGGAGCTGGGCTAGTTTAATCTAATATTGGATTTAGGGCTCTGGAAGGTGCTTTGGACATGGTTTGATTGACAGCAACTCCTTAAGATCTCAGGGAGAGGTCTTCCCCATTATTGATCTGTTATTTGGTGATACTATGGCATTTTTCACATGGAAAATGCACACTTGATTACGGAATCTCTTCATGTTCTATTTTCCCCAAGCAGCTTTATCCAGGATTCAGATTTGCATCTTGCATGTATATACTGTTCTGGTGGCAATATATCTGTTTTATTACTAAATCAGTAACGAGTGCATGTTTTATACAGCAATAGTCCTTATTCTTCCTACTAGTCATGGCTCCTGAAATGTAAACAGAAACACATGCAGACAAAGGAGACTAGTTTGTTGTTGTTCTGTGCTTTGGAGGAAATGATACAGCTTGGTTGGATTATAGTTGGATTGTTTAAATGGTGACAAAGAAACAGAAATGGGTATAAAACAAGAGACAAAGGGGGATTGGTGACAGGAACTTAAGTTGTGATCAGAAGTGGAGATTTGTTATTTTTATATATATATATATATATATATATATATATATATATATATATATATATATATATATATATATATATATATATATTTTGTTGGTAATCTCTGATTAATTTAGCACTTGAAATGAGGTGCAAATTGGGTGCATGCATGAAAGCAGTATAGGAGAATAAAATCAATATACAGTACTGTACTATATAAAGGTAAGTCAGCAGCCAAAAGATAATTACCGGTATAAATAGCAGATAATACAGAAGTTCTATGAATCAGAATCCATAACATGGGATCACCAGTAGGGTAAATCAATACCTGGCCACTTATAGCAAATGAATAAAAAGCACATAGAAGCCAAGTGATACCAGAAGTACTGTACCTGTATGTTTTAATGTCTAGTTCCTATTGTCGATTATGCAGAACTCTTCAGTGATACCTAGAAATTTTTGAAGTGGTAGCCATGTTAGACTGTGCAAGCATATCAGAGAATAAACAAAACAAGACAAAAATGCTAAGGTGCCACAGCATTTTTTTTGTCTTTTTTGTTTTGTTTACTCAGTGATACCTAGTAGTTGCCCCATAAGGCTAACAAGTTCTCAAGCTCTTTCTTTTTTCTTTTCTTTTTCTTAAAGCAAGTTACCTTAAAGGTAAAGCATATAGTACCTTAAAATACATGAAAGTCAAAATTAATGTTCATGAAGATAAACATGCTAAAGTCATTGCCTAGCAAACAGATGTTGAACTGAGGAAAAGGTTTGATCCTGTATTGGAACAATTCATGATGATGTTTAAACCTTAATCTCTCTCAAACTCTGTAAGAAGCTACTTAAGCTCTGGATGGGATTCATATTACATTTGGCTTCCTATGTTACTCTGACAGGTGACTAAATTACCTATACTGTATCTTTAGTAGCAGGGGCTGCAGTGGGTCAGTGGTTAAGAAGTTCACCTTGTTACTGGAAGTCCAGCAAGTCAGCACTTCGAGACTGACGGTTTGAACTCCCGTCTCTGTCCCAGCTCCTGCCAACCTAGCAGTTCGAAAGCAAGAAATTGCAAGTACTGTACATAGATAAACAGGGACTACTTCGGTGGGGGAAAGATATTAGGGACATAAAAGGAGCCTCATTCAGGTATCCCCTGAGTGGAGTTTCTCCAGCAAAAATCCTTTCAACCCAGAATAATTTCTGACGGGAAATTATTATTATTATTTTCACTAGTGCTTTCAGCCAGTCTGCTTGAATGCCTTTCTGCTTTCTTTCCTGTTATATTTTTTTTAATTAACTCCTCTCTAACTTTATAAGGATTTTTGATCAAAGGAGACTATTTTCTGCAAAGCCTTAACCAATTAACGGGAGTATCCAGTGAGAGATTTGATTAGACTTTTGTTGTTGTTCAGTCGCACAGTCGACTCCGACCCTTTGCGACCCCATGGACCATTTTCCTCCAGGCGCCTCTACCATCCCCCTCAGCCCTCCCAGTTCTGTGCCCATTGTGTCTATAATACCATCTAGCCATCTCATCCTTGGCCTCCCCCTTCTTCTTTTGCCCTCCACCTTTCCCAACATCAATGCCTTCTCAAGTGAATCCTCCCTTCTCATTTGATGTCCAAAGTATTTTAGCTTCATCTTTACTATTTGACCTTCCAATGAGCAGTCAGGGTTAATTTCTTCTAAGATTGACCTATTTGTTCTCCTCGCTGTCCAGGGGACTCTCAAAACCCTCCTCCAACACCACATTTCAAAGGCATCTATTCTTCTGCGTTCAGCCTTCCTAATTGTCCAGCTCTCACATCCGTACATTACTACTGGGAAAACCATTGCTTTGACTATTCTAATTTTTGTTTGCAATGTAATGTCTCTGCTTTTCACTATGTTCCCCAGGTTTCTCATCGCTTGTCTCCCAAGAATCAGTCGCCTTTTTATTTCATGGCTACAATCCCCATCTGCAGTGATCTTTGATCCTAAGAAAGTAAAATCTGTCACTGCTTCTACTTCTTCCCCGTCTATTTTCCAGGAACTGATCGGGCCTGTTGCCATTATCTTGGTTTTCTTGATATTGAGTCTCAAGCCAGCTTTTGCACTCTCCTCCTTCAGCCCAATCAAGAGATTCTTTAGGTCTTCCTCACTTTCTGCCATTAGGGTGGTATCGTCTGCATATCTCAGATTATTGATGTTTCTCCCAGCAATTTTAATCCCATATTGTGATTCCTCCATCCCTGCACTGCGCATTATGTGCTCTGTGTATAGGTTGAATAAGCATGGTGACAAAATGCAGCCTTGTCTTACTCCTTTTCCTATTCCAAACCACTCTGTTATTCCATGTTCTGTCCTAACTGTTGCTTCTTGGTTCATGTACAGATTTCTCAGGAGGCATATGAGGTGCTCTGGAATTCCCATCTCTTTAATTACTTGCCACATCTTGTTGTGGTCCACACAGTCAAATGCCTTAGTGTAGTCAATAAAACAAAAGTAAACTTGTTTCTGGTATTCCTTTGTTTTCTCCATGATCCAGCGTATGTTGGCGATGTGGTCTCTAGTCCCCCTGCCTCTTCTGAAACCAGCCTGCACCTCTGGTAATTCTCTCTCCACATGTTGCTGAAGTCTGTCCTGTATTATCTTGAGCATCACCTTGCTGGCATGTGGGATGAGCGCGATTGTTCGATAATTTGAACATTCTTTGGCATTGCCCTTTTTTGGGATTGGGACGTATACTGATCTTTTCCAATCCTGTGGCCACTGTTTTGTTTTCCAAATCTGCTGGCATATTGAATGCAGTAATTTGACGCCATCATCTTTTAGCGCTTTGAAAAATTCAACTGGGATACCATCATCTCCACTAGCTTTGTTGTTTGCAGTGCTCTTTAGGGCCTTTATGACTTCGCTCTCCAGGATGTCTGGCTCAAGTTCAATTTCTTCATCATTGTGATTATCAGGAGTGTTGAGGTCCTTTTTGTAAAGTTCCTCTGTGTACTCTTTCCATCTTTTCTTAATTTCTTCTGCATCAGCTAGCTCCTTTCCGTCTTTGTCCCTTATCATGGTCATTTTTGCTTTAAATGTTCCCTTGACTTCCCCAATTTTTTTGAAAAGATCTCTGGTTCTGCCTCTTTTGTTGTTTCCCTCCATTTCTCTGCACTGTTCTTTTAGGTAGTTTTCCTTATCTCTCCTTGCTTTTCTTTGAAATTCTGTGTTCAAATGGTTGTAGTTTTTCCTTTCTCCTTTGACTTTTGCGTTCCTTCTTTCCTCTGCTATTTTAAGAGCCTCATCAGACAACCACTTTGCTTTCTTACTCTTCTTTTCTTTTGGTATGGTTTTCTTTGCTGCTTCCTGCATGATGTCCCTCATCTCCGTCCATAATTCTTCCGGTACTCTGTCTACCGAGTCTAAGCCATTAAATCTGTTCATCACCTCCACCGTGTATTCTTTAGGGATGCTGTCTAGGTGACTTTGTGGTTTGATTAACTTCCTAGATATTTAGTTGTTCCAATTGATATTTAATTGATGGGCATGTTCTTGCTTTGTTATAGCAGTCAAAAGTACACTGGTAGCATGTGCCGCTTCTGTTTTCTGAATCAGTCCCATACTGTGAAAGAAAATGTGAGCTTATCTAATCGGGCATTACGTCCACAATCCAGAGTCTTCTGATCTGCCTTTTTTCTTTTTTTACAGTATCAATACATGTTGGACACTGGAGTGAGCCCTGTCCCCTCCCCATGCCTACCTTTTGAGCCTCCATGAGGGGATTCCACTTTTTTTGCATGTCCCCATATATGTCATTCCCGCCACCTATGGATGCTGGGAATGAGCTCTATGGAAGCCTTGTAGCTGTAAAAGCTCCTCTTTAGGAGACAATCATCTTTTCTGAGTAGATCTGATTGACAAACTGCCTGCAGCTACAGATTCAGTCTTCATTACACAGAAAAAGAATTTTGTTTGCAATCACCTAAGTGACACAATATAACAATGATCAAATAGCAGATAAAACTATAATTTATTTGATCATGGTTACATTGTATGACTTCATGCCCCTCCACAGAAGAGCAGGGGAAGTGTTCAGTTTTTACATATTGTTGAAGCAGCTGGTCAGCCACTAAAATATATGGGCTATTAGGTCACTTGTGCTGTTTGGATAGATGGAGTGGACTAAATGTCACTCAGCTCACACCATAAGGGCCAATGTGGACAAGACAGGCCCTGTGTTAATCTTTAGTGTTGATGCGATTGGGGTCTCCAATCAAAGAAGAGTTTATTCCTCTATTCCACAGTTTGCATAAAACTAACATATGAATGAGGAACTTGTGGCCCTTTGTGGCTGACCTTTACTTCTCAGGGATGTGAAAAAATGAAATGCTTTTGAACTGAGTGGGGGCTTTTGACTGTTGTGGTCTAAGAAGTCCCCCCCCCCCCAAGCATTAGTAACTACATTAGAATCAACCTTGCTTTGCCACATGGTGAAATGACCTGGTTCTGGTAGTGATAGAAGCAATGAGAGACAAATGCTGGAATTGGTGCCTTTATAGTGCAGCAAGACTTCATAAACCTTTGATGATCCTGTGCACTGTGAGGTCATTCTAATTGTTAGTCCCAACTAGAGTAGGGACACTGAATTAATGGAGTTTAGCTAAACCAATGCTGCTATAAATCCCATTGATTGAGTGGTTATAGCTGGGACCAACAGTTTGACAGAGGCTTGTTTCAGCATCCAATTTTTTGAGCTGGTGTTGAACTCTGCATAGCTCATAAAATGAATTTGCGATTAGAAATGACAGTAACCTTTTTCCCCTCCAGAATTGTCAAACCTTTGTTAAAGCTGGAGGTTAAATGGCTTCCCCTTCCAATTTTACTAAAAGCTTTTTAGTTTTGTGATTGAAATGCACAACAAGGAGTCTTCTGGTGCTTTAAAGGGTAACAAGCATTATTTTGGCACAGGCTTCTGTGGACTACAGCCACAAAAGCATGTGCCAGTTGCATTCATTTCCTCCGTCTATGGCTCATTTCAGCAAGTGCATCCAAAGAAGTGTGCTGCAGTCCCATGAAAGTTGATACAAATGAATACAGTTTCACAGTTCCATGGCTAGAAATTTATTCTTTTCAATGTATATATATGTATGTATGTGTATTCCAATTATATTCTCATTGTTATTTCTTTTAGAAAGACTTCTCTAATATTCAGCATTTCACTACATCACAAAAAAAATTGTCTGTTGGTCTAATCCATGTATCCTGTACTAAATCAAGTGGGCTGAATCCAAACCTGAAGTCCAATTCTGCCTAGGACATCAGGATCTTGTTAGCAAATCTCACCCTCTTGGTTAGGTTCCTGCATTGATCACGTGGGGTATATTTGCCACAAATGTAGCAACAATTGTCCGGTTTATTAACAAAGCTGTGCCTACTCATCTTTAACTCAAAACAGGCTCACTATGGCCTAGCTGTACTATCCAATAAGATGGTTTCACACTAGAGACAAGCCCTTGGTCCATCTCGCCTTATATACTTATTTCTGATGTCAGCTCGTTGACTTCCCCAGTCAATAGGGGTGGGTTCCTATTGCTGGTTTTTATCTGTTTTTATTTGTTTTTCTCTGTTTTTACCCACTGTGTGAACAGCCCGGAGTCGGCTTTGGCTGAGTGGGCGGTATAGAAATTTAACAATAAATAAATAAATAAATAAATAAATAAATAAATAAATAAATAAATAAATAAATAAATAAATAAATAAATAAATAAATAAATAAATAAATAAATAAATAAATAAATAAATAATGCCCAGCTGCTGCTGGATCATGCATCCCACCAAGGGACATGATTCAGCTGAGGCGACAGCAGGCATAGTGGTAGCTGCAACTGTTACAATGTTCCTAAGTAAAAATACATTACCCAATTACCGACCATTTGAACAACTATAGCACACTTTAAAATCTGTAGGTGATAGGCAAATTCTGAGTTCAGATTTGGAATCAGCACACTCTATATCATGTAAATCACAGGTGTTATTCCCAGTAGCAAAATCGTTGTTGTGCAGTGTTATATGTCTTTTTTGGCAGGAGAATGAGTCAAGAATTCTTTGATACAGATGTAGGGCTATATCCAGTGTTAGATTCTTTGAAATGAAATGGTTTGTGACAACTAACTTAGATCAAATTAGTTTCAATATGTTTCCTTTAAATAGGATTGAATATCAGATTCAGTATTGTGGATCTTTTCATCATACTTAATAAATTTAAATTTGTCTCATGTATATTGACTATCCCTCATTAACCAGGTTCTCATTTGGGCCAAGGTGTATATGATTACTTCATTTGAAAGATTTTACACCAGACCTTAAATCCAGTTTGTATTCCAAACCAGCGTAGTGAATCACTTGCTGAATAGTGACCCAACATTTAGGAGTTTTGGCTGTAGTACTACTGTTTAACCACTGTGCCATGAGGGCTGCCATTTTCTCACCAAATATACTTGTCAATAGGAGTGATGGGAAGAGGATGGAAAGAAGATTTCCCCAAAAAAGGAGAGGTCTATTTGGCACTGAATCAGCAAGCTCAGATTTAGATGGAAAGGAGAAGTTGGATGTCATCAGCACCTGACTGCAGTGAACCCCCAGATTCTGGATAACATATCACAGTAGTTTCACATGTATGTTGAAAATAAAAGGACAGAACCTAGAAAAACTCTACAGGCCAAAGACCAAGGTGACAAATAGGACCCCTCCCACTTTTTGGTGTTGTCTCTCCAGAAAAACCTGAGCCACTGTAAAGCTGAGCCTCTGAGACTAATCCTGGAGCCCAGAAAAGATGCCATGGTTGATAGTATCAAAAACTGCCAAGAGGTCCATCAGAACCCATATGGACACACTCCTTCTGCACATTTCCCAGCATAGGTCATCCACCAAGTCAGTCAAAGTTGTATCTGCCTGATAAGAACATTTGAAGCTAGACTGAATTGAAAGTGAAAAATATAAAGAGGCAGAGTTGATCTTACAAAGGGTAGCCTTGAGAAAAGTTTACTCATAGGGGCAAAACAGATTCTGCTCTCCTATTTATATTGTAACAAAAGGTAAAATGTGATGAATTTGAAGGTTGCCATAGGACTAATCCTTCCTTTTCACTCTCCCTTCCCCGTTTCCTCTTGCTTTCAAGGTCAACAAGAAGGAAGGCCTACAGATTTGCCAACTCTGAGTGAGAGAATAACTCTGTCCTTATTAGTTTATGGTAAAGGATGATGTAAGTGCAGAGCTTCCAGCCACTTCCAACATGGGTGCTAACACCTCCAGCAAGTCGCCAGCATTTAATGAGAATGATGATGGTAGGACCACCATTATGTTTGAAGTCTTGTGTTCATTTAGACCAGTGGCATCCTTCCTTGGTCCCCAGATATTTTTTAATGAGGAGTTTTCATCCCAAGAACATCTGGGGGCCCAAGGTTGAGAACCTCTGATTTAGGCCTTTGGAGAGAGATGCATTTTTGAAACCAGTACCACAGGGATGGTACTGATGAAGACCTGACATCTAACCATTGGTCAAACAATGGTCATGGGTTCACCCTCTTCGTTAAAGATATGAAACTGCTCTCTCATTCTTGTTAATTTCCTTGTTTATATGCTACAGATACAGATTAGAAGGCAAAATCCCTTAAGTGAAGGAAAAAAATTGATTGTCACAGAGTCTTCCAGATTACCCATAGCTTGTAAATTAACTGGTTTTGTTTTGTGATTTGTCATTAGGATGTAAGCACAGGCATCTTTTACAGGTGTGATTAATGAGCCATGAAGATCTGCCAGAATCATATCTTGGAATACTAAAGTATTTCAACATCTAATGATGGGCATTCTATAACATTTAGTGTGGTCCTCAATGATTGGAGTGATTTGGGATGTGCAGAAAAGTAGCATTTTTGAGCAGGCAGCCCTGCTCATGGCTGCACTTGGCTGTTGCCCTTGGAAGATAATAGTGTATTTTCTCACCTGATGCACAAAAAACGGTGAATGAAGAGGATGATGAATGATATCCCCAAGATCTGTTTTCAAAGTAGCTCATTTACTCTCAAGAGTAGAAAACTCACAGATGGAGTTATGTGGAATAGTATGTGAGAGGTGGGATGACTTATTGAGTAAGATTCTGGAAGCATTTTTGCTCACATCCATTTCTTCTTGCTTCTTCTTTGATCATTATCTCTAGCAGTGTGACTTCTTGTTGTGGAGCTTTGTTGATTCCTAGTTGATTCCGACCTTTTGCGACCCCATGGACTATTGACCTCCAGGCAATGGTCTGGATTCACATAGGAAATGTCTGTGCTATTAAACTGCCTCTGTTACCCTGGGATGTTTAGTTCTCTCTCCCTAGGACGGTGATGATGAACATTAGCACTCCAGGTGTTCTTGGACTTCAATGACCAGAAGCCCATGTCAGCACTCCTGTTGATAAAGGCTTCTGGGAATTGAAGTCCAAGAACACCTGGAGTGCCAAGGTTCGCCATCACTGCCCTAGGATGTAGGACATCAACCCTTTATTTTTTATTAATTGAAACTATGAGAAGGTGCCTTTTAAAGCAAATATTAAAGAAGATCCGACCAAGGATTGTTTTGGTATTGTCAAATATCCTATTAAATTACAATTCACAATTTATATCCTGCCATCTTTCTTGCAGTTCCTTTCATACTATACATGATGGATAAGATCCAAACTTATTTATACTTAGAATAGATCCATTGGAATCAGTAAGATTTGAATTTGTCCTAAATTTCCTTTCTTCATTATTAACTTGATCATAAAACATTTTTAAGTTCCAAAGATTTCAATTATAGTCTAAGTACGATTCAAACCAGTATCTTTAACTTGAATACAGTAGAACCTCAGATAAAGTTCAAACTCCATTCCACAAGTTTGGACTTTATCCGATTTTGGAATTTATCCAAATCAAATGGACGATGCATCGGATAACACCCCAAAAATAGACTTTATCCGAGGTTCCTATACCAAATACCTCGAATAGCGTCAATTTTTAAAAGCGGTTTTGGCCTTTATGCGATGCAACACGTGTGCATGAAAACTGCAACTTTATCCAAATTGGACTTTATCCGAGGTACCACTGTATTATGAAAAGCCATGAAAATGGTAAAAAGACATTAGGATAGTAGTAAATTATAATTTTCACACCAGCCATGTACATTGTCAAAGGCAGCTGCTGCTATACTGATGCAAGGAAACTTATAGGTAAAACATATGAGAAATGAAAAAAAAATCTAATTTAAAAGAGAAGACATTTTCTTTTGAGAGCAGTTTCTTTGAATATAGGATTATACAGGCAGACCTATACAGAACTCCTCAGTAATAAGAATGAAAAGAGAACACAATTTAATGCAGAATTCCAGCATTATGGGTTATTTCTGTTAGCTGTTTTAATGAAGTTAGTTCCAAAAATGTCCCTACTGCTCATTAATAATAATATAATTATATACTGCTAAGCTTTCTTTTTCTTCCGTGTCTAGGCCAGATGCGAAAGTGCCAAAATGAAGCCACCTTTTGGTGAGTCTATTCTGCAGTTCCTTTTGCCTCACCTAGTGTATGAAAGATTAGCCGGCAACACAAATTTACCATTACCAGGATACGCCTGAATGTGGTTCAAAAATAACACAATCTTTGAGGAAGCTCTTTCTTTGTACTGGTACCATGAAGGCTGTCCTGAGAATACAAAGCAGTGGCCCTTCATTTGCCTTCCTCATCCCAGCGTGACCCCCATACTGCTGAGCCAGTTCCGCGAGTCACTTTCTGTTCCTGAGCCCTTTTGGCATACAAAGTCCTCCTCAGCCCCAGGCCATTATTGTTGAAGCTACTGCCCTTCATCAAGATGGATTCAAGTGGGATTTAATCTACTTGGGGAACATCACCCTTCCCTGTGGACTTTAGCACCCAAGGCAATTAGTCCTAAAGGTTGTCAGGTTAGTTAGCTTCAGCCTGACACTCGGCGTTTGAGTCACTGGCAGTATGGTCTACTCTATTACCACAGCAGGATAACCTGGACAGACTTCCTGCTGCTAAATTGATTCTGACTTACAACAAACCTTCTCAGGGTTTTCTGAGGTATAATTACTTCGATGTGGTTTACCACTTCTTCTTTCAGGGTTGTCTACTGTGGGATGTGCCAGTTTCCCAGGCTACACAGTCAATGAAAGCGCACACTGAAATAAATCTGTTAGCCTTTCAGGTGCCACACCTCTCATGTATTTTTGTTCTGTTTTTGTGATACATGCTAAATTGCTGCAGCACAATATAAGTTAAGTGCCTATGTGTTCATAAAATTCAGCTGCTTTACATAATGTAGCAGAGACCCAGGTCTTTGATCATATTTTACCAATGCTTAAAGATGTACTCTGTCTGTCTGTTAGGCTAACTATCAGTTTCCAAGCACAATTCAAAGTGTCAGATGTGACCTTGAAAGCACTAATTACTCAGGCTACCTTGACAACCACCTTCTTCCCCTATGAACCTGTTTGGTTGTCAAAATCTTTGCTTGAGATACCTTTCTAGGCATGAATCAGAAGTTCAAGACCAAGGTTCCTAACATGGGGCTTCAATTTCCAGAAGTCTAAGTCAGTACATTAGATGTTCAGTGCTTCGGGGAATTGATTTAGGCTTCTGGGAATTGCCTAGATTACGGTATCCAAAGAGGCAGTCTGGTCAGGTTATCCTGCTATGGTAATACAGGTTAGACCATACTGCCAGTGACTCAACACTGAGTGTCAGGCGGCAGTTAACTAACCTGACAACCCTGAGGACTAATTGCCTTGGGTGCCAAAGTCCACAGGGATGGGTAATGGTCCCCAAATGGATTAAATCCCACTTGAATCCATCTTAATGGAGGGCAGCAGCTTCATCCATACTGGCCTGGGGTTGATGAGGACTTTGTGGGCCAAAAGCGCTCAAGAGCAGAAAGTGACTCACGGAACTGGATCAGTGGTACGGGGGTCACGCTGCGATGTGGAAGGCAGATGAAAGGCCACTGCATTCTATTCTCAGGACAGTCTTCATGGTACCAGTACAAAGAAAGAGCTTCCTCAAAGATTGTGTTATTTTTGAACCACATTCAGGCGTATGAGGATCACATATATTCTGATTCAGATACAGGAGGAGGAGGATTAGAAGAAGAAGAAGAAAGTTTTTACATATTTAATTTACTGTTGTCGCTAGAATGTCCTAGTTGCCTTTTAATACTGAACACATTATGTTCAGTGGCTGAGGAGAATTTTCTGCTCCAACACAGTCACAAGAATGTCTTGCAAGCATAATCAGAGACAGGATCTCTTCTGTGATGCCATCCAGGTTTTGGAATGTAAGCTTCAAGAGTAAATATTAGTATTACTTCAATGCCAATTAAAAACTTTCTGGTAGTGCTCTAAGAGCACTTAACTTCTTCCAGTGTTACTTACTTTTATGTTTTATTTTTGCCTGATGGTATTTATTTTATTGTGGTGGATTCCTTTAACTCTATTTTGTAAATTCCTTTGGATTGCCTTTATATGGTTGAAAAGTGACTTAAATACAGAAATAAGTTTCAATGTTTTCACAGCTGAACAGACATTTGAACAGGTTGTTTCTGCCCAGTATTCTAGCCTTTATATTCACTGACCTCATTTGGCACTCTAAGCAGTGCATTTTACTTATCTCTAAATGGGCAGTCTTTCCAAAGTTGTCTTTCAGGGGTGCTGGGTGGAGACAACAACAGAAAGACTTGCACAGTTATTACAGAGTCAATGTGACATCATTGAACACATCACAGGATGAAATTACCATTCTCTGGCCATGGAGGTTATGGCCAAAATTCTATTGCTTAATGTCAGCAAAACCATGATGTTCAGTCCATGCATTCCTGGTAAATAGAACACACTTGTTTTCTCAAGGGGTTTCAGTGAGATGCACAATGAGCTTGGTTAATTTTGTTTACTGGGAGAAACTGATGGAAAGTTTCCATTTGGCTAAGGCTAAGCTACAGGATAGCAGCCCACAACTCTGTAACTTCAGTTCCCCACTCTCAATTTTGCTCCTGAATTTCATTTTTCTGCCTCGTTGGAATGACAAAGGCACACAATTAATTTCTATTAGGTGTGGTGGTGAAGGAAGAAGAACTCTGTGTGAACTAAAATGAGATGATAGGGAAAGGGACCTTGTCCTTATAAATCACTAGCAAGGGTTGCCCGGCGTTGCCGGGCTTTTTTGGGGTTTTTGTTTTTTAAAAAATATGAGAAATGGTGTTGGATGTTTTTTGTTGTATGTGTATTTAAATTAGTTATGTTATTTTTTAAATGTATTTTTTTATACGTAGGTAGTGTTTTAAACTAAAAAATTTGGATTTTAAAAAGAGATAAGGTTGATATATTTTTTCCCAATAATTGCATTTTTAAAAAATAATGTGTTCCTATGTGGTTTTTGGTGATAGGTGTACTTTGGATAAGATTTTTTTAAAAAATGTGTAAGTGTATGTTTTTTGTAGATGGTTGGAGATCAATTTGAATTCATTGAGTGTAATATTTCCTGTGGCCACTTGGTGGTGCTGTTGCGTAATGTTTTAATGTTACCTTTGTCCTGGCCTGTGTATTTTTCCTGTTCTTTTCTCATTTCAATTCTGATTCTCGGTGAGGCTGCACGTGTTGGTAAGTTGTGATCTCTGTTTTGTTAGGGGTGGTTTTGTTGTGATTTGTGGGGGGTGGGGGGTTGTGTTTGTCCTTGTTTTTTTTTGGATTGTTTGTGGAAGATTTTCCTTGTAATTTTTATGTTTAGTATTGTTTTTGCTTTTTTTTTAATGTTGTTGTTTGTGTTTTTGGTGTGGGTATTTCTGTGGGCCGGCCTCGGTGGCTGGGTGGCCCATTGAAATACCATGTGGTGTTAGGCTGGGTTTTTTTTTCGCAGGCTGGACTCGTTGGATTATCTACGCCGCCGGCCCATGGTGGGGATGGGGGCATGGTCATTGGGGGTTAGGAAGGGTGGGCTAGGTGGTGGGGAGGGGAGCTGTAGTGTGTTATGGTGCTTTGTTTTTGTGGAGTCGTGCTTTGTTTATGTGGAATCGTGAAAGTAGATCGTTTTTCCCCTTTAATATCAGTGGGTGGGGGCTGCGATCCCCCTCCCCGCTGGCTACTCTAGTGTTGGGTGGTTTTTTGGGATAAAAGGTGTATATTGGCCGTACACTTCTGGACACAGAGGAACAGGCAGAGAGGATCGATCCCCCACCCCCCCTCCTTAAAACAACTCCGGTTTTAAAGAGAAGAAAAGACGGAGTTTTTTTAAGGAGGGGTGGTGGGGGATCGATCCTCTCTGCCTCATCTTTTGTTTCCAGATGGGTTGGGGCAATATAGTCCTTTTATCCCCACAAACCTCCCAACAGTAGGGTAGGTAGCGGAGAGGGGGATCGCCACCCCCTCCCACTGATGTTAAAGCGGAAACTCCATTCGGGAGCTTCAGGCGCCGTGGGTGAGTAAAAGAAAGCCGGCTGCTGTTTGCTTGCCTGTGAGCTGTTTTTCTTTTTAATTTTCCGGGCGCCGTTTTCCTCAGCGTTCTGCGTGGGCGCGCAGGACGCTGGGGCTTGTAGTTATGGGTTGGTGCTTTGTGTTTTTGCTGGGTTTTTTAAAAATGCGTTTCTTTCGATTGGCTGCGGCGTGTGTCCGAACGCTGCGCCGTGCGAGAGCCTCTCAGCGTGATTGGCTCTGGCGCGGCACAGCGCAAGGAATGTTGGGAAGTGAAGTTCTTTCCCTTTCTTGCCGTTTGTGGGGCTGAGGCCCCCGTGCCGGATTTTTAAATCCTTCGTTGACCTGCGTAGGCAATTCGGCCGTGCGCACGAAGGGTGGGTGCGGGTCAGTAGGGCGACGCATAGCAACCTATAGCCAGTTCCAATGGTGAACACTTGGTTTTATAGATTAAGATAAAGGTTAGATCCTGGTCTGCTTCACCTTTTAATTTTTTCCTGACATGCATCCCCCAAACCATAATAAAAGGCAATGAAATAGGTTCAGAGTTTGACTATATGGACATCTAGTTTTCTATTTGGTCTGCTGTGGGGCCAGGCTGGTTTGCTCTTAAAGCTTGCAATCAGACAGTGGTTTTGCTAGAATGAACCAATCTGCACCCGGAACATTCCTACCCGCACTTTTCTGGTCTCTGTCGGGGATGTCTACATTTTTAGTGTGAGTAAATTTGCTTTGTTTTGGTTAATTTCCAGCACGCTATGGTGACTGGAAGCAAGCCAAAACAAGCCTTCCTCTTTGCAGGCGCACCCCCCAAAGAAAGACTCAGACACCGGTATATGGATAAAGGCATTGGGCCACATTTATTGAATAATGCCCTAGTCCAAATTATAACTTTCAATTGGTACTCAGCCAATTATAATTCTTAAGGCAAGCAGGCCGCAGTAATACTGGTAAGGTTCCTCCCAAAATTGCCAATGGCAATTAGCTACAATGTATCCATTTGTTTGTTGAGACAAACAAATTGTTGACCGTAGTCAATAAACTATCTACTGACCCCACCCTCTGACGTGTATCCGTCAAATCACGGGGTGATGCATGCTGAAGAGCTCCTGCCATCACCCCTTTGCCTGGTTCGTCGTTGACCGGTCAACGTTATTACACCTGTACCTGTCTAAGTGTTGGCCAGTCAATTGCGAACCTGCCGGATACCTGTGGGTCATAAATCTTTACCTCACCAGTGCTACCCGCCACACGGGGAGGCATCCATGATGACTCACCGCCCCCCCAAGACCATCAGCTCGGTCGCCAGGCCTGCTTGCATCACACCCAGAACGAGGTACATACCTCTAGCTGACAGGTGGACCCCTTCTCCTGCCTACCAGCAAAATTTTTGTGTAAGCCTATTATCCGGTCTCCAATGGCCGTCTCACAGCCATGCTCAGAACGGGACGGAGCCACAGCCCCGTCCACTGACTGCCAGAACAGTCCGAACTAGGGAGATCCGCATCTCCCCTAAATTGGTGTCTCGGCACGATGTTAGACCATAGCAACCGTATGTAAGCCATACGTGATATAAAATGCCAGGTCACAGCCCCTCGACGGTTTAGTAACAGCAGTGATCCGTATAAGATCGCTGCTGCCGAGGTGCCTGTAAAACATTGGGCGGTCCAGCATCCCTGTCAGACAGCAGGAATGGCCACAGTTCCTGCCCCCATGTGCCGCGCATACCATAGCATACGTGCGGATGCACACAGCCCAGCCGGGGTCCACTCTCTGTCGCTGCAGCATATACTGCTGCCCAGTGTACATAGCTGCGGCCCACCAGCCCCCTGCCACCGGTGTGTTGAGACCCCTAGGATCTGTAAAAGAGGAGAAAAAAGGTGAAGGACATAACTAGGTACTCATGCAGTGAGGGGACATACATATCTGAAATTGCGCGTAGACGCATATCCACCTCCGAGTACCCCAAACGTAGCCGCGATCAACGCGATGCCTATCTTAAGTAAATGGTGCCAAAACGGGCCCCACACCACGAAACGCGGCACCGGTCACCCTCAGGGACTTTACTATGGTAAGGGTAGACCCATCCCGGTGGCAGAAAACAGGCTGGGGCGCGCAGCAGGCACTGTCGAAAATTCATGTAGGGCACCAACCGGACAGATGTCTCAAAAACTTCGTAGCAGTATACACCACTGCCTACACCGTGCTGAATAACCCGTGAGGACCGCATCCCCACTCGAGCCCACTCATGTGTGACAGAGACATCTTCGAGTTCCAGTGCCCTACGAGACACATCCGCCTTACACAGGTGGCACCAACTCTGGCACCCACTCACTGATGCGGAGCGCTCCAAAAAGGCTACCGTGGTAGCTGCGTGGCCAAGAGCCACCTCACACCTATCCGTACATAAGTAATGCCAGCCTCGTGCAAGGTGGGTCAGAAACTCTGGGAACAGGGGTGACGCGTGTACGGGCGGCGGACACGTTCCCGTGTCCACCCCTCCCAAATACGACGCATGAACGCATAGTGGTACGCCTTACGCGTGCGAGGTGCCAATGACATGTCCGGTTCCCTTCTCCTCGCCAAACGTCCAGCCATCAGCCAAAAGTGGCGAGTGGAATCCCTCTGCTTCCAGAGTAAGGCACGGAACCGGGTGATCTGCAGGTGGTGGAAAGCAGCAGTAATGTCATTATAAATACCTAGAACATGTCTGGCCCAGAACGGCACATTTAGGCGTACGCTTCTCAAAAGAATAGACAAACTAATGTCATGACCCTGGGGGATTTGCATGTCTGGGTGTTGACAATGTGCATCACTGCCGCATTGTCACACCGAAATTGGACCACTGAGTAGGCCCACTCATTGCACCATAGCATCAGTGCTCTCAAAAATGGGGAAAAACGCAAGGAAGGTAAGATCGCGGAGGCAAGCCGTGCACCCACCCTCAGAGTAAACCCCCATAAGTCCGGGAGCCGGAGGTATCTGACCGTACTTGAAATCTAGGGCAGACCATCAGGTCTGATCTCCAGGAAGAGACCCCGTTAAACCCAGGAGTAATTTGAGCCGGACCGGACAAAATTAAGGTGTCCATGAATTAACTGCAGCTCACAAGGGCATACTCTATGTTTGGCAATCAATGCCAAACTCGCCGCGGAGATCCAAGCCACCGTATTAATGGTTAACCTGGATGCCCGCGCGACATAGTCGATTCCGAAATGTGAGCTTAGTAGATGGGACCTCGGTCTACTGAGGCGCCAAGGGGACACCCAGTTCCCACCTGAGTGTCTGAAATGTAGTGAGGAGACGCGTGCACGTGTCCGAGCCCCGTTCACCCCCGAACCCAAAGTCGTCGAGGTAATGGGCTAAAGACTGAGACCCCGACCTGTGAGCAAATGGCCACTGAGTGAAGTCCCCAATCGGTCGAGTGCTGAACATGAATTAACTCAGTCAGAAGGGGGTTGGCCTTATCTAAGTAAAATTCCCCTCGGAACCTAAAAAAACCAATAGGTCTAAATCTTTGGGTGCACTGGCAATAATCTGAAAGCCGAGTGCATATCACACTGTGCCAAAACAGCACCAGAACTGCGTGAGCGTGCCACCCATAGTAGCCGAACCCACTACGAGTACCTGACTGAACAAGGTCATCAGGAATAGCATCCCTGAATGGAGGACCCACAGGGTAAGCTGAATGGAGGATTAAATGACATTCACCCTAGTTCTAGCTCCGTATGAGCTTATGGGGGAGACATTCGACTTAGGAAAGGTGGTTCCAAGAAGGGCCCCCGCTACTCTCATAGCCCCAACTCCCTTAGCTGTGGACAGTGGAGCCCCCTCTTTGTTACCCTGCAAGGGAACCAGACTAGTAGCATCCCGGGACCCCCAACACCCCCGAATGGATACAAAAGCCCCCATAGAAAACCCTCCAGCAGGTATCCCACCCAATTCCTTCTTGGATGAAATGAGTGCCATCTCTCCAGGCTGACTATAACAATTGGGGCGGGGGGGCTTATGACAAGGTTAGTTGCTTCAGACGGAGCTCTGATCGCCCCTGTGCACCCCTACCTCTGCCCAGTAACCCACCAACCCGCGGGCACGCGGAGGCGGCGTGAGGGTCAGCGCAAAAGGGGACATGAAGTCGGTAACGACCGTGGTGCTTAGTACACGCAACGTCAGCTGAGCAGGCCGAACACAGCAGGCGGGCTGGAACCCCCTGCCCGACCAATTAGCGTGGAGCCTGTGTCTGAGCAGCCCGCTGCTCAGCACGACCACCATGGTACCTATCACCAGGCACCAGTCACGTGGGAGTGATGTACACGAGCACACTTGCTGACAGGGCTCATCCCCCCTCCCCTCAGGGTATAGAGCCACCCCCATCCACATTCCTCACCGTAAGCCAACTGCCATGGGCCCATCTAATCAACCATCGCCCTGAATATTAGCGATGGATGGAAGCACCAGGATGGCCCAAGCAGGTCAAGCCCTGCGGCATACCACCATACGTACAAGGTATGCCGCCAACCAGTTGGCCCAAGGTGCGCGGTGGCTCACGACGATGGGACATCTCTTTGTCTCAGTCGCCCTGTCCCTCTCTCTCCTCCTAGTGGGCTCGCAGTTCAATAGGGAGAATATCCACATGTCCCCCTCCAGCCCTTACCCCTCATGGCCTGCGGCCAATAATCAACCAGGGGCAAGTAATAGCCGGCCGTCGGCAGAGCTCTTGACGGCACGTTCTGTATAAAGTACATACGCAGCCAGACCCAGACAGCCCCTGCGATGCATGGCACTGTCCCGGGGGCGGACGCCCCAGTACGTGGTGGCTTACTACGGCGGGACCACACAATGTCTCTGTCCCCCTGTCCATACTTCCCATCCTTATTGGGATCTCAGTTCATAGGGAGAATATATCCACATATTCCCCCCCCAACCAAATCTTTTCCTTCCTGGTCTGGGTCAGATGATCACCGGGGGGCAATGAATAACCAGTCGTCGGCAAGGCCGTTGCCGGTACATGATGTACACAGGGCATACGCAGCGGGACCTGGACAGCCCCTGCGATGCCACGTACTGCCCCGGGGGCGGAAACCCCCACCCCCAACGTCGTGCCAGAATGCAACCAAGGGGCACTGGGATAGGATGGCAAGTGATGCCCACTAGCCTCAAATTGGCAAGGCCATGAGCACTGAACCCCACCGCTGAAAGTGGACTGTGATTTGGGTGTATTCAACTTGAACCTAATACTCACTAGTTGCACCCCCGTGAGCCGCCCCCACTGGGGGTTCCGGCCCACGGTGGGCGTCGGAGCTCGCGACCGAAATCGAGCTCTGGGGCGACCTCCAACGCTCTCCAGTCGCAGTTCTGGACAAACAGGGAGCTGCGAGACAGCGGCAGGCACAGGCCGGAGTGTCTCAAGAAGCTCGACCCGGCTGGCCACCTGTTGCAGAGTGGCAGCAGTCGAAGTAGCCGGCAGACACAAAGGAGGCCCGGTAGATAGGGAAGGGGCCCCCACCCACTGGATTGCTAAGGATGCCTCCAGCACAGCCAAACGTGCTAACCAGGCATCCCCCGCCACGGAAACCCCTAGTAGGTGGGCCAGGTGGGCCGGATGGCCCGATAGGAATTGGGCCAGAGGCCCTAAATTGAGAGCCTGGGCCAGAATAGGTCCATGCCCAAAACTCCGGCCCCTAATGGGGAAAACGTGCTGTGAGCCAGCACCAGGCCCTCCCCCCAATCGTTCCAGCCCATGGCCGGCAACCGTGGGCCGAGGGCCGCATCCTCCGAAGGGCCGGCCTGAGGCTGAAAACGAGAGCTCATTCTGTCCTGCAGTACACAGGACTTGAACTCTGACCTTCCACTTCCCAGTCAGCGTCTTAGGCACTTGAGCCCCTGCAGTCCCACGTAAAGTTTGGGCACCCCTGGGGTAGAGAATACCATCCAGGGACTGTATAACTTGCCCAAGGCTGCAGCCAAGGGCCAGCCCTAACAAAGGATTTTCTTCTGCATGAGGCTCCTTTCAGGCAAGGACGAACTCCGTGTCTTAGCCACTTGAGCCACTGCAATCCCCCGACGAGCTAAATAGAAAGATCCCTGTACGGGGATCGCAATAGCGCCAAGCGCCCAGAGCCAGTGGTAGCTAGGCTCTGTAATGGAAGAAAGAGTTCAGCGTCTTAACCCCTTGAGCCACCGCAGTCCTCCCGGGAAACAAACAGCGACGGAGAAAAACTTCTCCTCTCCGTCGCTATTTCTAAAATGGCAGCTCGGCTGCCTCATGGCCACCCCTTTTATAGAGGGGTGGCCACACCCCCTAACTCACCTGGATGTCTGAGTCCGAGTGGGGGGGGGGGGCGCAAAGAGCGCGGCGGCCATTTTGGCGCCGCACTTTCATTCAATTTGCTATATTGTGAAATAGCATAAGAACAGAGCCACTTCAGGATACTGGCAAATTAAACACTTCCTCAGCTCCATGAAGGGGTAGAAAAAAATAGTTGCATTAGGGAATTACAGATGCACTGCACCAGTTTTTTTAAGCAAATAAAATAAATGGAAAACTGCCTCCTGGAAGTGAGAAGAGACAGGTGGGAGTAAAGGGGGCAATTCTTGTTTGCTTTTCTCCTAAAAGTCAAGCTAAGAGCCTGCCCAATTTGTGAATATTTCTGATCTCATTCTTGAAAAAAACTTTCTTTGGTTTCGAAGTCAACTTTATTAGGTCCCCGGAATATGTGGACATATTTTGCCTGCAATCCCTCACAGAGATGAGCACAAGTTACCAGTTGGGTAGAAGTCTAACAATCCATCCCAACTTTGGTATTCATTTCTGTGTATGTCCTCTAAGAGTTATATATAAATTTCTTTTCTGGATAGGGCTGAGAGACTGGGATGATAATACTGCCACTATCTCTAGCACAGCGGTGGTGAGCCTATGGCACGTGTGCCAGAGTTGGCACTCAGAGCTCTCTCTGTGGGTACCCCTGCAGTCACCCCAGCACAGAGTTTGCCTTGCTCCTCTGCCCAGCAACCCAATGGGAGCACTTCCTCCCTCCCCCCAGCACACAGCTCGCCCTGCCCCTCTGCCCAGCAGCCCAATGGGAGTGCCCCCCCTGTTGTTGTGTTGGCACTTTGCAATAAGTAAGTGGGTTTTGGGTTGCAGTTTGGGCACTCAGTCTCTAAAAGGTTCACTATCACTGCTCTAGCATATCAGATAGAGCCAAACCCAGAGCAACATGTGCCAGCAGGATGGCTGAACAAATGCTATGTGGCATTTTCTTCTTCCACATCATCAGATCCTCTCCTGCTTTGCATAGCTTCCCTACTGCATGCTTGTCTATATAATACATTGGGGAAATATATATAAGTTGTAATGATAACAATATGCTGCCATGCAGAACTTCAACTATCAGCTATTATTTTACAGGTCATGAGCTGTTTGCTTAAGGAACTTTGTCTTTTTTTAATGTTAATTTTATTTTTCTTGTGTCAAGCATTTCCTGTACCTTTTAAAAGAAGCTTTTAAAATGTCTCTATTGAGTGATGTTCTTTTCCCTTTACAAGTCCTGGCTGTACAGAACTCTTTCTGCTAGCAGTGAGGCAGTTTTAGAGTAAGCCACTCTTCACAATAACAAGAGTCACTTTGGTTGCTGCAGTTTCTGCTGTAGTCCGGATTAAAAGAGGCATTGCATTTAGGGGAGAGCCCTATGGTATATTTAGAGTTTTGGCTCTTGTTTTCATAGCATCCAATGCCATGAGACTTGACTGTCCTAGGTGACATCCAAAAGAATAGATCCAGGACCTAGTTTGAGCTCGACATCAATATTAACTATTTCTGTTCCAAGACCCACTTCAGCATACATTTCCAGTAGTAAAACAAGTGAAATAATCACAGAATTTCTTTTAGGAAGTTCTTGGTGATTTTTCCCCTCATGGCCAACTTATGTTCAATCTTAAGTGAAAGGGATCCCAACAGGGTGTTACCCAGGCTTCACCCTCTTTAGAGGTTAACCCCTGATGCCATTTGGTAATACAGTGGTACCTCATACAATGATTTTAATCCGTTCCAAGGGGCTCGTTGTTGTATGAAACAATTGCTATACGATACATGCACCGTATAGCGATTTCCCCTATGGAATGCATCGCACAACGTTTTTTTGCTAAGTGTTTTTTCCCATTGAAAAATTGTTGTACAGTTCTTTCCATAGGGAAAATTGTTATGCGGGATGCCATCCCCCCAAAAAAAAACAACAACTAATTGTTACATGATTTCATTGTTATATGGGGTGATTGTTGTATGAGGTTCCACTGTAGTATCTTTTGATCCTATTGAGTTGAAGGTGATCATATGTATTCTTGTAATGTATTTCCCTCACTGACAGGGATTTGGACTAGATGATCTTTCATTTCCATTTCAGTTCTACAGTTCTGTGGTTTTAACTGCTCTGAATCATTTTCAGATTTTCCCCAACAGCAGAGAAATGAGGGTTGGTTCACCTGCATCAACTGTCCTGCCTTGATACCACCTCAGTGTAGGAAATTAAGTTTGCCTTGTATGTGCACTGCCAAATTGATGACTGCCAAGGGCACATTCAGCTTCCTAACTCATGTAAAGAAAAAAAGCCATGATGAGTGACTAGCTTCCACATTTATGTTAACAAAGCAAAACAATGCATGGATACAGTTAAGAGAACATATATTAGTTTGAAAGTAATGTCTGTGCTAGGGACTGTGGTGGCTTAATGGTTAAGATGCTGAACTTGATGACTGGAAGGTCGGCAGGTCAGCAGTTCAAAACCCAAGTACTGCATGATAGAGTGAGCTCCCATTCCTGTCCCAGCTCCTGCCAACCTAGCAGTTCGAAAGCAAGAAATTGCAAGTAGATAAATAGGTACCACTTTGGTGGGAAGATAAACAGTGTCTAGTCCAGCCTGCCACATGTCCACAGAAATGTCTGCAGACACAGACCTTACTGGCTCTTCAACTATAAACAAAGATGAGCACTGAACCCTAGAGTTGGATACGACTGGCTTTCAAGCAAGGGCAACCTTTAACCTTTACCTAATGTCTGTGTTGCATGAAATGCTCCAAAGATAATAAGTTAATATCACTTTGAACAGAATTGTATATGTGTATGAGATAAAGTGCAAGAGCAAACTCAGTGAAAGAGATGAGCATCTCCCAAGTCCAGGAAGTATGGGGAGAAAAACCATAAATTTAGCTTGTGAAGCCTCTATTACATTTAATGCTGCTCTTTCAGAAAGTACAGCAATTTGACCAACTAGCAATCTCGTCTAATCTCCCAAATTATCCTGTTCCAATTCTGTAATATAATCATTGCTGCGAATTGCTACTCTATGTCCTGAGGATCAAAATGTATTCATTTTGGAATGCTCTGCTTTTGAATGCCCTCTACAAGCATGGACTCTAATTTTCCCCACAGTGAGCAGGTGCTGAGTCAAATTCTTTGATGATTACGTTGATTGTGCACTTAGAAAATGTATGGTGATGCCCTCTGAATGTCATATTTTCCAATATTGCATGCTTTAGAGCTGGACATGTATTAAATGCTGAGTAAGTGTGCAGACAACAATTACCTCAGGATTTTGGCTCAGGTGACTATTGGCCTTACTTCAAAATTAGTAATGCTATTGTTTGAGTGGGGGGTTGATTGGTGTGTTTGTGTTATGCATTAAAGTAATTGAAAAACATGATGGGGCAATGCTGCCCTGAAATTTTCCTGGAGACTATAGGACAGTCTAGAAGAGTGAAAAATGAAATTAAGCAAGTAGGGCTGCTCAATCTACCAAATTCCTTGTGAGTTTGCTGCATATTGTTTCATAGATGCAACTCTCTTCAAATGTCCTTCATCTTTGTGTGCTTAAGATAACATGAAAGGTTCTTTCTCTGCAACACAGAGCAAGTCTTTCAATCATCTATATTAACCACTGTGCTGCCATTAACAGAACAAATGTTGCATCTACCCAGTCCAGGAATAAGCACGTGAACTCATTTGCTGGGAGAGGGTCCTATCCGAGTTTCCGGTAGATCATTCCTTTAACAATGCATTAACCAGGTTTTCCAGCTTTTGCTGTGCCTTGCTTCTGGCTCCTGCCTTGACGGTTGTTTGAAACAGAAAATGTTGTTTGCTTATCAGTCTTCTGTGAAGAAGGGCTATACAGTACAGCCAAGTCACAAAGAAACTGTCATTGACTGTTAACTTACAATGTAGTCACTTTCTTGTTCAGGACTGAGAAATTAACTAAGCTAACAGCCAGTGCTACTCAGTGCATTAGCAATAGGTAAGGCGTAAGCAGGAATATGCCAACAGGAATATGCCTCAGGGTGGATAAAAATCAATGACTTAAAAAAATTAAATGAATGTTTAAAATCAGATTTTAAATTTTTAAATTAAATTGAGTTATTTTTTATAAAATGCTTTTTGAGTAAAAATCTATCTAAAGATAGTTTTTATTTAAGCATATCAGAGAGTAAACAAAATAAAACAATACAAAAATACATTAAATGTTGTGGCACCTTAAATACTAACCCATGCATTTTAACGTTAGCTTTCGTAGATCAAGCCTACTTCGTCAAACATAAGAATGAAACTTTTATTTTTATTTAAGATGCACTATAGTCCATATATTATTCATTATGCTTTTCATGCTATAAGACACCAGTGGAGAAGGAAAGTGTGTTCTTTACACCTTACAAATGAAGCTTTATTTGTCTTTTTCTGCTGCAAAGTCATTGATTAAGACATCAAGATCTATACTGTTTGGAAACTCATCTGTAGTCCTCTTACATCTTGTGCTCTGGCAGTCACAGAGATGTGGCTGAAGGAGGGCACAGCGCCACTTGGTTTTAGATCCAAAAATGGGAAGAGAGCTACACCCAGACTTTGCTGTTTATTTGGGAACTTTTCTATGTGGTTGTGACTTTATCATTGTATTATAGTATTGTATTGTGTTGTTGTATATTATTATGTGCTGTTTTTGTAGATTGAATTTTGTATATTGTATTATTGTGTATTTACTGAGCCGGGTTTCCTGATTGGGAGGCATACAAGTGCAAAAATTAAATTAAATTATCTGTGATTTGAACCCAAATAAGAGATTTGGGATCAAATCACAGATAAAGATTGAAAAATCTCCCCCACCTAGGGTTGCCATACGTCCTGAAAAACCGGGATTGTCCCGGATTCAAGTTTGGAAAAATTGTCCTGGCCAGTTCAATAAAAATCATGTTAAAGTCCTGGATTTTTAAAACTTACTGATTGTGTATTATAACACACCATTAAAATAAATTCGAACTCTTGCCATCAAACAAGTGATTTCCTGCCACATTGGAGTTGGAGTATACCTGGAGACAAATCTTAACATCCTCGCCTCACACCACCGCCCAATAAGTGTGACCAGTGTGTTTCCTGGAACTGAGGACATTAAGAGTTGCAACACAACTTCTCAGAAGTACAACAGATCATCTTACAGTAAGAATTAACTGTTGTAAATAAATTCATTTTTGTATTGATATATTTAATGTGAAAGTGTTTTATAGCTGTCATTATATTATGTTTATTTTTAAAAAGGCTATTTTGTAGATAACCTGTCCATTTTTGTCAAGTATACTGTCCCGGTTTTGTGGGAGAGAATTATGGAAACTCTACCCCCACCCCACTGCTTAGCTTTTTCCTCTTGAAGAAGCATAGTGCTGATGGACAGCAGAGAGGACTGAGAAAGGATGATGTGAAATCCTACCCAGTATGAAAGAAGGAAGAGTGGTCTCCCTGCATTTCTCTTTTAAGAGTGACCCAAAGAAGACCACACCATTGCCTTTTAAAAGTCCCTCACTTGCACTCTTCCCTGTGGCTGCTCCCCTTAATGATGAGGCAAGAATTTTCTTTTGGTGGCTGGGAAAACAAGAAGGGGGGGGGGGAGAGAAGAGAGAATTTCTTAGGCTTGAGGTGGCACAGATGTGGCTTGTCCCATATCTGACCCCTGTGCTGCTCACTGGATATTCAGTGTTCTAGGAAATCTTTGGGATGAGTAATATTGCTGGCTCTCTATAATTGTGTTACCTGGGGCATGTGATTGAAAGATTCTCTTTCCAAACATTATTTCATTTCATATAAGAATTGCTTGTGTACCTGTTTGTAACAAAGAAAACAGGAACAAAGAAAGTGGGGCATCAAATGATGCGTTCTCTGTTAGCATTTTATTTCCTGCAAACACTGCTTTCCTGAATCCTATTTCTCAAGCATCGCAAAAGAGCAAGTAACCCATTTCTAAGTAAAAGGTGTTCTCTTTCATATTTATTGTCTGGCACAGCAACTCAAACACACACCTGTTTCCCCTTTCAGTGACTTGCCCTGGCCAGTCATTATCAGTTGCCATTTATCACTTATGTCAATGCTGATATTCAAGCTACTGTATCAAGGGATTCATTATTCATGTTGTTTAGACCAGCACACTGAAGGTATACCTCCCAAGGAAGATACAGTATGTGTTTCTGACAAGAGTCTAAAATTTAGTGAGTATTTCCCCCTACTCTCTGGCCCTGGACATTTATTTCTAAAAATAAGTTTTTGCTTACCACAAACTTTAAGAAGTAACTTTTCCAGAGGTCTGCAACTTTTTTTTGAGAGATCACTTATATGAGAACAACTATTTCTACAATGGATGGGAAGCGTTGTCTGGGGACTTGAGGCCAAATCTGTTTTTAGCTGGGTGCTGCAGTTCACCATCCTATCTCAATGCAATTTTCTTCCCAGGATTGTTGCTACAAAGATGAGTAGTTTTGCTGAGAAACTGTGCATTTTTGTGGCACCTGAGAGCAGTTGCTTATTTGATAACATTAAGCTGTTTGGAAGAAAAAATGAGAATAGAAAAATATTGCCACATTTTAATCACAGTTGCTCTGCTATGGCCACTTAGTCAGCTGCTTGGCAGAACTTTGAAGGTAGGCTTATAGTGATTTGAGTGTTAGACCTCTACTGGAGATATCTGGCTTCAAGTCCCTGCTCAGGCATAAAGGTCACTAGGAATCTTTAGTCAATTCCTATTTGTCCATTCTTTATGAACATAAAATAGATTTTTTTAAAAAAATCTTCCTTTTCTAGATGGGATGGTAACAATAGCAATAGCATATCAGAGAGTAAACAAAACAAAAAGACAAAAAATGTTGTGGCACCTTAAAGATTAACTCCTGTACTGTATTTTAATGTTAGATTTTGTGGATCAAGTCCATTTCATCAGAGCTGCAGCAAATCTGCCTCTAGCCACTAATCTCTTATTCTTTCAGGAAGAACTTTAAAACATGCAGTGATCATACGCTGTTTTTCTCTTTTTATTTTAATAAGCTAAATTTGAGTAATAGTATTGCCACAGAAACCTTCTATCGGGGACCCTTGCATAATAATTCTTGCAGTTCTAGGGAGGCTGTGGATTGTTGTTTTTTAATGCAGTAATGGAACACTGAATTCATTCCGTATGGAGTCCAGCCTCTGGTGTTACGTAGAACTTGGAAATACTGAGTTGCAAGTGTCACAGTTAATTTGGGGTGGTTGGGGGACAAGGATGTAGTAGTGTTACATTCCAGAAGTAATATGATGACGGAATCAAAGTTACTTTATTGGTGTGACAAGCAACACTTTCTAGTTATTTCCAATGGGAGACTTTATTAGAGTAAGTTTGAAAGCAGCTTCCTACATTTTATGCCATTTGCTTTCCGTCACTGATGTTGAGCCTGGATGCCATCTCTTAGGCTCCCTCAGATGTTCAGCCACAATGTTTAATTGTATTTCAAGTTTTATGCAATTTACCATCTTTGTTTGTCTGTAAACCGCTTTGGGTCACCAATAGGTGAGGAAAGCTGTATAAAAATACAGGTATACTAAATAAATAAATAATCAAACAGTGGAAAAAGTAACGTGATAAAATATTGTTCAGTACTGCAATAAGTAGGTACTTTTCAAACACGATAATGAGTAATGGAACTGAATTTGTTCTTTAAATGAATTGGCTATTGCTGTATAAAGAGCATGTCTTTCAGCATGCTGAAAAGCAGCTCCATGTTCAAAACACCAACTACTGTACTGTAGTTGCAACAATAATGCCAAACTATATCAAAGCATTGGCTTTATCTAAAACTAGTTTTTTTACTCAGTGCCAAGCTGCAGCTACTGGTTACATTATTAATAGCTTGAACCTACACTTGAAAGTATGTTAGATGAGAAGCTTATTCCTATGAAAATGTTTATGAAATTACCACAAATGAGGATTGTGCAAACTATTGTACTGTGTTTGCCTTTATATAAAAGATGAGGCTGAAATCAGCCACAATGCTCATTTCTATTTCAAGTGCTTTTGTTTTGAACAAGCAATAAACTATAATATTTTTTGGATTAGAGGCTAGACCAAAGTTTGCCTGATGATTATCACTGTAGAATCACAATATCGCTTCCCAGAATTAGACACTGTCATAACTGTTGAAAAAGATTGGTGTTTTCTTTTCTACAGATGTCTCAGGGGATTTACTTGTTGACTGTAGATGTATAAGGACAGCATTATTTTTTCCAGACTGTTTATTCAAAGAAGGCACAGCTGCTAAGAACAGGTTGAAAACATGTTCCATAAGCTATAACATGCTGTCTCGAAAAATTACTTTGTTCCCCAGAAGTTGGTGGGGGGTGACAAACAACAGTTTATAGTCCACGTTCACAGCACTTGTACATTCTATCCCTTGTTTTCATCTACAGATTGTCAAGAAAGTTTTGACTTGGTGAGAGTTTATTAGGTGAGAACTAGTAATGAACTAGAAACAGATTTTAAAAAATACTTCCTGCATAACTAATTTAATTTGGTGGAAAGGATAAATACTATATTCTGTCCATGGACAAAGAGGAAGAAAATGATGGTTTTATTTCCTTCCATAAACATGTTGCACATCCTAACCTGTTTGTCTTTGAGATGCCTTCAGAACTCCGGGCACAAGTTGTGCTTGGAATATTTGAGCCATTCCATGTGGTTGGAAAAGGCAAATCATGAAGAAATGATGCCTGTAGAGATAATTCTGGAAAGCAAGAAAGTTTGACCAGGAACATTCTCCTAGACATACATGCTGGTTTAAAATGTGCAGAGATTGTTCTGCATCCATTCATATAAACCTTTGCCAGCAATGATATAGCCTAAATAGTTTTGTCACAACTGAAAGCTAGGCCCAAGTCAATTTCCCACTCCCTCAGGTGTCTTACCTGTATGGCCATGCAACAAAAATGGAGAGAGAATTTGAGCATTCACAGAAGTTTGGTTCAACCAAGGAACTTGAATCAGAAAGGAACATGTTATTATCTTTTCCATTTTAGTTTAGCCATGAGATGTGTGTGTGGCAGTGAATTTGGTCATTAAAATGTCTAAACACTTGCTACACCAATCTTGTCACAAATCTTACCAAAAGATAACCAGAATTGCAATTTGTTGGTTGCTTATGGTATTCTGTCATACTATTTGTTGACAAGTCAGCTATAATATATGCTTTGCATATTGAGGAGAATGTTTGCCTAGTTAAATATTCATAATGAATTTTGGGTGGTGAATATTAATGTGATGGGAGCTATTTTTAAGATAGGATACCCAGTGTACTGTAGTGGACAGAGTGACCAACTAGGACTCAGGAGGCCTAGGTTTAAATCCCCACTCACCTATAGATATTCAGTGTAAGAGTGGCACTGGTAAAATCACTCCTCAAATATCTCACTTTCCTTAAAAGCCTTTTTAGACTTGCTATCAGTCTGTCCCAACTTGATGACACAACATTTGTTTTTCTCTTTGTTGTTGTTCAGTCGCACAGTCGATTCCGACCCTTTGCGACCCTATAGACCATTGTTCTCCAGGCGCCTCTGTCCTCCACCATCCCCCTCAGCACTCCCAGTTCTGTACCCATTGTGTCTACAATCCCATCTAGCCATCTCATCTTTGGCCTCCCCCTTCTTCTTTTGCCCTCCACCTTTCCCAACATCAAGGCCTTCTCAAGCGAATCCTCCCTTCTCATTTGATGTCCAAAGTACTTCAGCTTCGTCTTTACTATTAGACCTTCCAATGAGCAGTCAGGGTTGATTTCTTCTAAGATTGACCTATTTGTTCTCCTCGCTGTCCAGGGTACCCTCAAAACTCTCCTCCAACACCACATTTCAAAGGCATCTATTCTTCTGCGCTCAGCCTTCCTAATGGTCCAGCTCTCACACCCATACATTACCACTGGGAATACCATTGCTTTGACTATTCTAATTTTTGTTTGCAATGTGATATCTCTGCTTTTCACTATGTTCCCCAGGTTTCTCATGGCTTGTCTCCCAAGAATCAGTCGCCTTTTTATTTCATGGCTGCAATCCCCATCTGCAGTGATCTTTGATCCAAGGAATGTAAAATCTGTCACTGTTTCTACTTCTTCCCCATCTATTTTCCAGGAACTGATGGGGCCTGTTGCCATTATCTTGGTTTTCTTGATATTGAGTCTCAGGCCAGCTTTTTCACTCTCCTCCTTCAATCCAATCAAGAGGCTCCTTAGATCTTCCTCACTTTCTGCCATTAGGGTGGTATCGTCTGCATATCTCAGATTGTTGATGTTTCTCCCAGCAATTTTAATCCCATATTGTGATTCCTCCATCCCTGCATTGCGCATTATGTGCTCTGTGTATAGATTGAATAAACATGGTGATAAAATGCAGCCTTGTCTTACTCCTTTTCCTATTCCAAACCACTCTGTCATTCCGTGTTCTGTCCTAACTGTTGCTTCTTGGTTCATGTACAGATTTCTCAGGAGACATGTGAGGTGCTCTGGTATTCCCATCTCTTTAATTACTTGCCACATCTTGTTGTGGTCCACACAGTCAAATGCCTTAGTGTAGTCGATAAAACAAAAGTAAACTTGTTTCTGGTATTCCTTTGTTTTCTCCATGATCCAACGTATGTTGGCAATATGGTCTCTAGTCCCCCTGCCTCTTCTGAAACCGGCCTGCACCTCTGGTAGTTCTCTCTCCACATGCTGCTGAAGTCTATCCTGTATTGCAGGCGCACCCCCCCAATAACGGACACAGACAACATTGAAAGTGGATAACAGCAAAGGGCCACATTTATTGATTCAATGCCCTAGTCCGAATTATAAATTTGTATTGGTAAAACGACCAATCATAATTCCTAAGGCAAGCAGGCCGAAGTAACACTGGTAAGGTACCACCCCAAAATTGCCAACGGCAATTGGTTACAATGTATCAATTTGTATCAATTTGTTTGTCAACAACAAACAAATTGTTGACCGTAGTCAATAACTAACTCATGACCCCACCCTCTGACGCGTATCCGTGAAATCACAGGGGTGATGCATGCTGGTTAGCAATCACCATCACCCCATCGCCTGGTTCGTCGTTGACCGGACAACGTTTAACTAATTTATTCCTGTCTAGTGTTGTCCAGTCAATTGCGAACCTGCCGGATACTTGTGGGTCATACTGTTTACCTTACCAGTGCTACCCGCCCATGTGACCAAAGTCAACAGTAGTAATGGAGAAAGACCCCTATATCAAACCATAGCCACAGTGTGGGGTGGGCAAAAAAGCCAGGACCCGAAGCCAATATGGGTCCCAACCAAAAATTCCCACCCGGCCCCGAAGCGACCATAATCACACTGTGAACTAGGGAGGGGGTGGAGGGGAAAAACTTCTCCGCTCCGTCGCTGAGGCAAAATGGCAGCACGGCTGCCTCGTGGCCACCCCTTTTATCAAGGCGGTGGCCACGCCCCTAACTACCCGGATTCTCTGTCCTGTGGGGGGGGGCCCGCAAAGGGCGCGGCGGCCATTTTGGCGCCGCGCTTGCATTGCAGGCGCACCCCCCCAATAACGGACACAGACAACATTGAAAGTGGATAACAGCAAAGGGCCACATTTATTGATTCAATGCCCTAGTCCGAATTATAAATTTGTATTGGTAAAACGACCAATCATAATTCCTAAGGCAAGCAGGCCGAAGTAACACTGGTAAGGTACCACCCCAAAATTGCCAACGGCAATTGGTTACAATGTATCAATTTGTATCAATTTGTTTGTCAACAACAAACAAATTGTTGACCGTAGTCAATAACTAACTCATGACCCCACCCTCTGACGCGTATCCGTGAAATCACAGGGGTGATGCATGCTGGTTAGCAATCACCATCACCCCATCGCCTGGTTCGTCGTTGACCGGACAACGTTTAACTAATTTATTCCTGTCTAGTGTTGTCCAGTCAATTGCGAACCTGCCGGATACTTGTGGGTCATACTGTTTACCTTACCAGTGCTACCCGCCACACGGAGGGGCTTCACAGAAGACCTGACGCCCCCCCCCAGACCGTCAGCTCGGTCAACAGGCCTGCTCGCCAGTCACCCAACAGGAGGTCCATACCTCCTCGCGACAGATGGACCCCATCCCCTGCATAGAGGTCATAATTTTGCAGACTAATATCGGGGTGATGACTAACCCGTCCCCAAGCCCTGGTGGTAAGAAACCGCGCCACCGCTTTGTTGACCGCGCGCCTCGCGCGGTCAAGCGCAAGGAGGTTAACGCCCCCTCTGTAAGAGTGGCGCGGAACAATGTCCGACCAAACCAGGGTTGTGGCAGGCCAGACATAGTGCAAGTAGGCGAGTTCCTCGCAAATCGCATGCTTGAGCGATAAGCCGGTGACCTGGCCCAAATCATTGCCCCCCAGGTGGATAATTAGAATGTCAGGCGGGTCAGCCCCCAGGCCAGAAAAAAGGAAAGGCCTCAGCTCCTGCCATAACATCCCAGGCTTACCATGCCATGCGAGACTGGCGTGGTCACCCAGTCCCAGTCGGGGTCCCCACTCTGTCGCCGCAGCGTAACGCGCTGCCCTGTGCACATAGCTGTGGCCCACCAGCCATACTGTCACCGGTGTAATACGACACCCAGGGTCTGCAATAAAATTGAGAAAAAAGGAAGGTAAGGTGACTGAATTGGTACTCATGGCGGGAGTGGGCGCACATAAAACTGAAAACACTGTGAGCCCCACCTCCCCATGCTGCGTATGTCAGCCCCCGAGTACCCAAAAGCAGCTGCTGTAGAGGCTGCACCAATACGGAACGAATGTGTGCCATAACGGGCACCTGAAAAACCCACCCTGGTGAGGGCTATGGCTGTCACCTTCCAAAACTGAAATTTAGTAAGGGGAGACCCATCTTGGTGACAGAAAAACGGGCCGTGGTGCCTGCCACGCAGTGCCAGGTACTCCTGTAGGGCACCAACCGGACAGATGTCTGCCAAAGAACACCGTAGCAGTCTTACTCCACTGCCTACGCCGTGCTGATCTGTTTTTGAGGAGCGAATCCTCAACTGGGCCCAGTCTTTGGCAACGTAGACATCTCCGAGTTCCAGTGCCCTACCACTTGCATCCGCCTTAGACAGCATCACGAGTTCGCTGACGCGGAGCGCTCCAAAAAATGCCACCGTTGTGGCTGCATGAAAAAGGGCTGCCTCATAATGATCAAAACAGAGGCCTGGCCAGCCCCGGGCCAACTGGGTAAGAACCCCTGGGGAAATAGGGTGCCGGTCGTCCGGGCAACGCCCGCGCTCGCGCACCCACCCCTCCAAAACGTGTCTCACACGGAAGTCAGAGGTGGTATCCACATGACCCCCTACTTTGGCCATAAAAGCCAACGCCGAGAGCTTGGATGCTATGGTGCGAGGTGCAAGGCCCTGTGCATGGAGGTGGACCATGAACCGCAGTACATGGTCCACCGGAATAGGCCAGGTCTCTGGCAAGTGAAATTGAGTGGCAAAAGCCCTATATGAACTGAGTGCTTGTTGATACGCCTTACGCGTGCGTGGCGCTAGTGACAGGCCAATCGCCCGGTTCACCTCTCCTTGCCAATAGTCCACATCTCGTCCGGGAGTGGCGAGGGAAATTCCTCCGCATCCGGGGCCAAGGCGCGGAACCGGGAGATCTGCAGGCGGGACAAAGCATCAGCAATATCATTATTAACCCCTGGGACATGCCTGGCCCTGAACAAGACATTGAGGCGCAGGCAGCGCAGCACAAAATGGCGCACTAGATCCATAACCCTGGGCGATTTAGAAGTCTGTGCATTGACAATGTGTACCACAGCAGCATTGTCGCACCAAAAATGCACTACCGAATTAGCCCACTGTTCGCCCCATAGCATCAAAGCCCCCAGAATGGGAAAAAATTCCAGGTATGTGAGATCCCGCAGGCGACCTGTGCCTGCCCATGCCGGTGGCCACCCACCATAGGCCCACTTCCCATTGAAGTACATCCCATAACCCAGGGATCCTGAGGCATCAGACTGGATCTGGAAATTGGGGGATGCCAGGAGGTCCGACCTCCAAAATGAGACCCCGTTAAACTCCCTCAGGAATTGCAACCAGACGAACATGTCTGCCCTGATACCCCGGGTGAGCCTAACTCTGTGGTGGGGCCTGGATAACCCTGCCATGGCGTCGCATAAGCGCCGGGCAAAAGCCCTGCCCGGTGCGACCACCCTGCAGGCAAAATTAAGGTGCCCATGTAGCACCTGGAGTTCCCTCAGGGATGCCTTACGCTTGGCCAGCAATTCCGAGATAAGGGTCACTATCCTGGACACCTTATCGCCCGGCAACCTAGAAGCCTGCTCTACTGTGTCAATCTCAACCCCCAGGAATACTAACTTGGTCGATGGGCCCTCGGTCTTTTCGGGCGCTAAAGGGACACCAAGTTCCTGCATTAGCGTCTGAAATGTATTGAGGAGACGTGCACACGTGTCCCAGCCCCGTTCACCCCCGAATAAAAAGTCATCCAGGTAATGGGCTACAGACCGGGACCCTGACCTGCGGACAAAAGCCCACTCTAGGAAAGTACTAAAACGCTCGAAGGCCGAGCATGATATGGAGCAGCCAAAAGGCATGGCCTTATCAAAATAATATTCCCCTTTAAATTTAAAACCCAGCAATTCAAAGTCACCCGGGTGCACTGGCAAGAGGCGAAAAGCTGACTTAATGTCGCACTTGGCCAGCAAGGCACCCGGGCCACACGAGCGCACCATGCGCAGCGCATGGTCGAACGATGTATACCTGACCGAACAAAGGTCATCAGGTATAGCATCGTTGACCGATCTGCCGGCTGGGTAGGACAAATGATGAATAAGGCGAACTCACCTAGGGACTTTTTGGGAACCAAACCCAATGGTGAAACCTTAAGGTTGGGAAAAGGGGGTGCAGGAAAAGGTCCAGCGACCCTGCCCGCGTCTAATTCCTTTTTAATGCTGGCCGCAGCCACCTCCTCCCTTCCTCTGAGGGATAACAGGTTGGGAGCATCCTGAGGTGATCTAACACCCATAAAAGGGATACGAAATCCCTGCTTAAAACCGTGAATGAGATACTCTCTGTCCTCCCCCTTTGGGTACGATGCGAGCCAGCGCTCCAGCATGTCCACCTTAATTGGGGAGGGTGCCTTTTGGAGAACTAGTTCCCTCCGTGGCAGCCTTGCCAGCCCACTGTCCACCCCTCCCTCTGCCTCGCGCCCCCCCAGGCTTGGGACAAGCCGAGGCTGCGTGGGGACCAGAACACGTGGGACACTCATGCTTATACCTGCAGTTCTTTCGATTGCAGGAACCATTTGACGAGAAAGTCCAGCACAGCAGGCGGGCTGGAACCCCCTGCCCCGCCGGTTGGCGGGTAACCTGCGCTGGAGCTGCTCGCTGGACCGCATGTCCACAATGGTATCTATCCCCCGGGGCAGGGCGTGTGGGTGTCATATACAAGAGCCACAGTCTCTGGCAGGGCTCATCCCATCTCATCTCGGGGTGGAGGGGAATCCTCATACGGAATTCCTCATCATATGCTAGCCATGAGGGGCCCGGGAAATCTACCATCGCCCTATATATGTTGTCCAAATATTGGACCATGGGAATAGCTAGATCCGGCCGCGCCCTCAAATATACCGCCATATATATCAAATAAGCGGGGAGCCAGTTAGCCCAGGTACGCGGCGGCTTACGGCGGCGTGCCTGCTCCTTGTCCTTCTCATCCTGACCCTCCCTTTCTTCCTTGGTGGGCTCTCTGTTCAGGAGTGAGAAGATATCTACATACTCCCCCCTCCAAATCTTTTCTCTGGTAGCCTGTGCCAAGTGATCGCCCAGTGGCAAGGAATACCCTGCCGTCGGCAAAGCCGAAAAGGGGACAACAGGCCTGGTAAAGGGAGCCTGAGCTAACCCTGCCACCCCCAAGACATTACCAGCAGTGTAAGAGCCTAGGCCCACCCCCGTGGGCATGGTGGCAGTCGTTGTCGCCGGGTGGGGCACCAGAGGGGTAGTCCCCGCACCACCCGAGCGAGGCCAAGGCCACTGAAAGGCCCCCCCTATATTGGGAATATGTGTAGATGTACTCGTTTGCACCGTATACTCACATGCTGCACCCCCGCGGGCCGCCCCCACCGGGGGTTCTGGCCCACTGGGGGCGTCGGAGCTCACGACCGATGTAGAGCTCATCACCGGGGCTTGACCCGCACCAGGTTGCTGGCTGGGGAGCTGCGAGGCAGTGGCCGTAGCCGCGCCACCCGCCTGCAGCAGCTCAACCCTCCCCGCCGGCTGTTGTCCTGCTGCCGTTAGCGCCTCCAAAGGTACCCCAAAAGGGACACCTGCCTGACTGGCCCGGGCCAAAGACGCCTCGAGGGCCGCAATACGGGCCAGTAAGGAGTCCACATTAACCATGGGTAAAGAGCCGGCCGGCCCACCTGATCCTTGCATGGGGACAGGTCCCTGCACCCCAGGGGCCGTATATTGCCATTGACTACCGCCGAAGCCCGGGAGGGCTGGTGGATTAACCTGCCAAGGCAGTGAGCCGGGCCACCCCCCAAGGCTAGAGGGCCCCGGGAGAGGCTGCGGCCCAACAGGAATAGGCCCAACCGATTGAGCAGGAGGATGAGCGGTGCCCACCGCTCGCGGGCCGCGGGCCGGAGCTCCCTCCGCGCCCGCACTTTGATCGGGCCAAGGGGCGATAGCCCCCATGCCACTAGCCCCGGCCGGGGATGGCAAAGGTGGCTGCTGGGGAGGCGGCACCGCGGTCCTCCGACCCGGATTACGCCTCCGAACCACCCGAGCTGCATTCGCAGCAGCCTTCTTTTTGGAAGGCATCTCACCGCAACAGAAAGGGAAGCTAGCTAGTAAACGGAACTAAAAGGCTTCCCGGTAGCACCAACGAGCGACGGAGACGCAGGGGGAAAAACTTCTCCGCTCCGTCGCTGAGGCAAAATGGCAGCACGGCTGCCTCGTGGCCACCCCTTTTATCAAGGCGGTGGCCACGCCCCTAACTACCCGGATTCTCTGTCCTGTGGGGGGGGCCCGCAAAGGGCGCGGCGGCCATTTTGGCGCCGCGCTTGCATTATCTTGAGCATCACCTTGCTGGCGTGTGGGATGAGTGCAATTGTTCGATAATTTGAGCATTCTTTGGCATTGCCCTTTTTTGGGATTGGGACGTATACTGATCTTTTCCAATCCTGTGGCCACTGTTTTGTTTTCCAAATTTGCTGGCATATTGAAAGTAGTAATTTGACACCATCATCTTTTAGAGCTTTGAAAAATTCCACTGGGATACCATCATCTCCACTAGCTTTGTTGTTTGCAGTGCTCTTTAGGGCCTTTATAACCTCGCTCTCCAGAATGTCTGGCTCAAGTTCAATTTTTTCATCATTGTGGTTATCAGGGGTGTTGAGGTCCTTTTTGTAGAGTTCCTCTGTGTACTCTTTCCATCTTTTCTTAATCTCTTCTGCATCAGCTAGCTCTTTTCCGTCTTTGTCCCTTATCATGGTCATTTTTGCTTTAAATGTTCCCTTTATTTCCCCAATTTTTCTGAAGAGATCTCTAGTCCTGCCTCTTTTGTTGTTTTCCTCCATTTCTTTGCACTGTTCTTTTAGATAGTTTTCCTTATCTCTCCTTGCTTTTCTTTGAAATTCTGTGTTCAAATAATTGTACTTTTTCTTTTCTCTTTTGACTTTTGCATTCCTTCTTTCCTCTGCTATTTCTCTTACCAATGGGAAAGCTCACTTGTCTGTTTCTGCAGGGAGGAGTTTTCCAGATCAGTGTAGCTAACCATTTGCTAATCTTGAATGGAGCATCACTTCATTCGACTTCCTAAGATGATTTAAAACAATCTGCTGCTATAAGTGGAATTTATGATAGATAGGCTGATAGTGAAACAAATGGTGTATAGAAAAATAATTAAATGAAATTCTTCTCAGAGCATCTACTGTATAGGTAACTGTTGTTCAAATAAAGATATGTATGCTGTAGTAAATATTGGTTGATTCTGGGTTTCTTTGTTTATTGGTATCAAATAAACCTTCTAGTAGTTAAATTGTACTGTTTCCTCAGTCATTTGATATCCTGTCCAGATTAGAATCAGGAGACCATGAGCTGTAACTGAAGTTAGCTTAGTTGGGCAGATAAAATCAGGATGGAGTTACAGAACCCTGGATATCTCTATTTGGACAATGTTCAGAGGTGACGTTAGACTAGGCAACATTATATTATCACATTTTTGCTGATGTGTTTTTATAGCTGGCAAAATACACCTGCTTGTCATAACCCATGTTTTTTCCCACATGCATAGCTTGCATTTAGTTTGCGTTGTTTTGCTATTGATCATAGGAATACAGGCTTAATTTGCAAGTATTTCCAAGTGTACTTTTCTGGCAAATATCTCCTTGTTCTATGTAAGGAAACAGGTTAATTGTGAGGAATATGTGTTTGATCCTTAAAGGTGCTGTGTCCTGTACACAATCACCCACCACTTAGTTTTAATTTTCCTCTGGTAAGCAGCTATCCAGGAGTGGAGCCATTGTATCTTGGGAATCTAGCCCATGGAAGCCATTTAGGGGAACCTTAGTTAGGACGATTTTGCCCAAAGGTTCACCAATTCAACTGGCATCTGTCAACCTGAGCTTGGATTCTTTACCTCCATGATTCAAAATTCTGATCCTTCTGGTCAAGATGTTTCTACACAGGTCAAAGAACTTTCCATTAGAAGAAGTGGGCTGGCATTTTAGTTCTCTTATCAGTAGGCTTTTTTTCATGTAGTGTGGATTATAAAGCAGGCATCATTCACCAATGTTACCTTGGCCACATCATGAGGAACAACATAAAGTATAGAATACTTTAACACATTCTGCAAGGAAAGATCCCTGGGAAGAGAGACCCTGGATGTAGACAGACTTCATGGCTGAATAACCTGAGAGACTGGTGTGGCATGTCCTTGGAAGAACTGTTCAGAGGAGTTAAGAACAGGAAGAATATCACCATGATTATAGTCAATATCTGGAACAGATACAGCACCTGAAGAATAAGAAGAACAAGGCTAGTTTTTTCACGTGGTGTGGATTACAAAGCAGGCATCATCCACCAGTGTTGTTGTCCCAGCATTGCCCTAAACTAAATGCACATAATGTTTATGTTGCCCAGGTTCTACACACGTTTTTAGAGTATATATTGGCTGGCTGGTTGTGTTGGCTGGCTGGTTGTCTCACAGCTCAGTGCTCTTCAGAATGTATAATAAGCTGTCTTGTTTCCTGTCATTTTAAATCCATCACAAACCTCTTCAGTCATCTCTTGTTGCTGCAGGGGTTGGGGGCAAAAGCAGGTCAAGCACATAGTTTGTTCCATTCCAGTTCTTAATTGGTTGGAAATGAACAGGTGGATGTGGCAAATTAACTCTGTATTTTCAGGCTCTGTTGCTTTGGCAGTACCTGACAGTTTTGGAGTCACGGTAATTAAGGCCAGTGTGGTGTTCGTAATCCTCAACCTTGATTTGGTACCGCCAATCAGCCCCCTAATGAGGTTTAAGTACTGTTAGTGTTTTTCTCTAGTATGAAGGCTAGGACTGCACTCATTATGATCATTTCTTGGCTAAAGGCTCTGTAGTTTTTGTGCTGCCTGTTTCAGACGACATGTACTAATAAGTGAAGAATTCAAAAATAGTGATTGAAGAATGGCAGTGTATTCCTTGAGAGACTTCAAGAACTGGCATTTAATGGCCCAATCCAACTGGTGTCTCATGACCCAATCCGAAATCTTTTAGCACTTACTGGACATTTAAAATAGGTCAATAGCTGTATTTAAGCAATCAAATAATTAATGTGTCAAGATGTCTGAAACATTCTGTCTCTTCTGACTGCCCCTTTGTTTCTCCTTTCCTGAGAACCAGGAAGAAGCCAGGAGGCCTTAGTTAATCATGGCTTGTTGTTTTAGGATGAACTGGGAGCTATGGGTAGTGGCTAGGATGCTGATTCCAACTTTAAACCTCTTCTTGGCATCTCATAACAGGAGGAGTAATGCAGTGGCAAAAGGGGTCCCTACATGTGAATGTGTGGAAATCATGTTTAACCAGGGTTTGATCATCCAAAATAGGCCTATAAAGATAATGGTATTTGCTCAGTCATGTTATGCTGATGATATGCTAATTTTACATCAGAATTGTAAAGAAAAATACAGACAAAATGTTCTGGTTTTGGAGACACTTCCTTATACTGTACAGTATATACGTGGCAGGGGTCAAAGCTAAAACTGGAACCAGGGGTACAATCACTATTATGATTAAGGATATGGAAGTTATGGTAGTCCATACAGTAATCAAAGCTACAGCACCTATGGAGGATATTCCTTATATATATTTGCTTTCTGTTACATATTGATTTTACTTGTGTTTTAAAATTAATTTAGAACTGTAGGGTGAAGCTGATTTGCACAGAAATAGATCATATCATGAAATGCTTATAAAAACAGCTGCCTTTGTCCTACCAAACCTGTTTCATAGCAGAATGAATTTATTTATTTGAAATATTTATATCTCATCAATATTTATATGGAGTCAATATTTATATCCCACATGTAATCAAATCTGAGAATTCTATTCTGAGTTCTTTTTTCTTTCTTTCCATTTTCTCTGAGGAAGAGTTAGTTGCAACTTGGAACCTTATCTGACCATCATGTAGCACAGGAGTTCTCAACCTTTTAAAGCCAGGGGCCAGGTCACCTCCCTCAGACAGCTTCGGGGGCTGGATGGCCATTTTGCCCTTCCTCCACCACATGGCACTTCCGGGTGTGGCAGAGGTTTTGGGGCAGGGGGCATGAAATGTTGTCGTGAGCTCCAGGTTGAGAATCCCAGATGTAGCAGAATATGATCAAAGAGGTAGCAGTTGCTTTGTCATGGGGGAGGACATGAGAAAAAGCAAAATGTCAAAACCCAAGATGGACCTTTGCATTGGTATAGACATACCTGAATTACTAATAAAGTCAGGTTCCATGAAAGAGAGAGAGCATTTTGTTCCATAGTGGGAAATTGATCTGTGTGAAAGAAGGTACAGTAATGTAAAAATATTAATGCAAGAAACAATAGAATAAATTGCTACTGCTCAGTCTTTTTAGATGGACAATGACTAAGAAGTCAGTGGTCCATCCTACTGTCTAGTAAGTCTCAAAATTATTTATATTAACACTGAATGACTGAGGGTTTTGTTTTCTGAAAAAAATATGTTTTTCTTTACAGTCACCTTTGACCATTTTGAAATTCTGAGAGCCATTGGAAAAGGCAGCTTTGGAAAGGTATGTTTTAGCAATCTCTGTGTCTGCAATCCAAGGAAATATGTTATTTTTCAGAACAATAAAGTGGTCAGCAAATAAGCAGCCTTTAGAGAATTTTGCCTTGTTAGTGCCTGTAAGCAGAGCCTTATCTCCTGAAAAGCTAAAAAGAAATGAAGCCTTCTTCCCTGCAGGCTCAGAACATTCAAATTATGTTACAGTACAGGATATTAAAGCTATTCTTATTGATAAACCTGAGCTGCAGAACTGATGTGTATACATCCTGTGAAGGGAGATCTTCTGTAGAAGCAAATCAGGGCATATTGGCATTGTGCCTCATTTGTCTGCCTATTGATCTCTATTTCTTTCTGGGAAGATTTTTTTTTTTGGGGGGGGGTTGATTTTTGAGAGCAGAGGGGGAGGTGATTCCTTAGTTCGATTCTCTCTACACTGTGGGGAACTCCATGTGCTCCAGGGCCTGATTTCAAAAGTTCCCTGCATGTGATCATTTCAGATTTCTGGTGAGATAGTTTCTTCCTTTCATGACAAGGCATGGTGAAAGAGGATAGTGGGTGGGGGGAGAGAAAAGAGGACTCTGCTCACTTTGGTGCTGATCTACTGTTGGCTGCGACTGTGGTGGCTCAAGTGGTTAATGCGCTAAACTAGTTGACTGGAAGGCCAGAGTTCGATTCCCAGGTACTGCATGACTGTGTGAGCCTCCGTCTCTGTCCCACCTCCTGCCAGCCTAACAGTTCAAAAGCAAGAAATTGCAAGTAGATAAATAGGGACCACTTAGGTGTGACTGTAAACAGCATTCTGTGCACTCCAGTGTTGAGGCATGCCTGCCACATGCATTTTCACCAAAGCAAAACACAATGTTCTGGAAGATGCTTCTTTTGTTATTCTAACTTAATTATTAGGCAGCTGTATTTTTATGTTTAATTGATTTCAAGATTTATACCTAGAAATTGTCAGGGCAAGTGTTCCTCAACTGAGTGTTACAAAGAGCAAATTGTAATTTGCTCTTTTAAGGACACATGTTTGGAATACATGTTGAAAGCAAAGGAATGTGAACAAGATTTCAAGGGGCATGTGGACTAAATACATGTTGAAAGCAAAGGAATGTGAACAAGATTTCAAGGGGCATGTGGACTAAATCAGTTTAGGATTAAATAATTATTCAGACAGAGAATAATATCTTCTCTAAAGTGATAATTCCACTCATTTACAGCAGCAAATAATTTCTTTGTTGTCCAGTTGACTCTAAGGCTTAACTGGTGCCATAAATAACCAATGTTTATGTAAAGCAGGGGTTCTCAACCTTTTCAAGCCAAGGGCCAGATCACGCTCCCTCAGACAGCTTTGGGGGCCGGACAACCATTTTGCCCTGCATGCACAATGGGGGTGGCCTATACATTAAAAAGGAATCACAAATGGCACTTCTGGGTGCAGCGGAGGTGGTGGTGGGCCACATGAAATGGCGCCGTGGGCTGGAGGTTGGGAACTTCTGATGTAAAGAAAACTACAGCAGAGCAGTTTTTTAAATTACGTGTAAATAACATAGGTGTCCATCTTTAGTAGCATAGTTCATTTGCACATCCTTTTTTGTTTATAAAATATGCTGTCTTTTTTTTCTCCTTGTAGGTCTGCATTATCCAGAAGAATGACACCAAGAAAATGTATGCCATGAAATACATGAACAAGCAGAAATGCATAGAGCGGAATGAAGTGAGAAATGTCTTCAAAGAGCTACAGATCATGCAAGGGTTGGAACACCCTTTCCTGGTAAACTTGTGGTAAGTAGTTTGTAGATATCTCATAAGAGGACTCAATGTCCATGAGGTGACATGGCCTTGGCCTTTCTGGTGCTTTATTTGTGTCATTTTAATCTTGGTACAACAATGTTTTTCCTACCTGCAGTGTTTGTTGTCTTCCTTTCTAGCTTGTGAAACCCAGTTTTCATTGTGTGAACTTTGAGAGAAACAGCAGGTTTCAGCACCTCCTGTAGTGCCTATTCATGTCAGAGGCAAGGACCTTGATAATAGAGTTCATGTTCTGCTCCAGATATAATGAGTAGATATTTCCTAGTCTCCAGCATCAAAGTGTCAATTTGTTTACCTTTTTTCTCTCACAGTACAAATTGTAACATGTTGGCCAAACAGCAGATGTCATAGATATATAGGACGATTTTGGGTGGTCAATTATCTTGGGTAGCAAAGGCCTTTGATTCAAAACAGGGATGATCCTCTATGAAAAGTGACTTGTTGCATGTAGAAGATTGATGTCAGCAAGTAAAAGGGTTGGTTATAACCCTTTGCCTAATTTTTTTTGTGATGCTCTGGAGGAATATTCAAACATGCAGACCTCTACTTACAGTCTAGAACAGGGGTTCTCAATCCTTTCATGCCACAGGCCAGACAACTCCCCCTCAGACAGTTGAGCGGGCTGGACATGTGGTTCCCCATCATAAACACTGTCGTAAACCGCAGCGGGCAGAAATATAGAAGGGATTGCAGTGGCTTAGTGGTTAAGATGCTAAACTTGATGACTGGAAGATTGGCAGGTCAGCAGTTCAAGATTTGAGTGCTGCATGATGGATTAAGCTGTGTCCCAGCTCCTGCCAACCTAGCAGTTCAAAAACAAGAAATTGCAAGTAGGTAAATAGGTACCACTTCAGTGAGATGGTAACAGTGTTTCATGCATTCTGGTATCTAGTCATGCCTGCCATATGTCCACGGAAACATCTGCAGATGCATAAACTGAACCCTAGAGTCAGATACGACTGGCTTTTGAGCAAGGTGACCTTTTTCTTTACCTTACAGAAATATATAAAATAAGTGCATCCCTCATCTCTTGTTACTGTCAGAATCTGGTCTCCCTTACTATTTTTACTGGGGGAAAGTTCCCATTTTGTCCTGTGACTAAGACAAATAAAGAGAAGGCAAAGGTTAAAGCCATCTTCCTTTCTTCCTGTTCTCCTTCCAATATAGGTTTGACTTCTAGTGTCTATTTTTTAAAAGGACACTCCCACAGTTATTAGTTAATTTGTGTAAATGGAGCCTTTTCTAGCCCAGTTCTTACTTCTCCAGGAATAAGATTGCAGTGACTCAGCGGTTAAGAAGCTTACCTTGTTAGCTGGAAGGCTGCCAATTCAGCAGTTTGAGACCCAGGTACTACATGACGGATTGAGTGCCCATCTCTGTCCCAGCTCTTGGGGACATGAAAGGAGCCTCATTTGGGTGTTCCCTGAGTGGAGTTTCTTCTGCAAAAATCCTTTCAACCCAGAACATTTCTGACACAAAATTATTATTAACAGCAAAAAGCAAAATAGAGAAGTGTGATGGATGAGATAGGCCAGAATCCTATTGAATTGTGTAGCATCACAGTTGTATAAGTCTCCTATGGGGCGAAAGGTGGCCTATAAAACTAACAATCAATCAATGGAGTGCATAATCATGTTAGTACTCTGTTACATACTTTCACATGCCCATTCTTATTTGGTTGCACACCTGGGTACCTTTTATATGCATAGAATTTTGTAGTAGGGGTTTTTTTTGCCAAATATTTATATGCCACTGCAAAGCAGGACTTCTAGAATTTATAGGCAAAAAGAAAAGTGAAAGTGGTCAGTCAGTGTATGCTGCAGTGGCTCAGTGGTTAAGAAGCTCACCTTGTTAGCTGGAAGGCTGGCAAGTCGGCAGTTTGAGACAGTGGTGGGATCCAATTTTTTTACTACCTATTCTGTGGCTGTGGCATGGTGGGTGTGGTCAGGGGGAAAGCCCTGCGTTGCACCCAGATTAGGACTACTTTATTTCAAAACTTGGATGGGCGGGGCCAGCCGGAATTTCTGCTACTCATTCTGGCAAATTGAGGCGAACCTGCTGAATCCCACCACTGGTTTGAGACTAGTTTACTGCATTGCGGATTGAGTGCCCATCTCTGACCCAGCGCCTGGGGACATGAAAGGAGCCTCATTCAGGCATCCCCTGAGCAGAGTTTCTCCAGCAAAAATCCTTTCAACCTAGAATAATTTCTGACACAAAATTATTATTATTGTTGTTGTTGTTGTTGTGTAGGACAGGGGCTGGCAACCTATGACCTGTGGGTCGAATACGGCCTGTGATGCCAAATAATCTGGCTCCCACCGCCACTCCCACCGCTGCTGCTGCCACTGCAACCGTTGCCACTGGAAGCAGCCTCAGATGCATTTACGACAGCTGCAGACGTGTTTACGGCAGCATTTACGTCAGGGACCACCAGTCCGGCCCACTCAACTGTCTGAGGAAGTGTGACCTGGTCCCTGACTTTAAAAGATTGCTGACCCCTGGTGTAGGAGATTCTCTGCAATTGGGGATGAGGCATTTTAAATTCTTCCCTTGCTATGATTCTCCTCTCCCCACCCATGAAATCTGCTTTGGCTTCTCCCCAGCCATTTTTCTCATGAGGCAAAATTGCAGTGAATGGGTACATAGAACTTCGTCAGGAGTTGACACAGCTATGTTGTTATTGGGCTGTGTTAGGCTATGCAGTGATTTTGTTCTCTAATATATCTATTCCTTATCATTGGCCTTCTCCTTTCATGAAGGCTACATTTTATGCTGTTGCTTTTCTTTATTGTTTTTCACGCACATAGCCTATCAAGGCAATGAGAAACAGAAAGCACTCGGCTGTCTCAGTAGAAGAGCTGTTTACAGGTGTTCGGTGAAAGATGCTTGGGAAGCATACTGCTTGACAAATGAAGCCATCTTATGTTGGAAAAATAAATAGCATCTGCATTTCGTGCATTTCTAAGCTATTGGATCCAGATTATTAAAAATATACCTTTGGCAACTGGTACAAAAAAGTCAGATTCATTTTTCCTGAGCAAATAGTCTCATTACAAGAAGGTTAATTGTGATTTAATGTGCATTTTATGTCTCACCTCAGTTTTTAATTTGTTCTCAAACACACTAAGCTTTGGAGAAAAGCCTGGTTTGAGCCTGTGCAGACTTACTGTTTACAGAATGCTTTAGAACAGGGGACAGGGGTGCCGAAACTTTTTGGGCCGTGGGCCGGTCATGTGGTTCAGGGGGCCGGTCACTATAGCCTTGGGGCCGGATCTAGCCCCCAATGCAAATTCATCTGGCCCACAAAGCCCTCGTCGCTCCTCGGAGTGGAAGTAAAACACGCATGTGTGGGCACATTTTACTTCTGCTCCGGGGAGCAACGAGGGCTTCACGGGCCAGATGAATTGGCGTAGGGACCAGATAAGGCCCCTGGGCTGTAGTTTGGGCACCCCTGCTTTAGAATTATATAGGGATTTCCAGTGGAGTAGGACTAAACAGTCCACGATCAGAAGGTACAATAGTAATTTAATATTGCTAGGTCAAATAATTAAGTTAGAATAACAAAAGAAGCATCTTCCAGAATATTTACTTTCTGCTTTGGTAAAAGTGCAGAGGAAGGGTGGACAATTGATTAACATCAAAGATCCTATTTCCTGTTCCAGCTGCAGAAGCCATGTATTTTTGCAATATATGAGCTCTAGTTACATAGTCCTGGTTGCTACAAGTCTGTCCCAACTTGGAACGTAACACAACAACAACTTTTCCATGCAGTGCTAGACAAACATTTTAAAGCCAGTTTTCAAAACCCAAAGTGGAAACTGCACTCAAGTTTAATTTGAATCTGAATCATAACCACAGAGCCATGGGCATGAATGGTGTCCGTACCAGCGCTCTGGAACCGCCTTCCAACAGAATTGAGGCTACAGACAGAACTATTGCCCTTCAGGAAAAGTCTGAAAACCTGGCTGGCAGGTCAGGTGTGGGGCCTTAATGGGAATGCGGCTCCAGCCTGTTGGCTCATCCCCAGTTAGTGCTTAGTTAATATCCTTCCCTTTGTGTTGTTGTATTCCCCCCCTTTCCCTTTTATTTCTTTTTATTCTTTTAATTGGGCTGGGGGGTAGTAGGGTGGGGAAGTGAGTGGGCGATTTGGGATTTTAAAATCTGTTTTTATACATTTTTAACTGTTGTATGCCGCCCTGAGTCAGGTTCTCCTGATTGGGCGGCATATAAATTTAAAAATTAAATTAAATTAAATTAATTGATGCTTTTTGTGGAGATACATGTTTATATATTGCAATCTTCAAACCATGGCCTGTTATTAATGGAGTAATTGCCTGATAGATTGTTGTGTCGAAAGCTTAATTCTGTTTTAAGAACATAAGAACAGCCTTGCTGGAACAGGCCACAGCCCATCCAGTCCAGCATTCTGTCTCACACAGTGGCTCACCATTTGCTTCAGGGTATTATTCCCAAGCAGATGCCTTCACCTGTTTAGGATTCCCTGGAAATGGCATTGAGAGATATCCTGCCTATCTCTCCAACCCGGAGGTTGTCCTAAGGTATCCATAATTATAGCCATTGATACCCTTGTCCTTCATGAACTTGTCTAATCCTTTCTTGAAGCTGTCAAGACTGACAGCTGTCACCACTTCTTCTGGCAGGGAGTTCCATAGACCAGTGATCCTCTGCGTGAAAAAGTACTTTCTCTTATTTGTTTGAGAACGAGCACCCAAAAGTTTCATGGAGTGCCCCCTAGTTCTAGTGTTGTGCGATAGGGAAAGCAGTTTTTCTTTATCTACTTTGTCCACACCGTGCATGATTTTATAAACTTCAATCAGGTCACCTCTTAGATGCCGTCGTTCAAGAGTGAAGAGGCCCAACCGTTGCAGCCTCAGATGGTAAGGAAGGTGTTCCAGTCCCCTAATCATTCTGGTTGCCCTCCTCTGCACTTTTTCCAACTCCATATCCTTCTGGAGGTATGGCGACCAGAACTGTACACAGTATTCCAGATAGGGCCTCACCATAGATTTATAAAGTTTAATTTTAAAAGACAAACCATGCCAAAGCTAAAGAACAGACGCGTGCCATTTCAAATGCATGTCAAAGCGGGAAATGTTGAACTTTGTTTGTCCTCTGGAAGCCCGCCTAAATGTATCATGTTTTGTAACGGTCAATTCACTGTATATATAGAGGCCATCCCTGTACATAGTCCCCAGTCCGTAGTATGAGCCAGGGCAACATGGTGCGGAGCTTCCAATCCGAGCGCTGCCGGCAGGTGAGCTTTGGCAGCGGGCCAGATGGGCAGGTGGGCACTAAAGGAGCCCTCCCTGCGTCACAGCCGGCTTCCTCTTGCCGGGAAGAGTGGCAGAGATGCAGGCACGCACACGGGCGTCCATTTGAAGAAGGGCTGCGACGCGTTGCCTGCATGGAGGTATAAAAAACAGGAGATGACACTACAGGCTTCATGCTGTATGCTGCTTTGAAGCCACAAGCAAAAAGCCACACAGCGACCTCTGGTGGCCAGAAAAAAATACTGCAGCTTTGGTGTGCCTCTTTTATTCCTCAAAGTGGAACATATATTTACAAACTACAAAACACTACACATAATTGTTTACTGCAGAAAAGGGAGAGGAAAGTGAAATTGTAACATCACAGAAGACGGCAAACACCAAGTCTGAGAGCTCTAGCCCAAATGAAAATGCATAGCAGAGAACTCGGAAGATTAAAAGCACCATCTAAATCAGACAGCAAATGAAACCATGTCAGACTCAAAGTTACAAAATCCTTCTGCAGTTTGCTCTTAACTCTGTTTAACTCAGCGTCCTCCTCCATGGAGCCTCAGCGTCCTCCTCCATGGAGTTGGAGGGGGAGGAGAAGAGACCCCGCGCTGCTGCCTCCAGCCCTGAACGGAACACCTGCGCTGGCAGCAGGCATAAGGGGGCCGGCGTGCTCTGCCCACCAGCCTCAGCGTCCTCCTCCATGGAGTTGGAGGAGGAGAGGCCCCGCACTGCTGCCGCCAGCCCTGGACAGAACACCTGCGCTGGTGGCAGGCATAAAGGGGCCGGCGTGCTCTGCTCACCAGCCTTGGTGTCCTTCTTTGTGGATTCGGACTGGTGGGGATTGGGGGTGGGGGGAGGTGCCTGGCCGCCTGAGGCATTTACCATCAACTGGCTGGCCAGATGTGCCTTCAATGGCCCCGTTGCCTTTGCCGCCGGAACTGGCCTCGTCCTCCCGCATGGGGGCGAGAGAAGAAGGAACTTGCTGTGGGGCGGTTTACCATTTTTGCTGCCGGAACCAAGGGGGGATTGTGGGTGGGGTAGGAAGAGAGGGAGCTGGTCCTGCCAGCCAGGAAGGAGGGGCAGCATTCCATCTAGGGGGGTTCCAGGGACCCATATAGGTGTTGTGACGGGCATGGGGTGGTATGGCGGGTACCAAGGGGCGGGCCGCACTCGGGGAATGCGGGTCTGATGTTTAAGTGCAGTCCCTCGTTCCAGCCCCACAGGTACATCTCTGGGCCCTGAGCAGCAGATCCAGAGTGACCCCGCCCTTAGGCTGCTGCTGGTGAATGCCAGATCGGTCTGTAATAAGGCCCCCCTGATTCAAGATTCTATCCAGGAGGGGCTGACCTAGCATCCATCACCGAAACCTGGCTGACACCTGAGGATGGAGTACCTCTTTTGGACATGTGTCCAGCTGGGTTCGGTATTTGGCACCAGCCTAGAGGTGAGGGGAGGGGCGGTGGTGTCGCCATTGTTGCCAGGGAGTCATTGGGAGTTGCTAGGGCCACTGCTCCACAAGTGTCTGGTAGTGAGGCCCTGCTTCTAAGGTTGGGCCCTAAGGGTCAGTTGAGGATCTTACTCCTGTACCTGCCCCCTTGCAGGGTAAGGGATGCCCTGCCTGAGCTCCTTGAGGCCACCTCAATGTTGGCGTTGAAGTTCCCAAGGCTTATGGTTCTGGGGGACTTCAATTTGCCATCATTGGGGATGGCTTCTGAGGTGGCAAGGGAGTTCATGGCTTCCATTGCAGCCATGGGCCTGACTCAGGTAGTTCGGGGTCCGACCAGGGGCAGTGGTCACATGCCAGACTTCATTTTCTTGTCGGAGCGGTGGCAGAGTGATCTGAGATTACAGGATTTAGTCATCTCACCTGTGCCATGATCAGATCACTATCTGGTGACTCTTTACTTTCTGGGGGTGACGCTTCATCGTAGGGAGGCAGGGCCTATTAAAATGGTCCGGCCTCGGTGACTAATGGATCCAGATGGATTCCAGAGGGAACTGGGGGATGTTCCTCTGGATTAGATACACGATTCACCCAAGGCGCTTGTCGACCTGTGGAACAGGACAACAACAGCAGCCTTGGATGAAATCGTGCCACTGCGGCCTCTCCGCGCCTGTGGGGCTTGGTCATCCCCGTGGTTCACGGATGAACTGCGGGAACTCAAACAGGCAAAGAGACGCCTAGAGCGCCGCTGTGTGAAGACCCAGGATGACTCCGTTTGGACACTAGCTAGAGCTGCTATTAGGGCCTACCTAGTGGCGATGGGGGTGGTGAAGCGGCAATACTTCACCACCCTTATTGCCTCCGCTGATAATCGCCCAGCCACCCTGTTCCGGGTAACCAGGTCCCTCCTCGGTAGGGGGAGATTGGTGCCCGGTTGGCAGGGTTCAGCTGAGGACTTTGCTGACCATCTGGTGGAGAAAATCGATCGGATTCGTTCAGGGCTCAATACCGGCGTGGATGGGGAGGGTCGGGGGGACCGGAGCACAGTCTTGCTGTACGATCTGGGATTGGTTTGATCCTGTTGTCCCTGATGAAGTGGACAGGCTCCTTGCAGCTGTGCGTGCCACTACATGTCCTTTGGACCCCTGTCCCACCTGGTTGGTGAAAGCCTCCAAGGTGGTGACAGGTGGCTGGGTCGGGATGATAATAAATGCATCATTACAGGAGGGGGTGTTTCCTGCACCACTAAAACATGCTTTGGTGCGCCCCCTCCTGAAGAAAATATCCCTTGACCCAGCTGTCCTTAACAACTACAGGCCGGTTTCCAACCTTCCCTTTCTGGGTAAGGTTTTGGAGAAGGCGGTGGCACGCAGGCTGCAGAGTGTCCTGGAGGAAGCGGATTATCTAGACCCCTTTCAATCAGGATTCAGGCCCGGTATGGTACGGAAACGGCATTGGTTGCACTGATGGATGATCTCTGGCGGGAACTGGATGGGGCTTATCCATCCATCCTTGCTCTTCTTGACCTCTCAGCGGCTTTCGATACCGTCGACCACGGTATCCTTCTGGAATAGCTCAAAGGACTGGGGATCCAGGGCACTGTGTTGTCCTGGTTTTCTTCTTTTCTGGAGGGCCGTACCCAGTCGGTGTGATTGGAGAGTGAGAGGTCGAGCCCTAGGCTCCTCAAGTATGGGGTGCCTCAGGGCTCGGTGCTCTCTCCTCTCCTATTAAACATCTACATGAAGCCACTGGGTGAGATCATTCATTCCCACGGGGTGCGGTACCATCAGTACGCGGATGACACCCAGTTGTACATCTCGGCCCATGGGGACCCCAGTGATGCCGTTGAAATCCTATCCGGATGCCTGGAGGCCATTGGGGTCTGGATGGGGGCCAATGGGCTTCGGCTGAATCCCAGCAAGACAGAGTGGCTATGGATAAGGGGCCCCGTGTTATCCAGGGAGCTACCATCTTTGGTACTGGATGGGGCTGTTTTGCCCCAGACAGACCCAGTGCACAACTTGGGGGTCCTTCTGGACTCGCGGCTGCTGCTAGAAGAACAGGTAGCGGCAGTGGCCAGGAGGTCTTTTGCCCAACTTCGGGTGATTCGCCAGTTGCGCATGCTCCTGGACCGGGGCTCCTTGCTTATGGTCACCCACGCTCTGGTCACTTCCTGACTAGATTATTGTAATGCGCTCTACATGGGGCTGCCCTTGACAACCATTCGGAGGCTGCAGCTGGTCCAGAATGTGGCAGCCCGGGTGGTGATGGGATGCGGATGATATGCCCGCGCTTCACCGCTACTTCGGGAGCTGCACTGGTTACCAGTTTGTCTCCGGGTGCAATTCAAGGTGCAGGTTTTGACCTTTAAAGCCCTATATGGCAGTGGGCCAGGATACCTTAGAGACCGCATCGTCCCAAGAGTGTCTGCCCGTCCAACCAGAGCGGACCAGAGGGGCTCTCTAATAGTGCCTTCAACTAGGGGTGCACATCTATCTAGCACCCGAAGGAGGGCCTTCTCCGTGTCCGCACCAACTCTCTGGAACCTCCTGCCAACAGATCTAAGACTTCAAAGAGAATTGCTGCCCTTCAGGAAAGGATTGAAGACCTGGCTGGCAAGGCAGGTGTGGGGCCCGAATGGGAACACGGTCCCCGCCTGCTGGCTTATGTAAACAATTAAGAACTCTCTCTTCTTTTTTATAGTGGGTGAGATGGGTGGGTGGGATATGGGTCTTTTAAAGTGTTTTTTATGTGTTTTTAGAACTTGTTGTAATGCCGCCCTGAGTCGGGTTCTGCCTGAGTGGGCAGCATATATAAATATGACTATTAAATTTAAAATAATATAAAATAATCACTTTGTTTAACCCGATCCTGTTGGTTAGAGTACTTCTTGATCCAGACTCAACACAGATTGAAGGCAAACACAGCAACTTTCTGCTCTCATAGCTTGACACTGTGTTGTTCTTACTGGTTTTGGTACCATTCTGACTTTAAGGCAAGGGTGAACAACTGTGGCAGGCTTGGGGGGAGGGGAGATTTTCACCTGTGTAATGAGCAGAACCAGGCCTGAAAATGACAAATGAATAAATAAATAAATTTTGTGTCAGAAATTATTCTGGGTTGAAAGGATTTTTGCTGGAGAAATCTGCTCAGGGGATGCCCGAATGAGGTCCCTTTCATGTCCCCAAGATCCATCGTGCAGCACTCAGGTATCTAACCCCAGCCTTCCAGTCTCCCAAGATTAAAAACTGGAAGTACCAAGTGGTCTACTTCCTGTTTTGGTGGTGGTGGTGGTGGTTGGAAGGATTCACCCCAATCTGTTCTCTGTAAAAGCCACCACTGTAGAAGGAGAAAATCTCTTTTGTCTGTGTGTGACAAATTCATCTCTAAGTGTGCAACTCTTTCCAAGTAGCTTCAAATGGGAGCACATGCATTAATGTAAGAAAAGGGAAGTATTTCTCCTTTCCCACCCCCATACTAAAAGTCAAAGTTTCAGAGACTGCACATATATGTCAACAACCATTTGGGTATGTATGATTCCTGTGCATACCGAAAGGGCCTGTGTATATTCTGGCTTCTAGAGGGAAGAACTAAAGCAGTCCATTTGGTCTCCGAAGGTAACGTTGTTAAAATACATTTGATGGCTTTCAAAAACAAATCCTAAGACTGGCTTTTACCATGTTGGATATTGATGGCCTCAAAGAGACAACCTGCAGAGAAATTATCTGCTGAGAATATGCACTGGTGAACTGTCTGATTTCCTGACCTTATACTGATGATGCCCAGCAGTTCTGTGTAGAAAAAAAGTGCTTTAGGACTGAGGGGGATGCACTGCTTGCTTTGTTTCATTCTCAAGACACAGGTCTTTTACTCTTCAGTGATGGAGAAACCTGTAGAAAACATTAAGGCCATTAAAAAAATACCATATGCTTTTGCACTATATTGATTTCTTACTTATTTCTGTTAAACAGTATCTTTAAATGATTCTATAAAGCTAATCTGATTCAGAATTAAAGAGCTTTAATAATGCCGCATTCCTTGTATATGTATAGAGGTGTCATAGTATTGCCACATGATTTTTTATCTTTGAATTGTACTGCCAGAAAATTTCTCTCTTTACTGGGGCAAATATAAAGGTTTTCCCTTGCTCGAAAGCCAGTTGTATCCGACTCTAGGGTTCAGTGCTCATCTCTGTTTCAAAGCCAAGGAGCCAGCACTATCTGCTTCTGCAGATGCTTCTGTGGTCATGTGGCAGGCATGACTAGACACCAGAGCGCACGGAACGCTGTTCACCTTCCTACTGAAGTGGTCCCTATTTATCTACTTGCAATTTCTTGCTTTCGAACTGCTAGGTTGGCAGGAGCTGGGACAAAGATGGGAACTCATTCTGTCCTGCAGTACTCGGGAATCGAACTGCTGACCTTCCGCCTCCCAGTCAGCGTCTTAGCCACTTGAGCCACTGCAGAACCTTAAACTAAATTTTTTACTACAAATCACTGAATTTGGTTGTAACTCTTTGTTGATCTTTTTTTAGCTGGCATTTTATGCTGAAATCATATTTACAGTAAAACCTTGATTTACATAAAAAGTCGATTATGTAGCTTTTTACGTAATAAGGTTTTTTACCTAAATCGATGCATTCCCATAGGTATGCACTGAAAAAAAATTAAAATTAAAAAATGTTCAAGAATGCACCAAAAATAATCAAAAAAATAATCAGCACAAAGGGAATGATGAAGTGATCTGCCTACCTTATTCATACTGCTGCTACATCCTCCTGAATGGTTTGTCTGCCTGCCAGGGGAGCGGGAACCACCACTGCCATCAGCACTGCTGCCATTGCTGCTGTCCCTGCTACTTTTAATGGTACCGGTAGAGCATGGGGGGGGCACATCTGCTCAGCCATGCTCCCCATCCAAGGCCTCCCCATCGCTTACTCCTGCTGGGAACACGCATTGAGCAAAGACTGCTCAGTTCTGCTCTTTGTCCGAGGTCCCCCCGTGGTGCACTCTAGCTGGGAACACGCATCAGACAAAGAGCGAGATGGAGCAGTCTTTGCCCAATGTGTGTTCCCAGCCAAAGCATACAGCAGAGAAACCTTGGATGAAAAGCACAACCGAGTGGACATGCCCCCCTGTGGACTCTAGAAAATGCAGCAAAACTGCCGCAATAGTCGGCGCTACCTCTGCCGCATCCACTGCTACCAGGTAAGTGATGTCTTGCGACATCCAGCGGTGGGGGCGGGTGGTGCAGAGTTGAATTTTTAATTCTAACATGGTGCAGGGCCGCAATTTTAGAGTTTAAAATGGTGGCAGCGTCATTTTAGAATTACAAGACACAAAGAAACCCCTTATGTAAAATGATTTATTTGCATAAAACAGGATGCGTTTTCCACAAAAAATTATTATGTAAGTCGAGTTTTACGTAATTCAATGCGTACGTAAATTGGGGTTTTACTGTATTTACAAGGGAGATATATAGTCAGCTGTGATTCAAACAGTGTTCACTCTGTACATTTAAGTGTATGTGACGATATAGTGAAGACACATCTTTAGGGTCCTTTTCTCCTCAGCTGTTTCTGCGTGAACATGTATACATCCAGAGGTTAATTATAACTACTCACAAATGTTCTTGTTTTGAAAGCGGGACCGGGTGGGGGGCATATGTATGCAATGTCTTCAGCTTTCACAGATAGTCTGTCTTCCTGACTACAGTATAGGGGCATGCATGAGAAGCTGCCTTATTCTTATTCTCTGTGTGGCTCTCCTCTCAGGTGTCAGAGAGGGGCATTTCTCAATCTTCCCTGCAGATGGAATGGATTGAATTTGTGGCATACGAAATGCATGTCGTACCATTCCCCAAAGGAACAAATAAAGCAACCAAACTTTGCACTTCCTTGCTGTATGTGAAGAAGTGTCTGGAGTGTTCTTGCACCTTCCTGAGTGAGACTTAGATGACAGCATTTCCTATGTTGGTTGCTTATCTTTCTGCATCCTGCTCTGCGCATTGACTTGGAGATGGTGTGATTTCCACTTGCATTTAATTATGTCAGCCCATCAGGGAATCTCTCAGTAGGAAGGCAGCCAATTTTCCTCCCTGTATTCAGGAGCATTGAATGCTCCAAGTCTGAAATGTATTGATTTCTTGACTACACTTTTAACATACTGTTATTTGAAAGTGGGGAGGCAAGTTGTTGTTGTTCAGTCGCACAGTCGATTCCGACCCTTTGTGACCCCATGGACCATTTTCCTCCAGGCACTTCTGTCCTCCACCATCCTCCTCAGCCCCCCCAGCTCTGTGCCCATTGTGTCCACAATACCATCTAGCCATCTCATCTTTGGACCCCCCTTCTTCTTTTGCCCTCCACCTTTCCCAGCATCAAGGCCTTCTCAAGTGAGTCCTCTCTTCTCATTTGATGTCCAAAGTACTTTAGCTTCATCTTCACTATTTGTCCCTCCAATGAACAGTCAGGGTTGATTTCTTCTAATATTGACCTATTTGTTCTCCTCGCTGTCCAGGGGACTCTCAGGATTCTCCTCCAACACCACATTTCAAAGACATCTATTCTTCTGTGCTCAGTTTTCCTAATGGTCCAGCTCTCACATCCATACATTACCACCGGGAATACCATTGCTTTGACTATGTGAATTTTTGTTTTCAAGGTGATGTCTCTGCTTTTCACTATATTCCCCAGGTTTCTAATAGCTTGTCTCCCCATATCAGTCGTCTTTTTATTTCATGGCTACAGTCGCTATCTGCAGTGATGTTAGATCCTAGAAAAGTAAAATCTGTCACTGCTTCTACTTCTTCCCCATCTATTTTCCAGGGACTGATCGGACCTGTTGCCATTATCTTGGTTTTCTTGATATTAAGTTTCAAGCCAGCTTTTGCACTTTCCTCCTTCAATCCAATCAAGAGGTTCTTTAGGTCTTCCTCACTTTTTGCCATTAGGGTGGTATCGTCTGCGTATCTCAAATTGTTGATGTTTCTCCCTGCAATTTTGATCCCATATTGTGATTCCTACATCCCTGCTTTGCACATTATGTGCTGTGTGTATAGATTGAATAAACAGGGTGATAAAATGCATCCTTGTCTTACTCCTTTTCCTATTCCAAACCACTCTGTCATTCCGTATTCTGTCCTAACTGTTGCTTCTTGGTTCGTGTACAGATTTCTCATGAGGCATATGAGGTGTTCTGGTATTCCCATCTCTTTAATTACTTGCCACATTTTGTTGTGGTCCACACAGTCAAAAGCCTTGGTGTAGTCAATAAAACAAAAGAAGACTTGTTTCTGGTATTCCTTTGTTTTCTCCATGATCCAACGTATGTTGGCAATGTGGTCTCTAGTCCCCTTGCCTCTTCTGAAACCGGCCTGCACCTCTGGTAGTTCTCTCTCCACATGTTGCTGAGGTATATCCTGTATTATCTTGAGCATCACCTTGCTGGCATGTGGGATGAGCGCAATTGTTTGATAATTTGAGCATTCTTTGGCTTTGCGTTTTTTTGGGATTGGAATGTACACTGATCTTTTCCAATCCTGTGGCCACTGTTTTGTTTTCCAAATTTGCTGACACTGAATCCAGTAGTTTGATTCCATCATCTTTTAGGGCTGTAACATGATATTTTGAATGCAAAATATTTTGAAATATTATAATATCACCCTTAGTCTGATTTCTACATTCTTAAATAAAGTTACTTAAAACTTCCAATTTCTCTTGACTCAGGTGGAGCTGAAAGTTAATGGGCAATAAGCCAGGCGCCTGATTTCTTGGAAGCTGCCTTTTGGGATGTTAATTTGTGTGTCCTGGCGGCCCAAGAGCTATTGTTAAACTTGATGCTCAGAGTGGCATTAGAGTGATTTCTTTTAAAATAGGTAACTTTCATTAAAACCTGCCTCTCTGTGTGCATGATTATTAACACTGAATGTTATATCTTATCATTTCAAGGAACAGTGCTGATAAATTCTGATAAAAGCATATATATATATCAATGACCATACCCTGTGCTCTCAAGGAATTGTTGTCAAAGAAGGAGTCAACTACCATCATCCAGATATGGACAATTTGTTGCCATGGTTGCTTATCCAGCCTTTTGTTTTACTCAAATCTTTAATTGTAACACTTGCAATAGCTATTTGGTTTCTGCTACATGAAAAATAATTGTAAAATGCTGTTTCTGCCATATGAAGAATATTGTAAAATGACTCTGTATTTTCTGAATTCCCAAAATGTTTCTTTTTCTTTAAAACTTGAAGTACATCAGGATAGTTGTTTATGCATGGGACAGGTTGGAGGATTTAACAAGGAGGTGACACTGCTTTCATCCACAGATCAAAGATCACTATCTCAGGAAATGGGCTGTTTGGGAGGGGGCTATGTAGATTTCTGTATTAAGATTTATAGTTATGCAATTTGGGGGTTTAGCCATTTGCTACTGATATTTTGGGCATCACTTCATGGAGGAGGGGACATGTCTATCACTAATTTACCATGTGATCCTGTTTGGACCAATTGAAATTGTCTGGATTTTTGAATTGTTTCATCTATAAAGGAAGGGTTTATTGAGACTCTCGGCCTTCTGCACCTTCACCTTCTCACTCCCTGATCCAGCGTGGTCAGGATGGCTTTCTCTCTCCCCCCTCTCTTTCTCTCTCACCCCTTCTCTACCTCCAGCAAGCTTTTCCTCCCTATCTCTTTCTTTTCCTTAGACAAATCTTAAGCATGTGATTTCTAAGCAATCTTCTCTTCCTTTCCCCTGCTTCTAATTTTCTCTGCTTTTCTTTATTCTTTCCTTTTAAGGTTTATTCATTTCTAAATAGGCCTTTAAGTAACTACGTTGTTTATTTCAAAGTAACTTCTTTGTTGTTGTTCAGTCGCACAGTCGGTTCTGACCCTTTGCGACCCTATGGACCATTGTTCTCCAGGCGCCTCTGTCCTCCACCATCCCCCTCAGCCCTCCCAGCTCTGTGCCCATTGTGTCTACAATACCATCTAGCCATCTCATCCTTGGCCTCCCCCTTCTTCTTTTGCCCTCCACCTTTCCCAACATCAATGTCTTCTCAAGTGAATCCTCCCTTCTCATTTGATGTCCAAAGTATTTTAGCTTCATCTTTACTATTTGACCTTCCAATGAGCAGTCAGGGTTAATTTCTTCTAAGATTGACCTATTTGTTCTCCTCGCTGTCCAGGGGACTCTCAAAACCCTCCTCCAACACCACATTTCAAAGGCATCTATTCTTCTGCGTTCACCCTTCCTAATTGTCCAGCTCTCACATCCATACATTACCACTGGGAAAACCATTGCTTTGACTATTCTAATTTTTGTTTGCAATGTGATGTCTCTGCTTTTCACTATGTTCCCCAGGTTTCTCATTGCTTGTCTCCCAAGAATCAGTCGCCTTTTTATTTCATGGCTACAATCCCCGTCTGCAGTGATCTTTGATCCTAAGAAAGTAAAATCTGTCACTGCTTCTACTTCTTCCCCATCTATTTTCCAGGAACTGATTGGGCCTGTTGCCATTATCTTGGTTTTCTTGATATTTAGTCTCAAGCCAGCTTTTGCACTCTCCTCCTTCAATCCAATCGAGAGATTCTTTAGGTCTTCCTCACTTTCTGCCATTAGGGTGGTATCGTCTGCATATCTCAGATTGTTGATGTTTCTCCCAGTGATTTTAATCCCAAATTGTGATTCCTCCATCTCTGCACTGCACATTATGTGCTCTGTGTATAGGTTGAATAGGCATGGTGATAAAATGCAGCCTTGTCTTACTCCTTTTCCTATTCCAAACCACTCTGTCATTCCCTGTTCTGTCCTAACTGTTGCTTCTTGGTTCATGTAGAGATTTCTCAGGAGGCATATGAGGTGCTCTGGTATTCCCGTCTCTTTAATTTAATTTAATTTAATAGTCATATTTATATATGCCGCCCACTCAGGCAGAACCCGACTCAGGGCGGCATTACAACAAGTTTTAAAAACACATAAAAACACTTTAAAAGACCCATATCCCACCCACCCATCCCACCCACTATAAAAAGAAGAAGAGAGAGTTCTTAATTCTTTACATAAGCCAGCAGGTCAGTCTTGACAGTCTTGACAGCTTTACTTGCCACATCTTGTTGTGGTCCACACAGTCAAATACCTTAGTGTAGTCAATAAAACAAAAGTAAACTTGTTTCTGGTATTCCTTTGTTTTCTCCATGATCCAGCGTATGTTGGCAATGTGGTCTCTAGTCCCCCTGCCTCTTCTGAAACCGGCCTGCACCTCTGGTAATTCTCTCTCCACATGCTGCTGAAGTCTATCCTGTATTATCTTGAGCATCACCTTGCTGGCATGTGGGATGAGCGCGATTGTTCGATAATTTGAACATTCTTTGGCATTGCCCTTTTTTGGGATTGGGACGTATACTGATCTTTTCCAATCCTGTGGCCACTGTTTTGTTTTCCAAATCTGCTGGCATATTGAATGCAGTAATTTGATGCCGTCATCTTTTACCGCTTTGAAAAATTCAACTGGGATACCATCATCTCCATTAGCTTTGTTGTTTGCAGTGCTCTTTAGGGCCTTTATGACTTCGCGCTCCAGGATGTCTGGCTCAAATTCAACTTCTTCATCATTGTGATTGTCAGGAGTGTTGAGGTCCTTTTTGTAAAGTTCCTCTGTGTACTCTTTCCATCTTTTCTTAATTTCTTCTGCATCAGCTAGCTCCTTTCCGTCTTTGTCCCTTATCATGGTCATTTTTGCTTTAAATGTTCCCTTAATTTCCCCGATTTTTTTGAAAAGATCTCTGGTTCTGCCTCTTTTGTTGTTTTCCTCCATTTCTCTGCACTGCTCTTTTAGGTAGTTTTCCTTATCTCTCCTTGCTTTTCTTTGAAATTCTGTGTTCAAATGATTGTAGTTTTTCCTTTCTCCTTTGGCTTTTGCGTTCCTTCTTTTCTCTGCTATTTTAAGAGCCTCGTCAGACAACCACTTTGCTTTCTTACTCTTCTTTTCTTTTGGTATGGTTTTCTTTGCTGCTTCCTGCATGATGTCCCTCATCTCCGTCCATAATTCTTCCGGTACTCTGTCTACCGAGTCTAAGCCATTAAATCTGTTCATCACCTCCACTGTGTATTCTTTAGGGATGCTGTCTAGGTGATATCTTTCTGGTCTCCGTGTTTTCCCTATTTTCTTTAGTCTAAGCCTGAATTTTGCGATCAGTAGGTTGTGATCTGAGCCACAGTCTGCTCCAGGTCTTGTTTTTGCTGACTGTATGGAGGTTCTCCATCTTTGGCTGCAGAGTATGTAGTCAATCTGGTTTCGGTGTTGGCCATCTGGTGATGTCCATGTGTAAAGTCGCCTCTTGTGTTGCTGGAAGAGAGTGTTTGCTATGACCAATGCGTTCTCTTGGCAGAACTCTATCAATCTTTGCCCTGCTTCATTCTGTGTTCCAAGACCAAATTTGCCTGTTATTCCCTCCACTTTTTGATTTCCTACTTTGGCATTCCAGTCTCCTAATATAATTTGGACATCATTTCTTGGTGTCTGTTCTATGAGGTGTTGTAAGTCCTCATAGAACTGGTCCATTGTGGCTTCATCTGCACCAGTGGTTGGTGCGTATATTTGGATCACAGTGACATTGAAAGGTTTGCCTTGAAATCTGACTGACATCATTCTGTCATTTTTGACATTGTATCCCATTACTGCTTTTCTCACTCTTTTATTGACAATTATGGCTACTCCATTTCTTCTAAGGTTTTCTTGCCCACAGTAGTAGATATGATGGTTTCCAGAGCTGAATTCACCCATCCCTGTCCATTTTAGCTCACTGATGCCCAAGATGTCAATGCTTATTCTTTCCATCTCATTTTTTACCACTTCCAGTTTACCTTGGTTCATTGATCTCACATTCCATGTCCCTATGCAGTATTGGTCCTTACAACATTGCATTTCCCCTCCCCCTTTCCTGTCCCTCCCCTTCCTCCCCTCTGTGGTGTTAAGCATCCTGTATCACCTAGCCTGCCCCTTTGTTTTGCCTTTTGTTTTGGTCAATCGGGTTCTCTTGGCAAGCTTTGTGGCGTGTCTATGCCATTTTTCTCTCCTCATACATTTTATCACCGTTTTTAAAAGTTTAAAACATTTAATACAACATATTATCATGCATATTATCACACTTTAAAACACAGTCTCTATGTCAGTTTCTATGTTTAGTCAGTATAAAGTCTCTATGTCAGTTGCTATATTAAGTCTTCTACATTCGCATATCAGCTACTTATCCTTTGCCTGGGACTCTGAGTCTCGCCCCCTGCTCTTCCTCCTCTGCCCTCTTCCCTTCTGTCAGTTGGTCTTCTCCTGGCCTCTTCGCCGCTCGCCCGGCTCTCCTCCTCCTCTTCACCCCCCGGCTGGGGGGGGGGGGCTGTCCGGCAGCGGCGGCGACTGGCCTTTTTGCCACTCGCCCGGCTCTCCTCCTCCTCTTCACCCCCCGGCTGGGGGTGGCTGCCCGGCCGTGGCGGCGGCAGCGGCTGGCCCTTTTGCCACTCGCCCGGCTCTCCTCCTCCTCTTCACCCCCCGGCTGGGGGTGGCTGCCCGGCCGTGGCGGCGGCGGCGGCTGGCCCTTTTGCCGCTCGCCCGGCTCTCCTCCTCTTCACCCCCTGGCTGGGGGTGGCTGCCCGGCGGCGGCAGCGGCTGGCCTTTTTGCTGTTCGCCCGGCTCTCCTCCTCCTCTTCACCCCCCGGCTGGGGGTGGCTGCCCAGCAGCGGCGGCTGGCCCTTTTGCCGCTCACCCAGCTCTCTTCCTCCTCTTCACCCCCCGGCTGGGGGTGGCTGCCCGGCGGCGCCGGCGGCGGCTGGCCCTTTTGCCACTCGCCCGGCTCTCCTCCTCCTCTTCACCCCCCGGCTGGGGGTGGCTGCCCGGCGGCGGCGGCGGCTGGCCTTTTTAAAGGTAACTTCTTTACCTTTAAGTAATTTCTATCTTTATGTAAGCTTTTCATTTATAGTAACTTCTTCATTTATTTTTATTCCTGAGTAACTCCATATGTCTAAGTATTTTTAAGCAATCTTCTGTATTTCTAAAGTGAACTCAATCTAACTGGATTTCTTATTTTTCTTATTTGGTACTTTATTTCCTTATTTGATTCTTAAGTAAACATCTTTAAATTTGTATCAAAACACTTTGTCTGTGAGTTTGTTCCTGATTCAACCCTGCCTGTGAATGGTCCCGTAAAAGGTTGCCAATTTTCAGGTAACAGGGCTTTGAAAAATTCAACTGGGATACCATCATTTCCACTAGCTTTATTGTTTGCAGTGCTTTTTAGAGCCTTTCTTACTTCACTCTCCAGAATGTGTGGTTCAAGTTAAAATTTCTCATTATTGTTATTATCAGGAGTGTTGAGGTCCTTTTTGTAGAGTTCCTCTGTGTACTCTTGCCATCTTTTTTTGATCTCTTCTGTATCGGCTAACTCCTTTCCATCTTTGTCCCTTATCATGGTCATTTTTGCTTTAAAATGCAAGAAACTAGTGTAAAATAAATTTTGAAAGGGAATCAAAAATGCTCAAAGCAGGAGTTTGTCTGTGCTGGGCTTCAGCCCTGCTGTATACTGCTGCAGTGCCAGGGCTCAATTTCGTAGTAGCAGAAATAAGAATTGATGTAAATGACCCCCAGCAAGTACAGAATCTATTCGCTCTCTATCTAAGATATTAGGCTTCCACACTTCAGGGACTGAAGAAGGAATGCGTATATTCCCAGTTCACTCAGTAGCTTTTCAGGTCATCTGGGGGCATTACTGAAATTAACTTTTGACCACATATTCTTCATTGCAATCTAAATTAATCTGGAACATTCAATCTTCAAGACTTTTGGCTGGTTGCTATGCAAGCTTGGCATGTAGACTTTATATACACAAGCATGCCTCGCTGTGTTAGGATGTCCTACAATACTGTTCTCTTCACTCTGACCACTGTGCGAGTCAAGTCATATCTGTTTTGTGCTTTGTGTCTTTCTCTAGGTATTCCTTCCAGGATGAAGAAGACATGTTTATGGTGGTGGATCTACTTCTTGGAGGGGACTTGCGTTACCACTTGCAGCAAAAGGTCCGCTTTGAAGAAAGGTCTGTGAAGCTATTCATTTGTGAGTTAGCATTGGCGCTGGACTATCTCCAGAGCAAGCACATCATCCACAGGTAAATTCTGGGCTCTAAGATTATTAATACTGTAATTCTTGTGTATCTCTCTTAACCCAGATTAATGGCTTCATTAATTATCCCATTGACTTGTAGTGCCAAAGCATAACAGTGCTTCCTGGTTAACTGATATTTGTGCATATTAAACAGAGCCTTCATTTGGCATAGCAAGGTGAAAGTACATGTGTGGATGTTGCAAGTGTGATGTAGTGTAAAATATATTGCTAAAGGAGTATGTAGTATATTATGCATATAAAACAAATGCTTGGGGATATATTTGTGTGCGCCTGTATTATGACATATGTCATTATTACTGGAATAATCATTAATTATGTTCGTGCCAGCATTTTCCTATTATTATAGCTTAAAGACACTAACAATGTGAACTATCAATTCCTATAGATAGGAATTAAAAGGGAGAAGCTGCCCTTTTCCATGAGATCAATGGCTTTGCTCTCATAGTAGAAAAAAGACAAAATCCATGTGTTTTGGATGGATGTTTTCGATGTACCAGATGAACAGGGTCATGAAGGAGGTGCTTCCTTTGAGTTTTGGGTTCTTTGGGTAGGGTCTGTTGGGCAGTCTCTAAAATGCAGTGACTTTTGCTTTAAAAAAGAGGGGCTCCCGAAACTATCCAGTTTCTATTGAGTTTAGTCTATTGAGCTACCTCTGTTTGACTCATGTATGTGAATTTGTTCTCCCTTCCCCTTGCTACTGTCATTACCATTCTGCTTTCCTCTTCCTCTTCTCTCCTGTCCTTGCCTTGCTGCCAACAACACAATGAACACAACTCTTAGCCTACACTGCCAGCGCTACACATGGCTTTTTCTCTCTTGGGATAGGTCATAACCTATCCAGGTTGTTTAGTGTTTTGTTTTCATGTTTTGTTTCCTGACTTTCACCATTGTTTTGTTACACAGTTACTGAGGGAGCACATACCTTGCTATTTGAACATCATATCTTCTTCTCCATCATCACAAGATCAGACCCAGAGGACCACGTAATGTCACAAATAAGGCTCTCCATTGATCACCATCATCTGCAATCAGCTTCCAGTTCTCCCAGGCTCTCAGCTGCAGCATATCCTCTGTTACTCCATCCATCCATTCATCCATCTCTTTCTAGGTTTTCCCACTGGTCTCCTGCCCAATTGAATCATATCCATCATATCTTCAGCCACCACTCTTCCTTCATTCTCACCACATGCCCTACCCATTCAGTTCTTCTTTTCTTCATCAATCCAACAACGTTAGGCTCCTTGTAGAGGATTTCTAACTTTATATCATTGTTGTTCAGTCACACAGTCGATTCTGACCCTTTGCGACCCCATCGACCATTTTCCTCCAGGCACCTCTGTCCTCCACCATTCTCCTCAGCCCACCAAGCTCTGTGCCCATTGTGTCTACAATACCATCTATCCATCTCATCTTTGTCAAAAGCCTTGGTATAGTCAATAAAACAAAAGTAGACTTGTTTCTGGTATTCTTTTGTTTTCTCCATGATCCAACGTATGTTGGCTATGTGGTCTCTAGTCCCCCTGCCTCTTCTGAAACCGGCCTGCACCTCTAGTAGTTCTCTTTCCACATGTTGTTGAAGTCTATCCTGTATTATCTTGAGCATCACCTTGCTGGCATGTGGGATGAGCGTGATTGTTCAGTAATTTGAGCATTCTTTGGCATTGCCTTTTTTTGGGATTGGAACGTACACTGATCTTTTCCAATCCTGTGGCCACTGTTTTGTTTTCCAAATTTGCTGGCATATTGAACGCAGTAATTTGATTCCATCATTTTTTGGGCTTTGAAAAATTCAACTGGGATACCATCATTTCCACTAGCTTTATTGTTTGCAGTGCTTTTTAGGGCCTTTCTGACTTCACTCTCCAGAATGCCTGGTTCAAGTTAAAATTTCTCATTATTGTAATTATCAGGAGTGTTGAGGTCCTTTTTGTAGAGTTCCTCTGTGTACTCTTGCCATCTTTTTTTGATCTCTTCTGCTTCAGCTAACTCATTTCCATCTTTGTCCCTTATCATGGTCATTTTTGCTTTATATGTTCCCTTGATTTCCCCAATTTTTTTGAAAAGATCTCTAGTCCTGCCTCTTTTGTTGTTTTCCTCCATTTCTTTGCACTGTTCGTTCAGGTGGTTTTCCTTATCTCTCCTTGCTTTTCTTTGAAATTCTGTATTCAGATGGTTGTATTTTTTCTTTCTCCTTGGACTTTTGCATTCCTTCTTTCCTCTGCTTTTTTAAGGGCCTCATCAGACAACCACTTTGCTTTCTTACGCTTCTTTTCTTTTGGTATGGTTTCTCTTGCTGCCTCCTGCATGATGTCCCACGTCTCTGTCCATAATTCTTCTGGTACTCTGTCTATCAGGTACAGGACATTAAATCTGTTCATTACCTCCACTATGTATTCTTTAGGGATGTTGTGTAGGTCATATCTGTCTGGTCTATTTGTTTTCCCCATTTTCTTTAGTCTAAGCCTGAATTTTGCGATCAATAGGTTGTGATCTGAGCCACAGTCTGCTCTAGGTCTTGTTTTTGCTGACTGAATGGAGGTTCTCCATCTTTGACTACAGAGTATGTAATCAATCTGATTTCGATGCTGGCCATCTGGTGATGTCCATGTGTAAAGCCACCTCTTGTGTTGCTGGAAAAGGGTGTTTGCTATGACTAGTGCATTCTCTTGGCAGAACTCTATCAATCTTTGCCCTGCTTCATTCTGTGTTTCAAGACCAAACTTGCCTGTTATTCCATTTACTTTTTGATTTCCTACTTTGGCATTCCAATCTCCTAAGGTAATGTGGACATCATTTCTTGGTGTCTGTTCTATGAGGTGTTGTAGGTCCTCATAGAACTGATCATCTGTGACTTCATCTGCACTAGTGGTTGGTGCATAGACTTGGATTACAGTGATATTGAAAGGTTTGCCTTGGATTCTGACTGACATCATTCTATCATTTTTGATATTGTATCCCATTACTGCTTTCCTCACTCTTTTGTTGACAATTATGGCTACTCCATTTTTTCTGAGGTTTTCTTGCCCACAGTAGTAGATATGATGGTTTCCAGAGCTAACGTTATATACCTGTGTGGTACTTCCTTCATTCCCTAGTACAGTGTTTCCCAACCTTTGTTTTTTGGACTTCAATTCTCAGAAGCCTAAGTCGATTCCCCAAAGCACTGATCAGCTAATGTACTGACTTAGGCTTCTGTGAATTGAAGTCCACCATTTTACCGCAGAACATAGTTTGGGAAACACTGCACCTAGTAGATGGATCTTGGATTGGTTAGCCATAAATCACTACATGTATTATTAATGTTTGATACTGTACAACCTGAGTTTGAGCTCTTGTGATACATTTCTGGATGTTAATAGAGTAGGTGGGTTAATGAGCAGTAACATTCCCAGCCTGGATTCTTGCCTTAATCTCTTCTTCACTCAATGAATTCTCGAGTATCCTATTCAGGAAACATATACCAAACCTTGCTGTTTAGACATCATTACCTCTATGGATATCTAATTTGTGACCAATATTGATAGTGTGTTCTTTTGACAGCCATTATGATATATAATGTTGCATGTCAAGGATTTGAATTTCAGTCAAAAAAGCATCAAATATGATTGTGATTTGAGCAATTACTGGAAGATTCCGCTCTAAGCAGATAATTGTATCACATCAAAACATTATTATTTGCTGCTTCATCCATTTTTTACAGTGCAGATGCTATAAAATTCTAAAGGTCCATGAATTTAAAAAAGTATTGTAGGGGAAATGCAAATTAAGAAGATACAAGCACTCTTGTGGTTACAATGGTTAAACTGTTGTACTGCAGTCAAAATTATGCTCACAATCTGGGTTCAATCCTGAAGGAGATTAAGATTGACTCAGTCTGTGGTCAGTAAAATGAGTGCCCAGCATGCTTGGGGCAAAATGCTAATTACCTTGCGAACTGCCCAGAGAGTGCACTAAGTGCTATGGGGATGTATATGTGTAATTGCTCTTGCTATATAACACTGATAACATTTAAATAATGCAAATATTGGTTTACTAAGCAACCATGTAAAGTGAAAAATATCACCAGTCATAGCTAGTTTTTGAAGATCCTTCTTTTTTCGTGGCCTGATCTAACCTTGGACTGCCAAAATAAAGTCTCTTTCTTCGCTTTGTTGTTGGCCAAATTTAAGTCCTCATCAGTGTATGTTTCTGGCCATAATTGGCAGACCAGTAAATGAGCTGAATTCTGTATCTCTCCATGTTCACACAGCATGTTGTTGTCTGCCAGCAACCCACACTTGAGCATATTGGTCTTGCATTTAGGAACTCCAATCCTCAGCCTATTCAGGGTCCTCCAAGTGACATAGAGAAAGTTGAGTTCATCAGCTATATCCTCCTTTAATGTTGTTCCTTGCCCAGTGAGCTGCTTCCTCCATCTTCTAATTTGGTTTTGCTCTTGTGTACACTCAAGAATGTGTGTTTTTGCCATACCATAAATCTCTTCCTGGATCTGAGCTGGCTGACTTGAAGCTCATATCCCTTCAGAGGATGTCAAAGCTCTTGTTTAGTTCTCTCAGCATACCTGTCAACCCGTGGCTCTGGAAAAACGGGACCTGCGCAGATCGCTTGTGCGCAGGTCGCTTTCCATGCATGCGTGGAAGTGCTATGCTGCTTGCGCAGCCCCTATGCAAGCAGCGTAGCGCTTACGCGCATGCGTGGAAGGGTTTTACCCCTTTCACGCATGCACGGAAGCGCTATGCCACTTGCGTAGGGGCTGCGCAAGCGGCGTAGCACTTCCACGCATGCGTGGAAAGCGTTTCCCCCTGCTGCCAAATTACGGGGTTTTGGCAGCGCGCGGCGGGTTATGATGTCAATCGACGTCAAATTACGGGGTAATCCCGGCCAAATCGGGATGGTTGACAGGTATGTCTCTCAGCATCTGCTGCTACTTCTCTCCTTATCCTAGGTGTAGGTTTGAGGCATCCTGTCACTATACACATAGCTTCATCAACAGCAATGTCAACCTCTTTTGTGTAGATGCGCTCCATCCTGGAGCAGCATACTCTGCTGCCTAGATGCTCAAGGACAAAACTGATATAAGCAGCATGGGTGGTTGAGTTCACCATTTATAGTTTGTCAGTTTCCTGATGATATTGTTCCTTGTACTAACTTTGGCTTTGGTGTTCAGGCAGTGCTGCTTAAAAGAGAATATCCTGTCAAGTGTTACACCGAGGTATTTTGGTATTGAACAATGCTGTAATCGGTTCCCTTGCCATGTAACTTCCAACTCAACCCTTGCCTCTCAGTTTCAAAGGTGGAAAGCACACACTTGAGTCTTGCTTGAATTAGGCTTTGAATGGTTGAGGTTGTACTACTGTCTTTAAGTGCTCCACTTAGTGGACTCTCTGGATTCACAAGTTAATTAACATTTTGCTAAGTTTTCCAGCTACCACATCCTTGAACGGCCATTGCTGTGTTATCCGCAGAGATGTCACATTTATATTTTCTGCAAATGTCCACTAGTAGAACACGCTTATTACTCGAAAGTCCTTCAATATTTATTGAGATCTTTGTTATGTTTGGTCTTGACAAAGACTTTTCTGGTGGATTCATTCCTCATCTCCTTTGATTTGATCTAGTGTAAGAAAGATTAGCCTGCAAGTTTGCCACGCAGGGTACACCCGATTGTATTCACAATCTTTAAGGAGGCTCTTTCTGTGTACCGCATTTTTGGAGATAAAAAAAATCCAGTTTAGTGTAGCAGATAGATTAACAGCCGAAACTGTTAATTGGAGAAAACAGCTGTGTTAAAACTCATTGTGTGAGGTTTGAACATAAAGTATTCATAGTTTATGTGTATGCTCTCTCCAAGTTTCATTCTGAGGCTTCTAACATATTGCAGGGCAAGGTTAGAAATGGCTTTTTATGGATGTAGGCTTTTTGACTTCTGTAATCTAATTGTTTTAAAAATCTACATTTTAAATTTTCTTTTTTAACTGGTTCAGCTGCTTGTACCATGTCAGATTCAACCACTTGTTTCCTGTTTATGCAACCAGAGGAGCCTTCAAAAATTAAACTGTGTGGTAATGAAGGTATAAGGTTAACTTTTTCTACTATTCATCTGTTCACATAGCCACCAAATAATGAATGAGGATAAGTTACACTTGGCGAGACACTGGTAATAAAGTTGTTTTGCATTAAGGTTTGAAGAGGCCTGGAAGCTGTATTGGGCAAAGACGCAAAGACTGATAGTGTTCTATCAATGATGATGATGATATGTGATAATAAATGACAATAAAATAAATAACATTTACAGTAAAACCCCTACTTACGAAAAAAGTCCGTTACATAGTCTTTTGCTTAAATCGTTTTTTATGTAACTCGAAGCAAACCCATAGGAAAAAATATGTTTATGTAACTCGAAGCAAACCCATAGGAAAGATGAAATTTTTATGTAAATCGAAGCAAACCCATTGGGAAATGAATTTTTACGTAACTTGAAGTAAACCCATAGGAAATCATGTAAATCAGGACATGGTTTTAGCACAAAATCATTATGTAAGTTGAATTTTATGTAACTTGAGGCATATGTAAGTCGAGGTTTTACTGTACTTTTGTTATGTGCTGTCAAACCACATCTAGATTTGAGGAGTGTTTTTACCAACACTTTCCAGTGAGTTTCCATAGCTGAGCAGAGATTTGCACTGAGGTCTCCAGAGTCTTAGTCTGTCTCTCTAGCCACTAAATTAAGAGGAATCTTAATGAATCTTGTTTTTATGCTACTGCTATTAGAAAGAGGATTTTCATGCTACATTTCATAACTGCTTGATCTTAAAGCACACAGGATTGTCTCTGAGGTAAGGAAAGAGCTCTTTCTTACATGCAGTCAGTTTTACCATTTTAGATTTCCAACCTTTAAAGAGCTAAATTGCATGTTTGAGATAGTTATCCAAGGGTGCCACACATTACCAATGTGATAAGCATGATGCATAGTGGGACTAAATGGTACCAAAGTAAGTTTGTGCAAATTGTCTGTTACCTTGTTCTATAAGGTGACTAGGCCATTTGAGCACAGGACAAAGTCCACATATCTCCAACTTCTATCAAGATCATTTTATAGTAGCAAGCTATTGATTACTTTGCTAGGCATATTACATTTCTTTCATGACCATCCCTTGCAAAGATACTTGGGTTTCTTTGGTTTTTTTTTAAACAGCAACAAAAGTAGAACCTGCTCAGAGAGTAAGGACATACAACTATGTATTGGGCAGGAGAGACGATTCTCAGAAATAGTTGGTTATTCATTCAGGGCTATGGTGACTTTTAGCTGGTGGATGCGATTTTAGCACCTTCCTGTCTCTGTGTCTGCAAAGCTATAAAATCCACAAAGACATTTTATTTCCTTGTTGTTTTGATTTTCTTGAAAAAGCATCCCAAAAGACAACAACAAGGAGATGTCTAGGGGGAGGAATGGTGGGGTCTGATGAGTTTTCTGGGCTTTATGTTATTTTCCTGTTTGAAATAGTTGGAATACGTTTTTCCCTCTTTTTTATTGTTCTGTGTATTTGACCTGATTTGTATTATGTTGATCAGTTTTGTATGTTATATATTTAAAATTAACAATAATGTTAAAAAATATAGAAATATAATAGTACGATAATAGTTAACAAGATACTGTTAGATTAAATAAGGTAGCTATAAATTGTTACAAGTACATATAATTGAGTATAGATTTGGATATTCAAAATGAATAAGAAATAGACAAGATAATAAATGTAAGTCTTAGATTATATACAATTTATTGGAATATAATTATTGAGATATAACAAAGAGTGGGAAGGTACTACATTGTTACAGTTGTATTCTGTTTTTATTAATGTTTTTGTTTTTGTAGTTCTTTTTGTGTCTTGATTTTGTTATAATTTTTTGAAAATGTAATAAAGTTTAAAATAATAATAATAAAAGAAAAAAAGCATCCCAAAAGACAACAAGGAGATGTCTAGGGGGAGGAATGGTGGGGTCTGATGAGTTTTCTGGGCTTTATGTTATTTTCCTGTTTGAAATAGTTGGAAATTAATGTATTCCAAAAGATTCCAATCTCTTGGTAAAATGAGTATCTGAATATTTATAATATTTTTAATATTTATAAGAAAATGTGCACCTATTTGAGAAATGTAAATATGAATAGTTGCTTAGCAGCTGATCTTAGAAAAAAAACAACCCAACCTACATCTATGTATATACACATGTACTATATTGTGAAATGGGAATGTATTCTGGTTGAATTTAATACCAGTAAATATCCATCTGACTTCTGCAGACTTTTTAATTATGTTGCAGATATATAATTCCACTTATCCAGAATTATATGATATCTGCTCTTGTATATACTTTGTATATGTTACTTTTTACTTTATTCACAGACATAACACTATACAATAATATTATTTAACTTCTGAGATACGACAAGGAAATGAGCCAGCCTTTGTTATTCCACAGAATTCTTATTCAGGCTGGAACATATACTAGCAAAATGAAAAAAAGAGGGAAGGAAGATAATTGTGAGCAGGGTAAAATATCCCAAGACTGCACATTGTAAGATAAGTAATTGTATTACATGTGATGTAGCCTACAATAGCTTGAGCAGAGCTATTGAGGACATATGGGAGGCATTTGGGAGATCTCTCATTCATAGAGTCACCATTAGTCAGGGATGATTTGACAGCACACAAGAACCACAACAATGACATAGTAAGGTTGCTGGGGGGCGGGGTGGTGGTGGAGGAACAATGAATTATCTCCCTTTGGAGATAAAAAAATTAAGATTAAATCTCATTCTAAACAGAAGATACATATGCCTAGCCAATTTTGCTCTGGCATTAGAAATGCCATTTTCAGTTCCCTCAGGATTTGGATGGCTATTTCACAACTCAAAGCTATATTTTGTGATAGTTATAAGGGTGACCCAGGAAGCAACTACATCACCAACTGTTTGTCAAACATCAACAAATATTACTTGGTGTTCTCTAAATGTTTCAGAGTATTTTCTATAGTCATTACAACCTAATGACAACTTGGGATTTAACCAGTAATTGGCATCATTACAGCACAGCATGCACAAAGCTTTGCTACTGAGGAAAGATTCTTCCTCAAACCAAGTCATGTTATCACAAAACAGCTCTATGGGAGAAGCACTTGCTGGTTTGTTGGGAGACAGAGTGTGCAGAGAAAGACTATTGAAAGACAGTTCAACCACAAAAAAGGGGGGAAGACCCTCATTTCCCCACACTAACTAGTAAATTGTTTTGGAGATTTTTGGAGGAGATCACCTATGGCAGTAGACAAGGACAACCTAATTCCAGTCTATATGCCAGATAGACCACCAACCTACTTTTTACTCCTGCCTAGACTAAAGGTAGTTCTAGTGAGTGATGTTTGCTATGGATTGTGTGTGTGAAATTTGGGTTGGTAAACTAGGAATTTTGTTTTGGAATTGTTCTCCAAAAACAAGATGAAATTTTAAAAGAAAAAAATATTAAAGGAAAGGAGTAGGTTGAAATGTATGCATCTTGGAATCGCACCCCCCCCCCCCAATTCCCAAAAATGGACTGGTCCCTCCATGGACTATGTTTCTATGTACTGTATTGTGCAGGCTTATACTCACAAAAAATTGCTCTGCTTTTTCTACGTTCTGCTTTTTTGCTCATGTAGTTGTCCTCCTAGCATTTGTACCACAGTATGTGTGTGTGTGTGTGTGTGTATATATATATATATATATATATATATATATATATATATATATATATATATATATATATATATATATATATATATATATATATATATATATATACCTTATTTGCTGGTGTATAAGATGCATCAGAGTATAAGACACACTCTGTTATTACCAAAATAGCCCACTATATATAGTACAAAACACAGTCCATTTTCCCAGTGTATTTTAGGGGGGGGGGGGACTGGGTCTTATACGCCAGCAAATACAGTAATTCATCCATCTCAAACTATAGTTTGCATACAATTGTACAAAAACTGTTTTAATTTAATCTTATTAATATCATGAGCCACATTGAGTCCCCCATTGGGAAAAAGGTGGGCTATCAAACAAACAAACAATAGTGATCAGTGCCTTAAGGCAATTTTCTTTGCATCTGCAGATGATGACTTTTTGACTCTGAAAAAACAGATAGTATGCTTTTTCCTGCACAGTTTTCTAAATGAATAACAGGATGTAGTTTCAAAGAACTAGGAAAAAGCACATCATTAGATGGCTTCCTATGGTTTCCATCATTTTCATATTAATGGTTGGAACATTTTGTACAATTGTTAGGCGGGCTTTAATCATACAATGTAGTTTAGATTATGGGTTGAAGTGTGTGTGGTTAATTCCATGGTACTATGTCACTTAATAGTGTGCTACAGTATCAGTAAATTAAAGTTGTTGGGCTTTCTTTCACAAATTGTTTTGTTTCAGTCATCTGAAACTTGTAAAGAGAAATGATGTAAAAATCTCCAGTGTAATCTATTTCTTACCCTTAATTTACCAATATGGAGCATGATAGCTTATTATTAGAATGGGGAGAAATAGTAAATATGGGAACTTGGGTTAATTATTCAGTTGTCAGGACATCTGTTGCCAATCAGTGTAGTGTAATGGATAGAGCTAGAAGACTTGGATTTATATACCCACTCAGCTATGGAAGCTCACTTGAGAGTGTAACAACGTAAACTACTTCTTGAACATTCACTGTACCTCAAAATTCCTATCACAGTTGCTGCAAGTTTTAAGTGACCTGATGGTACATAACAGCAAAGTCCCTAAACACCACCACTGCCTGAAGCCCCCCAGATAATTTGACTAGCAACATGATTCATGTCTGTTAGGCTTCCCATAATGTTGAGTTTAAGCCATATGATTTCAGCTGTTTCTTGAAATGTTATCTTCATTAGGTGGTTAAAATGGTGACATGCAAAACTTACTGGGAAGCCGTGAGGTGGAGGAGTCAAACTATAAACCTTAAGGAAACCTGGACATGTTGTGAAAAATAGATTATATTATATAAATGGGCAAAAGGTAACATGATGAAATAGCTGTGCCTACCTGGATGATTTTTCTGGTTAGTAATTAGGACTACTCCCAGATGGGGAGGCATTAAATTGATAAAGCACTGCTTTGAGTGTAGAATATAACACCTGTACTTGGAGTCCTCTAGAGGTTTTGCATACAACTATTACTTTGTAGAAACAAGCCTCCGTGGTGAAAGTGATAAGTGAGTCTAGTGTTATTACATTTTCAGCAATCATATGGTCAGGTAAAATAATTGGGGGGGGGGGGAGATAATCACTATCCAGCCTAGACTTAAATGCTGCATTTTGGCTGATCAGTGCAGTCACTGGTACGTTAGTGACACAGCAACCAGTGGGCCACATCTTGAATGAGTGTCAATATGTTTGTATGGTGTTTTCCATGTAGTTGGTGCTGCATATTAAATTACAAACTACTTGTTTAATTCCCATTGCAGATGCTCAGAAGCAATGTAATTAGCCCATTAAGAGCAGGTAATTTCTTGTAAAGTCAATCAGGTGCATTGAGCAGGCATATCGATTGCAGCTTTGCTCCAGTAAAAAAAGAGAAGAGAGAAATGGTGGCTTTTCTCCATGATGTTGAAATATATCTCTACTTTCCTTTATTAAACAACCTAAATTTCTTTGTGTAGAAAATTAAAAAAAAACACCAAGTGACACAGGTGTGATACACTCATTTGAAATTATTTCTGTACCTTTAAAACAATCCCACTAAGATATTTAATGAAATAAAAGAACAAAATAATTACTACTTTTTGTGACTTTAAAAGGAGATTTTTAAACATTGGAAAAATGTTTTAAAACATAATTAAAAGAAGTCTACATTTCTTAAGAAATGTTATAGTTGATAGGGTGTTGGGTTGCTGGGGGTACCCCAATTAGGCTTGACTGTGTTTAGCAGAGCAAAGCGGCTAGCTGTGAACACAGTGACAGCTGGGAAAGATTTCTACACAGACAAGCAGGTTGTATAAGGAAAATAAAATAGCTTTACTTTTCAGCAAACACAGGAGAAGCAAAAACATGTGCCTGAGATAAGCAGCTCTCAGTACAGTTGGCAGCAGTCCATAAGAGATAGCAAATGTCCAAGTAAACAGTCTTTAGCAGAGATTACCTTTGAGCAGATGCAAGCAGTAGGGGACTACATAACCCATGTATCCTAACAATAATTATAACATAAACATAGCAAGAGGAACTAAGCAGATTCAGTTATCTGTAGTATTAGTTTACATATCCAGTATCACTGTAGGATCATAATCCATCCCAAACACAGAAGACAGACATTTGGATGAGCTTTGTGTTGGGAAAGTATTGTGTTACATGTTTGTGGTAATATAATTTATAAATGATGAATTTTTCAAAATTGTACCAGCCTGTGTTATGGAGATTTCTAAATCTTCCCTAGAGTAGATGTGTATTTGCTATGTACCACTGAGTAGATTATAGTAGGGGGGGCCCAACCACTGGGCTGTGGACCAGTGCCTGGCCACAGGCTGTCCTGAACTGGGCTGTGGGGGTGCTGGAGCCCCAGTGGTAGCCTTCTCCCTTTTGCATGCTCTGCTGGGTCTGCCCAGTGAGCGGTGCAGGGGTGTGGGCTTCAGACACAGCAGATGGGTGGGTGGCCAGGCCCCTCTTCTGTCTTGCTTAACTGTGGCAGGGCTCTGCCCCCTCCCCACCTGTGTGCAGTGTGATGCTGGGTCCCTCCTTGTTTTTGGGCTGCAGTGGGGCTCCTTCCCCCACCTGTGCACATTGTCGTATTTTGTTGTGCATTTGCATCTTTCAGTCCCGCAGCACCCACTTGCTTGTCTATGGAAAGGTTGTTTGGTATGAAGCCGGTCCATGGTGCAGGAAAGATTGGGGACCCCTGCTCTATACTACCAAACTTAAATTAAAAACTTAAATTTGAATAGCAAGTAGAAACCAGGTATGTGGCACTCAGTGATAGGTGGTGTTTTTTTTCTTCAGAAAGTATATAACACTAACATTGTTCAATATTGATATCTTTTGTCTCTTCACTTTTAAATTTAATGTAGGGATATAAAGCCCGATAACATCTTACTGGATGAACAGGGTAAGTGCTTTATTTCTTGGTTATTATAATGTGTACACACATTCCTCCATAGGGCAGCATATAGCATGACTTGTTAGATAGGAAACAAGTTGAGGCAAAAACCTTCCCTGAGCCCTGTGTTTCTGTTGAATTGAGTTTTAAAGCGACAAATTGCTAGTTATCCTCATCTATTCTGTGTGCATGTTTGTGAGTATGTGTTTCATTTAGAAATTGTAATGCATCTTCCCCTACTGACATGATAAGCCAGTTCTCTCTTTGTTTCTCTTGTTATATAAGATGGGGAGAAAGTGGAAGTTTCCTCTTTTGGTTTTGAATAAACAATAGCTTCTCATTATGTATAACCCTGAGCTTGGAAAGTTACTTCCAGAAAAATAATTAATTAGCAGCCATATTTTAAGGTGAAGTTACATGCTTAAAAAGGTAACACTTTTGCATCAGAGTTGACACTGTGAAATTGATTCAAGTTTACTCACTTACATAATGCAGATGTAATCTCACATTATATGTCCCTCACACAGGTTATATGGAACTATCTTGAAGGGGTTGTTTATTTTAAATTGATATTTGTGTTGCATTAAATTGTTCCGAGGTGAATCAGAGTTTATTTCCCCTCAGTATATTTAGAAATTCATTTACTCAGGAACAAGTTAATGTTTCAACACCAGGCAGGGAGTGCATGTGAAAATGTCTGTGTACCTTTAAATCTAATTTCTCAGTGCATAACATATTTTGCACAGCTTCATGTTATACGCCAGTTACGCCCACTCCTAGACTGGGACTCCTTGCTCATTGTCATGCACAATCTGGTCACCTCTAGACTCTTGATGACCATTTGTAGGCTGCAACTGGTCCAGAATGCGGCTGCTCGGGTGGTGATGGGTATGGGCATTATGCCTGTGCTTTGCCACTGCTTCAGGAGGTGCACTGGTTGCCAGTGTGTCTCCGGGTGTAATTCAAGGTGCTGGTAATTACCTTTAAAGCCCTCCATGGTAGTGGGACAGGATACTTAAGATAACGTGTCATCCCAAGGACATCTGTCCATCCCACCAGAGCAGACCGGAGAGGCTCTTTCATTGTGCCATCTGCTAGAGAGGCTCATCTCTCTAGCACCAGAAGGAGGGCCTTCTCTGTGTCTGCTCCGGCCCTATGGAACCTCCTGCCAATTGAGCTGCATCTCTAGACAGTTCAGGAAAGGGCTAAAAACCTGGCTGGCAAACCAGGTGTAGGGCACCAGCGATGTGGTGACCCCTGCCTGCTGTCTGATTTAGTAAGAACATTATCTCCCTCTTTTAATCTCTTTTAATCTGTAGTTGTTGGGGTAATTTTTGGCAGCAGTTTTAATGTTTTTTTTAATTGTTTTTAAAATGTGATACTGGTTTTATGTTCTGTGAGCTGCCCAGAGTCTTCGGAGTTGGGCGGCAATAAAATCAGATAAATAAATAAATAAATAAATAAATAATTTGCAAAGCAGTATAGTCACAAGGATCAATATACAACTACAAAAATAAGACAATTTACAAGACTTCATCAAGGACATGAAGATTGACTTATATTCCACTTAAATTGAGTTGAAAAAATACTTTCATAATTTTCTTTTTTTAAATCATGTAGCCTCAACCTTACTGGTTTGTCATTAAAATGTTTAATTGTCTGTAGGAACAGGTAAAACTTGGAAAATTAGAATATCGTGCAAATAGTTCATTCAGTTCAGTAATGCAACTTAAAAGGTGAAACAGATATATGAAATACCGTATTTTTCGCCATATAAGGCGCTCCGGCATATAAGGCGCACCCAATTTTAAAGGAGGAAAATCTAGGAAAAAAAGATTCTGAACCAAATACTGTGCTGTACCTGTCTCTCCCCAATGGGGCCAGTGGCATGGGCTGCCGGGGTCTGGCATCATCGTCCCTTTTCTGCTTCCCATTCCCGGGCCAAGCAGCGAGGGCCCCGGGAGAGGCAACGTGGCGGCGGCGATGGCGGGTCTCGGGCGGCGTCTCTTTTGGAGGCCTGGCCGGCAGGCAGGGCTCGGAGGACGGGGAGACTCTGCCTCCCATTCCCGGCCCGAATGGCGAGGGCCCGGGAAGAGGCAATGCGGCGGCGGCGATGGCGGGTCTCGGGCGGCGTCTCCTTCGGAGCCCTGGACGGCAGGCAGAGCTCCGAGGGCGGGGAGACTCTGCCTCCCATTCCCGGGCCGAATGGCGAGGGCCCGGGTAGATGCAACGTGGCGGCGGCGATGGCGGGTCTCGGGCGGCGTCTCCTTTGGAGCCCTGGCCGGCAGCAGGGCTCGGAGGGCGGGGAGACTGCCTCCCATTCCCGGGCCGAATGGCGAGGGCCCGGGTAGATGCAACGTGGCGGCGGCGATGGTGGGTCTCGGGCGGCGTCTCCTTTGGAGCCCTGGCCGGCAGCAGGGCTCGGAGGGCGGGGAGACTGCCTCCCATTCCCGGGCCGAATGGCGAGGGCCCGGGTAGATGCAACGTGGCGGCGGCGATGGCGGGTCTCGGGCGGCGTCTCCTTTGGAGCCCTGGCCGGCAGCAGGGCTCGGAGGGCGGGGAGACTGCCTCCCATTCCCGGGCCGAATGGCGAGGGCCCGGGAAGATGCAATGCGGCGGCGGCGATGGCGGGTCTCGGGAATGGGAAGCATATGCGTCTCCCCGCCCTCCGAGCTCTGCCTACCGGCCAGGGCTCCAAAGGAGACGCCGCCCGAGACCCGCCATCGCCGCCGCCGCATTGCATCTTCCCGGGCCCTCGCCATTCGGCCCGGGAATGGGAGGCAGTCTCCCCGCCCTCCGAGCTCTGCCTACCGGCCAGGGCTCCAAAGGAGACGCCGCCCGAGACCCGCCATCGCCGCCGCCACGTTGCCTCTTCCCGGGCCCTCGCCATTCGGCCCGGGAATGGGAGGCAGTCTCCCCGCCCTCCGAGCTCTGCCTACCGGCCAGGGCTCCAAAGGAGACGCCGCCCGAGACCCGCCATCGCCGCCGCCGCATTGCATCTTCCCGGGCCCTCGCCATTCGGCCCGGGAATGGGAGGCAGTCTCCCCGCCCTCCGAGCCCTGCCTACCGGCCAGGGCTCCAAAGGAGACGCCGCCCGAGACCCGCCATCGCCGCCGCCACGTTGCCTCTTCCCGGGCCCTCGCCATTCGGCCCGGGAATGGGAGGCAGTCTCCCCGCCCTCCGAGCTCTGCCTACCGGCCAGGGCTCCAAAGGAGACGCCGCCCGAGACCCGCCATCGCCGCCGCCACGTTGCCTCTTCCCGGGCCCTCGCCATTCGGCCCGGGAATGGGAGGCAGTCTCCCCGCCCTCCGAGCTCTGCCTACCGGCCAGGGCTCCAAAGGAGACGCCGCCCGAGACCCGCCATCGCCGCCGCCACGTTGCCTCTTCCCGGGCCCTCGCCATTCGGCCCGGGAATGGGAGGCAGTCTCCCCGCCCTCCGAGCTCTGCCTACCGGCCAGGGCTCCAAAGGAGACGCCGCCCGAGACCCGCCATCGCCGCCGCCGCATTGCATCTTCCCGGGCCCTCGCCATTCGGCCCGGGAATGGGAGGCAGAGTCTCCCCGCCCTCCGAGCCCTGCCTGCCGGCCAGGGCTCCGGCGGCGTCTCCTTTTGAGCCCTCCCGGCAGGCAGGGCTCGGATGGCGGGGAGACGCATCTGCCTCCCATTCCCGGGCCGAATGGCGAGGGCCCCGGGAAGAGGTATTTGCCGTATAAGACGCATCAACTTTTCCCCCCCAGTTTTGGGGAAGAAAAAGTGCGTCTTATATGGCGAAAAATACGGTAGACTCATTACATGCAAAGCGAGAGAATTCAAGCCTTACTTTGTTATAATATTGATGCTTATGGCTTACAGTTTATGAAAACCCCAACCCCCCAATCTCATGTACCCCATAATCATCACATAATCTCATGTATGCTGTATGCCATGATCATCACAATTATAATGAATTAAGGCATGACATCTCTCACTTTGCCTGCAGTGAGTCTATCTCATATATTTGTTTCACCTTTTAAGTGAAATGAATGAACATTTGCATGAAATTCTAATTTTCCGAGTTTCACCTGTATATTTCCAGGGTCAAAAAAATTAGATACTTACAGTCAGAGCAGCAGGTTTTAAAAAGCAAGGCATTGCCTTCTGGTGTCTACTGTAACTATTGTTTTGCAATGAATCTTTTCCAGAGAAGATGGCAATTTTATTGTTGGGAGGATCATCAGACCAGTTAGAGGGACATTTACCTGGCCTCAATAGGATTACACTCCTGTTGAAGATAAGGTTCACTGACTGGGGGTACTCTTGGAGCTAGCTCTCTCTATGGAGGTGTAAATATTTGCTGTGGCCAAGAGTGTCTTTTATCAGCTTCAATTGATTGCCCAGCCATGCCTTTAGACTAGTTTATTAGACTCTTCATAGGGCTGCCTTGAAGTCAGTATGGAATCTTCAGCAGATCCAAAATACAATGGCTAGACTGACTACTGGCATCAACAGCCATGAACACATATTCCCAGTTTTGGCACACTTTCATTGGCACTATTTTAGTTTCATTGTTCAATTTAAGGTGCTGGTTGTACCTTATAAGGCTCTTAACAGTTTAAGGCCTCAATATGTTTACTATAATATCATTCATAGACGAACAGTTCTAGCACAGTACACCCACCCACTTGGATATAAGGGCTCAAAATGCTTCTGTTGTTGGACCTTGTGCAACTATTACAGCCAGATGGTGATGGCAAGCATTGTCTCAAGGGACACTTTATTGAAAATGAGGGTCTGTTTCTAAGGATTTTCTATTTGAAATCTTTTTCAGATTTATTCTGCTGACATTCAGAGAAGTGGTAGCTTTAGAATTCATTTGGTATTGTCTTTCAGTTATATGTCCTTGAAATCAATGCCCTTCCATACTATTTCTTCTTTGTAATTTCTATGTGTGTTTCTCCAACCGTGGCAAGAGAGATGTGTGACTCTGTTCAAGCATGCAAAGAGCCTTTTACCTGCAGTTCAGTTTTTTTTTCCTGTGCCATTCTTTTTGCAGAATCAGTATCTATCTTTAGACTACTAAGATTGAACATGTTTTCCTGTTGCTTTCATTCCTTGGGGATGGTATTTTTTAACTTTTGTTCTACCACTTTTTCACCTTTGCTAAGCCTGTGCCCAGCTGTGGTAGAATCAGGAGAGGTTCTGTCAGAGTGTAAATTCAGGGGTGAGAAGAAGAGCCATCATAACCCTTATAGCTAGCTACACATGGTATAAGATACTGTTACAATTGCTTGACACATTTTTAAGTTAGCTGTCACAATGTACAGCTCCATAAATGTATTTGCAGGCGCACCCCCCAATAAAGGACTCAGACACTGATGAAAGTGGATAACGGCATTGGGCCACATTTATTGATTCATGCCCTAGTCCGAATTATAAATTTCTATTGGTAATTGACCAATCATAATTCTTAAGGCAAGCAGGCCGAAGTAACACTGGTAAGGTACCACCCAAAATTGCCCACGGCAATTGTTACAATGTATCTATTTGTATCAATTTGTTTGTTAACAACAAACAAATTGTTGACCGTAGTCAATATCTAGCTAATGACCCCACCCTCTGACGCGTATCCGTAAAATCACGGGGTGATGCATGCTGTCTAGCTGTAGCCATCATCCCATCGCCTAGTTCGTCGTTGACCGGACAACGTTTAACCAACTTATGCCTGTCTAGTGTTGTCCAGTCAATTGCGAACCTGCCGGATACCTGTGGGTCATAAATGTTTACCTTACCAGTGCTACCCGCCACACGGAGGGGCTTCAAAGAAGGCTCGACGCCCCCCCCAGACCGTCAGCTCGGTCAACAGGCCTGCTCGCCAATCACCCAACAGGAGGTCCATACCTCCTCGCGACAGATGGGCCCCATCCCCTGCATAAAGGCTGTAATTTTGTAGGCTAATGGCGGGGTGACGACTGACCTGCCCCCAACCCCTGTCGGCAAGGAAGTGCGCCACAGCCCTATTTACCATGCGTCTAGCGCGGTCAAGGGCCTGGAGGTCAAAACCTCCCCTGTACGTGTGCCGCGGGACCATGTCCGACCAAACGAGGGTTGTGGCGGGCCACACGTAATGCAGGTAGGCAAGGTCGCCGCAATTCGCGTGCTTTAGCGATAAGCCGGTGACCTGGCCCAAATCGTTGCCCCCTAGGTGTATGATCAGAATGTCAGGCGGGTCAGCATTCCGGCCTGAAAAAAGGAATGGCAACAGCTCCCGCCATAACATCCAGGGCTTACCATGCCATGTGAGACTTGCGTATGCACCCAGTCCCAGTCGGGGTCCCCACTCTGTCGCCGCAGCGTAACGCGCTGCCCTGTGCACGTAGCTATGGCCCACCAGCCATACTGTCACCGGTGTAATACGACACCCAGGGTCTGTAGGGAAAAAGGAGGAAGAAAGGTGCGGTGACAAAACTGGTACTCACGGTGGAAGAGGGCGAACATAAAACTGAAAACATTGCGAACCCCACCTTCCCATGCTGCGTATCTCAGCCCCGGAGTACCCAAAAGCAGCTGCGGTGGAAGCCGCCCCTATCCTGAAGGAATGGGTGCCATAACGGGCCCCTGGGAGGCCAACACTGGCCAGTGCTCTGCCGGTCACCTTCCAAAATTGAAACTTAGTAAGGGGAGACCCATCTTGGTGACAGAAAAATGGGCCATTGTGCGTGCCACGCAGTGCAATAAACTCCTGTAGGGCACCAACCGGACAGATGTCTGCCAAAGAACACCGTAGCAGTCTTACACCACTGCCTGCGCCATGCTGATCTGTCTTAGAGGAGTGTATCCTCAACTGAGCCCAGTCTTTGGCAACATAGACATCCTCGAGTTCCAGTGCCCTACGACTTGCATCCGCCTTAGACAGCATCACAAGCTCGCCATTGTAGCCGCGTGAAATAGGGCTGCCTCGTACTTATCAAAACAGAGGCCATGCCAGCCCCGGGCCAATTGGGTAAGAACCCCTGGGGAAATCGGGTGGCGGTCGTCCGGGCAACGCCCACGCTCCCGCACCCACCCCTCCAAAACATGTCTCACACGGAATTCAGCGGTACTATCCACATGACCGCCCACCTTGGCCATAAAAGCCAATGCTGACAGCCTAGATGCTATGGTGCGAGGTGCAAGGCCCTGGGCATGCAGGTAAACCATGAACCGAAGTATATGGGTCACTGGGATCGGCCAGGTTTCTGGCAGCCGGAATTGGGTACAGAAATCTCTGAAAGAATTGAATGCGTGGTGATACGCCTTACGCGTGCGTGGCGCTAGTGACAAGCCAATCGCCCGGTTCACCTCTCCTTGCCAATGGTCCATATCTCGTCCGGGAGTGGCGAGGGAAATTCCTCCGCATCCGGGGCCAAGGCACGGAACCGGGAGATCTGCAGGCGGGACAAAGCGTCAGCGATATCATTATTGACCCCCGGGACATGCCTGGCCCTGAAGAGGACATTGAGGCGCAGGCTGCGCAACACAAACTGGCGCACTAGGTCCATGACCCTGGGTGATTTGGAAGTCTGTGAGTTGACAATGTGCACAACGGCCGCATTGTCACACCAGAAATGGACAACCGAGTTGGCCCACTCCTCGCCCCATAGCATCAAAGCCCCCAGGATAGGGAAAAATTCCAGATACGTGAGATCACGCAGGCGACCCGTGCCTGCCCAGGCTGGTGGCCACCCACCATAGGCCCACTTCCCATTGAAGTACATCCCATAACCCAGGGATCCCGAAGCATCGGACTGTATCTGAAAGCGAGGGGAAGCCAGGAGGTCAGACCTCCAAAATGATACTCCATTGAACTCCCTCAGGAACTGGAGCCAGATAAGCACATCTGCCCTGATATGCACCCCGGAACTTAAAACCCAGCAACTCAAAGTCGCCCGGGTACACAGGCAGGAGGCGAAACGCCGACTTGATCTCACACTTAGCCAATAGTGCACCCGGGCCACATGAGCGCACCATGCGCAGGGCCTGGTCAAAAGATGTATACCTGACTGAGCAAAGGTCATCAGGGATAGCGTCATTGACCGATCAGCCGCCTGGGTAGGATAAGTGATGAATCAGGCGAAACTCGCCCGGTGACTTTTTGGGCACTAAGCCCAAGGGTGATACCTTAAGATTAGGGAAGGGGGGTGTTGGGAAAGGGCCAGCGACCCTGCCCGAATCGACCTCCTTAGTAATGCTGGCAGCAGCTACCTCCTCCCGCCCCCTAAGGGACAAAAGGTTGGGGGCATCCTGGGGGGACCTATCACCCACGAAAGGGATACGGAACCCCTGTCTAAAACCTTGAAGAAGGTAAACCGCATCCTCCTCCCTCGGGTACAATGTGAGCCAACGCTCCAACATGTCCACATTAATTGGGGAGGGGCCTTTTGGTGAACCAGCTCCCTCCGCGGCAGTTTTGCCAGCCCCCTGTCCGCCCCTTCCTCTGCCCCGCATCCTTCCAGGCCTGGGACAGGCGGAGGCCGCATGGGGGCCAGCGCAGGAGGGACACTCATGCCTGTACTTGCAATTCTTCCTGTTGCAGGAACCATTGGACGAGAAAGTCCAGCACAGCAGGCGGGCTGGAACCCCCTGCCCCGCCACCTGGCGGGGAGCCTGTGCTGGGGCCGCTCGCTGGACCGCATGTCCACAATGGTATCTTTCCCCGGGCGCAGGGCGCGTGGGAGTCATGTACAGCAGCCACAGCTGCTGGCAGGGCTCATCCCACCTCATCTCAGGGTGCAGGGGAATCCGCATACGGAATTCCTCGTCGTAAGCCAACCACGACGGGCCCAGGAAGTCAACCATCGCCCGGTAAATGTTGTCCAAATACTGGACCATCGGAATTGCCGAATCCGGCCGGGCCCTGAGGTATACCGCCATGCATATGAGGTAGGCCGGCAACCAGTTGGCCCACGTACGTGGTGGCTTGCGACGACGCGCTTGCTCCTTATCCTTCTCATCTTGCCCCTCCCTCTCCTCCTTGGTGGGCTCTCTGTTAAGGAGGGAGAAGATGTCCACATACTCCCCCCGCCAGATCTTCTCTTTGGTGGTCTGGGCCAAATGGTCCCCCAGTGGCAAAGAATACCCTGCTGTCGGCAAAGCCGACACAGGCATGGTGGAAACTGCGGGCATCTGCAAAGGAGCCTGGACTAACCCGGTCACCCCTAGAAGATTCCCGACTGGGTAAGAAGCACCCCCTACCACGGGGCCCTGGGTGATAGTTGAAGTCACCGGGTGGGGCGTTGGCGACTGGACCGCCGCACCACCCGTGCAAGGCCAAGGCCATTGAAAAGCCCCCCCCCCAACGTGGCCATGTGTGTATGTGCACTATTTTGGACCGCATACTCACATGCTGCACCCCCATGGGCCGCCCCCACCGGGGGTTCCGGCCCACTGGGAGCGTCGGAGCTCACGACCGCCATAGAGCTCGTCGACGGGGCTTGATCAGCACCGGCCTGTTGATTGGGGAGCTGCGAGGCAGTGGCCGAAGCCGGGCCACGCGCCTCAGGCAGCTCAACCCGTCCCACCGCCTGCCGCTGCCCAGCAGATGATGGATCGACCAGCACCCCAAAAGGGGCCCCAGGGTGACTAACCCGGGCCAGGGATGCCTCAAGGGCCGCAACGCGGGCCAGGAGGGCCTCCACACTGACATAGCCACCTAAACCAAGGGGGGGTAAAGGGCCAGCCGGCCCACTAACTAGAGGCGTCGGTACAGGTCCCTGTACCCCAGGGCCGGAATAGGGCCACGATCCGAAGCCCGGGCCCGGTAGGGCCGGGGAAGTACCCTGCCATGGAAGGGGGCCACACCACCCCCCAAGGCTGGAAGCCCCCGCATTAAGCTGTGCCCCAACGGAGGAAGGCCCAGGGGAATGGGTCACGCCAGGAGCGGCGGCCGCCGCTTGCGGGCCGAGGGCCGTGGCCCCTACTGGGCCCGCACGCGGACCCCCAGCCTCCGGCCAAGGGGGAATTAACCCCATCCCACCGGTCCCGGTGGGTTCGGGCATAGGAGGCTGCTGGGGAGGCGCAGCCGCGGTCCTCCGACCCGGATTGCGCCTCCGCGCAGAACGAGCCGCGTTCGCACTCGCCTTCTTCTTTGAGGGCATTGCAGCTAGCCGATGGGAAGCCGAAAAAGGAGAAAATCAGCAGCCAAGAGGCTCCCCGGTGAGAGTAAAAGCGACGGAGGTAAGAGGGAAAAACTTCTCCGCTCCGTCGCTTCGCAAAATGGCAGCTCGGCTGGCCACGCCCCCTAACTACCCGGATGCCTTCGTCCGATGGGGGGGGCCCCGCAAAGGGCGCGGCGGCCATTTTGGCGCCGCGCTCGCATTAGCTTCATGACTGTGAACATATATGCCTGAATGCTATCTATTCTAGATCTAGATTTCATAAATGTGTACAAACATATATTTTTCCCAAGTAGCAAGGAGAAAGAGTAGATACTTGGCCATATATCATTGTGTTTTGAATCATTTATAAAATTTGTCTGATGTTCATATAAGCCCCTAGGCTGACTAAAATTCAAACATTAATGCAATATGTGCAAATCTAAGAGAAATAAAAAACACTTTTAAAAACACTTTTAAAAACACACTGACTGGGAGGTGGAAGGTCAGCAGTTCGATTCCCGAGTACTGCAGGATGGAATGAGCTCCCATCTTTGTCCCAGCTCCTACCAACGTAGCAGTTCAAAAGCAAGAAATTGCAAGTAGATAAATAGGGACCACTTCGGTGGGAAGGTAACAGCATTCTGTGCACTCCAGTGTCTAGTCATGCTTGCCATGTGACCACGGAAATGTCTGCAGAAGCAGACGGCAGTGCCTCTTCGGCTTTGAAACAGAGATGAGCACTGAACCCTAGAGTCGGATATGACTGGCTTTCAAGCAAAGGAAACCTTTAATGAGTTTAAAATTAAGTAATTGTATTGCCTTTTACTTAAACTGAGATCTATAGATAGATAGATAGATAGATAGATAGATAGATAGATAGATAGATAGATAGATAGATAGATAATTTCATTATCTCTGCTGTTTTATATCTATGACTGCTCATGGGTCCTCTGCCCCTCTATTCCACAGAAGACTCAGACACCAGTGTTGGTTAAAAATTAAGGCCATGTTTATTATATTCTGGAACCAAACAACTACTCCATCAGAAACGGGTCTTCGGCAGGAATCTTCACCTTCCATCTGGGTATTCCCTCTGAACAATATTCCTCCAAGGCTTGGAGGGCCAAGTCCAAATTTGGACTCTCCTCCCTTCTGCTGCCCACCATCCAGCCAACACATGGCCTGGAAGAGTCAGCCCTCGTCCCAGGTGTATACGCCACCCTGGGACAACTTATTCAGCAAACATGAACTCCATTGCATGCCCCTGGGCCCTTAGGGGACCCTGTTGACCATACTACTCACCACAGGCTGGAGGACACATAGTTCTCCTTCGTATAGTTTGTGAATCTCCACTATTGGGTTATGCGCCTGTGCAGAACGCCGATCGGAGGCTTAAAAAGCTATTGGTTAAAAGTTTTGGCGGTAAGACCGCCCACCGTACTGCCCAGCCTGAGGCGCCAGTCCGCCATTTTACCTCAGTTCTCTTCTTTCCGCCTTAGCAGCAGGACGATCGTTGAGAGTCTTTTCTGAGGGAAAGTCTTTGACGAACTTAACAATTTTTTTCGGCGATCTTGTCCTTTGGGCAGGATTGCCACCCCGGTGCTGTTTCTTCCTTCTGGTGGACTCAGTTACCTACTCACTCCGGTCACCGTTTCCCCCCTCAAGGGGGTGGCGGCTGGCCTGCCCTTCGGGGTGCTCGCCTTCTCGAACCTTCCGTCGGAAGAATTTTTTGATGGCTGCAGCCTTCAAGCAGTGTTCTGCTTGCCTCAAGAAGTTCCCTGCCTCCGACGGGCATAGCCTCTGTCTTTTTTGCCTGGGAGAATCTCACCAGAGCCAATCCTGCGCTCACTGTAAGAACTTTACTCGACTTGCAGTCGAAAACCAGAGCAACCGGTTAAAAGCGCACCTTATGGAGCTTGCTTTGGCTCCCGCCGCGGCTGCTTCCACCTCTGCCGGTGCTGTTCAGCCCTCTCGGCCTCTACCGCTCCCTCCTTCTTCTTCCACTCTCTCTGTCAGGAAGAAGAAAAAGAAGGATAAAAATGGGGAGAAGAAGACGAAGCATGGCTCGGAGAAAAGGCGATCTCTCCCGCCTACGCCTCGCCCTCCGGTTTCTCCGGGGCCCTCGCCTCCCTTTTCGGTCGCGAGATGTCCTTCACCCAGATCTTCGATATGGGTCAGTCCTCTTCGGGGTCTCCTGCAAAAGGTCGCAGGGCTGGGGCTCCAGCTCGCCCACTGCAGGTACTCTCTTCTCCGCCTCGTGAGAGGGGCCGTCCACCCATGAGGCAGGCTTCTGTCTCCCCGAGGCATAGGACTCCGACGATAGACGAACCGGCAACCACCATTCCGGCCACCGTTTCGTCTCCGATCATTCCAACCACCGTTTCGCAGGCCACCGTTTCGTCCCAACCATCGGCGGTGGATGCATCCCAGGTGGACTTCTTTAAAGGGATGTTCGAGGCTATGGCAAAATCCTTTGCCCAACAGTTCAAGGCCTCCATGCCTGCAGCCTCTGCAGCTCCGGTGCCGACCACTGCAAGCCCCGGGGATGCTGGTCCTGCTGTTGCTCCGCCGACCTCTCGAGGGTCGAGCGTTCACTCCGCTGGCCCACCCATATCATCTTGGTGTGGTCCAGACATCAATGCGGTGAGCTCCCATCCCGTCGACCCGCCCAGGCCGTACTGGCGCGGTCCCGATGTGGATACCAGGATTCCTCCCTCGTCCTCCGATGATTCCAGCGCGTCTTCGGAGGAGGACGAGGGGGATGTCGACGCCGACAAGACGCCGGACCAGGCTATCGGCGCGCTTGACCCACCGCGTGGTGAGGATCAACGCTCCCTCACGGCGATGCTGACTTGTTTGGGGACCACTCTTAACCTGAAGGTGGACCAGCCGCCACTGGAGGGCGAGGACCACATGACCGCCAAATTGGACAAAAAGGCGATTCGACCGGTCCACATCACCATGCTTCCATCCATGTTGACGTCAGCGAAGGCAACATGGAAGAAGCCGGTGTTGTCGCAGTCCGTTTCGCCCAGGCTCGACGGAATGTATAGAGTCTTGGACGAAAACGTTGAGTTTCTCCAGGCGCACCCTTTGCCGAACTCGTTGGTGGTTAAGGCCTTCCAGCATAAAACGGCCGTCAGCGGTTTTCCAGTACCTTTGACTCCGGAAGGGAAGAAGCTGGACGTGGTGGGCTGTAAGTTTTACGCCACCGGTTCCCTCTTCCTACGGGCCGCAAATTACTCGGCTGCCATGGGCCTCTATCAGTCCCACCTCTGGGAGCAAGTGAAGGTCCTTGCTGCTAAACTGCCTGCCGATGCACAGAAAGGATTCGACGCGCTGGCGGCAGAAGGAGACTTTCTGGCAGAGCAGCAGATGAGGACGGCCAGGCACATCAACGATTACGCGGCCAAGGACATGTCTTCTGCCATCTTACTGCGTCGTCATGCCTGGCTCAGGGGCACCTCTCTCGATGATGCCATGAAAAAGCTCATCGGGGAGTTCCCGTTTGATGGGCAAGGCCTGTTCGGTCAGGACACCGATAAGGTACTGAACAAATTGCGACAGACAAATTCGACGGCTAAGTTCCTGGGGCTCTCCACGCCGACTCAGCCTGCCAGACCGCGGTTCCAACCCTTTACGCACCGGTATCGGGGGAACCCACAGCACCAAGGTGGCTCGACTGACCAGCCCAGGCCCGGGTTCTACAAACAGCGGCGCCAACACAAGCCTCACTACCAGCCTTACGGACAGGGAAAGCGTTCCGACGCGAAATCCAAGTCCCGGGTTTGAAACTGCGATGGCCAAGTCTCTCTCGCTCCACATCCCATACCTTCCCCTCCGGAACTTCCTCCAGGTGTGGTCAGGCATCACGGACGACCGGTGGGTCTTAAAGATCTTGTCCGCTGGTTATGCCATCGAGTTCGTACGAGTGCCTCGGGTAGGAAGACATCGTTTCACCACCTCGTCCCCCCATTTGGAGGAAGAAATATCAACTCTTCTGTCCAAGGGAGCCATCGAGCGGGTAACACCGTCCGACTGGGACAACGGCTTCTACTCGAGGTACTTCGTGGTTCAGAAGAAGGATGGAGGACTGCGCCCAATTCTGGACCTGCGCCACCTGAACAAGTGCATCCACACCAGGAAGTTCCAGATGGTGACCCTGCAGACCGTCCTCCCCCTCATCAACAAAGGGGACTGGTTCACAGTCATAGACCTCAAGGACGCTTACTTCCATGTCTCCATCCTCGAGGATCACAGGCAGTTCCTCCGCTTCCGCATCGGCAATTCTGTGTACCAATACCGGTGTCTACCATTCGGTCTGGCCACGGCACCGAGGGTCTTCACCAAGTGCATGGCTACGGTGGCTGCCTTCCTCCATCAGTGGGGGATCAGGGTTTTCCCGTACATCGACGACTGGCTGATTGTCTCCCCCACCAGCTCGTCATCCATTCGGGACACACAATTCACGGTTCACCTCATGGAGAGTCTTGGCCTCAGGATCAACTTCGCCAAATCGAAGTTGGTTCCCTCTCAGCGCATCGAGTACATTGGAGCGGTACTCGACTCGCTTGTTACCAGAGCCTTCGCCCCCCAGAAACGCTTGCAGGACATTGCACATGGGGTGAGCGACTTCCGGACCAAACCGTTCATCCAGGCGAAAAAGGCACAGAGACTTCTTGGCCTCATGGCCTCAACGACGGCGGTAATTCCTCACGCCAAGTTGAAGTTCCGGTCCCTGCAGTCGTGGCTCCTCCACGAATTCAACTCGCTCAGGGAGAGCCAGTCCAAACGGCTGACTCCGTCTCCAGAGCTGATGGACCAGTTACTATGGTGGACCATGCCACCCAATGTGGCCATGGGGAAGAGTTTTTACCCCCCGCAACCTTCGTTGCAGGTGTTGACCGACGCAAGCAACCTCGGCTGGGGGGCTGCCTGCGGGACTCTAACGGTCAACAATGTTTGGTCGCATCACGAGATGGTGCACCATATCAACTATTTGGAGCTGTTGGCCATTTGGAAGGCCCTACGTTCCTTCGAGGCCCTACTCACCGGCAATGTGGTTCAAGTGGCCTCGGACAATACCACGACAGTGGCGTACCTGAACAAACAGGGAGGAACGCGGTCCACCATCCTACTTTACCTTGCAGTGCAACTCTGGGAGTGGTGCCTGGAAAGGCACATCTTTCTGATTGGAGTGCACATTCAGGGCAAGCTGAATGTCTTGGCCGACCACCTCAGCCGTCTCACCTCGACGACCCACGAATGGGAACTGGACGACGAGGTATTTCGGTCCCTTTGCAGGGCCTGGGGGTCTCCGTGCGTCGACCTCTTTGCGTCGGATTCCAACAGGAAATGCCACAGGTATTGTTCCAGGGCAGGCATCGGACTGAACTCCGAGGGCGATGCCTTCATGAAACGGTGGGATCAGGACTACCTCTACGCCTTTCCTCCGTTTCCTCTGGTCCAGAAGGTCCTCATCAGGATGTACCAACACCGGGCCAACGCAATCCTCGTGGCTCCAGCATGGCCTCGCCAGCCCTGGTTTCCGCTACTGTTACGCATGTCGTCGCAGTATCGCACACTGCCGGAATCGCCAACACTTCTCCAGATGGAACACGGCCGGCTCCACCATTCGGACCTACCCAGCCTCCACCTCACCGCGTGGAGGATAACCCCAGACTGTCCAGGATCCTGGAGTTAGCACGGCGCCCTTCCACAAGGAAGTCTTACGCATCCAAATACAGACGCTTTTGTGCTTTCCTGGCATCCCGGCAGACATCCCCCCCACAGGTGGGACTACAGGACGACATGGCCTACCTCCTCCATTTGGCGGAGTCTGGCCTTAGTATCACTTCCATCCGGGTGCATCTCGCAGCGGTGGTGGCTCACTCCCCGGCTAGTTCACCTGCCTCTGGTGCCTTTCGTGACCATACGGTGAAGCGTTTCCTCAAGGGACTGCGGAACGCCTTCCCGCCGGTCAGGACTCCAACGGCGCAATGGTCCTTGTCTGCCGTTTTCAACGCGCTCACCAGGACTCCTTTCGAGCCTATGGCTACTGCGGATGTTCGTCTCCTCACGTGGAAGACGGCATTTCTGGTGGCTATCACGTCTGCTCGACGGGCTGGTGAACTGGTTGCTCTGCGGGCAGATGCACCGTTTCTCCAGTTTTTCAATGACCGCGTGGTGCTTCACATGGATATCACCTTCCTTCCTAAGGTGGTCTCCGAGTTTCATATGGCACAGACTATCTCGTTACCAACCTTCTTCCAGAACCCCACCAACGCCCAAGAAAGGACTTGGCACACGCTGGATGTGAAACGAGCTTTATTGTTCTACACCAGCAGGACAAGGGAGTTCAGGAATCACAGCGTCTCTTTGTGGCTTATGGAGGAAAGTCCAAGGGTGAACCCATCTCTGCCCAGAGGTTCTCCAAATGGATCACGTCTACCATCTACCTGGCCTACGAGTCAGCCTCACTGCCGCCTCCGCCGCATGTCAGGGCGCATTCTACGAGGGCGGTTGCCACATCCACTGCCTTTTTGGAGGGCACACCGCTTGAGGACATCTGTAAGGCTGCCACCTGGTCCAGACCTTCTACATTTGTCCAACATTACAGGGTGGACACCAGAGCCACTGCAGACGCCAGACTTGGCCGTGTCATCCTCACCAGGGAGCTCCGGGCTCATCGCCCTTGACATTTCACCCTACCTGACTATCATATTCATCATGGGATCATCTCATCTGACTGCCCACCGACCAAGTGAGTGTGAGCTTGCTAATCTCCCAATAGTGGGGATTCACAAACTATACGAAGGAGAAAGTTCGGTTTCACTTACCAGTGATAACTTTCGTTCTTCGAGTATATAGTTTGTGAATACACACTACCCACCCTGCCTCCCCTCTTGAGCTGCACGGATGAGATCAATTGGTTTATCCTGTGCTTGGCTTAAGTATGGAACTGAGGTAAAATGGCGGACTGGCGCCTCAGGGTGGGCGGTACGGTGGGCGGTCTTACCGCCAAAACTTTTAACCAATAGCTTTTTAAGCCTCCGATCGGCGTTCTGCGCAGGCGCATAACCCAACAGTGTGTATTCACAAACTATATACTTGAAGAACGAAAGTTATCACTGGTAAGTGAAACCGAACTTTACCTATTGGCCCCCCCCCCCACTAAACAGGGGTGGCAAGAAGACCCCTCTGAAGACCATCAAGGAAATGTTCACCCCCATTATGGAAGTTTCTCATCGACATCCTGAAACATTTCAGGCCTGTTCCTGGAATTGGAGTAGTGCGAAATGCAATCCCTGGCAATCACGGACTCTTTTATAAACCTGTTGATGAACAGGTGAGACGGTTCAGGACTGCAAAAGAAATTGCACCTAGAGTCACACCACGTCTGTAGTATCTCTGAACACACAACGTGTGTGTCTGGCCATATTTCATCCATTGCTTAGAGATTATGCAGGGCTGCATGATGAAAGCTGCTTCTGATAAAAACCCGATGTCCTTTCTTCCTACATGAAGCACCAGGACAGCCAGGGGCCCAAACAGAACCAAATCAGCCATCTTCATGACCACATCCCGGTACCACAAACCAGGGATACCAATCCTGCAGGTCCAGAACAAAAGAAGACCCATCTTTAAAATGTGTGTGGCTTCTGCTGCCCTCTGTACTGCTGAACACTCTTGGCTGTTTCAACTATAACAGCCTTCAGTGGCAGCCTAGGTTGGACACCTGTAGCAGAAAACAACCAGACAAGTGAAACTCAAGGCAAATGCCTGATGCCTTCATGAAATGGCATTCTGCTTGGTGCAATTTGCACTGGCGACTGCCTTCCTTCCTTACCTCTGCTGGGCCTTCATTCTTCACCAAAATTGTGATGAGAAAGTTGGGTTTAACTTACCAGTGATAACTTTCGTTCTTCGAGTATATAGTTTGTGAATACACACTATTGGGTTATGCGCCTGCGCAGACCATCGATTGGAGGCTTTAAAGCTGATTGGTCAAAAGTTTTGGTGGTAAGACTGCCCACCGTACCGCCCACCCTCAGGCGCCAGTTCGCCATTTTACCTCAGTTCCATACTTAAGCCAAGCACAGGATAAACCAAAAGATCTCATCCGTGCTGCTCAAGAGGGGAGGTAGGGTGGGTAGTGTGTATTCACAAACTATATACTCAAAGAACGAAAGTTATCACTGGTAAGTGAAACCCAGCTTTCTCCTTCGTATAGTTTATGAATCCCCACTATTGGGAGATTAGCAAGCTCACACTCACTAGGTCGGTGGGCAGTTGGATGAGATGAATCCATGATAAAGTACATCAGTCAGGTAGGATGGACCCTCATGGACGAGGCGTCTGGAGCCCTTTGGCAAGGACAGCACGACCAAGTCTGGCGTCCACAGTGGCTCTGGTGTCCATCCTGCAATGTTGGACAAATGTGGAAGGCTTGGACCAGGTGGCAGCCTTACAGATGTCATCGAGCGGGGTGCTATCGAAAAAGGCAGTGGAGGTAGCAACCGCCCTGGTAGAATGTGCCCTGACATGTGGAGGATCTGGCAGAGAGGCAGACTCGTAGGCCATGTAGATGGTTGATGTAATCCAATTGTAGAACCTCTGGGAAGAGATGGGTTCACCTTTAGACTTTCCCCCATAGGCAACAAACAGACGCTGTGACTTACGGAACTCACGTGTCCTGCTGATGTAAAACAATAAAGCTCGTTTCATATCAAGCGTGTGCCAAGCCCTTTCTTGAGCATTGCTGGAGTTGGGAAAGAAAGTTGGTAAAGATATAGTCTGAGCCATGTGAAATTGGGAGACTATTTTTGGTAAGAAAGTGATGTCGGCGTGGAGCACCACGCGGTCTTTGTAGAATTTGATAAACAGGGCATCTGCCCACAAAGCAACCAGCTCACCAGCTCGTCTAGCAGAAGTGATAGCCACAAGAAACACTGTCTTCCAGGAGATAAGACGAACGTCCGTAGTGGCCATCGGCTCAAAGGGAGTCTTAGTGAGGGCATTCAAAATGGTAGATAACGACCATTGCACGGTCGGAGTCTTGACAGAAGGGAAAGCATTTTGCAGACCTTTGAGGAAACGCTTAACTGTTTGGTCGCAGAAGGCACCAGAAGCAGATGATCCAGCTGGAGATTGGGCTACTATTGCTGCCAGATGGACCATGATGGAAGTAATGCTGAGACCTGACTCCACCAAATGGAGGAGGTATGTCATGACGTGGTGCAGACCAATGTTGAGTGGAGGCACCTGTTGAGTATCCAGGAAGGCACGAAATCGCCTGTACTTGGAAGCATAGGACTTCCTCGTAGAGGGGCGCCTTGCTAGTTCCAAGATCCTGGACAATCTGGGGTTATCCCCCACACAGTGAGGTGGAGACTGGGCAAGTCTGAGCGGTGAAGTTGTCCTTGCTCCATTTGTAGAAGAGTTGGAGAGTCTGGCAGTGTGAGAGACTGCGACGACAGTTTCAAGATAAGTGGATACCAGGGCTGACGCGGCCATGCTGGAGCAATGAGAATTGCGTGCACCCGTTGCTGGTACATTCTAGTGAGGACCTCCTGAACCAGAGGAAACGGGGGAAAGGCGTAAAGGTAGTCCTGATCCCTCCATTTCATGAAGGCGTCGCCCTCGGAGTTCAGTCCGATGCCCACCCTGGAGCAGTATCTGGGACACTTGTGGTTGCACTCTGATGCAAAGAGGTCGATGCTTGGGGTCTTCCACGACCTGCAAAGGGAGTGAAAGACCACGTTGTCCAGTTCCTACTCGTGAGTCGTCGAGGTGAGGCGACTCAGGCGGTCTGCCAGCACATTCTGCTTGCCCTGGATGTGGACTCCGATCGGGAAAATGTGTCATTCAAGACACCATTCCCAAAGTTGTACCGCGAGATACAGCAATGTAGTGGACTTTGTCCCACCCTGCTTGTTCAGATACGCAATCGCGGTGGTATTGTCTGAAGCGATCTGGATCGCCTTGCTGCACAACACTGTCTTGAAGGACTGCATGGCCTTCCATATGGCCAGCAACTCCAGGTAGTTGATGTAGTGGACGATCTCGTGCGAAGACCAGGTTTTGTTGACCATAAGAGTCCCACAAGCAGCTCCCCAGCCGAGGTTGCTTGCGTCGGTCAAAATTTGGAGAGATGGCTGCGGAGGATAAAAGTTCTTGCCCGTAACCACATTGAGAGGTGTGGTCCACCACACCAGCTGGTCCACCAGTTCCAGAGATGGAAACAACCATTTGGACTGCCTCTCCATGAGAGGATCGAACTCGTGGAGAAGCCATGATTGCAGAGACCGGAACTTCAGTTTGGCATGAGGGATCACTGCCATGGTGGATGCCATCAAATCCCTATCCGGAAGCAGAGGAACCGTCTGTGCTCCTTGAGGATGCTGACATGGAAGTAAGCGTCCTTGAGGTCTATCACCGTAAACCAGTCCCGTTTCTTAATGAGGGGAAGGACAGTTTGGAGTGTCACCATCCGGAACTTCCTGGTGTGGATGAACTTGTTGAGGCGACACATGTCCAGAATCGGGCAGAGGCCTCCGTCCTTCTTCTGGACAATGAAGTACCTCAAGTAGACACCGTTGTTCCAATCGGTTGGTGGTACCAGCTCGATGGCCCCTTTAGAGAGAAGGATTGTAACTACTTCCTCCAGTTGAAAAGATGGGGTGGTGAAACAGTGTTTTCCTACCCGAGGCATCCGGTCGAACTCGATGGCGTAACCAGAGGACAAGATCTTCAATACCCACCAGTCGTTCGTGATGCCAGACAACACCATGAGGAACCTCCGAAGGGGAAGGTACGGTAGATGGAGCGAGAGAGTCTTGGCCAGAGTGAAGTTAAACTCGAGAGTTTGACTTACCCTCGTTGCATTTTCCTTGGCTGTAAGGCTGGAATCGCTGCCCCCTTTGTTGTCTCCGGGGATGGTAGAAACCAGGCTTGGGGTGATCGGCAGGTCCACCCTGTTGTTGGTGTTGCTGCGGATTACCACGGTAGCAGTTGGTAAACAGCTGATACCTTGGTTTTGAAGGCTGGAACGAGGTGGTGAGGCCCAAGAACTTGGCTGTCGAGTTGGTCTGCCACAACTCGTTGAGCACCTTGTCCGTGTCTTGGCCAAAGAGGCCCTGACCATCAAATGGGAACTCCTCAATGAGCTTCTTCATTGAGTCATCCAAGGTAGTTCGCCGTAGCCATGCATGCCACCGCAGGAGAATTTGCGGATGACATGTCCTTGGCCGCATAGTCATTGATATGGCGTGCTGTATCATTTGCTGCTCCGCCAGGAAATCGCCCTCATCACACAGACTGTCAATTTCCTTTTGGAGATCGGACGGGAGCTTCGCAACAAGCATCTTGGTGCGCTCCCAAAGATGGGACTGATAGAGGCCCATAGCTGCTGAATAGTTCGTGGCCCAGAGGAGCAGTGACCCATTCGCATAAAACCTCTGGCCCACCGCGTTGAGTTTCTTCCCCTCAGGCGTCGACAGTACCGGGAAGCTGCTGACTGCGGTTTTATGCTGGAAGGCCTGCACAACCAGGGAATTTGGTAGTGGGTGTGTCTGGAGAAACTCAACATCCTCATCCAGGATTCGTTACATCCCATCGAGCCTGAACAAAACGGAGTGGGCCGAAACAGGCTTCTTCCAGGTGGCCTTTGCAGACATTAACATGGAAGGGAGCATGGTGATGTGGACGGGTCAGATGGATTTCTTGTCCAACTTTGCCATCATCTGATCCTCACCTTCCAACGGCGGCTGGTCAACCCATATGTTAAGGGCAGTTCCCAAACGGGTGAGCATTGCCGTGAGAGATTTTTGGTCCTCTCCTCTGAGCGGATCGACAGTACCAATCACTTGATCGGGTGTCTTCTCCGCATCCACATCCCCCTCCTCCTCCTCCGAAGACAACCTGGAATCATCGGAAGATGAGGGGGGAACTCTGGAAGTCACATCGTGACTGTGCCACCACGGCCTGGGCAGGTTGACGGGCTGGGTGCTCATCACATTGATATCTGGACCATGCCAAAACGGTATGGCCGGGCCAGCAGAGTGACTACCCTCGAGAGGGCGGCAGAGTGACAGCAGGGTCAGAATCCCTGGAGCGTGCGGTGGTTGGTCCTGGAGCCGCAGACACCGTAGGAATGGTGGAGAAGGGCGAAGAGAAATCGGCGGACGAGGAGTAGGGGGCAAAGAGCGGCACACTTCAGTCCTGTGTTTCTTCTTCTCCCCATTCTTATCCTTCTTCTTAGGAATGAGAGTTGAAGAAGAGGAAAGTTTAAGAGGACGTTCGGGCGGCAGAACACTCATGGCGGTGGGAGCCAGGGTGAGCTCCATTAGATGCACCCTGAGTCTGTTGCTATGATTTTGGACCGCAAGGCGGGTGAAATTTTTACAATGCACACAAGAGAGACTCTGGTGCGATTCGCCCAAACAAAAGAGACACTGACTGTGGCCGTCCGAAACCGGGAACCTCTTGAGGCAAGAAGTGCACTGCTTGAAAGCCGCAGAGGCCATGAAAAATTTTCTTCAGAAAAGGCCAAGAGAAAAAGAACGTTCAAGAAAAAAACACCCCAAAGGGCCAGCCTATCGCCACCCCCTTGCGGGGGGAACTGGCGACCTGATCGAAAAAGTGACTGAGTCCTAGTAGAAGAAACAGCACTGGGGCAGCAATCCTGCCCTAAAGACAAGATCACCAGAAAGAATTTTTTTTTTTGTTGAAAATCGTCGTTTCTGAGGAAACGACAAGGAAAAATTGAGGAAACTCTCAGCGATCGTCCTGCTGCTAAGGCAGAAAGAAGAGAACTGAGGTAAAATGACGAACTGGCGCCTGAGGGTGGGCGGTATGGTGGGCGGTCTTACCGCCAAAACATTTGACCAATCAGCTTTAAAGCCTCTGATCCATGGTCTGCGCATGCGCATATCCCAATAGTGGGGATTCACAAACTATACGAAGGAGAACGTATGCAACAAAGTCAGGACTTCCACCAAAGCCTCAACATTTTGTGATGGAGTTTGTGTCAACACAAAACACTCTTGATTTTACTAGAGTAGCCAGACTCTTATTAGTATTTGCTTAAAATTTGCATGACTTGCTACAAACAACTGCAATGGACAATGAAGTGCCTGAGCACGCCTCAGTCATATGATTTTGAACCCATGACGTATATTGAGTATTGACTCAATAGTGCTAAGGCAGAATATATTAAACAGTCTGAATGACAAGTCCATTTACTAACCCCCTGCTACATTTCAGCACTTTCATTTGCTAATAAACGTTTTGTTGTGTTCAGATGCTATTCAGCCAATCATGATGGTTTCCTCCAGCCAATGGGAGGACTGAGGTGGAAGATACAAAATAGTCCATAGTCCTTTTTCATCAAGTCCTTGGTACATTCAGTTTGATGAAAAAGTGAGGGAAGAAACAAGTATGTGTGTGGTTTTGGACACAGGGGAGAAAGGTGGAGGGGAAAGAGGCTAATAAGATTTCCGTGTTCCAGATTGAGATTCCGGGAATTGTTTATGCTGTTGCAGCTACTAAATTCTGCCTGTTCACTTCAGCTTATTATCCAAGTAGATTGCCTTCTGGGCTGCAGTCTTTTGTATTTTTCAGTTCTTTAAATGCTTCATGGCCTCCAAATGTTTAACCATGAAAGTGCTGAAAAGTAACTGTATCAGAGCCTTTCTAGCAGTGGGTTAGTAAATTTGAGGCATACAGGAGAAGGAAGATAGACTATACAGTGGAACTCTGGATAATGACAGCACCGGATAAGGACAAATCCACATAACGACACATTCGTTATGCACCACGTGATGCTCTGCATAAAGATGAAAAAACACCAAAAAACGTCCTTATGTGGGGCATTTGGTATCGATGCTCTGGATAACAGCTTTTTTTGCCTTTTTTGCCGCCCTGAGTCAGCTTTGTGCTGAATAGGGCAGGGTATAAATCCAATAAACATAAACATATAAACATCCTTATGCAGAGCATCTCCCATAGGGACTGCATAACGTCAAAATCTGGATAACAACACGACTTGTGGAACCAAGTTTTGTTGCTATCCGGAGTTCCATTGTACTTGTCTGTGATTTGATCAGCCATGATTATTACCGTGTCCTTTCTGAAACAGGCATCTGTTAAGGCCTCACACGATTCCTTCAGCCATTTCATTCTTGCTTCCATACTCACACCTTTCTTCATTCTGGTTTAGTAGATGTCTTGTTTTTTTCTGGGGTTCTGGGGCATGTTAAATGCGTTCTATCAGGAGTGCTTTATGAACTACTTTTTTTTAAAAAAAAAGGAATGTTTATCTACCGCTGCCTGTGAGCCTGACCAACAGTGTTGGTGGTTGCTCTTTACTTCATTGCTTGCCCCATGAATGACAATACAAGTGGTTGCAGTTAAACCAATGTCATAAAGTCCCAGATTAGTTCTTCGTACTGGTTGGGTCCCAAAGTCCAGGTCCACTAGGGCCCCTTTTACTTCTTCCTTGGGTGACTTCATCAAGGGAAGTGGGGTCCTAGAGGCCCTTGCTTATAATATCATCACTGTAGGCTTGAGGCAAAAAGCTCTTAACAGTATGCCTACACTAGGAGCAAGGGGAGCAGCACCATCTGTCCCCCACCCTGGGCCTCACCCCACTTTGGCTGTTGCTTGCTTTGGTCGGCTTGCTGCATCACTGCTGGTTTGCTGATGGTCCTCTTGGGTAGGCTTGCTCTTCTCAATGTCTTCTCTCCCACCACTCACATTCTCCCTCAGTACAATGGCTTTTGTTGTACATGGGGGCTTCCAATGTTTTTCTGCCTCCTCTCAGAGAACCCAGAACTGCATGAGGATAATAGTTAAGGATACAGTCCTAAATGTATTTATCTAGAATGATGTCAAAATGAAATGAATAAAATACAGTCAACCCTCACATAACGACGTGTTCAGATAGCATCATTTTCACTTAACAATGCGTTGTTATATACCACGTGTTCCCCCGCATAACAACGTTTTTAGTGTCGTTGTCCGGACAACAACGCTAAAATAACGGTCATTATCCCGACAATGACGCTAAAAATGTCATTATGCAGGAAATTCCATAGAAACCCGCATAACAACAAAAATTGCTTAGCAACACTACTTGGGGAACCAAGTAACATCGTTATGTGAGGGTCTACTGTAATCAGAACTAATCCTTTTGGGTAATAATAATAATTTCATGTCAGAGATTACTCTGGGTTGAAAGGATTTTTGCTGGAGAGACTCCAATCAGAGGATTCTTTCATGTCCCCAAGAGCAGCCCTCAGGTATCGAAACCTGTCCTTCCAGTCTCCAGTTCAGTGTCTTAACCACTAAGCCTCTGTGGGATATCTACGGTTACAGTTGTGATGTTGGAGTAAAGAAGGCAGCGCTGAAGCTCATCTGCCGTATCTTCCCAGTTTTTTGCCCCTTTGTGCTACCAATTGGCAAAGCACCAACTGAAATGAATGGGTGCAGGCACCTAATCTTGTACATCTTGTCTTCTCTTCTTTGGGATTGTGCAGGAAATGGGCCTGGTGGGTTGTATCACAAAGCCTTGAAACATTTCACTAACCTTGGAATTGAGTTTTAAAGCTTTTAAGTGTTTTTAATGGCATTCAGTCTATTGAGTGATCCCCCACAGCTTTCAACTCAGTTTGTTTGCTGAGGATATCTGTTTGTAAAGGCTTTTCTTTCATGTGATTGAACTGGTGGTTGCTCTTTACTCCATTGCTTGCCCCATGAATGACAATACAAGTGGTTGCAGTTAAACCAATGTCATAAAGTCAGTTTATATATTTCAGATATATAAAGTAAGTTGCAGGAGAGGGAGATGGGATTGTGCTATGGGTTTTAGTTGTTTTTAAAATTAGGAACATTGTTTTCCTATCCCTCTTGCTGAACTGTAGGTATCAAGGTTTACTGCAGTGAAGCAATGACTGTCTGACCAATAAAGGTTTGAAATGTGAATGTATCTTTGAGAATTTTGTGAATTCATCTATGGTTACTAGATGGATCCACATGTGACATAACTCACACATTGTAAACAAGAGTGAAATAGACACAACAATGTGCTGGCTAGCCCTGTCCCTCATGAGGCACATCCCAGTCTTACATTCTTACAACCATGTTTTGGGTGGTAGTGTGAAGGAACTGTATTACATGCATCTGCTGTGTTTGCATGTCTTCTCCAAGAGAGGGTAACTTTGATCCAGAATTCTCCCTCTAGTGGAGGGAGTCCTACTAGTCAAACTAATAGCGTTCCTACTAGTCAAAATATTAGTGTGACAGAAGATTGAGGGAGGGGCATGTTCAGTACACATGTTCATTTCGGTGAGACACATCTACATCAACACATGACATCTCACATACTTACAATGCCTCTCCTGGGAAAACACAATCCTATTGATTCCAATTAGGTCAGAATTTTTAAATTTGATTTTCACTCAATAGTATGACCACCTACATTTTACCAGAGCAGGTTGGTAAGGGTGCTACAGTAGTTGTTCTTGCATGTGTGGAGGACTTTATTGGACTGGAACCACATTGTATTGAGGGTAAAAGATAGGATCCTGTGCATTCTTTACATGGTTGTAAAATGTTCTACCCAATGTTAAAGTGATGACAGATTCTTTTTAAAAAAAATAATTATTCTATGTACAAACCCTCTTGCTCCTGTGTATATTAATTGCCATAGGAAAATAGAACTTAAAATATTTAACCTTTTAAATTAATCATTTCAAATGGTTTGTTTATTTCTCTTCCAGGTCATGTCCACATCACAGATTTCAACATTGCCACAGTGCTAAATAAAGAAAAGCAGGTTACCACCATCGCTGGTACGAAACCTTATATGGGTGAGTAATCTGATAAGAATAAAGTTCCATATTATTTATGTGATCATTGTGTGAAATATCATCTTTCTGTGGATGCACAATGAACATTTTAATCCAGATTCTGGCCAGGTATGAGAGGAATATAAAGAGATAAAAAGCCAATTCAGGTAATATTTCACAGCAGGTCTAGTCCTGGATGTGGAGTCAGGGCATCACCACACGCACCCACCCAGCTGTTTACATGAGACAACCTGTCCAAATGTATTAAGTCCTACAAGAGTTCAGCCAGACTGAAGAGCCATAGCTTGCAATCGAATGAACTGTTCTCATACGGACAGTAAAGGCAGCAAGTACACTGGCTTTACATGCAAGACTGGGTCATATCTTTGAAATATCATCTGGACCAACCCCAAAGCTATAAATTGGAGTATAAGGTTTTAGTAAATTGTATCAAAACTGGTGCCACACTTGTTACCTCAATGGTGAGTTAGAGTCATAGCTAAGTCATTGTATGTTTTGGACTTTAAAAAGCTGTTCATTGCCAGCTGTTCAATGCTCTAACAAACATATGAGGCAGAAATTAAAAGCAGCAAACAGAAGACATCACTTCTTACACATTTAATAGAGCAGGAGTTCTCAACCTTTTAAAGCCAGGGGCTGGGTCATGCTCACTCAGACAGCTTTTGAGGCTGGACAGCCATTTTGTCCATGCTCCACCACATGGCACATTCTGGGGTGGTGGAGGAGCTAGAGGGCCACATAAAATGGCGCCACAGGCCATTTGAGAATCCCTGTAATAGAGCATGATCATCTTATTTTAATGGCAATCATTGATGGCAATGGAGTTAGATTCTTCCACTAATATTTAATCAAACATATTGACACAGTCATGAACAATATAAAATAATATTTTGGTCAATTTGAATAACTGTCATCATTTTGTGTGTGTGATTGTGCAAGCATTTCCCCCTCACACAATGAATGCAAGTATTGTTTCTGTGACTGAGAAAAAGTTGGAGGGCTGTTCTGTGGTGATGCATTTGATGTAGCAAAACTGCAAGAAACACTTAGCCAACCTGTGATGCATAGGTATCAGCACTTGTAGAGAATCAGAGAAAGTAGACACGATGAGCCAGTTCCCCAGTGCTCAGTACATTTGTGCAATGACCTTCTGAACTACCATGTATATGCTTATAAAATGTGACAAAAATCTTTTGATTCTCATTTTTAACTGTAGTTTTTGGTTGCCACAGTAACACACACAAAAAAGGAACATCTTCTCACCTTCATCTTTTTTTTCTCATTAAGGACAAATGTGTTGTTAACTGCCTTTTGACCACATCATCTATAAATCAGAAATTCTGACAAAGTAAGAGTAGTATCATGTCATGGCCCTCCAATGAAAGAGTTAGAGGGTCTTTCCTTCTTTACACAGGGAGGAAATCTTCTTTCTTTGTCTCTGCTGTAATGATAGGTTTGAAATTAGAGTCTAGAAAAGTAGCTGTTAATAGATTAATCCCATCTATACCTATAAAATGGTGCGTTAACCGTTGGAATGTGACAAAGGATGTTGCACCGATCCCCACGAACCCCGTCCGAGCCTTCCTGCACTCGCCCGAACTGGGTTCGCAGGTAACTGTCGGATTGAAATTTTCAACCCGGGGGCAGCGGCCCCCCAGTCGCGAACAAAAAAAACCCTTCAAGCCCCAATGTTCCTTGCTCCGCGCCGCACCAGAGCCAATCAGGCTACGCGGCGGGGGCAAAAGGAACGTTCGAAAACCGGCTGCAGCCAATCAAAAGGAAGACAAAGAAAAAAAACCGCTGCTGTACCCAAACACGCGCAGGCAAAACTACAAGCCCCAGCGTCCTGCGCGCCATTAGCATGCAGAATGCTGAGGCAGCCAGCGCGCTAAAAATGAAAAATAAAAAAAATAACCGCCGCCGCTCCGCTTCCTTCCCACGGGCCATCCAGCATGGCCCATAGGAACGAAAGGCACCCTCCCCGCAACTGCGCTCCCTTCCCAAGGGCCATCCAGTATGGCCCATAGGAAAAAAAGGCACCCCCGCTGCCAGTGCCCTTCCTACCCACGGGCCACCAAGCATGGCCCGTGGGAACGAAAGGCACCCCCGCCGCCAGTGCCCTTCCTACCCACGGGCCACCAAGCATGGCCCGTAGGAGCGAAAGGCACCCCCGCCGCCAGTGCCCTTCCTATCCACGGGCCACCCAGCATGGCCCATGGGAACAAAAGGCACCCCCGCCGCAAGTGCCCTTCCTACCCACGGGCCACCCAACATGGCCCGCAGGAACGAAAGGTACCCCCGCCGCCAGTGCCCTTCCTACCCACGGGCCACCCAGCATGGCCCATGGGAACAAAAGGCACCCCCGCCGCAAGTGCCTTTCCTACCCACGGGCCACCCAGCATGGCCCGTGGGAACGAAAGGCACCCCCACCGCCAGTGCCCTTCCTACCCACGGGCCACCAAGCATGGCCCGTAGGAACGAAAGGCACCCTCCCCGCAACTGCGCTCCCTTCCCAAGGGCCATCCAGCATGGCCCATGGGGAAAAAGGCACCCCCACCGCCAGTGCCCTTCCTACCCACGGGCCACCCAGCATGACCCATGGGAACGAAAGGCACCCCCGCCGTCAGTGCCCTTCCTTCCCACGGGCCACCAGCATGGCCCGTGAGAACGAAAGGCACCCCCCCCCCTAAAAACGGACCAAAAAACAAACCAAAAACAATAAAAAAACCAGTCAAAAACAAAAATCTTACCTTTAAAAAATAAACACAAACACATCCACAAAAACACCATAAGAACATAAGAACATCCTTGCTGGAACAGGCCACAGCCCATCCAGTCCAGCATTCTGTCTCACACAGTGGCTCACCATTTCCTTCAGGGTATTCCCAAGGAGATGCATTCACCTGCTTAGGATTCCCTGGAAATGGCATTGAGAGATATCCTGCCTATCTCTCCAACCCCGAGGTTGTCCTTAAGTATCCATAATTATAGCCATTGATACCCTTGTCCTCCATGAACTTGTCTAATCCTTTCTTAAAGCTGTCAAGACTGACAGCTGTCACCACTTCTTCTGGCAGGGAGTTCCATAGACCAGTAATCCTCTGGGTGAAAAAGTACTTTCTCTTGTTTGTTTGAGAACTAGTACCCAAAAGTTTCATCGAGTGTCCCCTAGTTCTAGTGTTGTGCGATAGGGAAAACAGTTTTTCCTTATCTACTTTGTCCACACCGTGCATGATTTTATAAACTTCAATCAGGTCACCTCTTACACGCCATCGTTCAAGAGTGAAAAGGCCCAACCGTTGCAGCCTCAGATGGTAAGGAAGGTTTTCCAGTCCCCTAATCATTCTGGTTGCCCTCCTCTGCACTTTCTCCAACTCCATAATATCCTTCTGGAGGTATGGCAACCAGAACTGTACACAGTATTCCAGATGGGGCCTCACCATAGATTTATAAAGAGGCAAAACGACACTTGCTGACTTATTTTCTATACCCTTCCTAATGATCCCTAACATTGAGTTTGCTTTTTTCACTTCTGAGGCACACTGGGTTGACACCTTCATTGAGTTGTCCACCAGGACACCAAGGCCCCTTTCCTGGTTTGTCGCAGAGAGTTCAGAACCCATCAGAGAGTTTTGCCCCAACATGCATCACTCTGCACTTACTAATGTTGAAGCTCATTTGCCACTGTTTTGCCCACTCCCCCAGTGTCAAGAGATCCCTCTGGAGCTCCTCACAATCTCTCACAGTTTTCACTACCCTGTATAATTTAGTGTCGTCAGCAAATTTGGCTACCTTGCTTTTTACTCCTACCTCTAGATCATTTATGAAGAGGTTGAAAAGCAGGGGTCCCAGTACTGAACCTTGGGGGACCCCACTCTTTACTTCCCTCCACTTGGAGAACTGTCCATTTAGTGCTACCCTCTGTTTCCTGTCCCTTAGCCAGTTGCTGATCCAAGACAAGACCTGTCCCTTTATTCCATGACTGGTAAGTTTATTCAAGAGCCTTTGGCGTGGGACCTTGTCAAAAGCCTTCTGAAAGTCCAGATAAACAATGTCAACTGGATCCCCCTTTTCCACATGCTTGTTGACACTCTCAAAAAATTCCAACAGATTAGTGAGGCATGATTTGCCCTTGCAAAAGCCATGTTGGCTCTCCTTTAGCAGTGCCTTCTCTTCTGTGTGCCTATTAATTCTATCTTTTGGGATGGTTTCCATCACTTTACCTGGGACACATGTCAAACTGACAGGTCGGTAATTTCCTGGATCACCATTGGATCCTTTTTTGAAAATTGGTGTTACATTCGCTACCTTCCAGTCATCAGGCACAAAGCCTGATTTGAGGGAAAGATTATATATTTTGGCTAGGAGATCAGCAATTTCATCTTTAAGTTCCCTGAGAACTCGTGGATGGATGCCATCTGGTCCTGGTGATTTGTTAGTGTTTAGTTTAACAAGACATGCAAGGACCTCCTCCCTGGTTATTTCTTTCTGGCTTAATTCTTCACTTTCCCTCCCTACGAAGATAGGCTCTGTTTTGGGCATGTGGTCTCTGTCTTCTTCAGTGAATACTGAAGCAAAGAATTCATTGATTGACCATACCTGTCAACCATTCTGTATTGCCCAGGAAAGCCACGTATATTACCCCCATTTCCCTCCCCCACCCATTTTTTCCTACCCCAATAAATGTCCCGTATTTTATTTATATTTACACTTATGTTTAACACAGCGCCTCACAAACGCTGACCGCGACAGCCATGGAGCTCCAGGACTCAGGAGCTATTGGGGGGGGGGACTTGCAACACCCTATATCGCGGAGTTCGATAGAGACTGGTGCGCATGTATGGGAAATCGCGTGCGCACGAACAAAATTCAAACTGCTTCCTGCAGGCAGGCAGGCAGGCAGTTGAGTGAGAGAAGTTCTCTTTGGGTCTGAGACTGACCACAGTCAGTCAGAGCTTCTCCGTTGAGCCTGGCCCTGAGCATGACTGAGAGAGAGTTGCTTAAAAAACTGCAAAAGGGGGCTTGGCCTGGGCGTTGTCAATGTGCTGCAAAACTTGCCGCGCACCGGCAGCGAGAAACTCCGCAAGGCGGAAATGCAAGGGAGGTTTTTTGTTTTTTTGGGGGGTGGATCAAGATCTAAGACTGTCCCTTTGCACCCCAGGAACCATCCTCAGCTGCATGGAGGGCCAGAAATGAGGAGGGTCGCGTGGGTTGGGATTAGAGAAAGAGAGAGAAGGAGGGGGAAAGGATGCATTTCCAGCTGTGCCAGGGTAAGGGGAAAAAACCTCCCCTCTTTCTTTCCCTCTCTGACTCTCTCTCGTAGCTCCTTTTGAAAAGGAAGGAGCTACTGAGGGAGGGGTGTGTGGGAATTTGCATGAGATGTTGTGATCAGAATTGCTGATAAGGAAAGGGGCAGGGGGAGTCGAGGCAGGAGGGGAGGGGGAGAAGATGGAAGAGAGAGAAAGCCCCCCCCCCCCACCTCCTGGCTGGCTTTGCTCTGCTTGGGCGCTTTGCCTGCCTTCTGTCTCCTTTCCAAAGAGAGAGAGAGGGGAGGGGAGCATTGTGTAACACAGGTACATTCATTTTGAAGAATATTGAGATGAGCAAGGATTGGATCTGATTGTCAGCTTCTTTTGCCTTTACAGTATGTCTGTTTTTTCCTACTGCCTTGGCTTGTCCCAAAATTGCCCTTATGCTAAATAATTTTATTTCATATCAGTCCCTATTCCAGCTACCTTTTCAGTACTTTAATGCCTAGTCTCTCCTTGAAATATCCGGCAGGCTCTCTCTCTTTCACTCGAGGCTCCTGCCTCTGGTTCTATTTGATAGCTTGGTCCCTTGTGAATCCCTCAGCCTCTGACTTCATGCATTTGTTCTTTGCCTATGACTGTGTTTATTTTATTTTTTTATTTTGCCTGACTTCTGAGTTAAAACTCAGCTCATTCTATGCTTAAAGTAGTTATTCTGAAAACTGAGAATTCTTGATGAATGTGAATGTTTCTCTTGCTCAAAAGCCAGTCATATCCGACTCTAGGGTTCAGTGCTCATCTCTGTTTCAAAGCCGAAGAGCCAGCGTTGTCTGCATCTGCAGATGTTTCCATGGTCATGTGGCAGGCATGACTAGACACCAGAGCGCACGGAATGCTGTTACCTTCCCACCAAAGTGGTCCCTATTTATCTACTTGCAATTTCTTGCTTTTCAACTGCTAGGATGGCAGGAGCTGGGACAAAGACGGGAGCTCATTCCGTCCTGCAGTACTCGGGAATCGAACTGCTGACCTTCTGCCTCCCAGTCAGCATCTTAGGCACTTAAGCCACTGAGTAAACAAGAAAGAAAACAAAACAAAAGTCCCCCAAGAAAATGGGGAAAGGGTTCTTTGGCCCACACAGCTTGGTGCCCATTGCATCTACAATACCATCTAGCCATCCTATTTCTGGCCACCCTCTTCTTTTATCCTCCACCTTTCCCAGCATCAAGGCTTTCTCAAGTGAATCCTCTCTTCTCATTTGATGTCCAAAGTACTTTAGCGTCATCTTTACTGTTTGACCTTTAATGAGCAGTCAGAGTTGATTTCTTCTAGGATCGGCCTATTTCTAACACCACATTTCAAAGGCATCTATTTTTCTGTGCTTAGCTTTCCTAATGGTCCAGCTCTCACACCCATACATTACCACCGGGAATACCATTGCAATTTTTTGTTTGGAAGGTGATGCCTCTACTTTTAACTATGTTCCCCAGGTTTCTCATAGCTTGTTTCCCAAGCATCAATTGCCCTTTTATTTCATGGCTGCAATCACCATCTGCAGAGATCTTTGATCCTAAGAAAGTAAAATCTGCCAGTCATATCCAATTCTAGGGTGCAGTGCTCATCTCCATTTACAGCCAAAGAGCCAGTGCTGTCTGTGTTTGCAGACATTTTCATGGCCATGTGGCAGGCATGACTAGAGCCCAGCAAGTCACATGGCTATATTTGGCCACACCCACAGATTTGGCCACACCCACAGAGGGGTGTGCCCAAAATTTCCCTTATTTTCAAATCCAAAAGTTGACAGGTATGGGTACCACCAGTATGCGGATGACACACAGTTGTACTTGGCCCGTGGGGACCTCAGTGATGCAGTCGAAGTCCTTTCCAGCTGTCTGGAGGCTGTTGGGGTCTGGATGGGGGCGAACGGGCTACAACTGAATCCTAGCAAGACTGAGTGGCTATGGATAAGGGGTCCTGCACTATCCCGGGAGCTACCATCTTTGGTTTTGGATGGGGCCATTTTGCCCCAGACCGACCTGGTGCGCAACTTGGGGGTCCTCCTGGATTCATGGCTGCTTCTTGAAGAACAGGTGGCGGCTGTGGCCAGGAGGGCCTTCGCCCAACTTCGGGTGATCCGCCAGTTGCGCCCGCTCCTGGACCGGGACTCCTTGCTCATGGTCACTCACGCACTGATGACCTCCAGACTAGATTATTGTAATGCGCTCTACATGGGGCTGCCCTTGATGACCATTCGGAGGCTGCAGTTGGTCCAGAATGCTGCTGCCCGGGTGGTGATGGGGTGTGGGTGTTATGCCCACGCCTCACCACTGCTTCGGGAGTTGCACTGGTTACCAGTTTGCCTCCGGGTGCAATTCAAGGTGCTGGTTTTGACCTTTAAAGCCCTATATGGTAGTGGGCCAAGTTACCTAAGAGACCGCATCGCCCTAAGGATGTCTATCCGTCCAACCAGAGAGGACCGGAAGGGCTCTCTAATTGTGCCATTGGCCAGGGGGGCTCGCCTCTCTGGCACAAGGAGGAGGGCCTTTTCCGTGTCCACACCGGCCCTTTGGAACCTCCTGCCAGTAGAACTGCACCCCCAGACGGAGTTGCTGCCCTTTAGGAAAGAACTAAAAACCTGGCTGGTGGGCCACGTTTGGGGTACAGGTGGAGGGTGGCTTCCGTTGGGTGGTTGATATAGAGGAGTATGCCTTCCCCCACGGTTCCATCGGTACCTGCACCCCTTTTTTGGAGGTTGGTTCTTAATTCTGTTTTTATCTGTTTTATCTATGATTGTGAACTGCCCTGAGTCGGCCTTGGTCAAGTGGGTGGTATAGAAATTTAACAATTAAATTAAATTAAATCAAATATGCTGCAATTTTGCCTGGGTCACAAAAAAACCCCACATTGTCAATAGATGCTGATTCATTGGCAAATATGTAATGCCACAGTTTTTGTTTTGCATCCATCCTTTGGATCATGCATCAGCTTGAAAGAGAAGTTTGTTTTGCAACTACTGTACAGTATTTGCAAATCAATAGGGTCAGGTTTTGTAACAACTTTGAATAACAACCAAGGATTTTCCATTATTATCAGTTGTAAAGAGCTACAATGTTACTTTTTTGTTAGGCTGGCCAGCCATTGTGTGCCTCTATACCTGATGTTTTTAAATTGATGCCATGAGGGTTTACTCTTATGTCTGATGAAGTGGACTTGATCTACAAAATCTCACACTTAAATACAGGAGATAGTCTTTAAGGTGCCACAAGTTTTTTGTCTTTTTTCTTTGTTTTATTTACTCTCTAACGCAGGGGTGCCCAAATGACGGCCTGTGGGCCGGAACTGGGCCTTGGCTCCTAATAATCTGGCCCATGCTGCCTTCACCGCTTCCGGAAGTGGAAGTTAGACGTGCCTGCGCATGCACAAAATGCTGCTGTAAAGCACCTGCGGCTGACATAAACGTGTTTACGACAGCCATGGGTGCATTTACATCAGCATTTTGCACATGCGCAGGCATGTTTAACTTCCACTTCCAGTGGGAGAAATCACATGACCAGCCCAATCAACCACATGACCAGCCCACGGCCCAAAAAGTTTGGGCACCCTAGCTCTAATGTTATTTCCAAGGTGCATTACCAGAATATGCCACTAGAGGCCACTATATACAATGTAATCTATATGGCTTACTAGGTTCCACTGTTTTGGGCAATCAGGGTGGGGTACACAAAAAGATCCTCCTCAAAGATTGTAGTATTTTTGAACCACAAACAGGTGTACCCCAGGCAATGGCCAGCTTGTGCCAGCTAATCTTTCTCACAGTAGATCAGCCTACAAGGTGAAAAGGGTGGGGTACAAATTAAAATCGAAATCGAAAAGGAACTGCAGAATGAACTCACCAAAAGGTGGCTTCATTTTGACAGTTTCACATCTGGCTTAGACATGAAAGAAGAAGGAAACCATGACAAGTCTTGGAACCCATCTCCCATGGATAAAGAGGGGACTATCATAGTATGTCTAGTACTTAAAATGCCTTCAGTATCATTTATTATTTAGGAGGCGATTGAGGATACTGTGGGAAAAGAACATCAGCATTCCCTGCATGTGTGCATACTAGAATCAAGGCCCTGTGCAGTGGTAGGATTGAAGCCTTAATAACTCTAGGGTCCATGCTTACCACCACAGGTGTACAAGGTAAAACATGGTCTGTTTGTGATAAAGTATCTGAGCTAGAGCCACGGATAGCTGACAAGAGAAAGTGATATGTTTTTCTGGAACAAGCTGGATGCCCTTTATAGACCTTGTCAGGGGGAAGCCAAATGGTTAGCCTATGTGAATAGGCTAACTGGGCCCTTATAATATGTCACTGCTTAGGGCAGTGGTAGGTATCAGAAGCTGTTGGACCTTTAGCCCTTGATGCTTCAGTATTGGTTATGGGAATGGATGAGAACTACAAGAATATCTGAAGGGTCATTTGTTCTCAAACTTGTCTAGAAAGATGGTCTAAACTATTGTTCTGTGAATCGTCACATGAAGCAGCTGTATTCAAATTGAGGAACCACACACGTGAATTCTGGAAGCTCTTAACCTGAGGACAGTTGGCATACATACTGTACAGTAAAACCCCGACTTACAAATGCCTCGAGTTACATAAAATTCGACTTACATAATGATTTTATGCTAAAACCATGTCTTGATTTACACGATTTCCTATGGGTTTGCTTCGAGTTACATAAACATTCTTTTTCCTATGGGTTTGCTTCGAGTTACATAAAAAATCATTTCCCTATGGGTTTGCTTTGATTTACATAAAAATTTCATTTTTCCTATGGGTTTGCTTCAAGTTACATAAAAATATTTTTTCCTATGGGTTTGTTTAAAGTTACAAAAAAAATCGATTTAAGCAAAAGCCTACAGAGCAGACTTTTTCCCCCATAAGTAGGGTTTTTACTTTACTTTGATTTCAGAATAAATATTCATGTTATACCAACAAAAATCAAGCAAGCTTCTAATATGATTCCTCCTTAAAGAAAACCACAACTTTCTCTATCTTTCAGCACCTGAGATGTTCAGTTCTACAAAACCTATTGGCTATTCCTACGCTGTTGACTGGTGGTCATTAGGCATTACAGCCTATGAACTTCTTAGAGGCCGGGTACTGTATACTCAATTAATGCATGTTATTCACTTCTGCATCCATTAATCCATCATTTTCTTTGTTCAAACATTATTGCTCTCCAAATCTGCATCCATTTTATAATGGATTCGTTAAAATTCCACAGAAACTCCTTCAACTTATAAAGCAAATTATCTTACTGTCTAATGTGCATTCCAATTATAGAAGTTGTCATAAACAGTCATAAGTTGTCATAAGCAGTGGCTTAAGTCGCTAAGACGCTGACTGGGAAGCGGAAGGTCAGCAGTTCGATTCCCGAGTACTGCAGGACGGAAATGAGCTCCCGTCTTCATCCCAGCTCCTGCCAACCTAGCAGTTCGAAAGCAAGAAATTGCAAGTAGATAAATAGGGACCACTTCGGTGGGAAGGTAACAGCGCTCCGTGCGCTCCGGTGTCTAGTCATGCCTGCCACATGACCACGGAAACGTCTGCAGAAGCAGACAGCGCTGGCTCTTCGGCTAGAAACAGAGATGAGCACTGCACCCTAGAGTCGGATACGCCTGGCTTTCAAGCAAGAGAAACCTTTACCTTTACCATAAACATCTCAGAGGTTCAGAAACTGCAAGGGGCAAAATCTGTCTATTATATTTTACAATTACAGAATTGAGGAAGATATGAAGTAGGGTAGGTGTGAATTAGCAAGCTTCAGCATGCCTTGGTGGTTGTTTTGAATTGCAACATATTTGCCAAGTTTTATGTACATTATCTAGAAAGCTGTTAGGTTCCATCAAATAAGTATGCAAAATGGGAAGCTTTAACGTAATGGAACTACTGTACAATAGAAAGGTGGTTTTGTTTAGCATTAAGAATAACCCTGTCAATTTTTGAGATAAACAAGTACTGTAGTCCTTTGATTGCAGTTCTGGAGAGTCATACATGAGGGTTATTTTTGGTGGGGAGGTTCATATTACACGGGAATTGTTTTTAACTTTTAACTGAGGCTGCTGGTCAACTACAACAACAACCTATGGTCTAGGTTCAAGATACTTGCATGGGCTTCTGGGTCATCATCATAATCATCTCTTTTGGAAACTTTGAAAATCCATCTGGCTGCAGATGTGGACCTTGATTTTTAATAGCCTTTTAAAAAGAAAGAGGAGGATGTTTTGAAAAAAGTCTGTGCCTATTAAATCTCATGATAAGTTATTTCAGGAAGAACACATTTATGATTTCCCCTTAAACAAAGGCCCAGTTTTCAACCTGATTAAGGATATGAAAACATGGTCCAAAATGATGTGCTGCTTTGATAGAACAATCCAGTGGTCCCTAGGAAAGAGCCTTGCATAGTCAGTTGAGGCTTGGATCCTGCTCTCTGCCTCCTGTGAAAAAAGCCATACCTCTTGCTTCATTGCCAGAGCTCTGTTACTTTTTAGGAGGAAAGATTGGAGCTAGCAGAGCAGGTTTCTGTGCCTACATATTCCCGAAGCCTTCCCCAGTGTCCCCACATCTTCAGAAAGGCTTGAATTTCAGATCAGCAACGGGAAGAAAATGGCCTTTTCCAAAAGAGTGGCAAACACTGCTCCTCCATGAGCTTTCTCTTTCTCCATGATGTACTTTCCATTCTATGAAGTGGAAACTCAGCTCCTTCAGTCTATAACAGTGATCGCGAACCTTGGCACTCACAACTGTTCTTGAACTTCAATTCCAAAAAGCCCTGATCAGCAAGAGTGCTGACTTGAGCTTCTGGTAATTGAAGTCCAAGAACACCTGGAGTGCCAAGATGCTGGTATTTTAGTCCCACCCTTTCACCTTTGACCCTGCCAGCTGTTCTTGAGACTTCACTCAGAATAATTCTGAAACTGAATGTGGGCCTCAGTCTGGAAGGGGTTTCCATCCCTGTGTGAAACCATCATTAAGCTATGAAAATGCATTTTCAGTTGTGGGTTGCCCAGGTCACTATCTTTTCCAATGGGTTTGTCGGGCTTTGCAAACAATCCCGAGACTATCCTGGCTCGACCGGAAAGGCGATTGGGTACGGGCAAATTAGTAATAGGGAGCAATAGGGACTCCATGTTTCCTTGGCTGAGGGCACTGAAAGTAGTAGGACAAGTGTCAGGAGGAAAGAGACCCAAGGTCTCATAAGCAGCATATGGTGTCTGGCTCACGTCCACGTAAAGAGCTGAGCAGACACCAACCACAGCTAGACCAAATAGCTATGCATAGGTACACAGTTCCTTCTAGGACTTAGATAACATGAGAACAGTGAGTCTCACTGCAATCCGCTGATTAAGTCTGCTTATGGCCAACTTGGGCACACAGGCTGGTAAGTGTAACCCAACCAGCCGAGTGCCACGTAGCAAGCCTTCTGTCACGGCGGTCTCATGCGGGCTGTGCGTGATGACTCCTAAATGTAGTCAATAAATACAGATCACCCTGGGGTGTCGGGGCTGGCCTTTTTCATCATAGCCTCATCTCTCACACCTTCCTTGAGTTCAGCACCATGACTCCCACGGACCAGTACAACATATGGTGACCCTGACGTGTATTCGGGAGTAGCGGAGCAGTTCTGATTGGAAAGCATCTCCAATCAGAACTCAGAACAGCTCAAGGGAGGCAGTGCGCTCACATGCCAGCAGACCTCACGCAAAGGAACGGATGTGTTCCACAGTCGGGGAAAGCCGAGATCCGGAACGACCGAAGGCGGAGCAGCAGATGCACGGCAACCGAGGCTGCAATCACCATCCATCACCAAACCTGAGGTACATCGTCCTATGCTTCACCCACCCAGCCGTACCACTCAGACTCGTCCCATGGTAGCATCGACTCGTGAGTTGTGTAAGACATCCAGGGAATTTCCCCACCGGGTGGTAATGGGGGCCAGCTTGGGGAGGCAGACCTTGACCATCAGGCAAGAGACTCATCGTGGTGAGCTCGAAGCCCTGGCCAGGCAACACCAGTACAGAATAAGCAGACAGCGTCTGACGGCACTGGTGAAGCATCTGGGGGAGCATTGTCTGTTCTACCTGGAGGCAGGAATGATAGAACCAGAAGTTTGGGATAGGATAGGATACTGCCTTAAACAGGAGCCCAGGGCACCTGACAACATCATTGCAACTTGGAGTGAGTGTAGACGCTTAATTTCAGCGGCTAGTCCAGTCCGAACAGAGACCAATACATCAGAGTACATGGAACCATCAGCCCAAACGCATCTCTATCCAACCATCCAGTTTAGGCATGGGGGACTCTCCTCCAGTGGCAACTGCAGAAGCCACGGAGGAGGTGGAAACTCGGGAAACGCAGGCGCTTCCCAGACAACCAAAAGCCCTTTTCAATTGATGGTAGAGGAGGAAACACGCAAAGGAGAGATACCGGCTGATGAGTTGGCTGCGCTGCAACAGCTATGTCCAGTCTGCGTAGAAACGGATGCCCTCACAGGCAATCAAACGGCAGTGTACACGCCAATTCCATATAAATTGCTTGCGGAAATCTGCAAGGCCATTGTAGAGACAAGACTCCAAAGCAGATTCACAACGGGCACATTCTAGCAGCTCTGCGAATCCACCTTACTCATTCCTCACGACTGGAAAGCCATCATGCGAATGATGTTGAGCCCCAGTCAGTATCTTTTGTGGGATAGCGAGTATAGGCTGGAAGCGCAGGCTAGAGCAGCTAAGATGGGCGGAGCAGTGATCCCGGAGCAACTTTATGGCTCGGGTCAATTCGAGACTATTCAAGCACAGTCTCTCCTGCCGGCAGCCACACTCCAGCTGGCTTCAGTGGCTGCTTTCAGAGCATACCTTCAGGTTCCAGCTTCCAGCAAGGGAGCTAAGAATTACACCTCCATCAAACAGGGTGCGCAAGAGCCCTACATGGATTTCATCAATAGGCTAGAAGAAGCAATAAGCAGGCAGGTAGACAACCAGGAGGCACAGGAAGATCTCATGATGAAACTGGCAAAAGACAATGCCAATCTCGATTGTCACAAAGTTTTGCAGGCAATGGGTCATCGTCCTGATCTGACGCTCACCGACATGATCAGAGCTTGCGCTGACATTGGGACAGACTCTTACAAAATGGGTCTGTTGGCAGCGGCAGTACAAGAGGGAAACCGGCCCAAGTATAAGGACAAGAGGGCTTGCCACCAGTGTGGCAAAATAGGGCACTATGCAAAAGAGTGTAGGTCAAAGCAGTCCCAAAACAAGGGGGCAGCCAATCCATGGGCCATACACCAGATCCAACCACCCAGTGTCCAAGGTGCCACAATGGCTTCCATTGGGCACGTCATTGCCCCAATTCGGGAAACTGAGCAGCAGGTGTGTCCCTAGCCCCAGTTCAAATAGGGACAGTGCCTGCCCTGGCAGCCCCAGGGCAGGGATCCCAGTAGCCACATCCAGTCTGGCACCCAGCTTTTCCAAGGCACAGGCAGAGACCAAGAGCAGCACAGGACTAGATTTAGTGTGCCAGGAGGAGGTCACTTTTGACCTGCCAGGCACAGTCTATCTGGTCAACTCCCAGTATCAGGGACCCCTGCCCCGTAACATCGTGGGAATAGTCTTGCCTCAGAGCAGTGCTGGGAAGAAGGGAATCTTTGTGATCCCGGGAGTCATTGACTCCGATTACACCAGAATCATTAAGATCCAGCTTTGGACACAGTTACCCCAAACAATTAGCAGAGGAGATTCAGTAGCGCAATTGATCATGGTTCCATATCATCTGCCAGGTGGGGGCAAGGAAGTTGTCAGAGGAGATGCAGGATTCGGGTCGACAGACTGCCCGAGAGAGGAAGGGGCAGTAGAAGGATTCCAGATCATAGTGACAGTGGAGCAGAACATAGAGTGGAAACAGCAACCAGTCATTAAAGTATTTTTGAATAAAATACCTTTTGACGGACTGCTTGACACAGGAGCGATTGTTAGTGTAATCAGCCAGAAATTGTGGCCCCCAGAGTGGGCCATTGAACCAGTTTCAGATGTGTAGGGAGTGTGAGGAGTTCAAGAAGCTTTCAGGAGCCGTGACTGGGTAGAGGTCACTATTCCAGAGGCAGAAGGCACAGCGGTCATCTGACCCCACATTTTGAATTTGCCTATCAATCTCTGGGGTAGGGACATTCTGCAGCAGTATCATGCAACCCTAACGTTTGGGTGATGGCCCTACCACTCAAATGGCTTACTGATGAGCTGGTATGGATAAACCAATGGCCGATAATTGGAGAGAAATTAATAGCCTTAAAGCAGCTTGTTAAAGAGCAGCTTGAAGCAGGATACATAGAACAATCCACCAGTCCCTGGAATTCGCCGATATTCGTCATTAAGAAAAAGTCTGGTAAATGGAGACTTCTTCATGATCTAAGAGAGATCAACAAATGCATTCAGCCCATGGGACCACTTCAATGCGGCATTCCCAATCCAAACATGATCCCCGAAGGGTGGGAGATCCTAGTCATAGACTTGAAAGATTGTTTTTACACCATCCCTTTAGATCCTAGGGACAGGAAAAGGTTTGCCTTTACGGTGGCAGTTGTCATCCATAGGGAACCAACCCAAAGGTTCGCGTGGAAACTTTTGCCACAGGGCATGCTTAACTCACTCACTCTGTGCCAAATTTATGTCCATGACGCACTGGAAAAGTTCCAGAACCTGCACCCCAAAGTCTTAGTTTGCCAGGAGAGCAGACCCAGGACATTGAGTGGGTGCCTAAACATGTACTTGGACGCTATCGCCGCATCACATATGCGACTTACATAAATTAGGGGACTCAGATAACAAAAACTTTGCCCGCTGATGCAGTCACTCTTGTTACACCCCGAGTGGCCATCAGCCCAAATACATCTTGTGCCAGAATGACAGGCTGCTCCACAGTCAAGGACTTGTATCACCACTGCCTTGACCCAGGCAAAGAGACTTGGATACCGGACATTATCGATATTATGTACAGTCATGTCATTTTGCCCATAGGGTGGTTCTTCACTTGTAACCAACACACATGGAACTACATCCCAGCTAATGTATCAGATTCATTCTGTTGTATAAGTCGTTTAACATTGATTCTCCCAAAAAGGGAAATGCTTACACCACACCAAGCCATACCACGGCCAGCATGGATCACACGAGCAGTCAAGTTCAACAAAACTTGTGACAGCAACATAAGGTTACTCAGTAAATCAGAGTATGTCACCTTAGTGGTAAGCCTTGTAGGAGTACCCGGACTTGCAGCAGGCAATGCGCTTAAGATTGGTCAGTTGGCATGCGCCCTGGCCAAAGGTCTCAATCACACTTCCACAGCTATAGCTTTACTTAATCAAGAGCAAATAGAAATTAGACACACAGTATTGGATAATCGAGCAGCTATTGATTATTTGCTTCTTCTCCATCATTTAGGATGCAAACAGTTCACAATATGTGTTGCTTCAATCTCACAGATAATTCCCGCAGAATCCAAAGCCAAATCACTGACTTGGACAAAATAGTCACACACATTCAACAGGACACTAATTGGAGGTGGTGGAAAGAGCTCTGGTCCTGGGTGTTGTGGAACTGGCTACAAACAACGTTTAAAGTCACCGCTGGCGTTGTGGTAGTGGGAGTCATGCTATGCTGCTTTGTGCAATTCATTCCCTTGTTCCTATCCATGTGCCACCCAGAATGGAGACCCCAAAATATAATCATGCCTCGACAGCTTATGCCCTATGTGTGTCAGGTTCTCAGCCAAGTTGCTTTAGAAAATAAAGAAAAGGGAATTGTGGGTTGCCCAGGTCACTAATCGGACAGCTACCTTTCCCAATGGGTTTGTCGGGCTTTGCAAACAATCCTGAGACCATCCTGGCTCGACTGGAAAGGTGATTGTGTACGGGCAAATTAGTAATAGGGAGTAATAGGAACTCCATGTTTCCTTGGCTGAGGACACTGAAAGTAGTAGGACAAGTGTCAGGAGGAAAGAGACCCAAGGTCTCGTAAACAGCATACGGTGTCTGGCTCACATCCGCGTAAAGGGCTGAGCAGACACCAACCACAGCTAGACAGGTACACTGTGCCTTCTAGGACTTAGATAACATGAGAACAGTGAGTCTCACTGCAATCCGCTGATTAAGTCTGCTTATGGCCAACCTGGGCACGCAGGCTGGTAAGTGTAACCCAACCAGCCGAGTGCCATGTAGCAAGCCTTCTGTCACAGGGGTCTCACGCGGGCTGTGTGTGATGACTCCTAAATGTAGTCAATAAATACAGACCACCCTGGGGTATCGGGGCTGGCCTTTTTCATCATAGCCTCATCTCTCGCACCTTCCTTGAGTTCAGCACCACGACTCCCACGGACCATTACAACATTCAGTTGTACTTATTCTTCTACAAACCTTAGCCCTGTGTTATTCAAAAGTGAGAGCTTCTTCAAGGACTCTGCTGGTTGTAGGTTCAGCCACTCACACTTCTCCCCATCAAGAGTGGGATGATCAAGGACTAATAACAATGTCAGCTAAATTTTAAATTTTGAAAAAGAAAAAAGCCTTGAATCAGTACTGCAGTAACATACAAGAATGGAATGCCTGGGAAATGACGTGGCATACCAATTCTGTGGCACAACTGGTCATTTAAACATTAATGGATTTCCACAATACTGAAATGAATCATCTGCAGAAATGTCTTGTTCAATTAAGTCATGGAAATGAAGGGTTTTTCCATCATTCTGAAATGTTAGTATGTCTTAATCTTCACTGTTCCCTAATGCTCTTTCTTTTGCTTTCATCACTTGCAAAGATCTAAGGTAAAAGTAAAGGTTTCCCTTGCTCGAAAGCCGGTCGTATCCGACTCTAGGTTTCAGTGCTCATCTCTGTTTCAAAGCCGAAGAGCCAGCGCTGTCTGCTTCTGCAGATCTTTCCATGGCATGATTAGACTAGAGGGCCATAAATGAATACCCAGTGTCTTGGGGACAAAATGTCATAAATGCAGCCCAAAGTATAAGAAACTTGCTCCCAATAGTGTGATTGTCTTGGTGCCTCAGGCTTTTCTTCCTAAGCAAGCATCAATGTAGTGATGGAGAAGGAAACTGAATCCTGAGTCATAATCCAAGACACCGAGTGACTCAAATCCCCACTTCCTGCACCACTGGTCTTATCTATGCTTTATTGTTAGCCACCCATGATCCTGAGGGACTACTTGAAACTTTCCTCATTGGTTTGCCACTGCTGCCTGGGCCAAACTGAATAGAACAGGTTATGCTGCTGTAATACTGCACTTTGTTTTACTGGGCTGAATTTCCTTTGGTATGTGTTGAGCCTTTATTAAATGGCATTGTACCAAATGCATGAGAAAAAAATCTGGTTCATTTCAACTCAAAAGAGATAAGATGAGAGAGTTTCTCAATGGTAGCAATATTTTTAATACGCAAACAAGGGGAGTAGGCAGAGAATTACAGCTTTTTAAATTTTTTGGGGCGATATTAAAAAGACATCTGTATGCATGCTGAATCAGAAATAAATTGATTTCCTATGAACCCAGGCTGTGCTAGTGAAATGCCAGCTGCATGACAGTGCAAAGCCTTGATCTCTCCCCTTTCCCTCCCCTTTCCCTTTTTTTAATGTAGTTTTGTTCTGGTTGCCCTTACCAGCACTGATCTATTTGTTTCAATTGAATTAGGTTCCAAGTTGAATGGAGATCTACAGTGGGCCTGAGGGGGAGTGAGTAGGGGTGGAAGTGGGTGCTGGGAAAGCAGCACAGAGAGCTTTTGTACAGAAGCCTCTTTCAAAGAAAGAGACTAAAAGAGATAAAAAAAAATTTATATCTATAGTTGCTGGAGGGGACTTGTTTCAAAATGAGAGGTTGCATTAAAAAACTGAACGTTCTCCTTTATTCTTCTTCCTAGAGGCCATATCATATCCGCTCCAGTAGTGCTACAAATGAAATTGCCCATTTGTTCAAGACTGCTACCGTAATGTATCCTGCTGCTTGGTCAAAGGATATAGCATCGTTAATTAAAAAGGTGAGTATTGTTTGGGAACAAGTTCATGCCAGGGTGGGTGGGGGGAATTGTTTGCCTTAAAGCCGTGTAGTTGAATTGAAGCCTATTACAAACAGGGCAAGGCAAGTTCTTCATGGTGATTCTCCTTGTGCTTCTCCATTACCACTTTTGTGGTACAAACATACAAATGCTGTAAGCATCCATACTTAATTCTTGGCACTAGGTTGGCTCCAATGTTTAGGAGTGGGGAATAACTCACAGGGCAGTTATATCCAGTGGTGGGCTCCCAAAAAATTTAATACCACACTGTGGGTGTGGTATGGTGTGCGTGGCCAGGGGGAAAGCCCTGCGTTGCACCCAAATTAGGACTACTTTATTTCAAAACTTGGATGGGTGGGGCCAGCCAGAATTTCTGCTGCTGGTTCTGGCAAACTGGTGTGAACCTGCTGATGCCCACCACTGGTTATATCACATCATGCGTTTTGTATTACTTGATTATGGATTTAATTACAAGGAGAGGTGCCTAGCTTGGCATGCTGAGAAAGACAATACTGCAGGCCACAGACAGAGTCTAGTTAACTAAATTAATGAATCCACTTCAACAGCTAAACAACCCAGTAGTGCACACCAATTGAAGATACTGGAAAGCTTCACGACTATAAATTTTTATGTCCAATTAATCTCTTTAATATGGTAGGAAACTGGATGAAAAATACAATAATCCACATTTATTTTAAAAAATATATATTTTAATATACATAATATCTGATTGAAAGAATTACAGTTCAGCCTTTTATACCAGATATAATGGTACAAATTAATGTTGCTTCATCTCCAAGATGTATGTCTTAATTAGTGACAATTAATTATTGCCAGGTTTGAAAGACTGCAACATAATTTAACCATATAATTTACTTTAAATAAAAACTAAATGAAGCTATCACAAACATGTTTGGAGACAAAAAGAATTACAGAGCTTTCCTCTGTTCCCTGAACGTGTCCCAGAAGTCAAAGAAAGGTGAAGTATCTCTCCTCCGCTTCTGCCACCTTCAAGATTCAAGCCATCCTAGTCTCTTTCGGGTGTTCATTTTGTAGTTCCTTTTGTTTGACCTAGTGTGAGAAAGGTTAGCTGGTACAAGGTGGCCATTGCCTGGGGTACATCCGATTGTAGTTCAAAAATACTATAGTCTTCGAGGTGGCTCTTTCTGTGTAGCCCAAGAATGTTCCTAATATACGGAAACATTAAGGCAGCCTTAGAGCTAGCCTAAATCATTTCCTTCCTGTTGCTATGTCATTTCAGCCCTTTTGGCAGGAGTCTTGTAGGCCCTTGGAGCAACTCAACTTAAAGGTTTGAATGGTTGTGCTAGGACAGGGGTGCCAAAACTTTTCAGGTCATGGGCCGGTCATGTAGTTCCTCCCACTAGAAGCAGAAGTAAAACACACCTGCACATGCGCAAAACCATGCCATAAATGCACCTGTGGCTGTCATAAATGCATTTACGACAGCCGCAGGTCATTTACAGTAGTATTTTGCACATGCATGGGCACAATTTACTTCTGTTTCCAGGACAGGCAAAGGGTGGCATGGGCTGGATGATTTGGCCCTGTTGGTCAGATCTGGCCCATGGGCCGTAATTGAGGCACTCCTGTGCTATGAGTTCTATGCACACTTTCCTTAGAGTAAGTAAATGCAACTCAACTCAGTAGAACTCAGTGTTGGATTTGAGAAAACATAAATACTTCTAACAGCGTGTATGTGTTTATTTTCCTCTGTTCTTTGTCAGTAGAGACTTTGGGAAAGAAAACTGGGTGTTGATTCCAATATCTGTGTGCCTGTGAATTAGGCAGCCCTTTTGATCAATGAATAATGCCCCAAACCCAGATTTCTTATCAGAACGATCTATTTTACTAGGCTAACTGTGAGCATAAAAATTGTGTGCACACTTTTGAGGTCTTTTGTGAGGCATGATGTTGCAAAAGAGGAGAAGAGGGCGAAGGCGTGTGTGCATGCAAAAAAGAAAAAGTTGTGATGGGTGTGTGTGTTTAGAATAGAAGAAGAGGCTGAAGTCTTCATTAGCCGCATTAAAACAACAAAAACAGTCCATTAAAATAGTATCTATGATGTATAAAATAATTTAATTATATTTTGATTTTTTCATCTTTAAAACATGACAGATACCCCTTCGCACGTATGGTGCTTACAACTTATATATTATTGTCTGTTTGCTTTTGGTTAGTCAAAGAGACTTCTCCTTGTCCTTTATTATTCTTACTGTTTGTGGTTTCATTCCGCTTAAAGATTTACAATTTTAGCCAAATAATATTTTTCTATATATACATATAATTCAACATTCCATATGAATCAGCAAAACATCTCAAAATAATTAGTAGAAACTAACACAACATGTTTAATTTAAATCATAATAAGGATTTACTAATTACTAACTTTGGATGGACTGGGATGTATATAATTCTGTTTTGTAAAGGCTGGTCTAATGTAAAGGCTGGTCTAAGACCGTAACAGTGTGTGTGTGTGTGTGTGTGTGTGTGTGTGTGTGTGTGTGTGTGTGTGTGTGTGTGTGTGTGTGTGTGTGTGTGTGTGTGTGTACACACACTGGTCTTTCTCATATTTACAATCTGGTGTGACTTCTATTTCTAGCTACTGGAAATAAACTCAGAAGAGCGATTTTCTCAGCTGGCTGATATCCAAGACTTCCCTTATTTGGCTGATATCAACTGGGATGCTGTTCTACACAAGAGAATAACTCCTGGCTTCCTTCCCACTGTAAGAATATTAGTATAATTTCTTTTGAAATTTCAAAACTAGAGAAGGTGATGAAAAAAGATGAGCATCTGTGGCACATTTTATTATATCACAGGGTATGGGAGCAAGTTCCATAGCCAGGTTGCCTGCAGAATATATAGGAAACATAAACTTGTGGGGGGGTGGGGGTGGGGATTTAGTAGTAGAATGTTTGGGGCAGCCATTGATTAAAGTTCATTCCCAGGTACATGTCACAGTGTAAGTTTCATGTTGTCACTGAGCTCTTTCTCCTCCATTCCTTAGAAAGGGAAATTGAACTGTGATCCAACCTTTGAACTAGAAGAAATGATCCTGGAGTCCAAACCGCTTCATAAGAAGAAGAAACGCCTGGCGAAGAAAGAGAAAGAAGGCAGCAAAAATGATTCTTTAGAGGTGAGACATGGAGTCCAAATGATACATCTTATTCAGGCTTACTTTGAGATTCACATTCTTTTTCAATCTTACTCTCAAGTTCACCTTTGCATACAGGTGAAACTCGGAAAATTAGAATATCATGCAAATGTTCATTAATTTCACTTAAAAGGTGAAATAAATATATGAGATAGACTCACTAAATGCAAAGCAAGATATGCCATGCTTTAATTCGTTATAATTGTGATGATCATGGCGTACATGAGATTGGGTGGTTGGGGTTTTCATAAGCCATAAGCATCAATATTATAACAAAGTAAGGCTTGAACTATCTCGCTTTGCATGCAATGAGTCTATCTCATATATTTGTTTCACCTTTTAAGTTGCATTAGTGAACTGAATGAAAATTTGCATGATATTCTAATTTTCCGAGTTTCACCTGTATATCAATGGATTTGTTGCTCATTTAAGGATCCCAAGGTCTTAATATCTTCCACCTTCTACAAATGTCTTTTTGGCATAACTGGTTCCAAGAAGTTTGTGGTCCACAAACTGCTTGCCTGCATCTTTTTTGCATTGGCATTAATGGCAGTGCTCCAAATAAACAGTGTGAAGGGATGACTGCAACCAAACTTGGCACACTGTTAACCTCTCTCTGCTTATCTTTGTACATTTGGATAAGAAGGAACAGAATAAGCATGCTTCCCTAGTTCTCTGTCCCTGAACTTTGCTGTGTTGACATTCATGTAGCTTTTCCCATGTACGATCAGAAATGCTTAAAGCTAATAATGTTTCTGGCCTTTGAGATCAGAGGTTTCTTATGCTATTTGCAAGAACCTTTTGTGTGGTTTTTACTTCAAACCAGTTCCTCCTGCAGACATGTTATGCTTTGGATTGCTTGAAAGTCATGCCAGGGGGAGGAACACGGTTAGAAGACAGTGGAGAAAGTAAATGTTGACACATTTGTCCCTCTCAATTACTTCAGACAGTGGGGGAAATGGTACCATTTTCTGGACAATCACTAGTGACTTTCTCTAGGTTTAATATTTCACCCACCAACCAGAAGAATCTAGTGGTGGGACCACCTGTCATATCCAGTTTTAAAAGGTTAGTTTTGGATGTTTGTGTGATAAGCCTCAGCACCCAATAGCTTATTTGGTTGGTAAATTCTTGGAGATGTAGTCCAAAAAGTACATTTTCCAAGCCCTTGGCACTTCACTGTGATCAGAAATACCCTTTTAGAGAAATGCATTCTCATGAAGAAACCCAGAAAGTTGGGTTTCACTTACCAGTGATAACTTTCATTCTTCGAGTATATAGTTTGTGAATACACACTATTGGGTTATGCGCCTATGCAGAACATCGATCGAAGGCTTTAAAGCTGATTGGTCTAAAGTTTTGGTGGTAAGACCGCCCACCGTACCGCCCACCCTTAGGCGCCAGTTCGCCATTTTACCTCAGTTCCATACTTAAGCAAGGCACAGGATAAACCAAATGATCTCATCCGTGCTGCTCAAGAGGGGAGGCAGGGTGGATAGTGTGTATTCACAAACTATATACTCGAAGAACGAAAGTTATCACTGGTAAGTGAAACCCAACTTTCTCCTTCGTATAGTTTGTGAATCCCCACTATTGGGAGATTAGCAAGCTCGCACTTACTTGGTAGGTGGGCAGCTGGATGAGACAAATCCATGGGAAGACACACGTCAAACAGGCAGGATGGACCCTCATGGACGAGGAGCCTGGAGCCCTCTGGCAAGGATGACACGACCAAGTCTGGTATCCACAGTGACTCTGGTGTCCATCCTGTAGTGTTGGACAAATGTGGAAGGTCTGGACCAGGTACCAGCCTTACAGATGTCCTCTAGCAGAGTGCCCTCCAAAAAGGCAGTGGAGGTAGCAACCGCTCTGGTGGACTGCGCCCTGACGTGTGGAGGAGGAGGCAGTCTTGTAGACAAGATAAATGGTTGATGTAATCCATTTGGAGAACCTTTGAGAAGTGATGGGTTCATCTTTGGACTTTCCCCCATATGCCACAAAAAGACGCTGTGACTTACGGAACTCACGGGTCCTCCTGATGTAAAACAATAAAGCTTGTTTCACATCAAGTCCTTTCTTGAGCATTGCTGGGGGTTTGAAAGAAAGTTGGTAAAGATATAGTCTGAGCCATGTGAAACTGGGAGACTACTTTCGGTAAGAAGGTGATGTCGACATGGAGCACCACGTGGTCATTGTAGAATTTGATAAACGGGGCGTCCGCCCGCAAAGCATCCAGCTCACCAGCTCATCTAGCAGACGTGATAGCCACAAGAAACACAGTCTTCCAGGTGAGGACATTGCACAGGTCCGCAGTAGCCATCGACTCGAAAGGAGTCTTAGTGAGGGCATTCAAGACAGTAGATAGTGACCATTGCGCTGTTGGAGTCTTAATAGGAGGGAAAGCGTTGCACAGACCTTTGAGGAAACGCTTCACTGTCTGGTTGCGTAAGGCACCAGAGGCAGGTGATTCAGCTGGAGAGTGGGCTACTACTGCTGCCAGATGGACCCTGATGGAAGCAATGCTGAGACCTGACTCCGCCAAATGGAGGAGGTATGCCATTATGTCTTGCAGACCAGCGTTGAGTGGAGACATCTGTTGAGTATTCAGGAAGGCACGAAATCGCCTGTACTTGGAGGCATAGGACTTCCTCGTAGAGAGGCGTCGTGCTAGTTCCAAGATCCTGGATAATCTGAGATTATCCTCCACGCGGTGAGGTGGAGACTGGGCAAGTCCGAGTGGTGAAGTTGCCCTTGCTCCATTTGTAGGAGAGTCGGAGAGTGGCAGCATGAGAGACTGCGATGACAGTTGCAACAGAAGTGGATATCAGGGTTGACGCGGCCACGCTGGAGCGATGAGAATCGCGTGCACCCGTTCCTGGTACATTCTTGTGAGGACCTTCTGAACCAGAGGAAATGGGGGAAAGTGATCCCACTGTTTCATTAAGGCGTTGCCCTCAGAGCAGTATCTAGGACACTTGTGGTTGGACTCCGATGCAAAGAGGTTGATGCTCGGGGTCCCCCATGACTTGCAAAGGGACTGAAAGACCACGTTGTCCAGTTCCCACTCATGAGTCGTCGAGGTGAGGCGACTCAGATGGTCGGCCAGCACATTCAGTTTGTCCTGGATGTGGACACCAATTGGAAAGATGTGTCGTTCGAGACACTATTCCCAAAGTTGTACCGCTAGATAAAACAACGTAGTGGATCTCGTCCCCCCTTGCTTGTTCAGATATGCAATCGTGGTGGTATTGTCTGAAGCGATCTGGATCGCCTTGCCGGACAGCAATGTCTCAAAAGACTGCATGGCCTTCCATATGGCAAGCAACTCCAGGTAGTTGATGTGATGGACAGTCTCATCCCGAGACCAGGTGTTGTTGACCATTAGAGTCCCACAAACAGCTCCCCATCCGAGGTTGCTTGCGTCAGTCATAAATTGAAGGAGGATAAAAATTCTTGCCTGTAGCCATGTTGAGAGGTGTGGTCCACCACACCAGCTGGTCCACCAGTTCCGGAGAGGGAAACAACCATTTGAACTGACTTTACGTGAGAGGATCAAACTCATGGAGAATCCAAGACTGCAGAGACCGGAACTTCAGTTTGGCATGTAGGATCACTGCCATGGTGGATGCCATTAAGCCCAGGAGTCGTTGAGCCTTCTTTGCTCTGACGAAGGGTTTTGTACGGAAGTCGCTTACTACCTGTGCAATGTCCAGTAAGCGTTTTTGTGGGGCAAATGCCCTAACTGCAAGCAAGTCCAGAACTGCTCCAATGTAGTCCACTCTCTGTGAAGGATCCAACTTCAACTTGGAGAAGTTGATCCTGAGGCCAAGACTCTCCATGAGATGAACGGTGTACTCCATGTCCCGAATAGCTGACGACCTGGTGGGGGAGACTATCAACCAGTCGTCGATGTACGGTAAGACCCTGATCCCCTTTTGGCAGAGGAAAGCAGCAACCAGAGCCATGCACTTGGTGAAGACTCGTGGTGCTGTGGCTAGACCGAATGGTAGGCAACGGTACTGGTACAGAGTCCCCTATCCGGAAGCGGAGGAACCGTCTGTGCTCCTTGAGGATGCTGACGTGGAAGTAAGCGTCCTTGAGGTCTATCACCGTAAACCAATCCCATTTGTTGATGAGGGGAAGGACGGTCTGGAGGGTCACTCTCCTTAACTTCCTGGTGTGGAACTTGTAGAGGCGATGCAAGTCCAGAATTGGGCGGAGGCCTCCATCTTTCTTCTGGACAACAAAGTACCTCAAGTAGAAACCATTCCAATCGGTTGGTGGTACCAGCTCGATGGCCCCCTTGGAGAGAAGGGTTGCAACTTCTTCCTCCAGCTGAAGAGACGGGGTGGTGAAATGGAGTTTTCCTACCCGAGGCATCCGGACAAACTCGATGGCGTAACCAGCGGACAAGATCTTCAAGACCCACCGGTCAGTCGTGATGTCGGGCCACACCTCGAGGAAGTTCCGATGGGGGAGGTACGGGAGATGGAGCGAGAGAGTCTTGGCCAGAGGGAAGTCAAACACGAGACTTTGACTTACCCTCGTTGTGTTTATCTTGTCGCCGGGGACGATAAAAGCCAGGCTTGGGGTGGTCGGCAGGCCCACCCTGCTGTTGGTGTTGCTGTGGGTTGCCGTGATAGCGGCTGGTAAACGGCTGATATCTGGGCTTTGAAGGTTGAGATGAGGCAGTGAGGCTCAAGAGCTTGGCAGTCGAGTTGGTCTGCCTCAACTCGTTTAAAACCTTGTCTGCGTCTTGGCCAGACAGGCCCTGTCCATCAAATGGGAACTCCTCGATGAGCTTCTTCATGGAGTCATCTAGGTTAGTTCCCTGAAGCCAAGCATGCTGCCACAGAAGGATTGCCAAAGACATGTCCTTGGCCTCGTAGTCGTTAATATGATGCACCGTCCTCATTTGCTGCTCCGCCAGGAAATCGCCCTCATCACACAGACTGTCGAGTTCCTTTTGGTGGTCCGACGGCAGCTTTGCAGCAAGCGTCTTGGCTCGTTCCCAAAGATGGGACTGGTAGAGGCCCATAGCTGCTGAATAGTTCGTGGCCCGGAGGAACAGCGACCCATTGGCATAGAACGTCTGGCCCACCGCGTCAAGCTTCTTCCCCTCAGGCGTTAATGGTACCGGAAAGCTGCTGACTGCAGTTTTATGCTGAAAAGCTTTCACTCCCAGGGAATTTGGTAGGGGATGTGCCTGAAAAAACTCTACATCCTCATCCAAGACTCTGTACATCCCATCGAGCTTGGATGAAATGGAGTGGGCCGAAACGGGCTTCTTCCAGGTAGCCTTTGCAGATGTCAGCATGGAAGGGAGCATGGTGATGTGGATGGGACGGATGGACTTTTTGTCCAGATTTGCCGTCATCTGGTCCTCACCTTCCAACGGTGTCTGGTCAACCCGTATATTAAGGGCAGTTCCTAAATGGGCGAGCATTGCCGTGAGGGATTTTTGGTCCTCTCTTCTAGGCAGATCAACAGCACCAATCACCTGGTCGGGCATCTTATCCATGTCCACATCCCCCTCCTCCTCCTCCAAAGACGAGCTGGAATCATCGGAAGATGAGGGGGGACTCTGGAGGTCACATCGGGACCACGCCAGTACAGCCTGGGCGGGTCGACAGACTGGGCGCTCATCACTTCAATGTCTGAACTGTGCCAATCTGGTATGGCTTGACCCTCGAGAGGGCGGTGGAGAAACAGCAGGGTCAGAATCCCTGGGGTGTGCGGTGGTTGGTCCCAGAGCCACAGGCACCACAGGAATAGTGGCCTTAAATTGTTTGGCAAAGGATTTTGCCATGACCTCGAACATAGTCTTGAAGAGGTCCATCTGGCCAGCAGTGACAGTAGCTGTAGGCAACGAAACGGTGGGAGGCATAACGGTGGCTGAAACAGTGGCTGCAAGGGTGTCAACCATAGGAGTTAATGGTCTCGGAGACACAAGAACCTGCCGTGTCATGGTATGGCCCCTCTCACCCGAAGGAGGTGACGGTGAAAGACGCATGGGGCGCGCAGTTGCACCAGAGGAGCGGCTGCCCCAGGTGGAAGATCCAGGAGAGGGACACCTCACCACGGAGAAAGGTGGAGAAGAACGGGGAGAAATTGGCGGGCGAGGGGTAGAGGGCAAAGAATGGCGACCCTCACCCCTGTGCTTTTTCTTCTTGTCCCCGTTTTTGTCCTTCTTCTTCTTCTTCTTCTTGTGAATCAGGGTTGAAGAAGAGGACTTTGGAGCCCTTTCGGGCATGTGGCCACTTATAGAGGCAGACGTGGAAGCCACTGAAGCAGGAGCCTGGGCGAGCTCCATTAGGTGCGCCTTGAGTCGGTTACTCCTGTTTTGGACCGCAAGGCGCGTAAAAAAATTTCAGTGCGCACAAGACTGGCTCTGGTGCAACTCTCCCAAGCAAAACAGGCACTAGCTGTGTCCGTCCGAAGCTGCGAACTTCTTGGGGCAAGAAGTGCACTGCTTGAAAGCTGCTGAGGCCATGAAAAATTCCTCCAAAGAAGGCAAGTAAAACGAAAAGAATGCCCCAAAGGGCCGGCCTACCGCCACCCCCTTGGGGAGGTGGGAAACGGCAACCTAAGTGAAAAGTGACTGAGTCCTACAAGAAGAAACAGCACTGTGGTGGTGATCCTGCCCTAGGGCCAAGATCACCAGAAAAAATTGTTCGTAAATTAGTCTTTTCCGTAGAATTGACAAGAAAAAATTGAGGAAGCTCTCAACCATCGTCCTGCTGCTGAGGCAGAAAGAAGAGAACTGAGGTAAAATGGCAAACTGGCGCCTAAGGGTGGGCAGTATAGCGGGCAGTCTTACCACCAAAACTTTAGACCAATCAGCTTTAAAGCCTCAGATCGATGTTCTGCGCAGGCGCATAACCCAATAGTGGGGATTCACAAACTATACGAAGGAGAAGTGTTTCTACCAGCTTTTCCAGAGGCAGTACTTCTGAATGCTTCTAGATAAAATGAAGTCAGAAAAAAGTGAATGAAAAGGAGTATAGTACAACGATATGTAAAAGACTCGGTAGACAAACTAAGTACTTCCAGAATGAAGATGGCTAATTAGGAAACAGGAAATTTGGGTTTGCTGTCTACAGATCCAGAGCCTGGCATAGTGAATCAACACAGGTGTAACCCACAGGTCTCTGCTGGTGCCACACCGTGATTTCCACAAGTTGGGAGCTACATCTGAACTGTTCAGTGACATCTGTGATTCTGCATTGTAGAGAACAGGCAGGTAAAGGTAAAGGTCACCCTTGCTCGAAAGCCAGTCATATCTGACTCTAGAGTTCAGTGCTCATCTCTGTTTCAAAGCTGAAGAGCCAGCACTGACTGCTTCTGCAGACATTTCTGTGGTCATGTGGCAGGCATGACTAGACACAGGAGTGCGCGGAATGCTCTTTTCCTTCCCATCCAAGTGGTCCCTGTTTATCTACTTGCAATTTCTTGCTTTCGAATTGCTAGGCTGGCAGGAGCTGGGACAAAGACAGGAGCTCATTCTGTCCTGCAGTACTCGGGAATCGAACTGCTGACTTCCTACCTTCCAGTCAGCATCTTAGCCACTTCAGCCACTGCAGTCCGTAGAGAACAGGCAAATAGAGTCCAATTGGCTGCTGGTGGCCTTGAAGACCCAGGTTCTAAGACAAAGGTGAAAGAAGCCTTCCTTATCTTGTTTATGGCAGTCCCTGCAGCCTTTAAATCATGAATTGGACCCTGAGCAGGTTTTCTATATGTAGGTCAGGTTGTATTGCTTACAGAATGAAAGTGACGTGTCCCTGGCCCAGGGCTGGATTGCCTCTGGTGTTACTGGTGGTGAGTGAAAATAATTGAGAATTGATTTGCCCATCCACAGTACTTCAGAAATACTTAGGATAATTCATTGTACATTTTAATACCTTAATGTGCACAACTCTCTGATTAGTTTCCAATCCCAAGAAAGAAAGGCCTGTTTCAGAAATGGTTTGCAAGCAAGACTGATTTCTGCTCTTTGTTGCTAACAACAAAATATGACAATTATATGCTTGTTTGAAGGCAGAGGGAGTACACAACCCCATACATTTTATGGGCAGCACCACACAGAAGGCAATACAGTGGAACCTCATACAACAATCGCCCCGTATAGTAAGGAAATCGCATAACAATTAGTTTTTTGGGGGAAATGGCATCCCACATAACAATTTTCCCTATGGAAAAAATCGTACAACAATTTTTCAATGGGAAAAACCACTTAGCAAAAAAAAAAGCCGTTATATGATGCATCCCATAGGAAAAATCGCTACATGGTGCATGTATCATATAGCAATTGTTTCGTACAACAACAAGCCCCGTAGAAAGTATTAAAATCATTGTATGAGGTACCACTGTACTGTAATGCCTCCTGTGTGGGTCTGCACATGAAATGTTTTAGGAAACTGTAGTTACTACAAAACATGCATGTGTTGTTGTCTGGTCAGTGTGTTGCAAACCACATGTCACTGGTATTGAACCAACTGTGCAGACTTGTTTTGTTTTTGTTTTTTTAAAAAGCTCAGTTTAAGGTGCTGATTTTGCTCTATAAAGCCCTAAGTGTATCTATAAAGCTAGTGTATCTACAATTCCATCCTTTCCCTGATGGTCTTCAGTGGAGGCTGCGTGTGACATGTCCCCATTAACCTGATAGATTAGCTGGTAAGTAGACAAAACAGGAGTTTCCCCTCAGGCTCAGTTTTGCAACTCCTTCCCAAAAGAAGTCAGGCTGGATCTATCCTTACTGAGCTTCACTCAGGGAGATTTATCGAATTATTGGAGTCAAATTTTGTTTTTTAAATACAGTGATTTTGTTATGCATTGTTTTTAGAGGGCCTATGGGGCAGAAAAGAATTGTAAATAGTTTAGCGAATTAATAAAATAAATTGTTACTTGACATTCTGAGATCTGAGACTTTGAATCAGAGGGGGCAAACCTATAGTTTCTATAGAATTTGAAACCAACATGTAACCCATATTAGCACACACGACATGTAATCAAGAGGTTTTATGCTGCAGTCTCTACCAAGTAATAATATGTGTTGTCAAGCAATTTCTGACTTACATCAACCATTTCCAACGTTTCCTAGGTATAGAATACTGAGTAGTTTACCCTTCCCTTCTTCTGAAGCATATTGTGGGACTGCGCAGCTTGACCAAAGTCACTCAGGCTGTCTGTCTAATCCTAGGGTTATTAAAAGGGTGACACAGTTAGAGACTTATTCAAAAACAGGCTTTGACTGAATCTTTCTCAACATAATTGCTGTTCTTAGCTGATAAGTCCTAACTATCCCCAGGATTGTGCTCTTTCTTCTCCTTTGTTGACTGTGAAGATCTTCTCATTTGACAGATAACAGTTTGGGCACTACTATGAAAGCTGCAGGGACTGCAGTGGCTTAGTGGTCCAAATGGTGAATTTGATGACTTGAAGGTTGACAGGTCAGCAGTTCAAGACCAGAGTGTTGAATGATGGACTGTGCACCCATCTCTGTCCCAGCTCCTGCCAACTTAGCAGTTCGAAAGCAAGATATTGCAAGTAGATAAATAGGGACCACTTCTTTGGGAAGGTAAACAGTGTTCTGTACACTCTGGTGTCTAGTCCTGTCTGCCACATGTCCACGGAAATGTCTGCAGCTCTTTGGCTATAAACAGAGATGAACACTGAATCCTAGAATCGGATACAACTCTTTCGAGCAAGTGTGACTTTTACTTTACCATTATGAAAGCTACAGAACACCCTGTTAACAATATCCCAGTAAAATATTGATAGCCTTATGGTATAGTGACAACTTCTCACCGCTTCATCTTTCCTGCTTGTTCTATGATGGAAGGCGTGTCAGCTGCAGAAACACCTGGAGTTAGTCCAAAGGGACTTCATCATTTTCAACAGAGAAAAGTAAGTATTGACCTGGAAAAGGAGCCGTTATCCTGGCAAGTGCACTAGTGCATGGCAATAGGGCTATTTAGATGTCAGGAAGTCTGATTAGTAGTCCTCAATAAACCAAGGCAGGGGAGCCCAAACTATGGTCCAGGACCCAGATTCAGCCCCTGACGCCAATTCATCTGGCTTGCGGCGCCCTCGTCGCTCCTGGAAGCGGAAGTAAAACGTGCCCGTACAGGCGCTTCTGCTTCCGGGAGTGACGAGGGCGCCGCAAGCCAGATGAATTGGCGTCAGGGGCAGGATCCTGCCCCTGGCCTGTAGTCACCAGCCCCCTGAACCATGTGACCGGCCCACGGCCCAAAAGGTTTGGGTAGCCCTGAACTAAGAAGTGAGTCTTGCGTGAAAGCCACAGGAAAATATGAGCGTTAGGAATCAGGCAGCATTCGTAGTCTATAATAGAGATGCTGCTTTTTAATGCATGCATTTTAAAAGTAAACACTAGCCAATTTCCCTCTTGTACAAGGGATCACAGAATTCATTTTGTAAAGACCTTTCAGGTGTATGTTGAACTCCAGGCACGTCTGTCCTCCACCATCCTCCTTACCCACCCAGCTCTGTGCCCATTGTGTCTACAATACCATCTAGCCATCTCGTCTTTGGCCACCCCCTTCTTTTGCTCTCCACCTTTCCCAGAATCAAGGCTTTCTCAAGTGAATCCTCTTCTCATCTGTTGTCCAGAGTACTTTAGCTTCATCTTTACTATTTGACCTTCCAATGAGCAGTCAGGGTTGATTTCTTCTAGGATCGACCTACTTGTTCTCCTCGCTGTCCAGGGGACTCTCAAAACTCTCCTCCAACACCACATTTCAAAGGCATCTATTCTTCTGCGTTCAGCCTTCCTAATGGTCCATCTCTCACAACCATACATTACCATGATGTCTGTCCAATTTGGTCAAGGGCCTAGTGCTCCCAGCATATCCCAGCAATACAGGAGTGATAGGTGATCTGCACACAGCTTTCCATCCTAGTGAGTCTGGCTGCACATCCTGCGGAGGTTACCTTACCAATATGCGTGTTAAAGAAGTTGGTGGGCCTGAGAAATCAAAACAGACGAGAATACTTCTGGAGTAGTTTATAATCAAGGCCTGTGGTGGCTCAGTGGTTAAGAAGCTCACCTTGTTAGCTGGAAGGCCAACAAGTCGGTAGTTCGAGACACGGGTACTGTATAAAGCCCTATATGGCAGTGGGCCAGGATACCTTAGAGACCGCATCGTCCCAAGAGTGTCTGCCCGTCCAACCAGAGCGGACCGGAGGGGTTCTCTGATGATGCCATCAACTAGGGGTGCACATCTATCCAGCACTCGTAGGAGAGCCTTCTCCGTGTCCACACCAACCCTCTGAAACCTCCTGCCAACTTGAAAGAGAATTGCTGCCCTTCAGGAAAGGATTGAAGACCTGGCTGGCAGGGCAGGTGTGGGGCCCTAATGGGAACACGGGCCCTGCCTGCTGGCTTATGTAGACAACTAAGAACTCTCTCTTCTGTTTAAAGTGGGTGGGATATGGGTTTTTTAAAGTGTATATACCTGTTTTAGAACTTGTTGTAATGGCGCCCTGCGTCGGGTTATACCTAAGTGGGTGGCATATATAAATATGACTAATAAATAAATAAATAAATAAATAATGGTTTGAGCGCCCATCTCTTTCCCAGCTCCTGCCGACCTAGCAGATCAAAATCAAGAAATTGCAGCTGGATCCATAGGGACCACTTTGGTGAGAAAAGATCTTGGGGACATGAAAGGAGCCTCATTTGGGCTAAATCCTTTCAAACCAGAATGATTTCTGAACACGAAATAATAATAATAATAATAATAATAATAATAATAATAATAATAATAATAATAATAATAATAATAATTATTATTATTATTATTATTATTATTATTATTATTATTATTATTATTATTATTATTATTAATTTATAATCAGAATATGCTGAAAACAGGTATTATGTGGCCTCACTGATCATGAGGAGATATGCCTCTCCTGCATTCCTAAAATGAAGGGTTCATTTAAATATTTAGGAGTAAAATGCAACTGGTGAGCTGGCTACTCATTGGTTCCTGTGCTTGGCTGCTCCATAATTATAGACTCTGATTTCTCTCACGTATGCTTCAGGATGAGGCGACAACACAACGAGTTTCAGGACAACCTGATGTTGGCACAAACCAAAGACCACCAGGAAGATGACCAGAATAATAATATTTGAAGACAGCGGGGCTCCTGTCCAGGTGCTGCTGGGTTCCTACTTCAACTGCTTGAAAAATGACATGGCAGGCTGCTGTCAGGAAAACACGGACCCCTTGCTCAGTGGCACCCAGACTATAAGCTCTGCTTCCTTCCACCATGAAGAGTTAGGGCTTCTTTTCTTGCAACAGTACACAAGGCAGGAGAGTTGCATTTTTATGGGTTTTTTAATTTATATATTTATTTTAAAAATGTTGGCCAGAGGGAAAGAATCTAGAATTTATTTTAAAAAAATTTAAACCAAGGAACACAAGCATAGAAATCTGAATTTTCTTCATGCAGTCTTTCTGATGGCATAGGTGTGGACAAGGGCATAAAAATATACTAAATAAATAAATAAATAAAACGTTGATGGCAAGCCTCTTGGATATTTTAATTCTTGCTTAAAAGCGTGGCTGCCTATTTTAATAGATGTTGGAAAGAGACGGGCCTGAATTGCGGTTCTGCAGATGTCGTGCAACAGAATCAAATGTCAAAGCCATCTCTTTTCAATACTAGCAACTGCTCTGATCTAAAGTTTATATTCAGGATACCAGCTCAATGTAGCCTACATAAGCTGAGGTTAATCTGGTGTAGCTGCAAATATGGGAACCGATGTGTGTTAAAAACAACACTGGTGGCAAGATGTAACTTTCTAAGACAGGGGTTCCAGACCTAAGGCCTGTGGGCCAAATCCATCCCATGGCACCATTTCATGTGGCCCCCCACCCCTCCAAGGGCATTTGAGAAACAAAATGACCACCCATTTGAAGCTGTTGGGACAAAATGGCCACACCCCATCATGCAGGCAGGGCAAAATGGCTCTCTGGCCCTTGAAGCTGAATGAGAGAGCATGACCCGGCCCCCGTCTTGAAAAGGTTGGTAACTCCTGCTCTAAGATGGTTCTACTATGGCCTCCTTAGGAATAGTACCCACCAACAAATGCACTGGACAACTCCATTTGCCACAGGGTTGGAGGAGGGGATTGAGCCAATCCTCAACATTTTTTTAAAAAACAAAGCCTACATCTCTTAAGGAATAACCAATGTGATATGCTCCTTATCACCTATGATACAATGTACTTGCTTTGCCTGATGTTACATTTGATGTAGCTAGACTTGTTAGAAGCTGCCAACACGAGAGAGAGAGAGAGAGAGAGAGAGAGAGAGAGAGAGAGAGACTAGCAGATTTTGCCCGGCAGTGCCGGGCTGTTTTAAATTGTTTTGGAAGGTTATTTTTTTTAATGTTTGTAAATAATTGCTTAGTCTGTAATTGTTATTTTTAAAATGTTTATTTATACAAATTTTTTTTGCCTGGGCTGTTATAAACGGTGATCAGCTTTTTTTTGGGTTTTTTGTGGATTAAAAAAAGAACAAAGTATATCATTTTTTCAAATTGTTTTATTTAACCAAATAATGTTTTAGTTTGTGGGGTTTTTTAAATAGTTGTACCGTAGGTAATAATTTTAAAAATGTAAAAGTACATTTTTCTTACATTCAATGTTTTTAAACTGTGTTTAGATGTTTTGGGTTTTTATTTGAGTTAAAACTCCACACAGGATTTTAGAAATGTTTTTATTTTATTTTGTTGACATATGTTTGTGATTTGTGTAAAATTGTGATTTTGTGTTCTGTTTTTGACTTTTTTTTTACTCTTGTGGCCTTTTGTGTAAAATTGTGATGTTGTGTTATGTTTTTGACTTGTTTTTACTCTTGTGGCCTTTTGTTTGGGGCTGTTGTGTCTTTTTGAATTGTTTTTACTATTGTGGCCTGCAGGTGGGGCTGCTAGTGGATCTCGTTTACTTTGACTGTTTTTTCTCTCTTGGCCTCTGGGTGGTGCTTCTTCCGGTAGGTCATCTCTTTGTGTCTTCATTTGTGTTCCAGTCGTCTTGGAGGCAGGATGTCTGGTAAGTTGGCTGTTTTCCTTTATTTTGGGGGTTTGGTTTATTTTGCTTTTGTGGTTGTTGTCTGGGAGGTTTTTCTGCTTGGTTGTTGTTGTATTGTTTTATTTTTAGGTTTAATTCTTTTTTTGTGTTTTTGTTTACTTTTTCTTGTTTGTGTAATTTGTGTTTTTTTCGTTTGGTACTTAGTTGTGTTGTAAGTGGTTTTGTGTGTTTTGTGTGTTTCTTGTTTTAAGTAATGGTTGTTTTTAATTATGGTTTTTTTTTTGTTAGGTGTTTAGGTGTGTGTGTGTATATGTGTGTGTCTGAGTGTGCGAGGGAGAGAGAGGAGGCTGCTGCCGGGTGAGTACCTCCGGTAGGCAAAGGCAGCGGCCGGAGTGCCGTTCGCTGCCTTTCCTTTCTGGAGGATTTTTTTGCTTTCAAGGGGGGGCGAAGGCATTGATGCCTTCGCCTTCCCTTGAAAGTGAAACACTTACTCGGATAGTAAAGGCAGCGACTGGAGCGCCGTTCGCTGCCTTTCCTTTCTGGAGGATTTGTTTTGCTTTCAGGGGGGGGGGGGGCAAAGGCATCAGTACCTTCCCCCCCTTGAATCCTCCCCCCGTTTTTGTTTTTCGTCCACCCCGGCTCAACCTTTCTTGGGGCAGGTGGTGGTCTCGCCTTGTCTTCGGCGGGGTAGTGTGGCTGCGAGGCGCTGCGTCTGCCTGCGGCGGACTTGCGTTCCTGTTGTTTTTTATTTTTTGCGCGCCAGCTTTTTCAGCGTTTTGCGTGCTCATGGCGCGCAGGACTCTGGGGCTTGTAGTTTTGTTTGTGGTTTCTGTTTGTGCTGCGTTTTTTTTTCTGTGGCTCATTTTTGATTGGCCATGGCGTATTTCCCAACGTTCTTTTTGCTCGCGCCTCTCAGCCTGATTGGCTGTGGCATGGCGTGGCGCAAGGAATGTTGGGAATTGAAGTACTTTCTTTTTGTTGGTGTTTGTGGGTCTCCTGCCCCACTGGCACATTTCTCCAACCCCCAGTAACCTCCGTACCCAGTTCGGGCGAGTGCACAAATGCTCGGTACAGGCTAGTAGAGCCTGGCTAAGGATCCTTTGTCAAATCACAACGGTTAACGCTCAGATTTATAGGTATAGATTTTTTTTAAAAAAGGGGGGGGGAGTATTATGCCAAGCATTAAAATCAGAAATCCTTTCATTTGGGGCAGTACTAAAATTAGTTTTTAAAGGGAAACAATTATTGTATTCATTTGGATTTTGAGTAATTTAATCCGTCCTAATTTAATTTAATTTTCGCACTTGTATGCCTCGAAAATCCTAGTTTATATTTTGAGATCCCTTCTTCCTCTTCCCCTCTTCCCCCCTTTTCTCTGTTGATAATGCAGTTGGCTAGAAGATTGAATAATGGCACAGATGTGAAAATCAAGTCAAACTGTAGGCTTTTCCAAGGCTATTTAAAATTTTAATCAAAATGTGCTGGCTAATTAATTATGCTGTCACTCGGGGGCCAAATGTCCTCTGGTAACCTTTCATTTTTAAGTGTGTTTCTTTCATGTATGATGTAAGAAATATTCTCAGCCAACAACAGACACAATCCAGCTGTATGTTTCTGTATCTCACTGATTTCAAAGAAAGAGTTGAACTTTAGCTGGATTGTGTCCATTATTGAAGTTTTAATTATGACACTGAAGTGTGCACAACCTGCTTGAGCGAATGCTAAAATGGCTAGCTTGTTGTTTGAGAGGAGAGAGCTGTTTTCTAGAGCCCATTAGCTAACACTGCATACTTTTATGTCCACCCTGTGCAAAATATAATTCTTAACATATCAATGGAACATCTTGGATTTCTTCCACCAAGCAGGTCAGATGTGGGTAACGGGCCATGTCCCAGGCTCCCAGCTGTTTTATTCAGAGATTAACTCAAAGGTCAAGGTCAGCAAGACTCCGGGGAGTTTTGGAATGGAACAAAATGGACATCCAGTTCTTCCAGGAAGATTCCTGAAACCGTCTGGAAAGTTATTCTAACATTGGCTGTCATCATTCTGCTCAATAAAAGCTACAATCTTTGCATAGTGGAGGCCACGTGTTCCACTTCCCTGCCTCCCCTCTTTGTACAACTGCAGTGCCTGGCTTGTCTTTGTTAAGTCTTGTCTGCTGTCGCTTAAGCAGGAAATGTGTTTGCTGCGTGGAATTCATTGCTGGATTGCCAGGTTTACTGTCCAATGTTTACCATCTTTCTGAAGGGGATCCTATGCTGTCTAAATGACCATCGGGTGTCAACCCCCACCTCCCCCAAGGTTATATCTTGCCTGACCTCATTCAGTCTCACCTGCTGCGCCAGGCTGAATGGTCAAGGCCTTGCAGCTATATCCCCATTTAAAGGAACCGACCCCTTGCCATTGCAAGGCATTAGAAAACAATAGCCACCCACTGTGTAGTCCAGTGTTTCCCACCGTGGGGCCCATGCCCCACAGTGGGACTTCGATTCCCAAAAGCCTAAGTCAGTACATTGGCTGATTGGTGCTATGGGGAATTGATTTAGGCTTCTGGAAATTGAAGTCCAGAAACCAGGGGTTGTGAAACATTGGTATATTCCCTCAGTGCAAGCTTTTGCCTGATTTATCTGTCCCTACTGGCACCATGTTGGGTTTCAGTTTTGTGCTGTGCTAGTGAGTTTTGCTCTCTCTTCTATTGATAGTTCACCCTATCCTCAGAAGTAACCTTACCAGAGATGAACCTTTGTGGCCTGCAAATCGGAAAAAGTTACATTTATTTATTTATTTAGTATATTTTTATACTGCTGTCCTCACCTATTGGTGGTGACCCAAAGCGGTTTACAGACAAAGATGGTAAATTACATAAAACTTGAAATACAATTAAACATTGTGGCTGAACATCCGAGGGAGCCTAAGAGACGGCATCCAGGCTCAATGTCAGTGATGGAGCCTGGTACTCAACATCCTCTGCAACATCCTCCTGCATCTTAAGGCCCATGTCATGGATAACAGCCGCTCCCACTCCCCTCCAACCGGCTGAGGGAAGGAGCTCAGGGGGCTCTGTGGCAGGGACGAAGGTGGAAAATGTCCTCCTGCCATGGAGCAATTTAATAGCCAGGGTGGAGAAGATTTTTTAAAAGAATTAGACATATCTCTAAGAAGAGGAAGTTTCATCAATGCATGCTCATGGAATACAGTGAAAATATCTGCAGCAGCCACATTTCAGAGTCACATTAGCTTTCGGAGAGCTTGAAGTAACTGATAATAGGTAAAACAATATTTATAAATAATTTTTCCCCAATAATAAAGCATCTATTTATTTTATATGATTTGTTGCCATTTATATCCCATTTTCCTTCTAGTGAGCTCAAGTTTGGTATGTGTAGCTCTTGTCATGAGCATACACCGGATTTACCTGGTGGTGTAGTCAGCTTAAGAGAGAAATGTCCAGTCCACAATCACCCAGTGAGCTTCATGGCAAAGTGGCAATTTGAAAATAGTATGTGTGAGTAAACAAATTAGAACAGCAAAAAAAAAACAAAGACAAAAATGTGGCACCTTAAAGACTAACTCCTATATTTAAATGTTGGCTTTCATGGACCAAGTTCACTTCATCAGAAGAAAAAAGCGAGGCCTCATGGCATTAATATACACATCCAGTACACAATAATTGGCCAGCCTAACAGAATAGTAACATTGTAGCTTTTTACAACTGACAAAATCCCATTATTCAAATCTGCTGCAAAACCTGGCAGGGGTCTCATGTCCTGGGAATGGCAATCCTAGGTAGGGCCCTCAAACCTCTCAGTCAAAAAGAATTGGAAAATATTGGAGAACTGCATCTCCAGGGGCACAATTCTCTGAAAGAACACACACTTCCTTCTCTACCTTTTAACACAGGGGTTCACAACCTACGGCCCATGGGCCGGTCCCAGCCCGTGGCGCCACTCCATCTGGCCCATGGCGATGATCCCTGGAGCGGACGTACCTGCGCAAACGCACGTGTGGTTTACGGCGGGAGGAACCACGTGTCAGCTGGGGAGGCATGGTCCGGCCCACGGCAGGAAAACGTTGAGAACCCGTTTTAAGGCAATACATCTGTTCTGCAAATCCAGAAGTGATTGTCCAGCCCCCAACTGGAATTGACCCTGCTATATCACACTTGTTTTAATGTATAGAGGGGCAGGTGCAATCCTCAGACAGCCTGTTTCTGCTGTTCACCATACCACTGGGTCTTAGGTTACAAATGTAGCTTAATTGTGTGTGTGATTAATTTTTATTTACTTCATGGTATAACAGTAATGTTTGCTACTGGGGTGTGTAGACCCTACTAAGTACCGGAGGAGAAATATTGCACGTTTCAGGATTTTGGCTTGTTTTCAGCCTCATGCTATTGTGTGTTATAGTAGGCCGGTGAAAAGTGTATTTTATAATACAGACCATGGTTTTTTGGCATTCAGCTGAGCATTTTTAAAATAAGTATTTTAGGTACTTTGGAGAACCAGGTAAATAAGGAGTCACCCAAACGTAGAAAAATAACTTTCATAGATCTGTTAGGTTCAAGGTCCAACTACAAAATACATGAAATGCATTAGCACATTTACGTAAATTTGTTATAAAATAGCCACAGCCACATCATTGTCTGCTTTGGAGCTTTGTGTGTGTGTGCAGAGGGCTTTAGGGAGGAGAGAAGACCCTCTTGTTATGCTAGTAGACATCTGTAAGGGGAACACTGGATTTGATCCTCTAAATTAAAGAGGACAGGAATTGATAGCTGATTTGGTCGCAAAATGCTTAGCAAAAGGAATTGTAAACTCAGAATTTCTAAAAACTGCTGAATTTCTGGGAGATAATTTTTATCTCCTGTAATTTTCAAACAGTAATTTTCTAAAAGGATGTCTCACCAACAGCCTTGTGTTCAACACATAATAAAATTAGAATCTGTCTGCATTGTTTAGGTGTCTATGAATTGATAAATAGTAGCAGTTACTTAAATCTGTGTATTTCTACATTAAGTAAACAAATATGGTTGGGATTCATTGTTGCTTTCCTCCCACGGAGAGAAGATAATTAATTCACGATATATGTTTTCAAAGATTTAGCAGTTACATTAGGTTTGATTAAAATACACGGAACACTGGACAGGTTTCCTTTTCTATTTTATATAGTCCACTAGCATAGTTTATAGACTGTGATCAGCTTTTTTTTTTTTGTGGATTAAAAAAAGAACAAAGGATGATATAATTGTTTCAAATTGTTTTAGTTAACCAAATAATGTTTTAGTTTGTGGGTTTTTTGTTGTTGTTAATAGTTGTACCATAGGTAATATTTTTTAAAAAGGTGAAAGTACATGTTTTTTACATTCAATGTTTTTAAACTGTGTTTAGATGTTTTGGGTCTTTATTTGAGTTAAAACTCAACACAGCATGTTATAAATCTTTTTATTTTATTTTTCTGACATATGTTTGTGATTTGTGTAAACTTTTGATTTATTGTTATGTTTTTGACTTGTTTTTACTCTTGTGGCCTCTAGGTGGGGCTGTTGTGTGTTTTTGAGTTGTTTTTACTATTCTGCCCTGCAGGTGGGGCTGCTAGTGGTTTTGTTTTAGTTTCACTGTTTTTTCTCTCCTGGCCTCTGGATGGGGCTTCTTCCGGTAAGTCGTCTTTGTTTCTTAATTTCTGTTCTGGCCGTCGTGGAGGGAGGACGTGCTGTTGAGTTGTCTGGTTTTCTTTCTTCTGGGGTTTTTCTTTGTTTTGTTTTTGTGGTGGTGGGCTGGGAGGTGTTTCTGTTTGTTCTTTTTTGTTTTGGTTGAGTTTTAGTTTTGTTTAATTGGTTTGGTTATTTCTGATTTTGTTTATTTTTTCTTATTTCATTGTTGTTTATTTGTGTAATTAGTTGTTTGTGTAATTTGTGGTTTTTTCATGTTGTAGTTAGGTGTGTTATATGTGGTTTTGTGTTATTGTGGATGTTTTTGTTTGTGTATTCTTTGGTTTTTTGTTTATTAATGTTTTTTAATTATTGATTTATTTTTGTTTTATTATTTTTTATTAATTTTGGTGTTTTTTTTGGTGGTTACTTTAGCGTGAAGAACGAGCTGCCTGTTGGTTCCTCTTTTCCCCATTGCTGCTTTGAATTTTGGTTTCGATGAAGGAAGGGGGCAAGGAGGAGGAGGCAGTCAGCCTGTTCTTCTCCCGGGAAGGTTCATTAGGTAGGTTGGGGGAGAAGGAGGAGGCAGAGAAGAGCTATCTCTGCCTAACGATGGTTCTCTCCTCTCTGTCTCCTTTTTCTCCTGGCTTACCTAACCGGAGATCGGCAGGCAGTGATCTGTAAGGGGTGGTGCTCTTCCTTGCGGATTGCTGGCTGCTGCTTTTGTATTCAGAAGTACAAAGGCATCAGCCAGTCATCCACCAGGGAGGGTGCTTCCCCTGACGAACTGCTGCCTGTTTTTGGGTTTTTTTTCCACCCCGGCTCAACTTTCCTTGAGGCCGGCGGTGGACTCACTGTGTCTTCGGCGGGGTAGCGTGGAGGAGAGGGAGTCCCTCTTCTCTGTTGCTCCGGGAAAGGATGGGGGGTGTCTCACGGTAGCATTTTGTTTTGCGTGGCTGTGAGGTGCTGCGTCTGCCTGCTGGGGACTTGCACTCCCGTTGCGCTTTGCAATTTTATTTTTCACGCGCCGGCTTTCTCAGCGTTCTGCGCGCTCACAGCGTTTGTGGTTTGCGATCGTGTGGTGGTTTTTCCCCTGCGGCTCCATTTTAATTGGCTGCACCGCGTTTCCCAACGTTCTTTTTGCTCGTGCCTCTCAGCCTGATTGGCTGTGGTGTGGCACGGCGCAAAGAAGGTTGGGAATTGAAGTTCTTTCCCTTTGTTCACGTTCGTGGGGCTCTTGCCCCACTGGCGTCTTTCTCAAACATTCAGTAACCACCGTACCGGGTTCGGGTGAGTGCAGGAGGCTCGGTACGGGATAGGATGGATGGGTGCAGAAACGTATAGCAAGTTCCAATGGTTAACCCTTGGATTTATAGGTATAGATTAAAATTTCCATAACAATCTTAAACTGCATTGACTCTCCCCCTTTTTCTTTAACAGAAATTATATATTTTTTATTTTACCCAATAGGCATCTGACTAAATGCAAAAGATGAAGTGTCACTAATGTATGAAAACTTGTGTTTTTTTAAAAAAGAAATTCAGATCAGTCCACGCATCATGCCTCTGCTGTCAGTTTTTCTTGCAGATCCAAAGGTTGAGAAATTAATTCCCTGCTGTGCCTCCAGAGAAAAGAGACAGGCTTTGTGACCTAGGGCACACTACACATTCCCAGGATGCACCCAGAAGGGAATGGCAAACCATGTCACTTAGGCAAAAAGGGCGGTTCTATGAATCCAACAAATAAATAAAATAAATACTCTACCTTAGAAAACCCTGGAAAGGGTTGCCATAAGTCAGAATTTACTTGAGATGGGGTTCAGCTAAAACTGTTTTTGTTTGCAGTTGAAGTCTCATGACATCACTTTCTACCCTTGACACATTCATGTGAAATTATGCTGTCTTTTAGTAATTGGTACCACCATGTGGCAGTAGGGAAACAATAAGTAAATATTATACCCCCTGTTCTAGAGCAGGAGAAAACAGTACTTTCAAGGAAGACATTGCTTGGAACATTAAAAACGAGTGATTAGAAACCTGAAAACTCACATTGATTCTGACCCAAAAGCACGGGGATTTTTCCTGTGGCTAAATTCATAAGGAATATAACTCCTTGCATTAACTTCATAATATGGTTTTGCACTAATGGACATTTCTTGGTTTTCACCTCAGACGTGTTATTGTGATGGGCACTGGAAATTTCTCCACAATTTTCTTATTACGTAAAGAATTTACAAGGTTAATCTGAATCCTGGGCCACCATTACATGAATTAACACCCACAACATAGAGGAGAACTTCGCTCTCTTATACTGAAATGAAAGACACGTGAAAGCAACTTGACAAAACTTTAGTTAGGAAAGGCCAGGCAAGGGAGAAATAGGGAATATGATCATTCTTCTTTATATTTTGAGACCTGTATTAGGTGGGCAGAAACATATGATGAAAACTTACTCCAGTTTATTAAAGGTATGGTGAAATAACAAATGTTATGGGAATATATAAATCTGGTATATTTTGGAATATGTGAATGGGGAGGTTTACATTTCAGTCTCTTAATACACTAATGTTCAGAGTGCTGGAATGTCCTATACAACACAAAGTTCATACTACCAGTTGCTAACAGCCTGTTTTACAACCTTGTTTATTCATTCCTACATTTTGTTAATTTAGTTATTAAACAGGGTAACCTAAATTATTGGAATATGTTCTGTGATTATTCTCCTTTGTTTGTACACTCTAGAAACTATTCTACCACATTTGCTGTACAGTATGTGATAAGTCTGAAAAGCCAAAACCCTTTACTGTGTCAACTATGTAAAAAACAATTCAAGTAAATTATTTGCATTTTCTGAATTATCACAAGCCACAAAATTCAACTTGTTCCTTTTATATTTTTATCTATACCTTATCCTGATCATAATATTGCCATGTAGCCAAAACTATCTGATTCCAACAGGTTTTGCTTAAATATACAACAGATATTAGTCGCAGGTCATTGCAAGTCCTTTCAAAAAGACTAGCCTCTCTTTATGTAGTAATGCATTCACATGTCCCCAGCTGTCTGGCAGAAGGGGGTCGGTGCCCTATAGAAAACTGGCAGCCAATGCAGTTGTGCCATGAGAACCCCAGGGTTGCCTTGGGTACCATTCAAGTCAGCATGCCCCCCACCTTTCCCAAGTAAGCCTGGGTGCTTATTGAAAATCTAAAGGATCTAAATTGGCACAGAAACTGAATTGGGATGAGATACCTCCTCTCTGTGTTTATAACTACATTAGCAGAGGTTGCCCGGCGTTGCCGGGCTGTTTTACATTGTGTTGGAAGGTTAAATTGTGTTAATTTTTAAAAAAAATTGCTTAGTCTGTAATTTTAATTTTTAAAATGTTTATTTATGTAAAATTTTTTTGGCTTGGCTGTTATTAACTGTGATCTGCTTTTTTTGAGGACTAATAAAAGAACAAAGTATGATATAATTTTTTCAAATTCATTTATGTAAGCAAATAATGTTTTAGTTTTTTTAATTAGTTGTACTGTAGGTAATAATTTTAATAATGTAAAAGTAAATGTTTTTTACATTCAATGTTTTAAAAATGTGTTTAGATGTTTTGGGTTTTAATTTGAGTTAAAACTCAGCACAGGATTTTTAAAAGTTTCTATTGTATTTTATTGACATATGTTTGTGAGTTGTGTTAAAGTGTGTTTTAGTGTAATTTTTTGACTTTTTATTGGTGTGACCTTTTGTGTAAAATTGTGAATTTGTGTTATGTTTTTGATTTGTTTTTACTCTTGTGGCCTTTTGTTTGGGGCTGTTGTGTGTTTTTGAATTGTTTTTACTATTGTGGCCAGCAGGTGGTGCTGGTAGGGGTTATTGTATTTTGACTGTTTTTTCTCTCCTGGCCTCTGGGTGGAGCTTCTTCTGGTAAGTAGTCTCTTTCTTTATTCATTTCTTTTCCGGTCCTCGTGAAGGTAGGACATCTTTTGGTAAGTTTGCTTGTTTTCTTTCTTTTGTGTGTGTGTGGGGTGGGGTGTTGAAATTTGTATTTTTGTCTGTTTTGTTTTTGATTGTGTTTTTGTTTACTTCGTATTGTGTTTTTTTGGTGTTGTTTTTGTGTATTTTTGGATGGTTTTGACTGTGTTTTTAGTAATTTAAAAAAATATTTATTTGGTGGTGGGGAGGGGGGCGTGGTCGTTGGGGGTTAGGAAGGGTGGGCTAGGTGGTGGCGAGGGGGCGTGGTCATTGGGGGTTAGGAAGGGTGGACTAGGTGGTGGGGAGGGGGGCTTTATTGTGTTATTGTGCTTTGATTGCGTGGAGTCATGAAAGTAGATCGGGGATTCCCCTTTAATATCAGTGGGTGCGGGGATGCGACCCCCCTCTCCGCTGGCTCCCCTGGGGTTGGGAGGTTTGTGGGGACAAAAGGGGTATGTCCCCCCAACCCTTGTGGACCCAGGAGACCAGTGAGAGTGGATTGATTTCCCCCCCCTTAAAACTCCATTTTTAACTCCACAAACCTCCCAACCCTAGGGGAGCCAGCGGAGAGGGAGATCACAACCCCCCACCCACCCACTGATATTAAAGGGGAAACTCCAGTTGGGACCTTCAGGTGCCGTGGGTGAGGGAAATAAGGGCAGTTGGTGTTTGTGTGGCTGTGAGGCGGTGAGTGGTGTTTTTTTTATTTTTCGGGCACCGGCTCTCTCAGCGTTCTGCGCGCTCATGTCGCGCAGGTCTCTGGGGATTATAGTTATGGGTTTGTGATTTGTGGTGCGTTTTTTTCCATGCGGCTCGATTTTGATTGGCCGCGGCGCGTTTCTCAATGTTCTTTGTGGTCGCGACTCTCAGCCTGATTGGCTGTGGTGCAGCACAAAGAACGTTGGGAAATGAAGTTGTTTCCCTTTTTTCGCGTTTGTGGGGCTCTTGCCCCACTGGGGAATTTCTCAATCTTGCGTTTACCTGTGTACCCAGTTCGGGCGTGGGCACGAATGGTGAGTGTGGGCTAGTAGGGCCTGGCTAAGGAGCCTATGCAAAGTTCCAACGGTTAACCCTCGATTTTATAGGTTAAGATACACCTACTGCAAAATGTTAAATCTCAGGGTTTGGCAGTGATGGTCTCTTTAGTTGGTACAGTAATACCTCATACAAAGTCCGCTTCATACAACATTGAATTCATACAACATCGCCTAATTTCTTGAAAAAAGATACCTCATACAAAGTCGCTTGACTTTGTATGAGGCATTGGGGTTTTTCCCAGGTTGCATTGTGCCTAGGCAGTATAAAAGGCAGGACACATGCATGCATTGCTCTTGTGGGTTTTGCACGAGGTGAAGAGTGTTTAGGTGTGGTTTGAAGCGTGATTTTGGATTTTTTTGAATTTTTTCATCAGAATTTTTAGAAGCATTCCTAGGATTTTTGCAGCATTCTTCAGGTTCATGGACAATCAGGGTTGTTTGACATGTTTTTGTAATGTATTTAGCCTTCAGACAATGATTTCTTAAAGTTCTGTCAGTTTCCTGTCCGTTTCCTTGACTTTGCCCTAAAGTCTGTGCTGTTACAGTACAATGTATCTCTATGAAAATGACGTTGTACGAGGCATCGTGGCAATGATTTGGACATTGTATGAGGCATCGCAGCTAGGATTTTGCATGCCTCACACAAAGTCCAAAACCGTATAAAGTCCAAACTTGTGGAACCAAGTTTGGACACTGTATGAGGTATCACTGTAATGTTATCTGCTTGAATAAGAAAGCACACATCAGATAAAGATTGGGGTTTGATTCCAAAAACTAAAACAACAACAGTCCTAAATTCAGCTATGAAAAAGAATAGCTGTCAGTTGCTGATGTTTGCATGGGATATCCTTTATTATACATTCTTGAATAAAAGGCCTTATGAGAATATGGATCAGTCAACTTGATCCAACATGGTTAATGTTTGTGTCCCAATTTGTGACAAAATCCATGATTATAACTATCTTACTGACAAGACTCTTTTTCAAGTGAAAAAAAGATTGGCAAAAGGCAAATTTCCTTTACTGATCCCGTTATCAGAAAGCATCCCTTCATCTCACAGATGCACATATACAGTACTAGCAGATTTTGCCCGGCAGTGCCGGGCTGTTTTAAATGGTTTTGGAAGGTTTTTTTTCCTTAATGTTGGTAAAGAGCCGGGCTGTTTTAAATTGTGTTGTAAGGGATAAATTTTTTTTTGGTAATTTATGTAAAAAAGAGGTGTGTTGGTGGTTAGGGGTGGTTTTGGGTCTGCACAACCACCACTACCCATACAATACCACTCCAATCACCAACACACACAGTAAAAATTCCTGGCAAGGCAGGAGTGTTTTGTGTGTGTGTGTGTGTGTGTGTGTGTGTGTGTGAGAGAGAGAGAGAGAGAGAGAAACAGTGTGTGTGTGTGTATTGTCCCCCAACCCTTCCAGAGCCAGGGGATCCTGCAGAGAGGGGATTCCCCCCCCCCCGCAGGACACCCCATTATTAAAGAGAAGAAACCAAGCTCTTTCTTCTCTTTTAAAATGGAGTGTGTGTGTGTGTGTGTGTATTGTCCCCCCAACCCTTCCAGAGCCAGGGGACCCTGCAGAGAGGGGATTTCTCCCCCCCCCCCCCCCGCAGGACACCCCATTATTAAAGAGAAGAAACCAAGCTCTTTCTTCTCTTTTAAAATGGAGTGTGTGTGTGTGTGTGTGTGGATTCGATCCCCTCTCCCTGGTCCCCTGGGTTTGGTAGGGTTGGGGGGACAATATGGGTCTATCCGCCCAACCCTTCCAGAGCCAGGGGACAGAGCAGAGAGGGGTTCATTCCCCCCAAAAAAACAAAACACTCCATTTTTAAAAGAGAAACCAAATGGTTTATCTTTTAAAATGGAGTGTGTGTGTGTGTGGGGGATTCATTCTCCTCTCCCTGGTCCCCTGGGTTTGGTAGGGTTGGGGGGACAAAATGGGTCTATCCCTCCAACCCTTCTGGACCCAGCACCTTTCATTGCTTCCCTCACCCACCCCCTAACCCTTACCTAACACGTACCTTTTCCTGGCTCCCTCCAGCTGGGTCTTTCAAAGTCTTTCCCTCCGGCTCCCAACGTGTTTTTTTTAAGTCAGCGCGCGTTCCCAGCCTCCTCTGTGCTCGTACCCCTCAGCCTGATTGGCTGAGGGGTTGCACAGTGCAAAGGACGCTGGGAATTGAAGTCCTTTTTCTTTGTTCACGTTCAAGGGGCTCCTGCCCCACTGCCACATTTCTCAACTCGACAGTTACTTGAGAACCCAGTTTGGGTGAGTGCAGGGAGGCTCGGTCGGGGCTAGTGGGGCCTGGTGCAACATCCTTTGTCACATTCCAACAGTTAACACACAGATTTATAGGTATAAATTGACCTGAAAGCAGGTGTATAACCCAGGCATTTACTATGGGCTTAAAATGTAACTGCCACTGTGCAGAATATGCAGCACCAGCATGCGTCATAGCTGCCCAGTCAATGTTGCTGAACAGCAAGCAGACCAATGGTTTGAGAAATACAGAAAACTGACTGAATCTTAACCTGCTTTTAAAGCCAACATGCGGGTTTTCCTCACAGAATCATAGGGTCTTTATTTGGAGAATTCTGCCAAATCCAAAAATCTGAGCAGAAAGAAAACCAGTAACCTTTTCAGTAAAAGCTGCTTAAGCAAATGCTCCCGAGAGACTGTGATCTTCTTGGCCATATACCCCTTTATCAGTGTATGTGATGAGAACATAAGCACCAGGCAAGAGATAAACCTGAGTCTACTTCACTGAATCTGTTTCTTCATATCCAGCTTGGCATTCTTCCCTCTGTAACCCCAGAAAATAGCAAAAAATCAAAAGAAGGACAGGGATACATAGAAGACTGTGGTATTTTTGAACCACAATCAGGAGTACCTTGGGCAAGAACAACCTTGTGCCAGCAAATATTTCTCACACTAGGTCAGACGAAAGGTACTACGGAATGAATCCACTAAAAGGTGGCTGACCTAGACACGAAAGGAAGAACAGAAGGACTGGTTTAGAGGTGGAAAAGAAATGTCACATCACAGCAAGTTGGTTAGAAAGAACATGCCTTTCAAATTTTTATTCAATAAAATGTACAAAGTAATAAAGTCTCTAACAGGAAGAGGTGATACAACAGCCATTACAAAGAAGGCTGAGTTTTCCAACAGCCTCATGGGCTTCAAAGCAACTGCCTTATCATCGTTGAGTGGAAACAGAACATGGACACAATACACGGATCTACTTGGTCCCCCATATCCACCTCCCACTATCTTGCCCCACCACATTCTGCCCCCACCCTTCCCCAATACTAAACTCCTTTGTTGATTCTGCTCAAGTAACCTGGCTAAATAGCTTGCTCATGTCATTAGTTTCCTGCCATTATCCAGTCCCCTTCTTACAACGTGTACACAAGCACTTACCATGTACAGTTACATACTCTTCACTTAGTCACCTGTCAGATTTGCATGCATGTAAAAAAAATGGGGAAATATTAAGGCTATGAATAAACAAAAAAGAAAACCCGCAATCTTTTTAAAGCTAGGTAGCGAGTAGCATTTATGAAACGTAAGGCTTGAGGCTTATCGTTAAACTCTGAACCTTCTCCACTGCGCTTTCCTTTTTAAATATCAAGGTACCATTGCTTAGTTTTCTCTAATAATGGTTTTCCCCTTCCCTTCCTTGAGGACTGGATGCTTAACTCAGAGATGTTATATTGGAACGACCTCCTGGGGGTGCTACTATGCGCTTGCTTGCTGAGCGCATGCCTTCATCGATCTGAGTACCTGCAGGGAATGCAGAAAAGAGGGTAAAACATGAAATGGGAAAATTAGAAACCTTTCTCCACAGGGTTAAGGAGTCAAGACTATTCGAAATGTCAAATTACTATGAAAAGACAGGGCTTCCACCCCTCTATGGCCTATTCACTATTAATGCTTAAACACAGGTTCATTTAAGCAGATACGGTGGGCTTTCTATGATTCTCACAACACAGGAAAAGCCAACAATGTGTCACAGAGCAAACAGACAGCAACCACCCTTCCCCGTAGTACATCGGTGTGGCTTGTCTCTCCAACTATTTCGTTTCACTGGCTGACTGAAAGAATGTAGACAAATGCCTAAGAAATGTAGCCTTCCAGGGTTCGCACCATAAAAATGCCAGGTGGTATATTCCCTGCCCCCTTTCCAGTCTCTCCATACAGTACATCATAGATCCGAGTCAGTCAGGTGCCGTGCCATGGATTTACTGAACAGCAGCGGCCTTTCTGGGTTGCTTTTTTTGGCACAATCTTTCTATACTTACCTGATAAGCTAAATCCAGACTGGTGAAGATTTCTTACTGGTGGTGCCTGCCTGGTAGGTGATCCCCGAGTGGAGCCCACAGGGGTGCCCCCCTTAGGTGTGGTGGTCAGGTCAAACACAGGCCCATCATACAAGCCCCTGGGCACAGCATGCATCTCACCCATCTGTGTTGAGGCAAAAGAAGGGAGTAGCATTAAAAGGAGCAGCAACAGCAGCCTTTTCACTCTCATGGGTAAGAAACCTTATTGTCTATTTCCACTACATGGCACCAATGGCATAAATTTCAGTGGCAAATTGATGCAAGTTAAGCAGAGCAGGCATTTAAGCAGGAATTATGATTGGGCTGTGCCTAAGAATACATACACCAACTCCTCAGCCTGTAGCAATTCATTGTTGAAAGAAACACCAGCAGGCATAACTAACAAGATTCTGACGACTGTGTAGGCATCTCTACCAACATTTTACACATTCAAAATAAACAGGGAAAACCAGTGTGGGTGGCTTGGTTATTGATGTTAATCTCACATTCACATGGAAGGGAATTACAGCTGACAGGTACCAGTCTCCTAATGTGATAGAAACATGGTGCCCAGCAAAATATTATCAGGAATTATTATGAAAAGACTCCATGTAGAAAAGTCAAGTCAGCTGTGTATTTCTCATTAGTGATGGCTAACATAACCATGCTTCTTCCTACATGTGACAACCATAATATCCGGTGTATTTGTATGTTGTGCAGGTAATGTCTAAAGGCCAAAGCCATGGGGCAAAAACCTGTGGTTTAGTTCTACCAACATGCAACCATTCATAAGTTAAGGTATCACGGGGCTATTCCCATATGACACGGTGGTTCAAGCATTATCCTCAGAGCATGGAAAAGTACCAAGTTATAGCAGAAGGCAATATATGATGAGCTGTTATTGAAAAGAAGGTGTATCCCTTCTCCAAAACCATCTCCTTCAAAGACTGTGCCCTCTAAACAAAGCTGGCCTGTTTTACCTTCCTCCTTGCTTTGATACGCTTATAGACATAGTCTGAGAAAGGGGTGCCAGGAATGAAACGCCCAGTCCCTTGGGTGATATGAAGGTTGCCATCTTCTAGCATGATCTTCCCCTGGCAAATGACCACTAGTGGGGCTCCACGAAGCTCCATTCCTTCAAAGATGTTATATTCGGCAGCCTACAAAACACAGGAATCAACATGTTCATTATGCATCAAGCACACACTATATAATGAAATGCCCCATCTTCAAACAGAAATGCAGAAAACTTTGTGTCATAATAGGGTGAAGGGCTGTGAGAAGGAATGAGGGATGAACTTTGTTGTCAGCAGTAGGAAACTGCATGCCTTTTAAAGAATGTGATGGTCCAAACTTTGGGGATAAAACAACATGCATGGAGACACACTTTGGGATTAAAGGACTGAAAATACAAATACTGTAAAATGGTACCTCACTTAAAGAGCATAATGTGTTCCATGGGATTGCTCTTTAAGTGAGTTGTTCTTTAAGTGAAACACTTGGAAAAGCGCCACCACCGCCATTGTAAGTGACTGATTCTGACTTCTGGCGGTAGTGATTGTGAACCCCGATTTAGTTGTTAAGGAAGTTTTTGGTTGTTTTCAGTTGTTAAGCGAGGGCGACCATTCGGAGAAAAATCTGCTCTTTAAGCAAGTTAGTCTCTAAAGCGAGGTATTCTTTATGCAAGGTTTCACTGTAAGCAAAGATAAGCCATGTGATCCATACATAAAATTAAAGAGACAGAGCCTGGATGAAACATCATGCCATGAATGTCTGGAACTTTTCTTTGTAGTTCTCCTACCCTGCCTGAAGAAGTGATCTTGAATCACGAAAGCTTGCAATGTCTGATTTATTTGAAAATACAGTTTCAGGTATTTTCGCAAACAAGAGATGAGAGCTTTGATCTGATAGATCAGTGGTGCCCAAACTACAGTTTGTGGGCCAGATATGGCCCCCGATGCCAATTCATCCAGCCTGCACCACTCCCGGAAATGGAAGTAAAATGTGCATGCACATCACACTGCAGTAAATGCAGCCACGACTGTTGTAAATGCATTTACGGCAGCATTTTGTGCATGGGCAGGCATGTTTTACTTCTGCTTCTGGTGGGAGGGACCATGTGACAGGCCCACTGAACCACACAACCGGCCTGTGGCATGAAAAGTTTGGGCACCCCTGCCATAGGTGAAGCAAATATCAACAAATACGAGAACCATGAAAGAGACCAATTCATTCTCTGCAGCACATAAAGCAACTATTTTCAGTGTTTGAGTCCATTATGATTTCTTCTTGCCCAGAAAAAGACTTACTGACTGGTGGCTTTTAGCAGAGACAATTTTCACTGCATCAGGATCCCATATGACCAGGTCACTGTCTGATCCCACAGCAATTCTCCCCTTCCTTGGGTACATGTTGAAGATCTTGGCAGCATTGGTGCTAGTTACAGCCACAAACTGATTTTCATCCATTTTTCCTGTAGCCTGTTAAGCATAAACCATTCAAAGGAAGGTGAGCCATATAGTACCTACGCACTAACATTCCAAACAGCTATCTTCAACTTTCTCTTTGGGTCATTCATAAATTATCTCATAAACGAGTTCTCTCATTCTGTGTAGATAGTATTAGTTGCCAGTTAGATATTTGGCAATCATCCTTTTCCAAGTCAGCAGTAAAGCTGACTCCTGTCTATCTAGGTTAAAAATTCAGAGTTTGAAGAACAGGGCTGTAGCCAGAGGGGGGGCCCTACTGAGCTAACAGCCTCCCCCACCCCACCCCACCCCGGGATGCCAATGTTATATATGTGTGTGTGACATTGTTGCCCCTCCTGAAAAAATTTACAACCCCCACCCCCCAGGAATAATAATAATAATCTAGAATCCTGGCTATGGCCCTGCCCTTAGCACTTGCTATCTATCCACACAACATCTCTATCTCTTGATACTATGCGAAACTAGTTGTAACATTACATGTATTAAACACAACTTGATTAAGCAAGGATTTTCAGTATAAGAGGCAACAATTTTGGGGTGGGTGGGTAATATTACATGCACATACAACAAGCCATCTGCACATCATATTTTATTCATTCATACTGCCACATAGCACTTAACACTCTCTCAGCAGTTTACAGCAATAAATTCAGACAAATAATTAAATCAACATATAATACAAAACATTAAAAAGTCCAATTCCCCTAGACCAGGGGTCAGAAAACGTGGCTCTCCAGGTGTTCTTGGACGTCAATCACCAGAAGCCAAAGTCAGTACCACCTGCTGATCAGGGCTTCTGGGAATTGAAGGCCAAGAACATCTAGAGAGCAAAGTTTGCTGATCAACCCTTCTAAAATCCCAGGTTCATATTAGTAAAAGCAGCTCTAAAAAATTCCATTTTCATGCTTTTCTTACAGACTGTTAGGAAAGAAGCCTGGAGAATTTCTTTTGGAAACTTGTTCCAAAGAGATGGGGCCACAAACGAGAAGGCACGATTCTTTATGATCACTCTTCTGGCCTCCTTTGTTATCACTGTTCTTAACATTGTAGACTGAGAAGAGTGAGTGGGACAGGCAGTTGTCCTAAAGACCTTCCATTCGTCAAGTTCAACATCTTAACCGCTAAGCCACTGCAAGATCTTAAACCATTAAAGGAGCCCTGGTGGTACAGTGGTATATAATAATAATCAAAAGGTTATGGGTTTGATCCTGACCAAGGGTCAAGGTTGACTCAAAGTTCCATCCTTTGAGGACGATAAAATGAGTACCCAGCATATTGGGGGCAAAATGCAAATTAACTTGTGTACTGCCCAGAGAGTGCACTAAGCGCTATGAGGTGGTATATAAGTGTGATTGGTTTGCTTAAAGGCTTTATAGATAATAACCAGGATCTTGAATTGTGCATGGAAACTAACAGGGAGCCAATGCAAACATGCCAGAATTGAGGATATATGTTTGAATCCCAGTAAGAAGTCTGCCCATTGCAGTTTCCGTATAGCCTCCAAGGGCAGCCCTATGTAGAGAACGGTGCAGCCTATTTTGGAGATTACCAACGCAAGAAATATTGTTGCTAGATATTTCCTATCCAAATAGGGGTGCCACTGGGAAATCAACTAGAGGGCCTCCTGGCCAAGGCAGATATTTGCTCCTCCATAAAGGGGACGGAGTCCAAATGTCCCCCTAAGCTGTGAACCTGACCCTTTGGGTGTGTGTAACTGGGTCCATGCCAGGCAGATGGACCTATAGTATGTTCATTTTGCCTGGATTTAAGATCAGTTTATTAGCCCTTGTAAAGATAGTTTTTATCTGGAAGATGCACTATCAGGAAATGGTCTGGTTGCTTGTTAAGTGCTGACTCAATTAATTGAATATTATGGGTTCTATTATACATGTACAGTTCTATTGAGTTATTTAATCCTCCCTCTCTACCTAGCAGCCTAATCTAATCCCTCTCCCCATTCCTTTTTTTCTTACCACTGCCTTGTCCCAGATAACTGACATCCGTTCCTCAATTCCATTAGTTCCTTCTGGGATTGCAGTGAAGTCATCTTTTCCAATTGCTTTCTGTGCTGTACTGAATGTACAATGTGCACTTCCTGAGACTTGGAGGTCCCCACTTGGAAGTGCAGGGAGAAACAAAAACATTTATTTGTCAGCCATATTCTTGAACCATTCATAAGAATTACGAACTGTCATTCCCTATATATCAAGCAGCAAGAGCAGAAATAAAGGGCAGATATAACTAAAATATGAATAAAATCTTATAAAATGTTTTTAAAAAGCAGAGAGTACAAAACTGTCATTGTGCCCATTCTCATGATCACATTATTTCCCTGTCTCTACAATCTTAGGATCACTTGTTGAGCCGCGTCCCCCCACAGGCAATGTACATATCACATGGTGAATTGTTTAATTGTTTTTTGTTTTTCTTCTCTCCCCTCCCTTTTTTCTCTTTTCTTCCTTTTTTCCTCCTTTTTCTCCATATATATATATATATATATATATATATATATATATATATATATATATATATATATATATATATATATATATATATATATATATATATATATATATATATATATATATATATATATATATATATATTCTTTTTTATTACATTTGTGTAGGAGAGATAAAATAAGAATGTTGATGTTGTGTTCTAAGACTTTATTCATGCGGTTCAAGAAAAGGACAAATTAGAGACTAGAAGTTGGCATGTATCAACTATGCAACATTAGGTAAATTTTGTTTCTGCTGAATTAATAGATTATTGTTTTTTGCTTATGTTATTGTTTTTTATTAGTTTTATTATATAAGTTTTGATGTGTTTATATATGTATTTTGTGTAAAAACCCAATTTTTTTTTTAAAAAAGGGGTCACTTGTGAAGTAAACAAATGACAGAATAAAGTATCTAACTGAAGAGAGCTATACTGAAAGTTTCCTTTGAGTCTATCGTTCCCAATGCCTTATTTTCCCTCTCTCTTGAACAAAAAGGACCTGTGTTCTTTATGCACTGGCTAATGTGGTACAGCCTGCTCTTTTAGTCTACTCACATAAACAGTACACTCTAAAGCCACTCTATTTACATGAAAAAAATAAATACAAAGACTGCATTCATTTTCATGGAGAAGGGCCTATGATCATGCAGCAGTTTACTGGTTCTGTCCTACGGTGTCCATGTAAGCAAGTGCCTATGTGAAAAATGTTCAAAATCAAAATGCATCAGTAGAATGAACTCTTTGTATTGAATTAAGATACTAGAGTAACAATGAGATCTTCACTAGGAATAAGACCACTAGAGCAGAGAAACCTGCTTATGTGGCTGCTTCTAACAGCTTCTTCACCACATGTTGTTTGTTTCACTGGAAAATGCCATACAAGACAAGGTAAAATATTCACAATGGCACTAATGATTGTGATTATTATAAATAATAATCTAGGTTGTAAACCTAGATTCATGTTTGGAAGGCAATCAGATTCAAAATATATTGCACTTATTTCTATATTAGGTTATCTACATTGCAAGAAAAAGTAGGATTTAATTTAATTTAATTTAATTTTTCAACTTGTTCGCCGCCCACTCAGGCAAGCCCGACTCAGGGCGGTTTGCATAATCTAAAAATCCCATACAATAAAAATGGTTAAAAACCCCACCCACATTAAAATCCCACCTACCCCAAGAAGCAGAGAGAAGGTGCATCTTATGATGAAAGCAAGACCACAATTATTTTGGTTTACATAATCCAGGGATTATTTTAACCACTATAGTAAACCACTCTGTATGTTATGTGCCATCAGGTCACATCCAAATCATGGATTATAATGTATGAGAATTATTTAAGGAGTGCCTTTACCAGTGCTATCTCCTTTCTTGGTTTCTGTGGCCAAATAAAGTTTAGAACCCAGGTTTCCTGAACCCTAGTCTGTCGTTTTATCTAATATAGCAAACTGACTGTTAAACTAGTCTTTATTGTATCCTTCTTAATTTATAAAACCAATGGTAGCCACGTCAGTCCATGACATCAAAACAACACAAAGGCATCGCCCACATGTGCATTTTGGAATTCATTCAATTCAATTTAATTTTAATTTAATCTTAACCTATAAATCCAAGGGTTAACCGTTGGAACTGGCTATAGGTTGCTATGCGTCGCCCTACTGACCCGCACCCACCCTTCGTGAGCACGGCCGAAGTGGCTACGCAGGTCAACGAAGGACTTAGAAAACCGAAACGGGGGCCTCAGCCCCACAAACGGCAAGAAAGGGAAGGAACTTCACTTCCCAACATTCCTTGCGCTGCGCCCGAGCCAATCAGGCTGAGAGGCTCTCGCACGGCGCAGCATTCGGAAACGCGCCGCAGCCAATCGAAAGAAACGCATTTTAAAAAAACGCAGCAAAAACACAAAGCACCAACCCATTACTACAAGCCCCAGCGTCCTGCGCGCCCACGCAGAACGCTGAGGAAACCGGCGCCCGAAAAATTAAAAATAAAAACAACTCAAAGGCAAGCAAACACCAGCCGGCTTTCTTTTCCTCACACGCGGCGCCTGCAACTCCCGAATGGAGTTTCCCCTTTAACATCAGTGGGTGGGGGTGGCGATCCCCCTCTCCGCTGCCTACCCTAGGGTTGGGATGTTTGTGGGGATAAAAAGAATATATTGCCCCAACCCTTCTGGAAACAAAAGATCAGGCAGAGAGGATCGATCCCCCACCCCCACCCTCCTTAAAACAACTCCGTCTTTTCTTCCCTTTAAAAACAGAGTTGTTTTAAGGAGGGGGTGGGGAAATCGATCCAGTCTGCCTGTTCCTCTGTGTCCAGAAGTGTAGGGGCAATATACACCTTTTCTCCCCAAAATCCACCCAAAACTAGGGTACCCAGCGGGGAGGGGGATCGCAACCCCCACCAACTGATATTAAAGGGGAAAAACGATCTACTTTCACGACTCCACAAAAACAAAGCACCAAAACACACTAAAACTCCCCTCCCCACCACCTAGCCCACCCTTCCTAACCCCCAATGACCATGGCCCCTCCCCACCACGGGCCGGCGGCATAGATATTCCAACGAATCTGCCCTGCAAAAAAAACCCCAACCTACCACAACATGGTATTACAATGGCCCACACAGCCACCGAGGCCGGCCCACAGAAATACCCACACCAAAAACAAAAACAAGAACAAACAAACAAAACCAAGGACAAACACAACCCCCCACCCCCCACAAATCACAACACCACCACCCCTAACAGAACAGAAAACAAAACTTACCACTACACGTGCAGCCTCAACGAGGAACAGAATTGAAATGAAAAAGGAACAGGAAGACTACACAGCCCAGGACACAGTCAAAAATAAAACATTACACAACAGCACCACCCAGTGGCCACAGGAAAAATGACACTCAATGCATTCAAATTGATCTCCAACAATTTACAAAAAACATACACTTACACATTTTTTAAAAAATCAAATCCAAAGTACAACTATCACCAAATACCACATAGGAACACATTATTTTTAAAAATGCAAGTATTGGAAAAAAATATATATCAACCTTTCCTATTTTTAACATCCAAATTTTTTATAACAGTTTAAAACACTACCTACGTATAAAAAAAACAATATTTTTTAAAAATAACATAACTCATGTAAATACACATAAAACACAAATCATCCAACACCATTTTCCATATTTTTTTTTAAAAAAAAACCAAAAAAGCCCGGCAACGCTGGGCAACCCTTGCTAGTTTATCATATTTCTATAGCCGCCCCACTCACAAGGACTCCGGGTGGCTTACAATACAAACCCCAACAGAGAGACGAGCCTCTCTAGCAGATGGTACAAGTAGAGAGCCCCTCCGATCCGCTCTGGTTGGACGGACAGAAATTCTTGGGACGATGCGGTCTCTTAGGTATCCTGGTCCACTACCATGTAGAGCTTTAAAGGTAATGACCAGCACTTTGAATTGCACCCGGAGGCAAATTGGTAACCAGTGCAGCTCCCGAAGCAGCGGGGAGGTGCGAGCGTAACGCCCACACCCAACACCACCCAAGCAGCTGCATTCTGGACCAACTGCAGCCTCCGGATAGTCATCAAGGGCAACCCCATGTAGAGCGCATTGCAATAATCTAGTCTAGAGGTGACCAGAGCGTGAGTGACCATGAGCAAGGAGTCCCGGTCTAGGAGCAGACGCAACTGGCAGATCATCTGAAGTTGGGCAAAAGCCCTCCTGGCCACGGCCGCAACTTGATCCTCAAGCTGCAATCAAGAGTCCAGGAGGACCCCAAGTTGCGCATTGGATCCATCTGGGGCATACTCGCCCCATCCAAATCCAAGGATGGTAACTCCCGAGATAACACCGAGCTCCAATACGTAGGCACTCAGTCTTGTCAGGGTTCAGTTGCAATCTGTTATTTCTCATCCAGACCCCAACAGCCTCCAGACACTTGGACATGACTTTGACGGCATCACTGGGATCACCACGGGCCGAGATGTACACCTGGGTGTCATCCACGTACTGATGGTACCGCGCCCCGTGGGAATGGATGATCTCACCCAGTGGCTTCATGTAGATATTAAATAGGAGAGGGGACAGTACCAAGCCCTGAGGTACCCCATATTGAAGTAACCTAGGGCTGGACGTCTCACTCACCAACCACACTGACTGGGTATGGCCCTTTAGGAATGAGGAGAACCAGGACCACACAGTGTCCTGGATCCCCAATCCCTTGAGCTGTTCCAGAAGAATACCGTGATTGACGGTATCGAAGGCCGCTGAGAGGTCAAGGAGAGCAAGGATGGATGGATGGCCTCCCTCCCGCTCCCGCCAGAGATCATCGATCAGTGCAACCAATGCTGTCTCAGTGCCATGTCCGGGCCTGAACCCTGACTGAAAGGGGTCCAGATAATCCGCTTCATCCAGGACCCCCTGCAACTGCCGCACCACCACCTTCTCCAATACCTTCCCCAAAAACGGGAGGTTGGAGACCGGTCTATAATTAGCTGGAATTGTTGGGTCGAGTGAAGGCTTTTTTAGGAAGGGGCACACCAAGGCATGTTTTAATGATGCAGGGAACACCCCCTCCCGTAAAATGTTTCAAACTTTGTGTAATACCACAAAATTAAGCCACATGCTTTGGACCCTCATATTTGTAACACTAGATGGCAGCAACAAGCAATAGTAAAGACCTCTCTCTTATACTGTACCAAGGATCCTGGGAAGAAACTTCCTGCTACCTAGCATCTGCTAGCTGCCACAGACTCTCATTTGAAAGGATGCATGATAATTAAGGAAGAAAAGGAAAAATCCTTTAAAGCCTTGTCTAAACACTAAGAAGGGAAACTAGAAAGACTGTCTGGCTTTCAGACAGATTCTGTGTCTGATTCAAAGAGACTCGTGGCCTCAGTCTGGATTTCTGAACCAAAGTACTAATCCAGTGATAATCTCTATCTCCTCTTAATAATTTGGTGCCATATGTCTGCTTTACTGTGTAGAGAGATTTGTGTCAGTCAGATTTGTTCTACTAGAATCAACATAAGCAGGCAGAAGCACGAATTGCCATCATGCAAGCTTCTAGAGAGCTGAACCCAAGAGAGTACTGAACACAGAGTTTGAGAGGAGCAGGTGTGGCTTTGTGGCCAAATACAGGGCAGTAGCTGTCAGTGAAGCATATATTCCACAATGCCAACAGAACAATGGCCTAAGACTTCATATGCAACTCCAGTGACTACCGATTTGTGATGTTTCCCTGCTAGTCGGTTCCAATCCAACATTCACCGTCTCTTCAGTCTCCAGTCAAAATACACTAGTATTATTAGTCTGAGTGTATAAGACATATACAGTCTGAGCAAATATTTCTCCTTTTCCAGCACTGCTACTGTTCTAACTTTGATATTTTATCATCTTACAAGTCTATGTCACAACAACAAAGCCCAGCACCCTCCAAATAACCAAGGCGACATGTAACCTGCAAGCTAAAGGTGAGTCCAAAGCTCATTTTGTCATCCTTGAACTCCCTAATTGAAATTTGTCCTTCCACTTTAAATGGAGAATTGTGCTCTTAGAAGCACCCACATACGGCAGTACTCTTTGAAGACACACCATGCACAGTGGTTTTTGTTTTTATAAATACAAAAGAACCTTTTGTTTTGGTGTGATGGGCAAGCAGTCCTAGGAGCATCCACTTGGAGTACCAGAAGTATGCCTATCCAATGTATGGAAGTCGGATACTGAGGATGCAAACTGCACTGCTTCATGATAGTCTGTTCTAATCCACTCCCAATGGGAACATTTCCTCACTAGGTTTAAAAATATTACTTGGAGTTTGTGTATATGTAAATGGCTTCCCTTTGCCACATCTTACGAAACCCTGTAACAGTGGTTTTGAATCACAGCTTTCCCCTTTCCTCTTACTAACTACCAACCTGGCCAGTAGGGAGTTGATGTAGTCAGGGGTTGTTGGATCTGGACTCAGAGGTGGGGAAGTCACAAATGCAGCTGCTTTTGCCCAGTTTTTGCTCCAATAGTGCGTTCCGTCAGTTCCAAGACTAGCAGTAATTGGCTCACCAAACACTACGTTACCTGGTGGAGGAGGGAAAAAACCCAATACAAGTTAAGAACAAGGATAATACAAGAAACAGGGGTTGAGGAGAGGAATGTGGCATGTGGTGGCTTTGCTTGGGAACAGCCATATACTTGTAACGTCTAGTCCAGTCAACCTTGTATTTCTTTGGCTTCAGCCTCCATATTTCAGCAGAAATTCCCCCACAAATATTAGCCAAGAAATCTAAACCCTTAGGAGTTTTCAGTGGGGAATGAAGTCTCTGTTGGCCATTGTGTTCCTGAGAAGATGACAGAGGAAATGGTAGGAGGAACTAAGCTTCATGGGAGACACAATGGATTAGAGGTCTGACATTCTCTCTGTCCATTAGGCTGTATAAAGAGTGCCTCTCAAAAAACTACCAGTCTCCTAATCCCTTGTAGCTCTCATAAAGGTTTAGCCACTCCCATCGATTTCCTCTGTCTTCCCTACTGGAATACAATGACAGATGAAGCCTTCATTCTCAGTAAGTAACAGAAAACTCATGTGAAGTCTCTGGTTACATGGCCAATCCCCTCAAAATTCTGGCTAAGGGAATTGCTAACCAATTCTAGGGGTTGAAGTCAAATACAAAATTCCTATGCCTAAACCTGTGCTTAAACAACTAAACTTAACAAATGGACTAGGACAAATTGCTGATATTCAGTAGCTAGCCAAAGGTCGCTAAATGAACGTCATAACTATGTCAGATTAACCACACTTCACAAAGCTATTGTGAAGGTGAAATGAATGAAGCAAGGCAACAGTATGAATATGCTGCATAAGGAAATATCCTAAAATCCTCCATGATAGTAAAAAAACCAACAACCTGTGAGATTTGGGATCATCCTGTAGATCAAAAGCTGCTTAAATAGCCTTACTTACACAAGACCTACTTAATAGTAGCACCATTGTTGTGGAATTCATTTCTTACAAGCCCATTCCTTGGAGGTTTCCAAGAAAAATTCAGAAACTTTGTTTAGACAAACCCTGGCCACTTTTAATATTTTTTTGGCTTTACTCATGCTGGTGGCCTTTGCTCTTCCGGGTTTTTTGGAAGGCATTCTAAGGGACTACATGGAGATGTTTTAAAAGGAAAATATGAACTTAGAAAGGTAAAGTCACTAAACAACGTTGAAGAAGAATTCATTAAAACAAGCAGCAGATAAAAGAAGAAAGCAAGACCTTTTGAGCCAAGTAACAAGTATGGGGAGGAATCTAAACCACAAAGAGGTGGCTTCTCACCTTTTTTCCTGGCTTGTGAAATTAAGTCAGCAGCGCTCTTGCTCATCACTTTGGTCACATACAAGGGGCAGTTGGTCTGGCTAGCAATAGTGATAGCACGAAAGACAGCCTCAGCCTCCAGCTGGAAACCAAAGATGAACTATGAATTCACTAAAGATCAGAGAGGATCAGTAATCTCACATGACAACTTCACTATGTTGTGAGGTCTTTCACAGTGACAGTTTGAAAAATCAAAGAAAGATAATAAAACCTGTAAATATCAGAAGCATTAAAATGTAGCATGTTAAACTGGCAAACATGTTCCAACTTTACCAATCACAGCATCAACTTATTACCTCTTACATGCACCTTCCACAGGTGTCTGTATCCTCCAGGGACTCCTGCATGACCAACATTCTCATCCATCCATCCATCCGGGAATATCATACATCTCATATGCTGCAGCAGCTTTTGGAACTTTTAATTATGAAAGATAACATCTTCTATTATGTGAGATTATTATTTCCGAGCTAAACTGCTGCATTCAACTTTAATGTGCTAGAGCAGGGGTGCCCAACTACCGCCCGAGGGCCAGATCCAGAGCCCAACACCAATTCATCCGGCTTCCACTACCCTCATTGCTCCTGGGAGCAGAAGTAAAATGGCCCTGTACGGGTTTAAGTACGTGTTTTATTTCTGCTTCCGGGAGCAGTGAGGGCAGCAAGGGCCGGATGAATTGGTGTCAGGAGCTGGATCTGGCCCCCAGGCCATAGTTTGGGCACCCCTGTGCTAGAGAGCCAGATGGTGAATTAATGTGATGTTCTGCTGGACAGAGAGGAAAAGTTCCATGCAGCAGGTATACATTTAACTGGAAGAAAGGAGGGTAAAATATGAAGAAAGAGAAAGACTGCATAGGGATGTTAGAAAATTGCTGCTTCTCTAAATTAATCATAGTGGCAATTTTTAGGCATGAGATTTATTTGGGGGAAATTTTTTATTACAATTATAACAATTCACCAGGAACTTCCCCAACAAGAATTCTGGCACCTGTGGTCCAAAATAAAAGAAAATAAAATCCAAGTTGGACTACTGTGGAAAATTCCAAGCTTCGGGCATTTTCCTACTTGGCTCCAAAGCAACGGAATACTTTCTTGCAGTACATTCATATGGAACCATAGTTGGACAAATTTATATGAGGTCTGAAAACCTAACTGTTCAGCTTAGGAGTCATATGTGTCAGGTGGAGAGAGAGGTGAACTATCAGTGTGTATTTTGACTTGAATTTTTAACTTTACAGCTTGGAAATTGATTATTTTAGTCAGGCAGCAGCTCTTTAGACAAATATCAACTACTCGTTCCAAGGAGTTTTATCCTGACCTCTCTCACACATACACTGGAATGCACTCTGCTGTACAGTGCAATGTAAATAAATATTTATTGCTGCTGCTGATGTAACATTTTGATGTAGGCAGATTGAATGCACACGGAGCTGGCATTCCCCCAAAGGCACTCATTGGTTGCGGTCGCAGTGACGTTATCGGGGGACATACTGCGAGCCTTCCTAATGTCTGCCTAACCTATAGCAGGGAGGTTTCCCGCGCTAGTTGATGATTGGGCGATTGGGGATGCATGGGCTGAGCTTCCTCATTTGCGCTATTGCTGGCAGCTGAGTTGCGTGTGGTGACTGATGAATTGCTTGCATACACAACAAACATACACAACACAGTCAAAATAAACATTATAAAACCATTGACTGGTATTATATAACAATAGCAATTATACTTATATGCTGCCCCATTGCAGGTAATAAGTGTTTTTACCCCCCCCCCCCAAACGCTGGGCAACATGCTGACTTCAGAGAAGGCTGTCAACCTGGAGCCTGTCAGGACTGAACTCGTCCGCAGCTTTGGCTGCAATATTATAGTTTAACCACTGTGCCACAGACACAAGTTGTAACAAACAAAAAATATCTAAGTATCAGAAAATAATGGAGTAATATACATGTAGTTCCTCTTCTGCAGCTCAGAGATTTCAGAGATTTGCAGTAGGTTATAATATTTTATGAAGTTCCACAGCATAGTTCCCAGTGCCCTTATGACTAGAAGGACCACTGAAGTGCATTTCATCCATATTATTGCCAGATCTCAACAGTTTATTAATTTTCCATCTCATCATAATTATTATCTCTGCTACTACTGCAGAGAATGAGTGGAAATTCCTAAGATCCATGAGACCTCCAAGCTATTGTGGGATTGGTAGTTTTTGAGAGCTACCATGTACAGAGCCCATTGAAAAGGAAACCTACCAACTCCCACAATACCTTGTAATTTTCATGGAGCTTAAAAGACCATATTAATTTTTAATCCTCTGCAATTGCTGAAGAGAAGAAACGTTGGGCCTCTGGTGAAACACTGTAGAAGACTTGTATTTTCTTGCTACAGATGCCAGAATTCTCGCTGAACAAATTCCTAGTGAACTATGGTAGCTGTGGTGAAAAGAAATAAAAATGTCATGCCTAGTTAGTCCTTTAATATAACATTTACTCTTTTGCCAACAGTAGTAATGCATCCCTACAATAAGCCACCAATCCCCCATCTTTGATATGCAGAACTTAGGTAGCAAACGTGGCATTTATTCAAAACATGAATTAAATAAAATATGCCAAAGAACCAAACTACAGATCTACAACAAAATCTGACTGATCTGCTTCTACTGAGCACTCAGTATATGTGTTTTTGTCAGTCTTTTGATTAAATATTTATCTGACTATTCAATTAAATGTAAATAGATTTAGGTACCACCCCAGTCTTTTTCAGACCATAAGACGCACCTGACCATAAGACGCACCCAGTTTTCAAATCAGGAAAAAAAGAAAAAATATTCTGAACCAAATAGTACAGGATTTGTACCACCAACCAGTGGTGGCGCTGCAGGAGAAATGGGCGGGCAGGCTAACTGCACTGAAGCAGGAAGCAATGCTCTAGCCTAGCCTCTTGCTCTCCCTGCAACCAGGAAACATGGCAAGAAAGGTAAATGAAACCCTTTCTTTTTATGCACAGGTTTGGTTTCCCACTGAAATGCATTGGGAACATACAAACACACAAATTTTAGAATACTGTACAAGAAATTGATTTCCAATGCATTTAAATGGGAAATTGCAATTTGTGCCCTCTTGTGGCCACCTGTGGTAATGGCCCACCAAACATATGTCTTTCTTTCCTCGGCCCCAGAATAGCTGTGGCAGCGGCGGTGGAAGTCTTCGGTCAGCCGCGGCTGTTGTAAAATATCCTTTTACAACAGCCTTGCTGGACAGCATTCGGACTATAAGACACACCCTAATTTCCCCCCACATTTTTTTGGGGGGGAAAGTGAATTATGGTCCGAAAAATACGGTAAATAACTTTCTGAAAACTTGTAGTATACACTAGCTGAAATCCAGAAGGTCACTACTAAAATCTAGTAGTAAGTGACAGCTAGGATAGGCCCATTGAATCAGAAGGAATTTGGTGAATCAACTTCTATGTATGTGACAATGATTCAATGGGCCTATCCTAGCTGTCACTTACTACTAGATTTTAGCCATTACTTTTCAATTCAGCAAAAGCTATTACTGATAGCTAAAAGGACAGAGGCACCTTCACTCTTTATTATGGTGTTGCTACACAGAAACTACAGAACCTCCCCCCCCCCACCCCCTTTCTCCGTCTCTTACACTTAGATTCTCAATTTTAAAATCTACTAATTGAAATAAATAGTGAACTAAACCTGTAGTTAATTCGTTAAGGAATGCAGCCTTCATCTCATCTGTAACTTGTCTATAACTGTCTTGAAAAGGGGCTGATCTGCAGCTGGTCATTTGTTAAGTTCACATTACTGTCACATTTAATAGTTTCCTCCCTCCCTATGATCCTGTTGGCCACCTTTGCCTCCCATGACATCAGGGGCCTGTAATGTTTATATCTTGATTGCTGTTAGAAATTTCAACACTTCATTAAGCAAGTTATCTTTGGAGCATTAGATCATACATTGTTCAGCTTGACATCATCCTAAAATGCTTTCTGACAGCCGGATGTTGATTAGAACAAATTCAACACTGACATTTTAAAGAGGAAAAGGAAAAATAAGAATGTGACCTTAAGAAACACTGTTTTAAAACTATATGGCCCTGCCATAACATAGAATAGATTTTCTTCTAAACGCATTACAAAAGAACACCAATACAGATTTGAGCTATCTTCCTCAAATTCAATCAACTCCAATTCTATGGGAGCAATTCAAATTTAATCCAATATAATTTTGGAGAGACCTGTCGAAAGAAATATCTTTAAATGCCCCCTGCACTCGGACATGGAGCTTACTATCTTATTTTTGTCATGAACTCCCTGAAAATGTTTTTAAAGTCTTAGCCTCGTATTTATTGGCTGAAACCCTGTTGGCTTAGACTCTTATTTATTGTTTGAATTCCTGTCGCTTAGCTGCAATTTGAATAAGCCCATTGAATTAGTGGAGATTTGGTGAGTCAAATCCTCTATAAATTCCATTTATTCAACAGGCCTACTCTAGTCATGATTTATTATTATAAGCAACAGGATTTCAGCCTCTCTTTGTATTCATCTAGATCTGTGGTTCCCAAAATGGGGCACACACCCCAGTGAGGCAATTTGATTTTTAAGGGGGGGGGGCAATTTGAGAATGAGTTATTAACAGTGAATGCCTTTTAGTCTTCTTCCATGTGAATAGTTCACTTTTTGAATAATAAGAATTATATGTCACGGGTGGGCGGGGGGGGGGGGGAAATCAGGATTTTAGAGATGCTTAGCTGGGGCATAGCAAAAAAAAAGTTGAGAACAATTGATCCAGATGTTATCTGAATTAGTCTGGTGAGCTGTATTTTGCATCATCTGTGTTTATGCATAAGATCAGAGTGGCTATTGAAGAATGGATAAATGAAAGAGAATTTTGTAAAAGCAGCAAAAGAATCCAAACCTATAAAACAAATATCTATGTACAGTATTTTGTCATATAGCAGCTACCTCATGAGTTTAAAGAATGGAAACTGTAGCAAGCAATTCCAGATATAAATTTTATTATACACGAGTATTGCCCAACTCGGCTAACTAAAGGCAGTGCTGCAGCTACTGTATGTTTATTGTCTATTCCTAAATAAGCTCCTGTACACAGACTGTACTTACACAGAACACCAAGTAAGAAAGTGGGCTGGAACGGCACTGATGTTGAGTCTTATTTCTAAGAATGCGCAATAGGAGGTTTGAGTATCAATCTGGGGGACATTTTATGAGTAATCAGTCATTAAAATGATGAAAACCTTGTGAGCCAACAGAGTGTGCACTCTTTAAAAAAATAAAGATGTATATTGCACTTCTTTTGTTTAATACATGAAAATGCAATTAAGACATGAATGATAGAGAAACCTTAGCACTGCTTTTCATTTACTTACTAAACAAAACAGGATAAGAGCTGGCTTATGAAGCAATTTTTGTCCTAGAACTGTAAATGTTTCATGCAACATTCTTGATTACCACAGGAACAACTTTGTCACATGGCTGCATGCGTTCAGCAATGCTGAAGGTCCAAAAACCATACCACACTTGTTCTAAGCATTTGTACCATGAAACCCATATATGGTTAGCACATAATCCCACCCACCCTCCAGTTCTATGATAGGAGCAGCAAATTACAGAACACCCAGGAAACAGCAGCAGGATTACATAGACAGGGGGCCTCTGTCTCAAACATCAATTTATATGGGTTTCAGAGTTTTCTCATTTCTCTCCAAATTCCTAAAGTTAAGTATAAAAACCTAGCAAGACAAAAATGTATAATATTGTACTAAGATGACTTAAACCAAATACCTTCCAAAACCAATGGCAAACACATGCTAGCATTTTAACATATACTAACCTTTCTATTTAAAGAAAACTATAGTAATGAAGGTATTATGTACTGGTACTTGTGGGAACAGAATTATGTAGGCTAGCAATAAGTAGTGATTTCCCTTTGTTGATGTAAAACCACAATGGCAAGCATTGCTTATAGGGTGCAAAGGATTGCATGGAGACAGAAAAATAAATAAAATGCCCCTCAATGAAAAGGTAATAAAGTCCCTATACACTAATATTGGGTTCAATTCACTTAACATCCTGATATCAATTTATAATTAGGAAACCTCTTGTTAGTTTTGCACATGCCTTTAAGAACCTATCATCAGAAATTAAAGTTTCTGGACATTTATTCTACAAGAGAGATGCAACAACAGTGTACTCTTAATTGGTCTAGTTATCATGGTTTGCTTCTCTAAATCAACATATTTATCTAGTTTTGTGGCTTTTTCCTTGGACCTACAATCTATTCTTGTATGTACTGGAAGCTTGTTCTCTCTGCTATGAAATGTGAACAATGTATTTGAAAGTTTAGTAACTGCAGTAACATCATTGGAACCATCAGTGATAACTTACCTCTTCTGGCCTACTCAGCACATGGCCCTCTGGCCCTGTTATTCCCATCTCCAGCATCCTTGTTTGTTCCTAAATGACAGAAACACATGTAAATTTGAGACTTGGATTAAATTATTATTAATGAAGCCCTTTTTGAGAAAAACTGAATCCTCCTCCTCCCTTTCTTCTACTCCAGTCCTATTTGAAATAAACAGATAAATGAAATATGGCAGGTAGGTTCTCAGAGGGAGAGTTGTGGGAAGACAGAATGCAGTTCAATAATTTGGTAAATGCTACACTGTTAAGATTGTGGACTAATTAAAGATTATCAGTCTTTTAAGCATTGACACAAGTAAGCATTTACAAAATCATGTGTGGATCATATCAGTTGTAATATACCTGAACTGTTGGAACCAAGATTTCTAAATGTTTAGTATCAGAAGAATCAAGCATCTTCGCTTGAATTGCATATGTGCCTACAATTTTAAATCTCATATTTCTCTTTTCTTCATCAATTTTTTAGAAGCCTACAATAAGACACCCTATGGCCTTCAACTGGTAGAATTTTCATTCTGACTCCAAATATTTCTAATGCCTTATCTAACAGAAAATGCTCAGGAAAAGTCACTGAGGAATATAATAAAAACAAAATAAAAAACAGATACAATATGACATTCTGAAGACTGAGATTTATTCTAGGGTGATTCCTCAAAGCAGAGATTGAAATACTGTAAATCTGCTGATTTTAAAGGTGCCACAGTACTTTGGTTTTGTTATATGTGCAGAAAAGAGATTTAATTTAGCTGCCACCCTGGGATAAAACCTTACATTAGACTTGCTTGCAACATATATTTTTACCATAGAAAACATAAAATATTACCTGTGCAATAATATCTCCATTTTCGGCATGAACCTGAGCTATTGCTCCCAGCTCTCCCAAGAAAGTAAATATCTCATACAGCTGAAAATGAAGATTCAACAACAAAAGTGGTATCAGAAGACAAATACTGTCTCTACGTGCTTCAGGCAACAGCACAGTAATTTTGTTGTTTTCTTTAAAAGCATAGTCCAATGAAAGCACTGTCACTTAAAATCACCTAAACTTACTGGAGTAAAAAAACCCAAAGTGGCAGACTCAAGACTCCATCCTGAAGTACTACTGATTGAAGTCTACAATTCCTAAGCAAACCTACATATTCCTAAGCAAACCTACATGTTATTTTACTTTATTATCAGGTGTCCTAAGAGACAGCAAAAATATTCTGAAAAAAACATGATTAAAAATATGCAACTACTACCAATGTAAGTTTACACCAATCCACAGCAAAATGGATAAACGCTGCATTTGGAGGCAATCCTTTAAAAAACCAACAATCCACTCAAAACTGGCTCTAGCTCAGTTCCTCACTCCGTTCATGAAATGAAGGGTACATCTCATTTATTTTACTCAGCATATTTATCAAGGATCCTTAAAGCAATCTATAAAATTGTTAAATAGCACAACAATATAGCAACAGTCCATGTCAACACCACTCAGTAAAGTCTGCAGGAATTAACACTTTGTCACTGAAGACAGGGATATTTGCCACCCTATTTTATAATTTACCTCTCTAACTATGAAATCCAGAAACCAGAACTGCACATTCTGTTCTAAGCACAGGTCATAGAAAGAAAGAAAAACACCCTTGGGACTGTAAATGGCCTGTGAGTTCACAGCTTTACCAAATGGCTGAGAAAACTAACATTTACATGATGAGAGTATATCAGCCTCTGTTGCAATGATAAGTTTATTTTTCTGAATTAGCAGCAGTATTTTGGGCAACAAAATGTTGGCTGTCTAACAGGCTCTTTTCCCGCCTTAGTTTCTCATTTACCAAACCTCAGTGCTGTTAAGTCACTGCTCTCTGTTAAACAAGTTTTTTACTATGATAAATTAGGCATATATAACTATATTAATACCTATTCATTCTTTCAATGAAAAGTCCTTCCAGATGTCAGTACTGACTGTTTACTTGTGTGATTACCTGTAAAGAACAGACTTGAAATACATGAGCACGTTCCTGCCCTGCTTGTATTTAAAACAGAACGTGCTCCTTAAAAAAACAGCACTCAGACAAGATTCAGTCAGATCAGTTCATCCAGGGGTTATGTCTAGGTTAACACAAAAGCAAGCATCAATGTAAGAACGTCCTTGCTGACTGAGACCCCAGGCAGAAGTCTGTCTGTGACATGAATTATTAGCCAGGTGCCTTTCAGAGTATAAGCTGGGCAGACAGGCGTCATCTCTTGTTCATCCCCAGCATCTGACTCAAGGATACGGCTACATCCTCCAGAGTGGCTCATAATCACTAAATGAAATTTAATATCACTTGTTAACTATTGATAATAAGTACAGATTAACCCTACCTAGGAAAAAAAGCACACAATATAAGAAAACAACATAATATATTCTTACCTCTGTATTTGACATTTGGTACAAATCCTTATAGGCCATGTAAACCATGAAAGAGTTAACTCCTAAGAAATGGAAGATTACATTAGAGAAGAAGTTGGCAAGGAATAAAATAAGGTTTTTGTTCTACATTTCATCTCATTCAAGACCAGTGGGTCCACAATTCTTTTGAGAAATTACATATATATCGTGGAATGGGAATCTTTGGCAAGAGCTAGCAGCAAAGGGGGAAATTATGTTTGTTGTTCTATTAAGCTGCATCTTGGAACCACAGTTGCCAAGCCAAAGCAGGGGTCGACAATCTCTTCCCTGCTATGCAGAACAAGAATAAGGTTGAGGAAGTTCTTGAGCCCAGCACATTAGAAGACTAAATCCCGGCTCTTGTACCAAAATCTGTATTGTGGTTTACTATTACATGACAGCTAACTCACAGTGAATCACTTAGTTCACTATAAAAAACAGCTCAGTTAACCAGCAGAATTAAATTCAAATGAATAACAAGGGAAAATAACCCTGAAAATACTTCTCATGAAAATCTAGTAAGGATGAGGAACTTCTAGGAACATAAGGAAGAAAGCTTGCAAAAGTGACTAGAAAAGTTAACCATTTGTAACACTAAACCGTACACACAACATAAACTGTTTGCTACACTTTAAAGATTATGATAAAATTGCCCTCATTCTTCTAAAACCATGCATCTAGGTTTGTTCAGTCTTCCCAGTTTGAACTATTAGATGTGCCTTATGGGAACAGGATGTGAAATTCTTGTTTTTAGGTAATCAACTGAAACATACAGTTCAAAAATTTTGCTCTCGTGAGCTGGAGACTCTCTGGAAAAAAACAGACAGCATAAAAAATGGAAATAAAATTGTCACTTTGGTATGTAAAAATACACATACTTTTTATTGATGGTGGAGCAAGTAAATCTTAATGTATGGCGCTTCTAAACTTTAAGCATCATGTGCTGTATATCTCATCATATGATTAGGTAAGGGGAAAAAATGAGATTAGCCTTTGCTATTGACAGACCTTTTTCTTTGCTGAGCGTCTGCACTTCCTGTTTGACACTGTCATTCCAATGGGTAATGTCCACATGCAGCGAGTAATCACAACAAGCCTTCCCATCACCCCACTCTCGCCATTTCTCATAAGCTTCTATTAGGCTGGCTTCTGGCTCAGGTACAACATGATCAACTGTGGGAGGGAAAAACACATACTTGTTAATAGTAGAGAATTTGCCTGCCTGCAAAAGATTTCTAACCCATAGGTGCTTAATATCCAAATGACCACTGCTGCTTTCCAATTCCATTCATCTTTCTATACATGCATGTTAATCCATACTTGTCTACATTCTCCAAACATCAATTTCTCTGGCATTCTATAAACTATAACAATCCAAATATCCAATATGGTTCAAACGTATTAAAATGGCCCACCCCAGGCGACTAATGGATCCAGATGGATTTCAGAGGGAACTGGGGGATTTTCCTCTGGATCAGCTACACGATTCGCCTGAGGCACTTGTTGACCTGTGGAACATGAAGACGATGGCAGCCTTGGATGAAATCGCGCCACTATGGTCTCTCCGAGCCCGTGGGGCTAGGTCATCTCCATGGTTCACTGAAGAACTGCAGGAGCTCAAACGGGCTAAGACGCCGAAAGCGCCGCTGGGGGAAGACCCGGACTGAGTCTGACTGGACACTGGCTAGAGCCGTTATTAGGGCCTACCTGATGGTGATAAGGGTGGTGAAACGGCAACACTTCACCACCCTTATTGCATCCATGGATAATTGCCCAGCCACCCTGTTCCAGGTAACCAGGTCTCCCCTCGGTAGAGGGGGGCCGGTGCCCAGTTGGCAGGGTTTGGCTGAGTTTTTTGCTGATTACCTGACAGATAAAATCGCTCAGATTCGCTCAGGACTGAACCCTGGCGTGGATGGGGAGAGTGGGAGGGGACCGGATCACAGTCTTGCCATGTCATCTGGGAACGGTTTGATCCAGTTGTCCCTGATGAAGTGGACAGGCTCCTTGCAGCTGTTTGTGCTACTACTTGCCCTATAGATCCCTGTCCTGCCAAGCTGGTGAAAGCCTCTAAGGCAGTGACAGGTGGCTGGGTTGGGGCAATAATTAATTCATCTTTACGGGAGGGGGTATTTCCTGCATGCTCTGGTGCGCCCCCTCCTACAAAAACCTTCTCTCGACCCAGCAATTCCAGCTAATTATAGGCCGGTCTCCAACCTTACCTTTTTAGGGAAGGTATTGGAGAAGGCAGTTGCAGGGGGTCCTGGATGAAGCAGATTATCTGGACCCCTTTCAAACATGGTACGTAGATGGCATTGGTTGCGTTGAGGGATGATCTCTGGCAAGAGCGGGATGGAGGTCATCTGACCATCCTCGCTCTCCTTGACCTCTCAGTGGCTTTCGATACCGTCGACCACGATATCATTCTGGAACGGCTCAAGGGATTGGGGATCCAGGGCACTGTGTGGTCCTGGTTTTCCTCATTCCTGAAGGGCCGTACCCAGTCGGTGTGGTTGGAGAGTGAGACGTCCAGCCCTAGGTTACTCCAATATGGGGTACCTCAGGGCTCGGTGCTGTCTCCTCTCCTTTTTAACATCTACATGAAGCCGCTGGGTGAGATCATCTGTTCCCACGGGGCGCGGTACCATCAGTACGGGGATGACACCCAGGTGTACATCTCGGCCCGTAGTGATCCCAGTGATGCTGCCAAAGTCCTATCCAGGTGTCTGGAGGCTGTTGGGGTCTGGATGACGGACAACGGATTACAACTGAACCCTGGCAAGACTGAGTGGCTACGGATTAGGGGCCCGGTGTTATCTCGGGAGTTACCATACTTGGTTTTGGATGGGGCTAGTCTTCCCCAGACAGACTCGGTGCGCAACTTGAGGGTTCTCCTGGACTCACGACTGCTGCTTGAAGAACAGGTGGTGGCCGTGGCCAGGAGGGCTTTCACCCAAATTCGGGTGATTCGCCAGTTGCGCCCACTCCTAGACCGTGACTCCTTACTCATGGTCACTCATGCTCTGGTCACCTCTAGACTAGATTATTGCAATGCACTCTACATGGGGCTGCCCTTGACGACCATTCGGAGACTTCAGTTGGTCCAGAATGCGGTTACTTGGGTGGTGATGGGGTGTGGGCGTTATGTGCGCGCCTCACCACTGCTTCGGGAGCTGCACTGTACCAATTTGCCTCCAGGTGCAATTCAAGGTGCTGGTCATTACCTTTAAAGCTCTACATGGTAGTGGGCCAGGGTACCTAAGAGACCGCATCATCCCAAGAATTTCTGTCTGTCCAACCAGAGCGGACCGGAGGGGCTCTCTACTTGTACCATCTGCTAGAGGGGCTCGTCTCTCTAGCACAAAAAGAAGGGCCTTCTCTGTGTCCGCACCAGCCCTATGGAACCTCCTGCCAGTTGCACTAAGGCTTCAGACAGAATTGCTGTCCTTTAGGAAAGAACTGAAAACCTGGCTGGCAGGGCACGTGTGGGGCGCTGATAGAGGAGTGACACCTGCCTGCTGGTTGGTCTAATGTAACAGAGTAATTATCTCTTTTTCTAGTAAGTGTGGGTGGTTTTTTTAAATGGGTTTTAATGGGGTCTACTTGTATTTTGTTGGGGGTTTTTTTTAGTATTGTAAGCCACCCCAGAGTCCTTGTGAGCAGGGCGGCTATAGAAATATGAAAATTAAATTAAATTAAATTAAATTAAACAAAAAGTCACAGAGCACCATAGAAATTAGGAAACTAAAATCTTATAGCTTCAATCCATGGACCACTGTTTTTACAATATCTATCATTCTAATATTAATTCAATGCTATTTTTGTGCTGAAATATAAGGAATTTTTATGTGGAATCATGACTGCAAAAGGAAAAAAGGGGGGTAAAGGCAAAATATAAAATAGTGTAGCATTTTAAAAACAAACAAATTTATTTCAGTGTGAGCTTTCATGGATCAGAACCCACAGTGGCTGTTTTGGACAGGCTAGTTCTAGACAAGGAGCTAGAGAAGGGGTAAGCAAAAGAGAGAACTCTGAGTCAGGAGTGATATAGAACTACTGTATGACCACTGGTTCCTAGGAATTGCAACTCAGGAGGATCAACTAACGTAATTTTTCAGTTTCTATATGGGCAGTGAACCACGAGTGCATCTTGCATCTTACTGCCTGGAAATTCTCAAATATATATGAGTGTATTCACCAAGAGAAGCGGGAGTGGGTAGGATAAAGGCACTATGCTTTGGATTAATAGTTTCTGGCGTTGGACCAGGTGCTTTCAACCTCCTAGTGCCATCTATTAAAATCTATCTTCTTAAGGCACAGTATAATTTACCTTTTATTGCCCTAATACAGTGATGCCCAACCTTGGCACTCTAGGTATTCTTGGACTTCAATTACCTGAAGTCCGTCAGCACTCCTGCTGATCAGGGCTTCTAGGAATTGAAGTTAAAGAACATCTGGAGTGCCAAGGTTCACCATCACTACACTAATATAATCTTCATTTACTGCTGCAATATTTTAATGCAACAGATGCTACAGCATATACTGCAGTTCTTTCAACTAACAATGAAAAAGGAGGCACAGGAAGGAAGCCAATCAATTGCATTCTACATAGACCTGATTTAATAAGCTGTATGAAGGGAGCAACAACAAATCAATGGAAATCTCTTCCACTCTCATTTCAACTTGTTTGTTGGAGAATTGTTTTCTCTTCTGGTACACATTTAGGGTTGCCATATGTCCTGGTTTTCCAGGATTTTCCTGGATTCAAGCTGTCCTGGCCGGTTCAAGAAAAAACATGTAAAAGTCCCAGATTTTTAAATTTGAACAAAGGAAGCAAGATCACAAAGGGATTTTTGCAAAGAGTTAATTCACTGCCTCCCTGACTTTCTTTTAATTATCCTGCTTGAAAGCGGCAAAGGCAAAACAGCACCCTGAGAAGCCCATCAGAGAGGGGAGACACTTGCAAGTGAGATAATCAAAAGAAAGGCATGGAGGCAGTGAAATAACTCTTTGCAAAAATCCCTTGGCTCACCTTGAAGTTTGGGGGACAAGGAGTCATCCTCAGCCCTTTTCCTTGAAAGCCAGGAGGGAGCAAGAAACACCCATATCTAAGAAGCCAAACCTCCACCATACGCTGGGAAGGAGGATTTCTTCTCCACATGACTGCAAAGGGTTAATTGCATAGGGTCGGTATTCATAGAGAGGAAGGGGAAAGGGTGGACAGAAAGTGGAGTCCTCCATTGCAAAGTTCCTCCTCCAAAACAAGTCCCTTCCTGTCTCCTGCTTTTCTCCTTCTGGAGGGAAACGAAGGCTGTCCTGGTTTGGCAGGAAAGAATTATGGCAACCCTATGCTAAATGGAATCACAAAGCACCATAAGGAAGATACGGCAAGTTTACTACATAAAAGGTATTCCAGTTTTGGAGACCAATTTGTACCTCAGGCAGCCTGAACATGGGAGCCATAATACAAAGTTAGAATTCCATTGAACATTGTTTCACACAACTACAAACATTCTATGATCAAACCACTTTTATATGGGATTAGCTAATTGCCCGGCTTTGCCCGGAGCATGTTTGGGGAGCCTTGCCTTACAACCCAGGCCGGCTGTTTCACCGGTGGTCTTTGGCCTTTATGTTGGTGGCACTTGGTGCTGTGGCTTCACGGGGCAGCAGCGGGGCAGCCTCCCGGGCATGTTGGCCCGTGTGTGTGTGTCTGGCTGGGTCAGTGCATGTGCCCCTGATGGTGGGCGGTCGTGTTCTCCCTCCGGCCTGCGGAGACACCCCGGGCCGGATCCTCCACTGCACTCCCCGCCTGTCGTTAACATCACCTTTGCTGGTTGTGTATGCCGGCTCCAGCAGGCACTCCACCCGCACCCGCCCCGTCGAGGCCCCCTGGGGCCAGCTCGGTGGCCTGGCGGCTATGCCCTCTGGATGGGGTTTTTGGCACGTGGGGTGCAGGCCAGCGACCGTGGTCTCCCTGGCACAGGCTGTCCAGCTGTGGATCATGCGTGCCTGGCCGGCGTAGTCTCCCCCCTCGGCCCAGCCGCCGCAGACCCTATTGCCGCGTTCGTTGCCTCCTTGGTCAGCCATGTCATCTTGCCTGCACCATCTCCACCGGTGGCCTCCTCGTGTGATGGCATCAACATGGGCGTGGCGTCCCTGGGTAGTCGGGCCTCCCTGCTCCGGCCGCAGTAGTCCCAGGGCAGCGGCTGTCTGCACACGTGCAACATCCAATGGCGTGCGAACGTCACCCCGCCTCTCTCTCGCTGGGGCTGACCTCCCCGATTGGCTGCGGCATCCCACCCACAGTGGTCGTTGAGAGTTGTAGTTTGTGAGTTTTGTCCAATTTGTGGGGCGCACGCAGTGTTCCGAACTCCAACGGGTTTCAGCCCTGACGCCCAAAGTAGGTGTGTGCCAAATTTCAGGGGGGTCGGTCCAGGGGTGTGGGAACGCATACAGGACAAATGAACAAACACCTCTCTTTTATTTATATACTAGTATATTTGTGCCCGGCCAGCCAGGCAGTTTTTGTTTTATTTATTTGTTTGTTTTGGTTAAGGGTGGTTTGGGTGGGTGTGTTTTGCATTTGTGGTTTGTGACTTTTTTTGATCTATATTAGATTTATTTGTGATTTGGATTTATTTCTTATTTTTCTGACTTGTTTTTACTCTTGTGGCCTCTAGTTGGGGCTGTTAGTAATAGTGTTGGATTCTCTTTTTCTTTGACTTGTTTTTTCTCTCCTTGCCTCTAGGTGGGGCTTCTTCTCGTAAGTAGTCTTTGTTTCTTCATTTCTGTTCTGGAGTCATGGAGGGAGGACGTGCTGGTGAGTTCTCGATGTTTTTTTTAATCTGGGTTTTGTTTTGGTTTTTTTTTGTGTTGGACTGGTAGGTGTTTCTGTTTCTTCTTTTGTGTTTTTTTTGTTTAGATGTGTTTAATTCTTTTGTTTATTTCTGGTTGGTTTTTATGTTTCTGATTTCTTTCGTGATTATTTGTTTAATTTCTGGTATTTTTGTTGCTTGAGTTAGGTATTTTTGTGTTGTAGTTAGGTGTTTTTTCTGTGCTTTCATGGTATTTTGGGTGTTTTTGTTTGTGGATTTTGTTGTTTATTGTTTTGTTGGTTAATGTGTTTGTTTATTTAATTATTTGTGTTTTATTATTTTTGGTGTTTGGTGTTTTGGGTAAATGTTTGGTTTTGTTGTTGTTGTGTATTTTTGTGTGAAGAATGGGCTGCCTGTCGGTTCCTCTTCTCCCTCTTCTCCCCATTGCTGCTTCGAATTTTAGTTTTGATGCAGCAATGGGGGAAAAGAGGAGCCGGCAGTCAGCTCGCTCTTCCCCCGGTAAGGTTCGTTAGGTAGGTCGGGGGAAGAGCTATGTCTGCCTGACGATGGTTCTCTCCTCCTGGCTTACTTAACCAGAGATCGGCAGGCAGCGATCCGTAAGGGGTGGTGCTCTTCCTTGCAGATTGCTGGCTGCTGCTTTTGTATTACCTCTGTCGGAAGTACAAAGGCAGCAGTCAGTCATTCGCCAGGGAGGGTGCTTCCCCTGACAAACTGCTGCCTGCTGGTGGTATTTTTCCCCACCCCAGCTCAACTGACCTTGAGGCAGGCGGTGGTCTTAACACGTCTTCGGCAGGGTAGCGGGGAAAAGAAGGAGTCTCTCTTCTCCCCGTTGCTCTGGGAAAGAAGGCCAGCGGTGGTCTCGGCGTGGGGTTTTGTGTGTGTTTGTTTGTGAGGCTGTGCGGTGGACTTGCACTCCCGTTGCAGGGGGCCGGCATGTTTTTATTTTATTTTTCGCGCGCCGGCTTTCTCAGTGTTCTGCGCGCTTGCGCTCTTCAGCCTGATTGGCTGAAGTGCTCACGACGCATAGGACGCGAGGACTTGGAGTTTTTGTTTGTTTGTGTTCGTGTGGTGTTTTTTTTCTACGGCTTGATTTCAATTGGGCACGGCGCAGTTCCCAATGTTCTTTTTGTTCGCACCTCTCAGCCTGATTGGCTGAGGCACGCCACGTGCAGAGGACATTGGGAATTGAAGTTGTTTCTCTTTGTTCTCATTTATGGGGCTGCTGCCCCACTGGTGACGACCAAAACCCCGCGGCGCTGAGAAGGCAGGGGTTCAGGTGACTGCAGAAGGCTAGGTCGGGGATGGTGCAGGAGCCTGTGAACGAACCCAACGGTTAACCCCTCTTTTTATACGTATAGATAGATAGATAAATGAAAAAAATATAACCCCACTTCCATTCACACCATAGGGAATATTACAGATTAGTCGAAGTGTCAGAATTCAGAGTTTTCTAAAGAGAAACATTCAAGGAAATGTCTTTTCCAATAATAACAATTTAACTCTGACTTGCTCTACTATACTCACTACAGCCGCTAAACATGTTATGTAATTATTTAAACAAGTCATGATTATATTTAAAAAGCTGTTAACTACTGTTGTCATAATAAAGTAAAGTTTCCTCTTCAACTTACTGATCATGGTGGTCCCACCCGCCAGGGCTGCTTTTGTTCCTTGGAAGAAGTCATCAACTGCTGTCATCCCCTTATATGGCATCTGCAAGTGAGTGTTAACATCAATTCCTCCGGGGATAACCATCCTTCCATTAGCTTCTATGGTCTTCACGCCTCCAGGCACTATTAAGTTGTCTCCAATTTGCCTAATTAAGTCATTAAAAACATACATATTTACAATGGTAAACTCCAAGTAGAACTTTTTTCACAACAAGATTAAAACTTTAATTATAACTGATCAACACATTGTGGGTTGCCCACGTGAATTGGCCCAACCTTTCCCCAGGGGTTCACCCGGCCTTCAACAGATCCAGGGACCACCCGGACTTTGCAGGAAAGGCAACTGGGGTATGGGCTAGCTAGTTAGTTTGGGGGGCAAATCATAAAGCTGTCTGGATTCCGGCCCGCTGCGTGAGACCCCATTTTGAGCCGCATGGCATGGAACCGAGCAATCCCTGACCTCCTGCCCGAGATGTAGGCAGTGAGTCTGATGAGAGGACCCAGGCGAAGCAGACGACCCCAGCCGAGACCCGACCAGAGAGTGACCTGGGGGATGGTCAAGACCTTGTGTGATGACGCCATGTCCATCCTGAGGGAGCAAAACACTGAACCCACTCCGCAAAACGTGGTGGCTACAGTGCTTGCTCAAATCATCTACAATTCCCTGATGGTCATCTTGATCCTTTCCTTGCTGATGGGGGGAGGGGTTCAAGCTTCTTATAGGGACTTGATACCTGGCGGAGACTTAACCAGCAGACTCCAGTACAGTATTTGGGAGAAATTAGCCGGACTTGTCAACCAATCGGACTTTTGCTTGTAGCAAACCATGGACACTGCTTCTTTACTAAGCACATGCCTAATTCCAGTTTGCCATGCCCCGGGAGAGCAGGCTGGGGACACTGAATGGGTGCGCGCGTTTAGGCACCATCACCGAATCACGTACGCCGACTTACACGAACTGGGGGACTCAGGTAACAAAGACTTTGCCCGCTGATGCAGTCACCCTTTACACACCTTGGGTGGCCATCAGCCCAAGCACGCCCTGTGCCAAGATGACCGGCTGCTCCACAGCCAAGGGGCCGCACCACCACTGCCTGAGTCCCAGGAAAGAGACTTGGAAATGTACCCAACCAGAGACAATCAGTTATGTGTATGCTCATATTATTTTGCCTACAGGATAGTTTTTTACTTGTAACCAACGGACTTGAAACTACATACCCGCTAATATGTCTGACTCATACTGTTGTGTGAGTCGCTTAACCCTGGTACTCCCCGAGAGGGAGATGGTCACCCCAAACCCAGTCACTCCAAGGCCAGCACGGCCCATACGAGCGGTCCAGCTAGGTGAGACATGTGACAGTGATATCACCATGCTTAGCAAGGCAGAGTACGTGTCCCTAGCAGTCAGTATTATAGGGGTGCCCGGACTAGCAGTAGGCAATGCACGCAGGATCGGCCAGCTGGCGTGCGCACTAGCAAAAGGCATCAATCACACCTCATCAGCCATTGCCATGTTAAACCGAGAGCAGGCTGAACTGAGGCATGTGATTCTGTGCAGCAATTGACTATTTGCTGTTCTTACACCATTTGGGTTGCGAATCTGTCCAGGACATGTGTTGTTTTAACCTCAGGGACAATTATCACAAGGTCCAGAGTCAAATCACCGAACTTGACACCATAGTTAAACACATCAAAGAGAATGCCAACTGGGGGTGGTGGGACGAACTTTGGTCCTGGGTGCCATGGGGGTGGTTCCAAACAACGCTTAAAGCTATCGCTGGCGTTGTGGTAGTGGGAATTATGCTTTGCTGCTTTGCGCAATGCATTCCTTCACTCTTGTCAATGTGTACCTCATGGCAGAGACCCCGAGAAACAGTCACGCCCAGGCAGATCATGCCTTATATCTACCATGCCCTCAGCCAGGATGATTTAACTAATAAAGGAAGGGGGAATGTGGGTTGCCCACGTGAATAATTGGCAAACCTTCCCCAGGGGTTCGCCCGGCCTTCAACAGATCCGGGGACCACCCGGACTTTGCAGGAAAGGCAATTGGGGTATGGGCTAGCTAGTTAGTTTGGGGGGCAAATCATAAAGCCTTGGCTGATGGCTACGATAGAAACAGGGCAGAAACCAAAGATGATGACTCTAAAGGAAATACACAATCCTCCGCTTCTGGTCGCAGATTAAGTTGGGAAAACAAGCTGTGCCAGACAGCAGAACAAGCTAGGTACCCGGAGTCAATACACATCGACTCTGAGATTAGGGGAGGAGCAATAGGTTTCGCCAACCCAAGGTAATTAGGTGCAAGTTGTCCATTAACCCCAGGGTAACTTCCAAGAGCTGGCATTGTAGCTGGACCACCGGAAAACGCCACATATGCAAGCCTTCTGTATTAGGGGGTCACACGCATCCTATGCGCGCATCACCCCAAGGCAGGATAATAAATACGTGCCACCTGACCCAGATCAGGGCTGGACTTCACCACACGATTGTCTCGCGTGTCTTTCTTGCGGCCAGCCACTCCAACGTCTGGCAGCCATCGCAACAACACATCACATTTTTTTAGTGCTTTCTCATTTATTTCCTACTTCCAACATCCTACTTCTGTACTTTAGATATTCCCAAAACAAAGGCATTGCAAAGTTTTTGTTGTTCTTAAATTTGGGTTTTTGTGGTTGTTTGATTTTAAATTGTTTAAAGTATCTTATATTTTAAATTGTTTTATTAACCTTTGTAGCCCATCCTGATATCATGTGTTATAAGATGGGCTATAAATGTTTAAATAAACAATGTAAATATAAATAAACAAATAAATCAGTGCAACAAGAAATTCTAGTGATTAACTGCTACTAGTTAATAGACATTATTTGTATTCCTTTTTGCAAATCATTGCACTTGCAATGAAATGAAAAATACAAGCTGTGGAATATTTTTCATGTATACAAGTGTGCTTAACTTTATGAAATGAATTTACATAATGTTTCCTTTTTTACTGTTATTTGCTGCCAAGTTGTTTCCAACTTACAGCGACACTATAAACAAGAGATCTCCGAATGTCCTGTCCTCAAAAGCCGTGCTCAGCTCTTCTAATCTGGAAGCTGTGCTTTCTTCAGGGAATCTATCCATCTCACATTTTGTGTTTGTGTTTTCCTGGGGCCTTCAACCCATCCCAGCATCCTTCTCTTTCCCAGAAAATCCTGCCTTCTCATTATGTGCCCAAAATAGGACAGTCTCCACCTTATATTTTTACCATCAGAGACAGTTCATTGATTTGCTCTAGGACACACTTTTCCTCTCTCTGGAAGAGGGTCTCCACAGAGCTCTCCTCCAGCACCATTTTTCGAACAAATCATTTTTTCCTGTCAAGTTTTCTTTACTGTCCAGCTTTCACCTTGAATATCTTGGCGTTATTATTCAGCCAGGAGTCCATGCATTGGTAGACATCTCCACATTGACATTCCGCACATACAAATGGACTTCAGAAAACAAGTCCATTTGCATAGGTTGTTTTTTTTAGCCATATGGATATCACATCACCTGTTGGCTAGGCAGACCATGACACGTGCCCTCCATTTTCACCTGGCCCAAGGAGGACACTTTGGTGAGTTTTAGTCCCAGCCTAGCATCATTGACAAGAGATGGGAAACACTGCCTAGTTAGACCACTCAAGCCCCCACACCACAACAAGGGACTCCTCCCATCAGCCCCAGGTTGGGAGGCAGCTGAGCCTGACGCCTCTCCCCCCTGGCCCCGTCTGGGCAGGGGGTAGAAGAGACGCCGAGCTGCCACTGATGCCAGACCCGCCGCGCCTCTCCCGGGGCTCCTGTCATTAGCCCTGGGATGGGAGGCAGCTGAGCCTGACGCCCCTCCCCACTGGCCCCGTCCGGGCAGGGGGTAGAAGAGACGCCGAGCTTCCACTGACGCCGGACTTGCCATGCCTCTCCCAGGGCTCCTCTCATCAGCTCCAGGATGGGAGGCAACTTGCCCTCGGTCCGGGACTGAGAGTCTGGTGCGTCGCCTCCCTTGCCCCCGAGCCTCACCTGCTTGGAGGGCTCAAGAGAGACATCGCTCTCCCTCCAGCTGTCCCGATGGGTGGTGAGGCCCGCAGCGAAGATACCAACCACTGCCGCTGCTGCACCTCCGGCCCCGACTCCCACCTCCCGCCAGGACTGTAAAAGGCAGTTGAGGCAGTAGAACTTTTGTGGTCTGTAGTTTCATCAGCTGGGGGGGGGGGGCGGGTAGGAATTATTGTAGTTTTGCTTTATATTGCCTATATTGTGTTTTGTATTTATTGTACCCTGTAATAGAGAATTTTCCATATTGTGGAGATTTCTATTGTAATTGTAATTTATTTGTATTTACATTGTATCTTTGCCTTTTGTTACTTTAAATGTTGTAAACCGCTTTGAGTCTCCCATTGGGATGAGAAAAGCAGTATAGAAATAAAACTCTATCTATCTATCTATCTATCTATCTATCTATCTATCTATCTATCTATGGATGATCTTGGTTACTAGTGACACATCATTTAGATCAGTGGTGGCGAACCTATGGCATGCATGCCAGAGGTGGCACTCGGAGCCCTCTCTGTGGGCACTTCCTCCCTCGCCCCAGCACAGAGCTCGCCCCGCCCCTCTGCCCAGCAGCCCAATGGGAGTGTTTCCTTCTTCCCGTTGATGTGTTGGCACTTTGCAATAAATAAATGGGTTTTGGATTGCAGTCATCACTGCTTTAGATCTTCAGTATACTAGTTTCACCTTTTTATTTTCTCCTGGTCAGATAGTGTGCTTCCTTGTTGGTCATTCAGCATTCGTTTTTTGTTTTTTTTTAATTGTTCAGTTGCACAGTTGACTCCGACCCTTTGCGACCCCATGGACAACTGCACGTCAGGCACCCCTATTCTCCACCATCCTTCTCAACCAGCCCAACTCTGTGCCCATTGCATCAACAATACCATCTAGCCATCACATTTTCTGCCGTCCCCTTCTTCTTCTGTCCTCAACCTTTCCCAGCATGGAGGCCTTCTCAAGTGAATCCTCTCTTCTCATTTGATGTCCAAAGTACTTTACCTTCATCTTTACTATTTGACCTTGCAAGGAGCAGCCAGGGTTGTTTTTTTCTAAGATTAACCTGTTTGTTCTCCTCGCTGTCCAGGGCACTCTCAAGAGTCTCCTCCATTCTTAAATTTCCCTTTGATTTCTTAGATCATCTAGAAGAGGTCTGTTGTTTTTACCCTTTTGTTGCTGCACTGGTTATTGTAATAGTTCTTTTTGTCTCTACATGACAGTTGCTGAAAAACAGCATTTAGGGTTCCAAACCTATTTCTGTCACTTTTCATTTTTGCTTCTCTTTTGCTTGCAATAATAAGTGTCCATCTAGGTTTTTCTTTTGCCTAAAGCAGTGATGGCTAACCTTGGCAGTCCAGCAGTTCTTGAACTTCAATTCCCAGAGGTCCTGATCAACAGGAGTGCTGACTTGGACTTCTGGTAATTGAAGTCCAAGAACATCTGGAGTGCCAAGCTTAGCCATCACTGGCCTACAGGAATTGTCTTTTTGCATCCCCTAGAGAATATCCTGGTTTCAATTCACAATTCTTTTGGTTCACTGTCAATTGAGTTTCATAATGCATATCAGTTCCTCATATGGATTTTATATTAATCAGAAATGTTGTTTAAATTATATTTTAGCATCACTATTATTTTTAGAATTTTTTCAACTTTATTCTAATGCTGGATATTAACAGTTACACCTTTAAGGATATTGCAAGGGAGACACCTTGATCATGAAGGAGGCTTTCCCAGGGTGAGATCCCTTGGGCGAGGTGAAAGCGGAGGGTACATGTTGAGGTCTGCCTAGTTAGCGGGTGACATATCCAAATGGCTAAAAAAATGCATGCAAATGGACTTGATTTCTCAGGTCCATTTGCATGTATGGAATGTCTTCACGGAGATGTCTGCCCATACACAGACTCCTCGCTGAATAATGACTCCAAGGTATATTAAGCTACATAAAAATTCCTAGAAAAGGGAAAGTAAAATTATTTGAGTAATTAAGATACATCAACATTGCTATAACCTTTTCACAGATCTGTCCCTTCTTTATTACATTTATATTTTACTCTTTCCTCAAGGAGTTCAGGGCTCCCATCCTCCCCCACCACCACCACCACCAAAAAAAAAAAAAAATCTGAAATGGAGACAAAACCAGAATGGCTCAAAGTAAGCCAGTAAACATCAGCACTGAGCAGGTATCTGAATATTCAAAATCTATATATGTTACACTGCATGCATTTTAGAAAGTTGGGTTTCACTTACCAGTGATAACTTTCGTTCTATGAGTATATAGTTTGTGAATACACACTACTGGGTTATGCGCCTGTGCAGAACATCGATCGGAGGCTTTAAAGCTGATTGGTCTAAAGTTTTGGCGGTAAGACCGCCCACCATATCGCCCACCCTTAGGCGCCAGTTCACCATTTTACCTCAGTTTCATACTTAAACCAAGCACAGGATAAACCAAATGATCTCATCCATGCTGCTCAAGAGGGGAGGCAGGATGGGTAGTGTGTATTCACAAACTATATCCTTCGTATAGTTTGTGAATCCTCACTATTGGGAGATTAGCAAGCTCACACTTACTTGGTCGGTGGGCAGTCGGATGAGAAGTACTTCAGTCAGGTAGGATGGATCCTCAAGGACGAGGCGCATGGAGCCTTCTGGCAAGGATGACACGACCAAGTCTGGTGTCTGCAGTGGCTCTGGTGTCCATCCTGTAGTGTTGGACAAATGTGGAAGGCCTGGACCAGGTGGCAGCCTTACAGATGTCCTCGAGCAGGGTGCCCTCCAAAAAGGCAGTGGAGGTAGCAACCGCCCTGGTAGAATGTGCCCTGACATGTGGAGGAGGTGGCAAAGAGGCAAACTTGTAGGCCAGATAGATGGTTGATGTAATCCATTTGAAGAACCTCTGAGAAGAGATGGGTTCACCTTTAGACTTTCCCCATAGGCAACAAACAGACACTGTGACTTATGGAACTCACGGGTCCTGCTGATGTAAAACAATAAAGCTCGTTTCACATCAAGCATGTGCCAAGTCCTTTCTTGAGCATTGCTGGGGTTTGGAAAGAAAGTTGATAAAGATATAGTCTGAGCCATGTAAAATTGGGAGACTATCTTTGGTAAGAAGGTGATGTCGGCGTGGAGCACCACGCGGTTATTGTAGACTTTGATAAATGGGGCATCCGCCCGCAAAGCAGCCAGCTCACCAGCTCGTCTAGCAGACGTGATGGGCACAAGAAACACAGTCTTCCAGGTGAGGAGACGAACGTCCGCAGTGGCCATCGGTTCGAAAGGAGACCTGGTGAGGGCATTCAAGATGGTAGATAAAGACCATTGCGAGGTGGGAGTCTTTACAGGAGGGAAAGCGTTTTGCAGACCCTTGAGAAAACGCTTCACCGTTTGGTCGCGGAAGGCACCAGAAGCAGGAGATTCCAGCTGGAGAGTGTGCTACTACTGCTGCAAGATGGACCCTGATGGAAGTAATGCTGAGACCTGACTCCCCCAAATGGAGGAGGTATGTCATGACGTGTTGCAGACCAATGTTGAGCAGGGGCACCTGTTGAGTATCCAAGAAGGCACGAAATTGCCTGTACTTGGAGGCATAGGACTTCCGTGTAGAGGGGCGCCTTGCTAGTTCCAAGATCCTGGATAATCTGGGATTATCCTCCACTCGGTGAGGTGGAGACTGGGCAAGTCCGAGTGGTGAAGTTGTCCCTGCTCCATTTATAGAAGAGTTGGAGAGTCCGGCAGTGTGAGGGACTGTGACAACATGTACCAGAGAAGTGGATACCAGGGTTGACGCGGCCACGCTGGAGCGATGAGAATCGCGTGTGTCCGTTGCTGGTACATCCTCATGAGGACCTTCTGAACCAGAGGAAACAGGGGAAAGGCGTAGAGGTAGTCCTGATCCCACCGTTTCATGAAGGCATCGCCCTCGGAGTTCTGTCCGATGCCGGCCCTGGAGCAGTATCTGGGACACTTGCGGTTGGACTCTGATGCAAAAAGATCAGTGCTCAGGGTTCCCCACGACTGGCAAAGGGACTGAAAGACCACATTGTCCAGTTCCCACTCGTGAGTCGTCGAGGTGAGGTGGCTCAATCGGTCGGCCAGTACATTCAGCTTGCCCCGGATGCAGACTCCAATTGGAAAGATGTGGCGTTCAAGACACCATTCCTAAAGTTGCACCACCAGATAAAGCAACATAGTAGACCTCGTCCCTCCTTGCTTGTTCAGATACGCAATCATGGTGGTATTGTCTGAAGCGATCTGGATCGCCTTGCCGCAAAACAATGTCTCGAAGGACTGCATGGCCTTCCATATGGCAAGCAACTCCAGGTAGTTGATGTGGTGGACAATCTTGTGTGGAGACCAGGTGTTGTTGACCGTTAGAGTCCCGCAAGCAGCTCCCCAGCCAAGGTTGCTTGCATCGGTCAAAATTTGAAGAGACGGCTGCGGAGGATAAAAGTTCTTGCCCGTAGCCACTTTGAGAGGCATGGTCTACCACAACAGTTGGTCCACCAATTCCGGCGACGGAAACAACCGTTTGGACTGACTCTCTGTGAGAAGATCGAACTCATGGAGAAGCCACGATTGCAGAGACCAGAACTTCAGTTTGGCGTGAGGAATCACTGCTGTGGTGGAAGCCATCAAGCCCAGGAGTCGTTGAGCCTTCTTCGCTCTGACAAAGGGGTTGGTACAGAAGTCGCTTATTACCTGTGCAATGTCAACTAAGCATTTTTGTGGGGCAAATGCCCTAACAGCAAGCGAGTCTAGAACCGCTCCAATGTACTCTACTCACTGTGAAGGATCCAACTTTGATTTGGTGAAGTTGATCTTGAGGCCAAGACTCTCCATGAGATGGACAGTGTACTCCGTGTTCCGAATGGCAGACGATCTGGTGGGGGAGACTATCAGCCAGTCATCGATGTACGGGAAGTCCCTGATCCCCTTCTGGTGGAGGAAGGCAGAAACCAGAGCCATGCACTTGGTGAAGACTCGTGGTGCTATGGCCAGACCGAATGGTAGGCAACGGTACTGGTACACGGCGTCTCCTATCTGGAAGCGGAGGAACCGTCTGTGCTCCCTGAGGATGCTGACGTGGAGGTCTATCACCGTAAACCAGTCCCATTTGTTGATGAGGGGAAGGAAGGTCTGGAGGGTCACCATCCGGAACTTCCTGGTGTGGATGAACTTGTTGAGGTGACTCAAGTCCAGAATTGGGCGGAGGCCTCCGTCTTTCTTCTGGACAGCAAAGTACCTCGAGAAGAAACCGTTGTTCCAATCGGTTGGTGGTACCAGCTCGATGGCCCCCTTGGAGAGAAGGGTTGCAACTTCTTCCTCCAGATGAAGAGACGGGGTGGTGAAACGGTGTTTTCCTACTCGAGGCATCCGGTCGAACTCGATGGTGTAACCAGCGGACAAGATCTTCAAGACCCACCGTTCATTCGTGACGTCGGGCCACACCTTGAGGAAGTTCCGAAGGGGGAGGTACAGGAGATGGAGCGAGAGAGTTTGGCCAGAGGGAAGTCAAACACGAGACTTTGACTTGCCCTCGTTGCATTTTCCTTGGCTGGTGATGATAGAAACCAGGCTTGGGATGATCGGCAGGTCCACCCTGTTGTTGGTGTTGCTGCGGATTACCATGGTAGCAGCTAGTAAACGGTTGATACCGTGGATGAGGCGGTGAGGCCCAAGAACTTGGCAGTCAAGTTGGTTTGCCTCAACCCATTAAGCACCTTGTCTGTGTCTTGGCCAAAGAGGCCCTGACCATCGAATGGGAACTCCTCAATGAGCTTTTTCATTGAGTCATCCAAGGTAGTTCCCCGTAGCCAGGCATGCCGCCGCAGGAGGATCGCCAAAGACATGTCTTTGGCCGCGTAGTCATTGATATGGCACGCCATCCTCATTTGCTGCTCCACCAGGAAATCGCCCTCATCGCACACTTTCGAGTTCCCTTTGGAGGTCGGACAGCAGCTTAGCAGCAAGCGTCTTGGTGCGCTCCCAAAGATGGGACTGATAGAGGCCCATAGCTGCTGAATAGCTCGCGGCCCGTAGGATCAGCGACCCATTTGCATAAAACGTCTGGCCCACCGCGTCGAGTTTCTTCCCCTCAGGCGTCGACAGTACCGGGAAGCTGCTGACCACAGTTTTATGTTGGAAGGCCTTCACAACCAAGGAATTTGGTAGTGGGTGTGCCTGAAGAAATTCGACGTCCTCGTCCAGGACTCAGTACATCCCATCGAGCCTGGACGAAACGGAGTGGCCGAAACGGTCTTCTTCCAGGTGGCCTTTGCAGATGTTAACATGGAACGAAGCATCGTGATGTGGACGGGTCAGATGGATTTCTTGTCCAGCTTGGCCATCATCTGATCCTCCCCTTCCAATGGCGGCTGGTTGACCCGTATGTTCAGGGCAGTTCCTAAATGGGTGAGCATTGCCGTGAGAGATTTTTGGTCCTCTCCTCTGGGCAGATCGACAGCACCAATCACCTGGTCGGGCGTCTTCTCTGCGTCCACATCACCCTCCTCCTCCTCCTCCGAAGACGAGCTGGAATCATTGGAGGATGAGGGGGGGACTCTGAAAGCCACATTGGGACCGTGCCATTACGGCTTGGGCGGGTCAACGGGCTGGGTGCTCATCTCCTTGACATCTGGCCCATGCTAATCCGTTATGGCCAGGCCAGCGGAGTGACTGCTCGACCCTTGAGAGGGCGGCAGAGCGACAGCAGGGTCAGAATCCCTGGGGCGTGCGGTGGTCGGTCCCAGAGCCGCAGACGCCGTATGAATGGTGGCCTTAAACTGTTCGACAAAAGATTTTGCCATGGCCTCAAACACTGGTTTGAAGAGATCATTCTGGCCAGCAGTGATGGTAGCAGTTGGTGACGAAACAGTGGGAGGCGAAACAGTGGGAGCAATGATGGGAGACAAAATGGTAGCCAAAATGGTGGGTGCTGGGGTGTCTACCATTGGAGTACACGGCCTGGGAGACACAGAAACTTGCCACGTCGTGGAACGGCCCCTCTCACTAGGCGGTGTCGACAGACAAAGAAGCGAGGGGTGAGCTGGTGCACCAGCCCTGCGGTCCTTGTTCGGTGACTCTGAGAAGGAACAGCCACCCCACGCGGAGGATCCCGGAGAGGGACATCTCACTACAGAGAATGATGGAGAAGGGTGAGGAGAAATCGGCGGACAAGGAGTAGGAGGCAAGGAGCGACGCACCTCAGTCCTGTGTTTCTTCTTCTTCCAATTCTTATCCTTCTTCGTCTTCTTATGGATGAGAGTTGAAGAAGAGGAAGGCTTAAGAGCACGTTCGGGCAGCAGACCACTCGTGGAGGCAGAAGTAGAAGCTGCAGCGGTCGGAGCCAGGGCGAGCTGCATTAGGTGCGCCTTGAGTCTGTTGCTCCGATTTTGGACCGCAAGGCGGGTGAAATTTTTACAATGTGCACAAGACTGACTCTGGTGCGATTCGCCCAAACAAAAGAGACTGACTGGGGCCGTCTGATGCCGGGAACTTCTTGTAGCAAGAAGTGCACTGCTTGAAAGCCACAGGGGCCATGAAAAAATTCCTCCAGAGAAGGCAAGGAGAACGAAGAACATTCGAGAAGAATGCCCCGAAGGGCCGGCCTACCGCCACCCCCTTGAAGGGGGAACCAGCGACCTGATCAAAAAAGTGACTGAGTCCTACTAGAAGAAACAGCACTGGGGTGGCAATCCTGCCCTAAGGACAAGATCGGCAGAATTTTTTTTTTGTTGAAAATCGTCATTTCCGTAGAAATGTCAAGGAAAAATTGAGGAAGCTCTCAACCATCGTCCTGCTGCTGAGGCGGAAAGAAGAGAACTGAGGTAAAATGGCGAACTGGCGCCTAAGGGTGGGCGGTACAGTGGGCGGTCTTACCACCAAAACCTTTGACCAATCAGCTTTAAAGCCTCCGATCGATGTTCTGCGCAGGCGCATAACCCAATAGTGGGGATTCACAAACTATACGAAGGAGAACTTCTAAAAACTAGTGACCTCCAACCCAATGTTATGGCAGTGAATTTCCCAACTTAAACATATCTACACAGACATGATTTAACATTTATTTTTGTCTATCTTATACATCCCTTAAAATCAACTGTACTAGATAGCTTCACAATTGGTTCTAGTAAAATTGAGTAGATATAAATAGAATAATTTTAGCTAAACTATCTATAAAGCCTAGCAAGTTGCTCAACCTAATTTTTTCCTAATCTAGAACTGATTATGTATCATAATTTAAATAAGATGAAATTTCCAGCTCTCTGTTTGCTACATTAATTTACATTAATAGATAAGATTTTGAACGAAGAGAGAATACTGCATTTCAAATTAGGTTAATTTTTTAATCCCAAAGTTTACAAGTAACTACTGTATTTCTGAAGAGGTGGGTGGCAAAGGGAAAGCTTTCAAACATCTCTAATAGCCTTTTCTTGATGCAAAGAAATAACTCCACATTCTTACAAATAATGAAAAATCCCACAATGACATGGCTGCTAAACCATCCCTACATTTTGTCAGAGTAGTGCAATTCCATGCACTCCAAAAACCTCTCCAGTGCAAACAAAAGCCTTTCACTGGGAGTTGACAGAGAGTTCACTGCGTTTCTGGACACAGCACATTGTGTTACATTGAGTACTAGCCTGTACTCCTTCCTTGAGCAACAGAATAAAACTTGTCAAACTGCGTTCATCCCACCCCGAGATCTTCACCTTCCTGACCAGCTGAAGATAAAAAGGGCAAAGTCTGCTGTTTGAGCCCCTACTTTGAGGAGACACAAGGGCAGGGCGTATATAATGAGGTGAATAAAAACACAGTGAGAGTGTGGCTTGAAGTATTAGAGATTGCCTCCAGAATCGCAGTGTGAGAGGGATGGCCCAAAGGGAAAAATTGTGCAGTACCCAGGTGAGAGCTTATAAAAATTCATCTTATACATACGTATATGTTTCTGAAGAGGGGAGAAGAATGGGGTGCTACTATTTATGTTGTATCAGCCAAAGAAAGATATATCACTGGGGATTAGATATGGCCAATGAGTGCAATGCAGAAGAGATACAGTGGTACTTCGCTTAAAGAGCATAATGCGTTCCACGGGATTGCTCTTTAAGCGAGTTTGCTCTTTAAGCGAAATTCCATTGTAAGTGACCAAATGTGACTTCTGGTGGGGGGATTGGGAAACCCAATTTAGTTGTTAAGCGAGTTTTTGGTTGGTTTTAGAGAAAATTCTTCTCTTTAAGTGAGTTAGTCTCTAAGCGAGGCATTCTTTATGCGAGGTTTTACTGTACTTAACATATTCTGTGTTTCAGTCCTTCCATCCCTCTAGAGCAGTGGTTCCCAACGTGGGGCACATGCTCCACAGAGGGACTTCAAGAGTGATATTGCAAAAACTCCCCTGATAAAATTTATTGAATGAAATGTCTAATTAACCGGATAGACGTCGGGAGTTTGGGGCCAATTTATATGGGAGTTTGACTTCCCAACTGAATACGAGTTTATGAGCTGTTTTGGACGAGAGATAGAAAGTGTAATAGAGGAATGAATCATTGTTTCATATTGTTACAAAGGACATAGTGAAGAAGTTGAAGAGAACATATTTGAATTTGGTTACTATTGTCAAGATTACAAAAGGAACTTGAAGACCTTTTGTGCAGAGAAGTATCTGAGTTTGGTTTCTGTTTGATGACATTACAAGTTAATATACATCAGTTTATTATCGGAGTTTGCAAAATAAAAAATAAAAATAACATTAAGAATACAAAGACCTTATAAGAAGATTCGTTTATCATTATCTTCATCATTTTTGGGCATACTCAAACAGTACATTGTGTTTGTATCCTTTTCTCCGTTTGGCCATTTTTTGCTGTGCTCAGAGTGTTTGGGGCCAGCTTTGTGTGGTCTGCCAGCTACAGCCATTGTTGGACAGGGATAACCTGGCCAAAGTAGCGCATCCCCTGGTGACTTCCTAATTAGACATATGCAGTGTATATGTTGTTAATTTTGAAGATGACATGGATACTGCACATCTGAAAATCTATCTGCAAATGGTACTTATTTCCAAATGTCTTGTGTGGCAACAAAACAAAAAGTTAATAAATTGCACTTTCTCTTCTCTTAAAAAATATTTGTTTTTTTACTGTTTTAAAAAAATTCCAGCACAAAACCTAGATATTTGCTGTAGTACTTTAAGGACAAAGAACATTTGAAATCCTTGGCCATGAACCCACAATCCAAACCCAACTCTACTGCGATTTAATCTTAATTGTATGTATTTACACACCACAATAATTTCAGCCCTTAACCATGGGAATCATTATCATGACTTCATAAATACAATTAGAAACCAGACAAAACAGAAGATATTACAGCTATTACCTAAAATCTCTCAGAATCTAAAGTCATAGCTCTTTCAGATACCGTATTTATTCGTGTATAACACGCACTCGTGTATAACGCGCACTCCTAATTTTCCATGAAACCTCGGTATAAAATTTTGTTTCACACCACGCATTGTAATTGAATGTGTGGTGAAAAAGCTTGTTCATAAGAGCTACCTCCGGGCCACGCCTCGTCTCCCGCGCCACCCAATCAGATCCCGTCAATTTCTTCAAAGCCACGCCCCCGCCTCCCCTTCACCCGCCGCAGCAATAGACAGCCGACCCAATTCTAAAAAGGAAGTAAAAGAGGCTCGCGACGGGGGTGGGACTCCGGGAGTGAGGAGGCGTATGGCGGGAAATGGCTGGAGGCGGAGGCCACGCTCCGTTCTGCTGGAGAAAACCACGCCGGCGCCGTCCTTGTAGGGTGGGTGACGTCATGCGCTCACTGAGTCTCCCGTGTGGGCGAGGAAATGAAGCGGCACAACCCTATTTGTGATGCACACTGTACACGACAAGGTGACGTGAACTCGCGGGAACTCACCATTCGCGCCCTCAAGGGACCGGCCGCCACTGCCACACCAGTCCTCGTTTATAACGCGCACCCCAACTTTGATTTCTTTTTTTGGTATAAAATTTTGCGCGTTATACACGAATAAATACGGTAAATCTGTACCATGTTTACCATTAATAAATGTAGCAGTCATGTTTAGGGAGCAGACAACTCCGAAATCAAACATAAACTACATTTATCCTATCTTCATCTCAGTACTGTGACAGTTTAAACACCATGATATAGACGACTGTGTACTGTGAATGAAGTAACTGTAGACTGCTTGTACATATTCAATATAAACTGGTACAGAAGAATTCCTGGAATCCCACTTCAGTCCACAAGAAAAGAAACAGGCAACAGACTATGTATGCAATGGTGCACTTACTTTATAAGCCCATCCTCCATGTAAATGTCAGCATGAAAAGAGAGGTCATCGTTGACTATTCTGCCTCCTTTAATGAGAAGACGATCACTCTGTAAGAGAAAAAAAAGAACTGGGAGTGACAGAAATACTTGTGTTGCCTTTTCTGTAATGTAATGCATTCACAGTAGGAATGAAAGCAAACACACACAGCTTTGCTTGGTTAAACCAGGCCAATAGCAACTCAGTTGCAATCTTTCCATGCATTTGATATTAACAAGGCCTGGACTTTGACTTTCAATAAGTAATTTATATGTTGGATATAATTTAAGAAGACAAGTGGCATGTATAAGAGGATAGCAATGATCAATAACCTGCCCTTAAGTGTCTCATTAAAAATCCTAGGTATCAGACATCCAGGCCTTAAGAGGCTTTACAGGAATAATAGGCAACACAGAAATCTGGGATATGTGACCTAATTTAGTTTACAAATGCCAAAGAGAGAAAAATGCCAATGTCTAAAAAACCATTAAAAATAATTTACCCATAGAATAGGTAACAAATACAAGAACATTAAAGTTGCTTTTAATAGCAGAAGAGCTCCCCAAAGCCAAGATGTTGCAAATGAACACAAAAGAACAAGATAACTCTTTCTATAATCACAAGTGATAAAACATGCACATACCATGTTCGTTCATGGTGCATTAACACTTTTGGTCTACCTCCACAACCAAACATACTATATACTTCTTGCAAAACACACCTTGTGTCCATTTTTGTAAAGGCAAGCACCTAAGAGCTGCTTTAGCCTTAAAGGTGCCTCAAGACAAACAAGCTTTCCAGGTGTTTCCATAGGACTATAATTTCTAACAGATTAGAATTTAAATAAATAATGTACTATACAATCAGTCCATTTTAAGATTCATTGCCCTTTTCATTTAGCCTAAAGTATCAAGTCACCAACTATGGGCAGAATCCTACTGCTATTCATGTAGGGTCTGCATAATTTGCCATGGCTACTTGAGACTAGTTCACGAAACTGATGCATGTTTCAGTTGCATGGATAGTCACATACCTAATTGTGCAACAGAGATATATACTCTAGCACCTTAGCAATTAGAACCAATTAACTTCAGCAAAATGCTCAAGCATTATGCAAACACTAACAGGATTTTGCAATATCTATCTTAGGAAGCTAGCGTGGTATATAGTACAGGGCAGAGAGACACGCTAGGTCAGTGATGGTGAACTTTTTAGAGACTGAGTGCCCAAACTCAACAGGCTACCGTCCATGCCGCAGAGGAGTGGGGCAAACTTTGTGCTGGGGGAAGGGAGGATGCATTCCCATTGGGTTGCTGGGCAGAGGGGCAGGATTAGATTAGATTTTTAATTTGTACCCCACCCTACTCAGTTTGTAGGCCAACTCAGGGATGAACTTTGTGCTG